>CM022486.1:1222489-1317294 GCA_011952105.1 Coreoperca whiteheadi
CCCTTAAAGTGTCAGAGCAGTGAAAGCCCTTACAGTGTTAGAGCAGTGAAAGCCCTTACAGTGTTAGAGCAGTGAAAGCCCTTACAGCGTCAGAGCAGTGAAAGCCCTTACAGCGTCAGAGCAGTGAAAGCCCTTACAGCGTCAGAGCAGTGAAAGCCCTTAAAGTGTCAGAGCAGTGAAAGCCCTTTCAGTGTCAGAGCAGTGAAAGCCCTTACAGTGTTAGAGCAGTGAAAGCCCTTACAGTGTTAGAGCAGTGAAAGCCCTTACAGTGTTGCAGCAGTGAAAGCCCTTACAGTGTTGCAGCAGTGAAAGCCCTTACAGTGTTGGAGCAGGTGGAGCTCAGGTTCAGCTGTGTAGTGTCGGACTGCAGCTGATGATTATTCTCATTGTGGGTTATTACCTTTACTTTAACTTGGAAATGCACTGAGGTAGAGACATCATTTACAATACAGCTGAGTAAAAACTAACCAAAGACCCTACGCAACAAGAAGCACAAAAACGTAAAAATAATAAAAGGCCAAACTAGTAAAATAACAAAACCTTCAGAATAAATAACGCTATTACAATTTAAAGCAAATGAATCAACTACCACAAGAACGGCTGGAAGTGAAATAGGATGGAATTGCACGTTTTAATTGCCGTAAGGATAAAAATGCGGCGAGCTTTAGATAATTCCAGGTTGCAGGTACCCAATGAGGAAAAACTGGACCTTCCGAGCTCCTTAAAAACAGCCGACACCAGCAGAATCATTTGAGCGAGTTCGATAAGGGCCCACATTAAAAGATAGCAGTGAAGTAATGTACCGGGGTAAAAAACCAGTAAGAGCCCTATAAATGAATAAAACTCAGTGTTTATGAGCCCTACACGGAGAGGGAGGTTGGCTCACTGAGAACAATAGTAATATACTATGAAATACACTCATCAACACAAAGACGTATGTTCCACCCAGTTACAGAAGAAGCAATGTTCCCTCTGATTATTTCCTCCATAAAGCGATTGATTGTTTGGTTTGTGAGAATTCAGAAAACAGTGCGGAATGCTGTCACGGTGACCCGGAGCCCCAAGTGACGCCTTCACAACGCTTGTTTTGTTCAACCAACAGCACAAAATTCTTAAAGATCAATTAAAATAATTTCTCTGGTGATTACTATTAATGCTTCTGCAGTTGTTAACCATCGCTGTTGCGACTGCTGCTACTACCACCACCACGACTTATGTGCAAATGAGCTGTTTAGCTAACCTTGCACGTTCACGTTGATTGACTGTTAATGATTGCTACTAAAACGGCTTCCCCTACTCTGCTGTGTTCGCATTACGACTGCTGCAGCTACTGTAAACGCCGGTGCTGCCTGCGCCCCAAAAGGCTGCAGCAAACATAATTAAACGTGTGCTTTCATATCTGGGGCTGATTATCACACCTCAGTACTCTTTTGGTTCCAGCCATATTGGGTTCATTCATTGCACCAAGTGTCAAAACTGCCAAAAGCACCAAAGGGGGCATTGAGTGTGTGGTTGACAGAGCCCCGAGAGATCATATTAACTTGCTTGTTCTGGGGGTTTCCGTACTGGGGAGATTCTGTTAACTTAGACTTTGATTTGCCAGTTTTCCTGCTATTCGTACGTATCAGACAAAGGGAATGTGACATTTAACTTTATGCAGATATTTGCCAGTTTTTATGTGCGAAACAGGCTGAAAAGTGTTTATGATGATGATAGTTTCTAAAAGAGCCTGTTGTCAGTGGCCTGTCAGATCTAATCCCGCTGTTTGTGTCCGCAGGGCTTCCGAGGAGTCTCAGGCAACAGGGTGAGTGATTTGGGACAGCTGGAGTGTAAAGTCAACAATCGATGAGTAGAAGAGTTGATGTGAAGTGCTGAATTTACTGAAGAATGTTTGGACGAACGTTCACACCGCTGCTCAAAGGTTTGGAGTCTCCTGTTACGTTCACGTGTTTTCTTCTCTGCTTCAATGGATGGAAACACTATGACTACACACCAAATGTGTCGTTTAAATGTATCATTATCATGTAGGAACCGTTTAAGAAGAATTCAGTCGATGTCCCCGCATGATGGGGGAGAAAACTGTTCCCCCAAAATACTTTTTCTAATTTGGTTTCCAGTCTGCTAGAAGAAATGTTTTGGGAAGCCGTTTTTCTTTGGGCCCCCAGCAGTCCACTCAGCGGTCGGACTCAACAGGTTTGAACTGGGATGTGTCAGTCCACTCAGTGTGGTCGGCCGCTAGTCCAGCAGCGCTAACCCTCGACTAACCTCCTGTTCCTATGGGGAAATTTTCAGAATGTCTTTGCTAAATCAACACGCCTGTTAATTCCAGCTTGTTAGAGGCATTATTGTGCACCTGACACTGAAACAGGAACCTGTTCCTGTTTAAATCTGCATTGATTTCAACGCTCAGCTTCCAGTTTCTTTCACCAATGACTGCTGATTCTTATATATTTCTTATATTTGTCTCTCTCTGCCCTTTCCGTCGTCAGGCTGGTTGAACCACTGTACAGCGTTTTGCTCTCCGTGTGCAAAACATTGCTTTTTTTGCAAACCCTTTGTACAAAATAGCATCTGTTTGTAAAGAGCACGTTCTACAACCTCAAAGCATCGAGAGCGTTCAAAGATACAGAGTCTTCCTCTCAGCCATCGGACTGTGCTGAATCAAGCTTTTTTTGGCAGGCGACCCCAAACTTTTGAGCGTACACAAACATTTTAGTTTGGATAGTCTTCTAAACAGAGGACAGGAGTGAGTTATGACAGCTGATTCTCTTCCACCGCTTCAGGGTGATAACGGAGAAGACGGCGTGGACGGAGTCGACGGAGAGCAGGTACGGATGTCGACATCGCAACATCTTATTAGCGGTTTTAGTTGAAAGAAAGTCATCAGGTAAACCAAGGCCTCAAGGAATATTCTCATCTTCAACAACTCCAATTATTTCAGTCAGTTTTTAATTATTTAAACTAAAATAATCCTAATCCTTATCACCTTTCTATTCCTTATTGTAACCCTGAAATAAAGAAAAATACGCCTCATCCGAGCAGACTATCTCTTTAGTGGCACGTACATAAAGTCATAAACAGCCTCTTTCTGCACAGGGGGAGAAACTCTGTGACGTGACCAATGAATCATCTAGAATGAAAGTAAACAGCAAACAAACATGTGCATATCGTCAGCTTTTCAGATTTCTTTGCGTTACTGGCATATTTTGCATGGAAATTGAAACAGTTAAATAGTCTTGAGGAAAATTCTCTAAACCCGACGGCCTCTATCAGCAGAAATGGAGACTGTCGCGTTATCCGCCGTAGATTAATACACTTTAGCTCCGTGAGTTGGCTGAAAAACTCCGTTTCTGGCCGAC
Organism: Coreoperca whiteheadi; assembly: GCA_011952105.1. Taxonomy (NCBI): domain Eukaryota; kingdom Metazoa; phylum Chordata; class Actinopteri; order Centrarchiformes; family Sinipercidae; genus Coreoperca; species Coreoperca whiteheadi. Next base: position 1,225,849 of record CM022486.1, read on the forward strand.
GTTTCAATAATTTGAACTGTTTTCTCGTTACTTATTTTTCATTGAACATGAGGCCGTGCCCTCAATGATTCTTCGAGATTTAAATTAAGGTTGGATGAATTTAACATGAGAAAAGCTTTTAAAGGTGAGGACTGACCTGCGTGTTTGGGTAAAGGAGTTTTGGCCGCTCTGGAAACTTCCCCAAATAAAATAACGTTAGCCTTTTAGCGGTGAAGCACCCGAGACTGGTGTTCACACACTGGCTGTAGCCCCAAAGAGGTATCAGAAATACATGAATAAACTGTAGTTTGCTAATTATAGGCCACTCCTTGTCTTTATTAATAATGCTGGGTTACTTAAGGTAGTTAGCTAGGCATGCTAAGATTAGCGTCAAGAATATAATCCATTAAATAGGAGGAAGGAAAGATATTAAAAATAATGTCGTAGATAAAAAGAAAAATATGGTAATAAAAGTAGGTGTGTGTGTGTGTGGAATGTTTCTCGTCTGGAGAGTGCAAGCAAACATCAAGCTAGTGAAGTCAGAAGATGTGGACGTGCAGTAAACCTGTAGGTTAGTTTTTTCGCAGGAGGGGGTCTTGGAGGCCCCTGGTACTGACGGTTTCTGCTGTTGTGTTTGCAGGGATTGACGGGACTCGACGGAGCTCGTGGGGCGAGAGGAGACCCAGGAAACCCAGTAAACAGAATAAAAACCTGCATATTTATTTTCCCTCCGCTGCATGGTGGGGCTGGTCTCTGGTGTTTGGGTTGTGCAGATGAATGTCTACCGAAAGTTACTGTGTTTATATTTTATATTCATCGGACCTCAGCTGTGATGAACAGGTAGAAGGAATGCTGCTTAAAAGGTACCGATCTGCTGGCATTGTTGTCATTATTGTTAGTGGAATAACCCTTCATCCGTCCGCACGGATCAGCTCCTCCCAGTGACGCTCGGAGGCGTTGACCTCTGACCTCTGTCGTCCTCAGGGCATCCCCGGAATCAGAGGGGAGGCGGGGGAGAAAGGCGAGCGAGGACTGAGAGGAGATCCGGTGAGTCCCAGCATTTTCTCCTTTTCTGTCTTTTGATTTGTCACGAGAGGAGGCATCAGGGCCTCGCTTTGAGAAGACGCTCACGCCATCGCCTCCCAGATCCCACCCCCCATCTTGTGCGTCCACCCCGACCACCCGGTGGGAGTCACGATCCCTCACTGGCCTCCCACACTCGTCACGTAGCGCTGTGACGGGGCACTGCATTCAAAACGACATATTACTGAAGGAAACGCAACGCATACCGTGCAGAATTAGTTTCTGCTGAAATAAAAATAATAATATGTTCATTTTTTATAGCGCCGTTCAGGAACCCAAGGTCGCTTCCCAGCGTAGTACAAGAGTACAGTCAATAATAACAGTCAGCCTGCCCATTATTACAAATATATAAGCAAGAAGACAGAAGACGTTATAGAATCAAAGTGGACTTTAAATACAATAAAATGGTCATATTACATCCAGTGAAAAAGTGTGAGATCACTTGACGGCAGAGAAATTGAGAGACAAATAATTCTTTACCGAGCACAGAGAATAGATGGGCTTTAAAGTCTGGAGAGTCGGTGCGGAAATGCAGCATTTATTCCCTCTTAGGACTATTTTGCGAGAAGAGGGCCGATCACAACCTGTAACAACCGGGTGTGCTCGCCTTTGTCCATGTCACTATCTCAGTAACTTCTGGGGAACAGATACTCTGGCTGGCAAATCTTCCTTAAATGCACGCAGGTCATTAAATGTATTTTAGTTTCACGAAAAACAAGTACTGTCAAGGAATATTTGTGCCATAGTTTTTGCTGATGAAGTTGACATCGTTACTGTTGTCTTAATAGAACCAGTATTTGCTGTAAATTTCACCAAACCCTATTCCTGGTGTTAATGAGTTATACATTCCTCTACTCAGCGTGCATTTCTGCAAGTCCATTCTCACTGAGCACCAGTTTCCAGCTATTAGCGACTAATCATCAGCTGGCTAAAATGTACCCTTGAGCTACTGTAATTAGTTGGGATTACTACAGTTGCTGTCAGATCTGCTTCTCCTCACCATTACCAGCGTTGCCAGATGCCAAAATCCAAATCATATCTTTATTTTCAACAGCGAGGATGCGAAACTAGCCAGCTTGTGGCTTCAGACTGAATTGAATGTAATTTCATCTGAGACTCTAAGAGCCTCCCCAGTCCAGTAAAGCTCCGACAAGCCATGTCTGTATATTTAGATGTTTCTGAGAAAGGAGGACTGCACTCTTGGCAGTTAAAAAGAGAAGACGTTTATGGGCTTGTGTCCCAGTTAAAAATCCCCACATCCGACATAGCCGATCAACAAACCCTTAGGCTAAGAGCAGATCTCTGCCAAATCCCTTTGAAAATTCTTGAGAGAGTAAGCTAAGAGACCAACAAAGAGTTGGGGGGGCATGACCTCCTTCTCTGAGTTTTTGGCAGAGCTGGCCACGTGTGTCGTACACAGACACATTTGCTTCTCAGCTCATTCTGAGTCTCTTCAGACCGTCCAGCGTTTCTGGAGTCGCATCACATTTCCATTATCTTTTCAAAAGGACATTATTAAGTGTCGTCCAAACATTATTAAGAAACCCTTAAGTTTCATATCAGCGCTGTGTTCCGTTATAAGCCAGTCACAGCTGGAGCGCAGCTGGAAGCTTCACTTCTAGGCAACTAAATCCTACGTGGAGTTTCTCTCTTAGGCCTGACTGGCCTTGTGTTTGTCCGACAGGGCCAACCGGGAGCTGATAACACCGTCCCAGGAGCCAAAGGAGAGCCTGGGAACCCAGGATTACCGGTGAGAAACATCACAGGCTGCATGTGCATCAAGATCGACGAGACAGTCAACGTCGAGTCCCATAAAGAGTATAATCACCTGCCATCGCGTGACCCAGGTCCTTTACTTTGGTCATGTGAGGACAGCTGAACAAGTTCATACGCTGGGAAGTTTTGGGAATCGCTGCGTACCACAGCCAATCCGAGAGCTTCTCAGTTGCAGCGAATAGGGTGTTAAAGTTGGAGGTTGTTAGAAGTTCGCTCTGGGATTTTGGGTCAATTCAGCAACATGCCGTAGTATTTAGAGTCTGAACGAAACAAAGAGGTAAAAATAAGAAGCTGTTTTTCTGTGTTCAAATGTATGGAAGTCTTTATTTAAAGGGAACCTCTACATAATCCAAATGTAATACTTTTAATAAAAATACTTCTGTAACCGTCAGTAGGCTACAAATCTGCACCCAGCGTTGGGGAATTTGACACTGCAAAAAATCTCCATTTTAACAAAGCTTTTAATCTTTCATGAGTCCTAAATCATATTTTATTGCATTCATCCTTCAGGGTCGCCCTGGACTGGACGGACGGCCAGGGACCAATGGAATCGATGGAAACCCGGTGAGATTTCTGATCTCCATTTTGTAATTTGTATGTACACTATATATATATGTCCCATCTGAAGTATACTGTGTTGTTTATATATGTGTACTATACGATATACAGTATAATATACATATGTACATACAGTATGTAGTGGCTATGGCCAGTGGTGGAAAGTAACAAAGTATATTTAGTACTTTACCTGAGAATTTCCATTTGATGCGTCGACCTCGCTACGTTTCAGGACACAAGGTATTTATTGCAGATAATACTTCTGTTCTTGTACTCAAGTAACATTTTGAAATCAGGACTTTAGTATTTTTACACTTTTTTCTTGCAACTAAAGGGCCTGAATACTTCTTCCACCGCTGGCTATGATGATTTCAGATGGACAGGCTTGTACTGTAAAGTAGCAGCTGCAGGAATACATTTAAAATGTTTTAAAAAATATATTTGAATATAAGTAAATTTTTGTTACTTAGTAAAGGGGTTGTTGGATCGCGCTTTGTGCCTTTTTTAATGCGGTCACATCAGCAAGTGTTCAGGCTCTAGCCTGTATGTGAACCAGCCAAGCAGTGCAGACTGTTAATATTGTTATAGTGAATAATAGATTCTTTAAATATGTTATTCTTCAATTTCACTGTTATTCTGCTGTGCAGGGTCCAGATGGAAGAAGAGGCACAATCGGTGGGAAGGTAAGACAGGAACTCATACAACACTCAATCCTGTACGTTTAAACATCTGTATGATGATTTGAAATATCACTCTTTTTAATCTGTGTGTGTGTGTGTGTGTGTGTGTGTCTCTGTGCAGGGTACCCCTGGACAGCCGGGGGCATCAGGACTTCGGGGCAGCCCCGGTCCTCCTGGTCCACAGGTCAGTGATCAGGCATGAGCTGCCGACATGAAGCCAAATTAACATTTGCGTAAAGTTCAGCTTAGCTCAACTTCAACCCGTCGCTCTGGTCGCTGCCGTCGCCCTCTTGTCGCCAGCTGCCAGTGAAAATGAATGACTGCCGGCCGCTCGTGCAGCTCGTGAAGCTCCTGGTGTCAATGACTGTTAAAACTGATAAACGTGCTGCTAATTACGTTAAAGTTAGAGGGTGTATAGCCAATGTATTCCAAATATCAGAATCATGCAATCAGATTTGTTAGATTAAAATAAACATTGGCTGGCACCTGTTTGAATATCATTGACGGGTGGTTGATTTATTCGTCCCCCAGAAATTCCTGTTGTGTACGACCTGCAACATTTTCTAAATGTGACCTACATGTTGTCAAGATGATGAGGATGTTTTGTATTTGCATTTGTTTTCTTAAGCTGTAGTGTGTTGAGCTCTCTCAGCCACCGTAGTCTTGCTCAGGAACCCGTGAGAATTCGTGTTCTTGCAGGATCTTTGTGATTATCCTGAGCCGTGGTTACCGAAGTGGGTGCTTTAAGAACAGGCCAAGGGTGCTTCAAAATGTATTTCCTTTTTTTTTTTTTTTTTATGTTTAACCACATAAGAAAAACGTGGCAACATTTACATTATTCACATTTTTATATAACATCAGGCGGAACAGGAAGAAATTACCGTATTAAAATCCCCGTTAGATACTGTTTTCTTATGGTTGCTGGTTGCCGTAGTAACCCAAAATTCCCCTCTCGGCCTCCCACGGAGAGGGGGGGCATGCTAGCTGTGCCTCTGTGATAAACTGTCAGCGTTGTTTTGAGAATCTAAGTGGAATGAGGAACGAGGAGGTCAGAAATGTAACTGGGGGAAAGGTCATGCAGAGCCTTATATGTAATAAACAGTGGTGGGATGCAGGAACAGGGGTAACGGGGGACCGGTCGGCCCGGCGGCTCGCTGGCAGCTGCGTTTCGGACCAACTGTAAACATTTGGAGCAGTTTGACATTTAGAGGGAATTACAGTAATCTAGAAGGGAGAAAAATGAAAACGTGACTTAATAGTTCGAGATCCGTAGAAGACAAGACACATCTGATTTCAGCTGGAAGAAGCAGGTCTGGAGGAGCTTGGTAACGTGATGGTCAGAGGTCATGTACTGGTCAAAGATGATTCCAAGGTTCTTGGCGGTAGATTTGATATTCGAGTGAAATGGTCCAATGATCAACTGCAGTGGTAAAGTTATCGGGTCCAATTAAAACAACTTCTGTTTTGTCAAATTATGAGACATTCAGTCTTTGGATGGCAGCTGAGCAATCATGGAGGGAGGACAGCCGATTCAGGTTATTGGGTTTGGCAGAGAAATAGATTTGTGTATCGTCGGCATAACGGTGATATGACATGAAAGGCGCGTAAGATCACAGACTTTTTACTGTGAAAAAAACAGTCTTGGGCGCTTTTTGATCACTTTCTCTCACTTTATTAATGTCTTCCCAACCTTCAGACCATCAACATGGAGGGATGCGGTGATTTAAAAAGGTTTTGCTCATGTTCTTTCAACACCCGCCGAGTCGTTTGTTACCCCCATCTGCGACATCAGCACTCCGCATGTTAACGCCGTGATTCGGTCCATTAGTAAAGACGTTATTTTTTTTCATCCTGTTATCCAGCAGCAGGTTGTATCGCTAAAGGTATTTTTCGTGATCCCGCATAAGTCTACTGTCTGCCCAGAAAGATAAAATGTTTTAAATCCAACATCTCCTCGACGTTCCAGCAAAGAAGAGGAGCAGGGCAGATTATCTTTCTAATGTAAGAGGCGCTATCACTGTAGAAGAATAAATAAAACATAAATTTCTTGAGTTTGGCAATTACAGTTTTGAGCAAAAAAGTAAGTGAAAACAAACGGCAAGGATATGTAACCTGGTTGCTTAGCAGAACTGAATTCCTTCCTTCAGCTTTAGTTACAGTGCATTTCATATATTTACACACATTGAACTGAAATGATGACTTTGGGGTTCAAACTCTAACTTTCAGCTTGTTGCAGCAGGATGTTCACATCCACATTTGGGTGATCGCCGAAGGAACTGTAGACAATTTAATACCCAGTCCCCCTAAACCCCTAGGAAGCATAACGTCACCACCTCATAGTCTTTTCTTCATTTCAAATCAAGTGTATAGAGCCAACAGAGCAAAAACATGTTGTCCAAACACAGACTGCACACAGTGAAATTCCTAAAAGCTCCTTCACAGCAGCTGCAAACAGCTGTTCTTCCACCAAATATGTAAATGTTTCTGCTTGCAAACACATTTACAGTGCAACAAGGGACACACAAAGGGATTGATGTATAGAGCTGGTCAGAGGGTGTCTGCGTCTCTCCAGTCAGAATGTGGTGTTTCAGGAAGATGGATTTGGCACATATGGATGTAATAACTGGCTTGGCTGGGGGACAGACTTCCACAGAAATTCAGTGGAGCTATGAGGGAAAATGGAAAGCATGTGTATGTGGGGACCTTGAATAGGGAGAAAGGGAAAACATGATGCCAATGAAAAGTAAAGACTAATTCTGTTTTATACTATCCAATTCTCCTGTTGCTAGATCATTGCTTTCCTCAGAATAACTTGTAAACGTTTAATGGGCTGAATCTGTGAAAGTATTTCTGTACAGCGGTCTAATGAGGAGTGGAAAATAATCACCAGCCAGCCCCCGTTCTTACTTTTAACGAGTCTTTTGGCAGATCCAGGCTGCCTCACCTTGATGTGAGGTGATTACACGTATTCTGTGGTCTTGTGGCTGTCACCATGGACACCGAGGAACTTGTTGTCGAGTCGTATAACAAGGCTAAGCGTCTGCAGCGGTGCTTGCGGCTCTGTGCGCCGGTTGTAACACTCAAGTGTGTGTGTGGAGCGCTGCCCTGAACCAGTCTATGTTGTCTCTGCAGGGAAGCAGAGGGGAAAACGGTGAACGTGGACCAAAAGGAATCGCTGGCTTTCCTGGACCTCAGGTCAGTACATCACCTCAACACTGTCATCAAACTCAGACTGCTGAGGCCTCACTGTGGACTGCGGGTTTTGTTGTTTTACACTGAAATTGCTTTAGCAAGGGCTCTCCAGTGTGCAACCGGTATGGACGGGAGGCGACCAAAAACCCTTTCAGTGTACACACATACGTGTCAGTGTTGTTTTAAGGTAGACCTTAAAAACACTTGAACCTATCCTTCAACATTAGTATCCTGTTCATGCTGGAGAGGCTGAATCCAGTCCCAACCTTCCTCTTATTACTGTCAGACAATGTTGTAAGACCCCACCTGCAAACTGTGCGCTGATCTCTATAATTAAACAAAAAAGAATTTGGGACGGGAAAGGTATACCTAAATATACCTCAGCCACCGGGAGGTGGGTGCTGCAGCATCATCAGCACCCGCTACTTCCTGCAGGACTGCATTTTTGTCCGATGATGATGATGACGACGCACCATGTGATCAGGGCTGATGGAGAGTCATCTTTGAGGTAACCGAGGTATTCGCGTTCAGACCCGAGACCTGGAGCAATACAACGGGACTCTGCTCAGGTCAGAGAGGCAAGCTGCACAAACATGTTTAGGGTCTGAAAGTGTAATGAGCAAACGTGATCAGGAAACGCTCCATTAACAAAAAACTGCTGATTACGCAGCCCCTCAGGCGCTCTGCTGGGAAGACGTCATGTTTCTATGAACACGAGTGTGGTTTAAAAAGAAACAGTACAAAACATTTTTTCATTTGTTTTTATTTCAGCTTTTTTTTGGCGGTTTGACCTCATGCGAGAGGCAACATCATTATTTAGGAGTTGAGGGAGTGTCAGCCATGAAAATACACTGATGTTCAATTATCCACTTGCATGCTTCATTTAATTTGATCATATTTTGCTTCTTTAACTGCTCCCTTAAAAGTTGTAGACTTACGTTTTGCCATTAATAACAAACTAAACACTTGTCCAGATGCACATAAACGATTTACATGATGAGAATGTGTTTGCAGTCAGGTCAAAGACCTCGGCGTGCTAAACAGAATTGCCCGGTAGTTTCAGCTCCGCTCTGACTCCTGCAGGGTGGACCGGGTCCGGCTGGAGGCCCTGGATTAGACGGACGTCGTGGCCCTAACGGACAGAAGGTGTGTGGCATCATTTCCTGCGCCTCTTCTGTGTCCTGGTAAATGACTCTGGCTGTGATAGAGTTCCCTCAGTCCTCTGCGTTATTTCGGGGTTGCGAGGACATGAGGTCAGTCTGTGTGCTGCGATGACGCACATATCACCCATGTTGGTGGGCAGTGAAACGGGTCAGCTGTGTGGGCTTCCCTTAGGGGAGTTTGGACCCGTGATTTCAGTGTTTGTCAGAGAATGCTGAAATGTCCGTGCAGAGAAGGTTTAAACACTTTGTTGTTGTTGCTGAAGGGCCAACCAGGAGATCCGGGTATTAAGGGTGCTCCAGGACCTGAGGGGCCCAGAGGAATGCCGGTAAGGAGCTGGACCTCACTTGTGTTTGTAAGTGCTGTGTACCATATACGGCCTGTGCCTCTCTGACTGCTGGTCTGCGCTGTTTCAGGGTCAGGATGGCAGGGACGGTTACGGACCACCGGGACCCAAAGGTGCCAAGGTAGAGCCGACCATGACTTGAAACACCTAACGATCCAAATGTAGCGCACATTTTAACCAACTGTCCCGAAAGTCATGGATGAATGCTCGTCTCCGTCCACCGCTGCTGTGTGGACACGAGCCCCTTGGCTGATGGAGGTAAACAGCTGGTGGAGCTGATCCTCCAGCCGCGGCCATTAAACCGCCAGCAGAAGAAGAAGAAGAGGACACGACGAGACGACGTCATTAAAAGAGCTCAAACGATGGAAAACGTGATGGAAACAAAGTCGATACTAAAAACTTTTGTATAAGGACTGAGGTATTTTAAGGTGTACTAGTATATCGTATACCTCACTGACACACTTTCTTTTTTCGTTCTTTAATAACAACATGAAAAGCAATGACATTTAAGCAACAAAAAAACCCGACAACATAAAAACAGGCGGATGGAAACGCACTCACTCTCTGACATTTGAGAGAATCCTCTCGATAACTGTCGCATCATTAACTCTTACCTTCTCTGCAGGGAGATCCGGGTTTTCCTGGTTACCCCGGTCTACCGGTGAGTCCATGCCTTTTCTAATCATTGAAATGTAACTGCTTCCCAGGCCGACAGCCGACACATGAAAGGGCACGTCGGAATGAGCGAATGTGTGTTTGTGTTCAGGGTGAGGACGGTCTGAAGGGAACCAAAGGATATCCAGGACGCGAGGGGAACCGAGGTCGAGGGGTGAGTGACCACACACCTGTATGTGCCTGCGTTTTTGCTTCCTCGTTGACTTTTATTTCTGCTCCGATCGATCCAGGGGAACTCCGGCGGTTCTGGAGACCCGGGCGTGCCTGGAGACCCGGGACATCCAGGACACAGAGTGAGTCGGTGGTTAATCATCATCATGTGACCTGATGTCAGAAGGTTCCTGACCTGAAAACAACCCCCAACCCCCACCCCCCCCCCCCTAGGGATTAAATGATGACGATATAAGCGAACTAATATGCCTCTTTGCCTCCATCCAGGGCCACAAAGGTCCTCCTGGAGGGAAAGACATGACTGTGAGTACTCCGTCAGTTCGCGTCACCTTCCAACATTAAGGGGAACACATTTATACACAACATGTTTTCCGTTGTCTCAGGAGTGCCAGCTGATCACCTACGTCAGAGACAACTGCGGTGAGTGTTGAGGCGCGTTTGTGAACCTGTTCATTTGTTAGTAAGATCTCATTTAGGGTATTTCATGTATTTGTTAATCGGTTGTTTTATTTTTAAGATACAGAATTTACTCCTGTTTTTACGGGGAAAAAGACTTTGATCTTTCTGAAATGTCAGTGAAAACGAACGTGTACAAATGCACCTAAACTCAGTGCACAACGTACTGCTCTGTGCCACGTCTCTGACAACGCCAGCTGAACTCTAAATATCCTTTTCTCCTCCACACAGCATGTTGCCACGGTATGTATATCTCCATTTTGTCGCCCAGAACAGAACGGTAAGTACAAAACTTGTAGAAAGACTTACTCGAGAGATGGCGAAAGCGTCAGATCAGCAAATAATAACTCCTTTTAACCTTTTAACCTCTTTGGTGTCGTTTCTCATGTCAGTTACTGCTGATTTTGGACGGCGGTTGGCAGTTACACAGTGCTATCTTATCATTTTTAAAAGAGATGTCAGTGTTGAGAAATGACGAATGAGGGCGTGCTCTACTCCGCTGGATGGATGAGCGATTTAGTTAGATAGCGAACAGCTATCCTTAAACTTCCACAGGCACCTGGCTCCCTCCTCCATTCAGATCGCTGCTCTTTCACCCGCAAAGATTGTTCAGGGTCTGATCAGAAAAACGCTACAACAGCGTGTTACGTTGGATTTCAGTGCCTCTCTAACCCTTCTTGAGGGCATTTACCTTACTTATTCAGATGCATGAAGTGTAAATGGCAGTTTGTAAACTGTGGTAACTTAATTGGAATTTAAAAAAAAAAAAGGTTCAGTGGGTTTGAACAGTATTTGGCCAAACAACATTGTGGTAAAAGGTGCAGGTACAACAAAGTGGACGAGGTTAGAGAAAAGCACAAAAGTACATTTTTGGGCCCAGTTTCAAAGATGATTTGGCTAGCATTGTTGTACGTTCAGAGTGAACTTTAAGCAAAGTTTTGACTGGCTTTAGTGTGTCTTTGAAGTCTCTATTTCTTTTTCTTCTTTCCCCTTTCAGGGGTCGCCACAGCGAATCACGCGCCTCCATCTAACCCTGTCCTCTGCATCCTCTTCACTCACACCAATTAACTTCATGTCCTCTCTCACTACGTCCATAAATCTCCTCTTTGGTCTTCCTCTAGACCTCCTGCCTGGCAGCTCCAACCTCAGCATCCTTCTACCAATATATTCACAGTCTCTCCTCTGAACGTGTCCAAACCACCTCAATCTGGCCTCTCTGGCTTTATCTCCGAAACATCTAACATGAGCTGTCCCTCTGATGGACTCGTTCCTGATCCTGTCCGTCCTCGTCACTCCCAAAGAGAACCTCAGCATCTTAAGCTCTGCCACCTCCAGCTCTGCCTCTTGTCTTTTCTTCAGTGCCACTGTCTCTAAGCTGTACAACATCGCTGGTCTCACCACCGTCTTGAACACCTTTCCTTTCATTCTTGCTGATACTCTTTATCACACAACACACCTGACACTTTTCTCCACCCGTTCCAACCTGCTTGCACTCGCCTCTTCACCTCTTTTCCACAGTCTCCGTTGCTCTGGACCGTTGACCCTAAGTACTTAAAGTCCTGCACCTTCTTCACCTCTGCTCCCTGTAACCTCACCGTTCCACCTGGGTCCCTCTCATTGACACACATGGATTCTGTCTTACTGCGGCTAAGCTTCATTCCTCTATTTTCCAGAGCAGACCTCCATCTCTCTAGATTCTCCTCCACCTGCTCCCTGCTCTCACTACAAATCACAATGTCATCCGCCAACATCATAGTCCATGGAGATTCCTGTCTAACCTCATCTGTCAGCCTGTCCATCACCAGAGCAAACAAGAAGGGGCTCAGAGCCGATCCTTGATGCAGACCCACCTCCACCTTGAACTCCTCTGTCACCCCTACAGCACACCTCACCACGGTCTTACAGCTCTCATACATGTCCTGCACCACTCTAACATACTTCTCTGCCACTCCAGACTTCCTCATACAATACCACAGCTCCTCTCTCGGCACCCTGTCATACGCTTTCTCTAAATCTACAAAGACACAATGCAACTCCTTGTGACCTTCTCTGTACTTCTCCATCAGCATCCTCAAAGCAAACACTGCATCTGTTGTGCTCTTTCTAGGCATGAAACCATATTGCTGCTCATAAATGCTCACCTTTGCCACTTCCTGCTCCACACCAATCACCTCTTCTACTCTTCGTTCCCTTTCATTTTCCTCATTCATCAACTCTTTAAAGCACTCCTTCCATCTTCCCACCACACTCCTGGCACCTGTCAATACATTTCCATCCTTATCTTTAATCACCCTAACCTGCTGCACATCCTTCCCATCTCTCTCTCTTTGTCTGGCCAACCTGTACAAATCCACCTCTCCCTCTTTAGTGTCCAACCTAGCATACAAGTCCTCATATGCTCTTTGTTTGGCCTTTGCCACCTCTACCTTCACCTTACGCTGCATCTCCCTGTACTCCTGTCTACTCTCTTCAGTCCTCTCAGTGTCCCACTTCTTCTTTGCTAACCTCTTTCTCTGTATACACTCCTGAACTTCCTGGTTCCACCACCAAGTCTCCTTGTCCACTTTCCTCTTTCCAGACGACACAGCGAGTACCCTCCTACCTGTCTCCCTGATCACATTAGCTGTAGTGGTCCAGTCATCTGGGAGCACTTCCTGACCACCCAGAGTCTGTCTCAGCTCCTCCCTGAAAACTACACGACATTCTTCCTTTTTCAACTTCCACCACTTCGTCCTCTGCTCTGCCTTTGTCCTCTTCTACTTTACAGTCACTGGTCTCTTTCAGATTACAACGTCTACACAAGATGTAGTCCACCTGAGTGCTTCTCCCTCCGCTCTTATATGTCACCCTATGTTCCTGCCTCTTCTGGAAGAAAGTGTTCACTACAGCCATTTCCATCCTCTTTGCAAAGTCTACCACCATCTGTCCTTCTGCGTTCCTGTCCTGAAGACCAAACCTGCCCATCACATTCTCATCACCTCTGTTCCCTTCACCTACATGCCCGTTGAAATCTGCACCAATCACCACTCTCTCACCTCTGGGGATGCTCTGCATCACTTCATCTAACTCACTCCAGAATTTCTCCTTCTCTTCTAACTCACATCCTACCTGTGGGGCATAACCACTCACAACATTGAACATCACCCATTCAATTTCCAGCTTCAGGCTCATCAACCTGTCTGACACTCTTTTCACCTCTAGAACATTCCTCACAAACTCCTCTTTCAGGATAACTCCTACTCCGTTTCTCTTCCTATCTGACCCATGGTAGAACAACTTGAACCCGGCTCCTAAGCTTCTAGCCTTGCTACCTTTCCACCTGGTCTCCTGGACACACAGTATGTCCACCTTCCTTCTCTGCATCATGTCAATCAACTCTCTAGCCTTCCCTGTCATAGTCCCAACGTTCAAAGTCCCTACTATCAGTCCTACATTCTTAGCTTTCCTCTTCTCTCTCTGCCTAGGAACACACCTTCCTCCTCTCCTTCTTCGTCTTCGAAGGTTCTTTATTCACTACAAACAACCTGGAAAGTTTATGGGACGTCAATTGACGCATCTGTTGGCTTCTGTTCCCGCCTTTCCATTGACTTTGAATACATCTGAGGAACATCTAAAATTGGTTTTGTGCTAGGTCTGAGCACAGCTTTCCAGTTTTGGGTTGTATTTGTGTAGTAGTGTTACTTTATTCTCCACTTCTCTCAACATTGAATCCTCCAGGTCAGTCGGTGTGCCCGGCGTACCCCACCGAGCTGGTGTTCGGTCTGGACATGTCCGAGGACGTGACCCCCGCAGCCTTCGAGAGGCAGCGCTCCGCCGTCCTCTCCCTGCTGGAGGACATCACCGTCTCCGAGAGCAACTGTCCGACCGGCGCTCGCGTCGCTGTGGTGGGATACAGCGCCTACACCAAGTACCTGATCCGGTTCCTGGACTACCGCCGCAAGACACAGCTGATCGAATTAGTGAAGAACATCGCCCTTGAGAGGACGGCCAGCCGGCGCCAGCTGGGGGCCGCCATGCGCTTTGTGGGTCAGAACGTCTTCAAACGCGTCCGAGCAGGAGTCCGGATGAGGAAGGTGGCCGTCTTTTTCTCCGGTGGGCCGACAACGGACAGTTCCGAGATTGTTACCGCCATGATGGAGTACCGGGCTCGCAACATCGTCCCGGCGGTCATCTCTCTGAGGAACGCTCCTGCTATTGGCCGAGCGATGGAGGTAGGTTTGGTTCATCAGCAGATGATCAGGAGGGAAGGAGTTGCCAGGGACCGACCTCACTGTTTTGGGTTCTCCATGTTTACAGTTAAAGAGCTTTCAGTGCTGCTATTGCTCAACATCAAAGTGAGAATGACACAGTACAAGCAATAGTTCCATTCCCCCGATGCCCCACATCTGGCCAGCAGTCGTGGTATTTACTGTCTGTCGGAAGAACACATATTAGGTTGAAAAACTTCCCCTTAAGGTTTCTAATATTCTGATAACATTTTCTTCCGCAGATATCTCAAATTTAGTTCTGCAAGCTTGTTTGGCCTTCAAACACATAAATGAATCACAACTCCCTTTGCACTTAGCCTCCCTTTTTAGGTACAATTACATTTATGATCTGGTGTCAGAAACGTGTCTTCAGCATTAAGAAACTGCGGCTGTGGCTGTCAGTTAAACCCTTATCTTCAAGAGCGTGTACAAGAAATACTGTAGTGTCTGGAGTTTTTTTCAAAGATTTTCCATGGCTGCATCCAACTTACAGTATTCTCAGCCTTATTAAAATGTTTTTTTTGGCAAGAGTAAACGGAGCGATAAATAATGACAGCTGCTGTTTCATGTCAGGTGGATGACTCAGGAAACGCCATCTACGCGGTGCTGGGGAGGCTGCAGGACCTGGCTGCTGACCTGAGGAAGGTCAAGAACTGTGCAATCTGTTACGGTAAACACTGAGCCCCATGCTTGGATTACTATTTAACATAAATCTATTAAAGTGTGCCAAGAAAACTCAGATTGGCCGTTTGTATCCACACTCGAAAACATTTTTTGTCACTACACCCAGAGCTCGTGCTCATGGGTTTGGCTTGAAATGTAGATATTGAGCTCACAATAGCAATAACACACGTCTCCCAGACCGAACCGACCTGCCTGTCGATATACTGCTCCACCTCAGTGACCACCACCAGAGAGTTGGACAAGGATTCCCCCAAGAGTTCTGACTCAGAGGGCATGTTGGTTTGCATCAGGAGTGCCTAATAACACATATATGCTTTAAACGGTTGTGTAAAGAAGACAAGGCAGGTTTAGTGAGTGCTTTCAACGCTAATCCTAAATGTGTAACTGAAAGGCAGATGGGTGAAGTTACTTCAGGAGCCATTTCCTAACCAAGCTACCTAGCTAGCTAGCTTCTCGATGATTGTTCTGTTTGTTTCCTCAGACCCCTGTAGACCTTCAGAGGAGTGCACCTTCATCCAGGAGCCAGTGAAGCCTCAGGAGGTCGACTTGGACCTGGTCATGGTGGTGGACGGCTCCAGGGAGATGCAGGCCGATGAGTTCGCCGGCGTCCAGCAGCTGTTGGGCTCTGTGGTGGAACAGCTGGCTGTGAGCCC
Organism: Coreoperca whiteheadi; assembly: GCA_011952105.1. Lineage (NCBI taxonomy): Eukaryota > Metazoa > Chordata > Actinopteri > Centrarchiformes > Sinipercidae > Coreoperca > Coreoperca whiteheadi. Next base: position 1,241,510 of record CM022486.1, read on the forward strand.
GCAGCCCCGCAGGCCCGGCAACCAGGCCCGGGTGGCTGTGGTCCAGCAGAGCGGCACTCTGGCTATCAAGCCGGAGTTTGACCTGCAGACCTACCAGAACCACGCCCTGATGAAGGCGCATCTGATCCACAAAATGCAGCAGCGGAGCGGCTCCTCTGCGCTGGGACAGGCGCTGGAGTTCTGCCTGAAGGAGGTGCTCCTGAAGGCCAGCCAGCCCCGGAGGAGGAGGGCGCTGCTGACCGTGGTGGGCACCCAGACGGCTTACAAGGACCGAGCCAGGCTGCACTACATCTCCCAGAAGGCCAAGTGTGAGGGCGTGGCGCTGTTTGTGGTGACGGTGGGCGAGCGCTACAACCGGACGCAGGTGGAGGAGCTGGCCAGTCTGCCTGTGCAGCAGCACCTGATCCACGTCGCCAGACTGAAGGCCGACGAGCAGGGCTACGCCCAGCGCTTCATCAGAGTCTTCCTCACCGCCCTCAACAGTAAGACCAGACTCTAGACTGAACTATATGTATATAAAACTTATTACAGCTTTCTCAGACGTTTGTTTTCCATCTCCAGACATCATCCAGTTCAAGTTCATGGGCAACTTTGAATACATTTATTCTCATTATTTAAAAAACCAAAACAACAAACATGAATGTATCTGTCCTGTGCTTATTTCAGAGGGACTGAACACGTATCCTCCTTCTACATTGAAAGAGACCTGCAGCCAGCTGACAGACGAAGAGGAAAGACTGATATTCTTAGACGGGTAACTCTTCACTTCCTAAAGATTTACACCCAACCTCAGAAGGAACAAATTACATGTGTACGAAGCATCTGTCACCACAAAGTTAACACGTTCGGATCTTTGGTCACCTAAGGCCACAAGGCTGAGCAGAGATAACAGGTCTGTAAAGGTGACCGAATAACTGGGGGGGAAAACACATAATGAGCTCGTTGGATTCAAAGTCAGCTCACTGTTTTAGCTACTAATGCTTCATGTCTGCACTCCAAATATGATATCAAATATTCAACTTTCATTTGATTTGCGACACAAACAACATCTAGAACTTTGGGTTAAACCGGGCTAGATTTGTGTAAAAGGATGTAAAAACTTTTTGAAATACTGAGGTCATGGGTCCAAATTCCTCCAGCGCAAAGACTAGCCACCAGCCCGAGCAGCCTAATTTAAAGATGCACTTTGTGTCGTGCACTTAAAGGATGCTCTGTAACTTGGATTCTGCCTGCTGAATACGTCTGGCTAACCTTGGGGTTTGTTTTAAACCTTTCGGGTTGGCCGTGTTTGTCACGATGTTGCCGTACAATGCTGTCTTAAAATACTCTCTCAGGTCTCTGCTAGTTGATCGTTAAAACAACAGAAGCCAGTGGTTACCTGGAAGGAAGGAAAGAAATCAATCTAAGAACGAGACCACGAATGGCAAACAAGCCTTCAGGCTATCAGCAGACTGGGACATATTGCGTTTTGTTCAGAGGAATATTGCCATGAATCGCTGAGTTTTGCCTGCTGTGTGTCCAGTCAGGGGTCGGCAGAGCTGGAGGGGGATTTGATGATGGAGGAGGTGGAGGAGAAGTTTCACGAGCAGACGGGAAGAAAGACTCGGACTACACGGCTGGACGGCATCAACACTTCGACCAGAGGGGGCGACCAGAGGTCACCTTCAGGAGCTAAACTCAAAGGTAGCCAACAAACCACTTTGTTAACACGAACGCACGCTGTGATTCTACGGTTTGCTTTAGGCCAGTGGGGTGGAGTTTGTGTCGAGGGAGAAAAGTAGAATCGGTTCATTACATTTAACCGTCCTGATACAGTAAATGTTAATATGCAGTGCCCGATTTATTAAACCCATCTGTGTAGGATGTGAAGATTTCAGACCTTTGCGAGTTCAAGGGGTTCTCTTTACCAGGATTTTCAATTTGCATCATTTAAAGGATAAGTCTGGTGATATTCTATAGTGTTGTGTGAGTCTCAGGGCCTGGTGGACCTCCTTCCTCCGCTGTCGTCCAGAAACTCTTAGAAACTCATCAGCGAGCCTCGCTGCTGCTCCTTCATCACCACGAACACACACACTGTAGTTTATTCTGACTCAGTCACACACACACACCGTCCTGCTGCCCCAAACACTCACTACAGCACCACACGTGGATCCATCCGCCGCTGCAAATAGTCCCCAACAGACATTTCCTCCTGTTTGTTTGATAGAAACTCCAGCGAGCAGCTGTTGGAGGAAACTACTGAGCCTCTTTATCTGTGAGGTGTTTTTAAAGCCTTCCGTCTTCAGCGGGAACCAATGGGCTCGCAGCTGAGAGCCGCAGACAGGAAGTGAGACAGTGTTGGTTTAGGTCTGCTGCACACGGGATGTGTAGAGACTAAGATAAATAATAACACCACACTGATCCTTTTAAGATCATCAGACATTGACTGGAGGAGTCTTGCTTGGTGTTAAATGAACTAACTTGTCGAACTTCCTGACTGTCGTCTCTCACAGGTCCAAAGATCCAGCCGACGCCGAAGTTGGCCAGCCTCGTCTCCAAAGGTAAACACAGCCATCTTCAAACAGTCATCACCTTCCACTGATCTGTTGTTCATTTAGATGAACTGACGAGCGCTCGGCTTGATTTCTTCAAAAAATTCCAAATTAGCTGTTCTGAGCTATTATCAGGCATTGCTGCTCTGTCCCGGAACGAGCCTACGAGGTAAATGGTCTTTGCACACTTGTATACAGACAGGTGCATCGGTGCCGGCTGTAGCTCAGCTGCACAACGCTGCCACTACTGATTATACTATGAGAAAAGCAAAATGGCCGCTTGCATTCAATTCAGTTTTATTTATATGGCCCAGTTTCGTAACAGAAGTTATCTCATTCAACTTTTCCTACAGAGCAGGTCCAGACCACCTTACTCTTTATAATATTAATCACAGAGACCCAGCAGTTCCCACCATGAGCAAGCACTTGGCCACAGCGGCGAGGAAACACTCGCTTTTAAGAGGCAGAAACCTCGAGCAGAACCAGACTCGGCCATCAGAGAGAGAGACTTCCACATGGAATTCTAAGACAATAACGTAGTGGTAATATTAATAATACTACCAGGATTAATAGTGATGATAACAGTAAAAAGACTAATAATAGCAGCGGTCGTCGGGCAGAAGGGCAGCCGGTGGCCCAGCAGTCGTGGATCCAGACTCTGCAGCTCCAGAGGCAGAAATACCTGCTAAAAGCGACAGGAGGGAGCAGAAATCTCCGGGAGGGAGAAGATGTCGCGTTAGTAACATGCATTAGCGCCCTATAAGAATCCTGCTGACGCCGCAGAATTCGTTTTGCCTATCCAGCTGCGTTAGTGCACGCCGACCATCAGTCTGCGGATGAGACCTGCTGCCATGTGACGGCCACGGATCGTGTCGACGCAGAGGAGGAAAAAAGTCTGAGGAGGTCAAAACTCCAGCAACAACTGTAGCATAAAAAACAACTTTATGGTCAGACCAGTGTTTTTCAGGGTCGTCCAACATTTAAATAAGAAAATAAAGGTTATTTTAAACCTGCAGTGCGGGACCTTTGTCTCCCCCTTCTGGCAGTGAGAGACGCCCGTCGGCAGTGAGCTCGCCCCAGGCTCGTCGTCAGAAATAGTTACAGACATACAGAGACACGTCCACAGTTCCAAGACAGGCAGCCATTACTTAGGTGGAGTGAATGTAACAGCTGCACGGCCGACTCTTTTACCGACCTGGCCACCTGTGTCTGCCCTCAGCCGCGTCTCTCAGGCTCTCCAACGAGGAAAAGCTAAAGCGACGTCTTCCTGTTTTGAGCGTAATCCTTCCTCTGAACGCAGAGTTTGACTTAACGGGTTATTAACGTGCTAATTTTGACAGCCCTAAAAAAAAAAATTCTATAACAGACAACCAGTCCTACAGATGCCGCTCCAGGTCATGTAGCAGCAGCAACCCACACTAACACCGAGGATTGTGACGAAGGCTGTTGGACCAAAATGTAGCTGTTCAATAAATGTACTGTAAGTGTGGACTGGGAGCAGATTTATGTTTCCTTTAGCAAGCCTGAAAGTTCAGCTGACAGCTGTTGGAGGACCATCGCACAAGTTATATTAGTATAAATTGATCTCACCACACAAGTTATTCTGATGGCACACAAATGAGATGCTCCTTGTGAAAATGTATGCAGTCCATGTTTTGCTTTCAGCCCACTTCCTCTCAGTGTCTCTCATAGTGTCACTGGAGGGCGCCAAACTCAGAATTATTCAGATCCTGGCCGCGTAAAGGCATTTTCAGTTTTCCGGGACACGTGGAAGCTGAACATTATCAGGCATTGTACCAAAGGGATGAGTGACACGCTCGGAGTAACACATCGATCTCTCTGTGCTGTCTTCATTTAGACGCCTGTTTCCTCAGCCGGGACACCGGCGACTGCAGCAACTACACCATAATGTGGTTCTTTGACAGCAACTGGGGCAAATGCTCCCGCTTCTGGTACGGCGGCTGCGGTGGCAACGGAAACCGCTTCGAGACGCTGAAGGATTGTGAGGCCCTCTGTCTGACGAAGAGTCCATGAGGAGGAGGAGGAGGAGGAAGTGCGAACGTGAATCAGGAAAATCTTTGGAAACAGATGCATGTTAAAGGAACAATACCAAGGCGACCTGAAAGTAGTGAAAACCCTGTTCTCCCAGCTGAGTCTGTTCTGGGACATTTAAACCGCTGACAGAAACAGGGAAAGTTCCAAACTCAGCAGCTGCTGATGAAAGAGTTTTTTTCATGATGAGTTGCTTTAAGTGTTTTTCCTTGAACATGAATGTTTAGCCCCCCCCCCCCCCAAAAAAAACAAAGCACCTTGTTTTAATGAATTTTCCTTGGAGCCTTTTCATTTTCTCTCCTGGTGTTTTGCAGTCGATAACTTTCTGTTGGACGTTGATTTCCCTTTTTATTGTACTTGATGCACAACGGTGACTTAATCTTCTTTTGGATATTTTTATGAGATCAGGTGCTATTTCTGAAAGAAGAGCAATTGCCACAAGTCAACAATGGGACTGTTCTGGAGTAGCTGGACAAATACAATTGAAACCCAGGTCACATGGTTCATCTGGATTTTTATAACATTTTTACAGCAACAAACTTTGATTTTTTTATATTTTGTACTAGTTTCTTATTAAAACTTCAATTTCAGATAACACCAGAAGTCAAGCTTTGTCTATCAATATCACTATACATACATGTCCATCCCTATCCATGTACTGACTCTCTAAACGGTATTCAGAGAAACCAAGGCATGACTATTTGGCCTTGTATCTTCACCAAAGCCAACCAGAGGTTGACGTTGATCCTTGCTCAGCACGTAAAGTGTAACGCTCAGACAGCTGGTCATCTCTGCAAAGTTAAGTCCTAATGAAATAATTCCCTTGACAATTTAAGACTCTAATGTACAGTGGACTTAAAATGATGTCTAACCAAAGTAACCTACAGCTTAAAGCAGAACCAGTTCTTACTCTCCTTCTGCCACCATGTGGCGCCAGGTCATTTGATTAAAAATCTTCAAACCTGAGAAGAGTCCGCTGCAGGTGTCCTCTCAGTGGACGTCTGTCTGGCAGCAAAGTGGAACAAATATCATTGTAGTGGAATACTGAAATAATTACTCAGTTATTTAGAGGTAAGAGAGGTCAGACTATCCAATCGTGGAATGTAACTAAGTACATTTACTCAAGTCCTATACAGTAACAGTCAAACACGCTTTCTCATTCAAGTAAATGTGTCCAAACTTCTGACTGGTACTGTACTTAAGTACAATTATGAGTATTTCCATTTTTTTCTACTCCACTACAATTCAGAGAAAAATATTGTACTTTTTGCTTCGCTACATTTGTCTGAAAACTATGGATACTTTTACTGTACAGCTTATGATTTTACCTACAACGCATATGATTAATTTGTATAGTTGGGCACATTGTTATTAAACTATGTGCCAACAGTGTAAAATGCAGTAAAAAGTAGCTCCAGCTCACCTAGCCGTGACATTAAAATACTGCGTGTGTGTCAATGCATCAGTAGTAATATTCCATTTATATGAGGTATGCTACTTACATTTCATAACACATGTGTTCTTCTACTTAATTAAAACAGTTTCCTGTCATCCACAAACACTGAGAGGAACTATGAACGCAGTGCTACCACACTAGGTACAACATGCACACCAAATTACAAAGTTACTCTAAATTGTCCATATATACTGTATTGGAGAGTAGTTAAACCTCAAGGGACGTGTGTTAAGGCCTAAATTAAGTAAAAATAGTTTTTTTGGTTGTTGTGGTATTCATAATCCATGGTGAAGTCACTAATTTAAGTGTCTGTGGCGATGTTCACGTTTCTAACTTCTACCATCCACACTGGTTGAGAGTAACGTTAGTCAAGAGGCTGGAGAAAGATGGCACACATTTCCATTTGAATCAACAGTGCTTTTGTTCCGGATGTATGCCGAATTATGGAAAGGGTCATAGTGAATTAAAAAATAAAGTCAAGCAATATATTGCCATGTGCGTTTACCTTCACTGGTGAGAAAAAAAGCATTAAATCGATGGTGTTTTAAATGGAGCTTGGCGCGGTGAAAGACTGCTTCAAGCGTTTCAGGGCTCCGCTGGCTGTATTTAGCTTTGTACATTAGCCAGTGTGGCTAACTGCCTTAGCTTATGTAAACAGAAGCTGCAGAATGTAAAGGAGCCCGGGTCATTGTGCTTTTGCGGTATAGTATTATTGAAATGATATGGAATTCATTCGCAGGTCCTCATGAAATAACGTTAATTAGGTGTTTGGCGCGTGGTGGTACAGTGACCAACCGGCAGCAAGCCAGCTAACGCTAGGTGGGAGTGTGCCAGTGAGACCAGTGATACTGAACGCTTGTGAATTTCACCAAAACATCTTCTTTTATTTCTCGTTACATCTTTCTCTTTGGGACGTGACGCCGCCGTGCGTCTGCGTGGACGTGGCTGGCATGGTGACGTGGGCGCGAGCGCGCGCATGCCACGGTCAAAGGGCCCTCTCCGTCGTGCCCGGAGCTCAGCGGCCGTTGAACCGCGCTCCGGCCGTGTAAACGCTCAAAATAGTTGGTAATTGTGACTTTGGTGTAGCTAAACTGTTATATGCTGGTGTAGGTAATCTCCGACTTGCCCCTTACTGTAATTTGACTCCGCTAGCCTATGTCTTTTAATGATTACGGCCACAAACTGAAAGGGCTAACGTTAGCATGCTAGGCGACCCCTGTACAGAGGGGAGGAAACCCCGTGTGTTCTGTCAGCGGCTGACGGCTCACGGTCGGTAGCCGCTGAAGAAACGTAACGTCGAGTTTGACTCGAGGCTCGAGCCGTTCCGCTAACTGCTAACACAGTTCGGCCGCGTTAGCTCAAGCCAGGCTTGAACGATCTAGCACGGGGTGCACGCAGCCCGGAGCAGTCGGTGTTCCTCTCCGCGGCGGAAAGGAACCCTGCTGATGGAGCGACAGACTAAAATGCGTAAGTTTGAAAAGTCTAACGGTACTTGTTGTTTTGTTTGTGAATAAATGGACATCCAGATCACTAGATACAGTAAGACTGTGGCGATGTTAATCGGCAGGCTGGATAGTTTCCCATGTAACGTTAGGTTTAAATTGTGGTGCATTTACTGTTAATCTACATTTACAGTTAAAGTGTGTGTGTGTCTAAGCATATAGTATGTACCGTTACTGGGGATGTATGCAGCCCACTATGCCAGTGTATGTATGCTTATATATCCATGCTCATGTTTCATTATTTACCTCTTGTTACGGTTTCTAATGTTTGTGTTTTTAATCTTCAGACCTTGGAAAGTGATCTATAAATGTGAAATGTGTTTATAAAAATTGTGGCTGTAAATATGTACCTTTTTTTTTTTTTTTTGGCCCACCAAAACAAAAAGATGGATGCCACGGCTACCGGTGGGGGGGCGTCCACCTGAGGACCTCGGACCAGCAGAGGAGCTAGCGTTGGCCTACAGCCTCCTGAATAGAGCGGGTGGACCTCCTCAGACATCATCCTCTCAAGGTGCTCGGGACCGATATGTACAAGGTGTTGCCTGCTGCTTAGACTAACCGTGTTCCGTACACTTTTCGCTATTCACGACACACCTTTACAACGATCACTCCTCCGTTGTTGAGAGTCAGACAAGCTTGTTTGTGTGATTATTCCCAGGGTTAATACCCGTTGGACAGTCCACACTTTGATTGATGTGTTTTGGACTAATAGATTTTGAGAAAAGTGGTGAAAAGTACCTCCTCCGCACGTGGACGGAAGCTGATGAGCGTTAATGGCGTTCCGTGCAGGCTTGGTGTTCCGTACAGAGCGCATAAATGATTTCAGCTTGAAAATGGACATTCAGCGGCTCAATTTTGAGCTGTTTATATGAGGGAAACATCGTTAAAATCTTAAATGTTAATTCATGTATGAAATCTTATGAAATATGTGAGAATAACCTCAAATTGTGTTTGTTAATGTTAAATAACTGTTATTTTTTAATGAAATTTTTAATGAGAGTTATGTTAGATCACGTTTATTTTTATGAAAGACAATTTAAAATGTTAAAAGATTCAATTCATGGTACTTAACGTTATCTTAATGCATGCTTTATGAATATAAACCCCATCACTGCACGCAGGATGATGGGAAAACCGGTCTCTGACTCGGGTTCGTGCAAAGCGGTTATCGCCTGCAACTGACCTTTAAAAATTCCCATTTCAAAGCATTTATCCAACAAAGGGTAATATATTTAAACCTTTGTGATAACATAATATTCATTTAATAAAGATTGTAATATTGTGAGAAGCATAATTTAAATCAAAATGTACATTTTGAATCTGACGTTTAGCTTGCCCAACGTGCATTTTCAACGGCAGGGGGCGCTCCTCGCAAACTTACTGAAATCTCACGGGAACAAACGGCGGGGGACCGTCAGTCGTGACTGAAGGTGAAAGAGGGATAAATGATGATGACACAGATATATATTTTATGTATGACCTGGAAGTATTTATTCAGCGATTGGCAGTAAAAGGTCAACTGTACGGAACATGGTTAGTCTAGGTTATCAGTCTGTCAATGGTAATAACTAACGATAGGCCTATGTCTTTCCTGGAGTGGCCACACTACATGTCTGCTAAATCCCCTACTCAAGGTTCCCAAGGCTTACCTGACCCATGTGTGAATAGGTCTTTTGTTAAAACTGTGCATCTTAAGCAATTCTTTCTTCTTCTGCTTTACCAACGGCAGTGTTTTTCTGTTTGCAGGGAGGTGGTTCCAGCCTCGGGCCCGTCACAGACGCCAGAGGTAAGAGGAAGACCAAATCCGAAATGTGTTGGATGTGTCTGCATTCTACAAATGATGTTCAACCATACACCTGCTTCAGAACATGACCAGAGCAAGAAGTTCGTCAAGAAGTAACTATTCATATCTCTGTTATCAACTATATAAATAATCAGCTTCTCTTTCACATGATGTCCGTTCAATATACAGTACAAGCGTCATCTGCTCATTGGCATTGAAAGCCAGAAACTGGACATGGAGTACAAAAAAGCAAATAAAATGGGGACTAACTGAAATACGTCTTAATCAGTGGTATAAGTTACCTTGGTTACTGAGCAGGTAATCCTCTGAAGCCACAGTAACAGATCTCTGACTTAAACTAGCGAGACTTATTAAAACAAGCCAGGATTTTCCTTCATCCACCATGATGGAATTCCCCCCAGCTCATGTTCTCCAGTGTTTTTATGTTTCTTTTTTATTGTAAAAGCAGGTACGGAGATGTCCCTTTTGTATTTAAATGTTGTATTTGTGAACTTGTGAATCGCGTTAAATTGATTGTTTTGTTTTGATGTTGGATGCCCCGCGACCCCTAACGGGAACAAGCGGTAGAAAATGAGATGAGATGACATGTTGGATGCCAATCTTCTTAATTGCCACTGAGCTAGTTTAACGTTCATCAGTCGCAGCCTCCTGGGACACATGGAACAAAAGTAGTGCAATGAAACTGTGACTTTTTGACTTTGAGTGGTCTGAATTTGTGTGACACTCACTGATGTTTTGTTTCATTGTGTTGCAGCTGTTTCTTTTGTAATCGATGGGAAAGAGTCTGCTGAGGGTTTAAGCATGATCGCAATACTGACCATGACCACCACTCCGAAACTGCTCCAAGACGGTCGACCTGCAGACCCGTGGGTCCCAGCACCGAGAGCCAGTGGGAGAGCCGCAACGTTCCCAGGAGGGAGGTAGGTCACTTTCATCAGCTGTCTTTTTTTTTTTTCCACTGGCTCGGGAGGAACTGATGCAAAAGACTGCTGACAATCAATATTTTCAGGACAGAAAATGGGGAGCTTTTCTTGCCTTTATTGATGGGGACAGCTGAAGATCGACAGGAAGTGTGGGAGAGAGATTGGGGGGTGACCTGCAGCAAATGGCCGCAGGTCGGACTCGGAGGTAGTTACTACAGAGCCTGTCAGGCTGGGGCGGAATATACGAGAGCTGGTCTGTGAGGGGTGTCTGGACCCGCGATCGCTAGCGCTCACCCATAAATGAAAGCATGCTACTGTGGGCCTGGCCCATGAGTGGTAACACTATTCAGAGCGCTAGAGCCTCGTCCACTTGGTCCCTTTATGACTGTAAATGCAGGGTGTGTGAGGAGTGGTGCCGCAAAGGGAGACACGTTCCCTTTCAATGTTCGGTTGGTGTGATTTCGTCGTTCCTGCAGGACTTCACTGACAAAGTCTTCCCCACGATTAGTGCTATTGCTGCATCCTTTGGTCTGCCGTTTCATGAAGGGGCCGCGTAGGCTCCTCCCTGTTTCCAGGCAACTGGCGCCCCCATTGGACTTGGCAGTGGCCTTTTGATCCTGGGGTTTCCATCCAGGACATTTGTGCAGCGGCGACCTGGTCTTCGCCCCTCACCTTTGCCTCAAACAGAGGCATGCTGTCGAGTGGGAGAGATGTTGCGCCCTACGAAATGAACAAGGCTGCGGCAGCACAAGCACACCCGCCAAAAAAACAACCTACAGTCTTACAAACCTTTACAAACTGAGTTCCGTATGATAAAAATGTCCGGTGGAAAGCGATCACAGATGCAGTCGCAATGTATATGGCAAAAGATATGGTGCCCATATATACTGTGGAAAAGCCGGGGTTTATTCACATGCTGAAAGTTTTGGACCCCAGGTATGTGCTACCAAGCTGCAAATAGTTTTCTGAAGTTGCCTTGCCTCAGCTATATAATGATACACGCCAAAGGATTGCTAAAGAGTTGGAAGATTTATGGTCCAGTCGAACGATGCAGCCCTATGTGAGTTTAACGGTGCACTTCGTTAACAACGACTGGACTCTGCGAAGCATCTGCCTCCAAACGGCGTACTTTCCTGACGACCACAAAGGGGAAATAAATGCCATGGGGCTGAAAGGTGCTCTGAGCTCTTGGACTGACCTGTATGACTACAGACAGCGGCACCAACAAGATCAAAGCTCTGAATGACAACGAGTGGCCCAACCTCCAGTGCCTTGGACACAGACTGCACAATGCTATAGGTAAGAGTCTAAAGGCTATGCATTCAAGGGATATATATTTTCTCATTCGCAAAAGACACGTGAACAACAGCCAAATTAATGCACGATGTAATTAATGCATTGTATTAAACCAATATATATCCACAAAATTGCCATTAATAATCATAATGGTGTACATGACCCTTGTGTGTGTGTGTGCCCGTGCTTGCAGAATATTATTATTATTTTAATATTATGCATTTGTTGGCCATCTTACTTACCTGATCAGTAACATTCGTTCCTGAAATAAATAATAATAATAATTGTATATTTAATGTATTTTACCATTTTGTTCTTGTTCTAATTGTCTTATCGTACACAAAAACTACCTGCACACTGCTGCGATTACCAATAGGCCAAGGTGTTTATTCATTTTGTTCAAACATTGCTGTTTCTTTTGCTGTAGATTTACTTTTTATAGATACATTTCAGATTCTAAAGCAATGCTAATTATGTTCTTAATTTTTGTTTATATTATATATATATATATATATAACATTTTATTTTATTATATGTAACAGAAAGAACTGATAAGAATACTGTTAACGTACCGGATCGATAAGCATTATCAGTAAGAGTAGTAATAATACCATTAACAAATTAACGGTATCAGAAAGTGAAGAAAGACAAGTTTGTGAATGAAGGTCATGTTTTACTAAAATGTCTCTTGATTGTATTCTTTATTTACTACAGAGAATGGTATAAAGGACCCACGGATTGAACGTGCCATTGAGCTGTGTAAAAAGGCTGTTTCTGCCTTTTCTTACAGCTGGAAAAAAAGAAGAGACATGACTGAAATACAGGCTGAGCTCGGTCTACCCGCTCATCAGCTGGTAACGGAGTCCCCGACCAGATGGGGTTCACGGCAAAAAAATGATAGAGAGATTTCTTGAGCAGGAGAAGGCCATAGTCCGTGTCCTGGGTTCGGACAAGAAACGTCGTCATCTTGTGCCCACGTGGCAAGATCGAGTCCATAAATAAAGCTGTGAAACCACTCCAAGACTTGACCGAACCCACTCTCCGGGGAGTCTTACGTCAGCGTTTCCTACATTAAACCTGTTCAATCTGTTCAAAACCAGTCTCCGACAGCCAGAGGAGGAGGACACGGAGCTCCCTAACACAATAAGAAGAAACATAATGCAGTACCTTGACAACAAATACAGCGACCCTGTGAAGGATGAACTCTTGGACACGTCCTCACTGATGGACCCAAGGTTCTTACACTGACCCAGACAAGGTGGAACAAGTCACAAAACGAGCTGTCGCTGAGGCTGAGCTCACGTCTGTACCTGCTCCTGCCAGCAGCAGCACACCCCAGCAGTGCAGGTGCGCCAAGAAGCAGCACAGCCTCCACCCAAGAAAAAGATGATTTTAGCAGCCTTCTTCAAAAATAACGCACCAGTGGCATCTTCCCACCAGTCAGAGGCAGTAAAGATAGAGACTGAGTTGACAACCTGCTTATTGCCCCCTGAGGTAGACCCAGACACAGATCCCCTTGAGTGGTGGAAGCGCCACCGACCGAATTTTCCAAGGCTAAGTAGACTGGCAAAAAAATACCGCTGTATCCCAGCAACGAGTGCCCCCTCAGAGAGAGTTTTTAGTGTGGGGGGGGCATTGTCACATGCCACCGTGCATGCCTCAAGCCAGAGGTAGTAGACAGGCTTGTCTTCCTGGCTAAGAATGTTTAGAAAAAAAGAGAGGATGTTCAAACTGCGCAACAAATATGGACCTTATGCTCTCATGCACTGATATTTAGTGCTGTTGAATGTTTTGTTTGCACTTTATCAGAACTACCTCCAATCTGCTGAGTAAAAAGATGTTAAACTTGTGTTTTAAAGAAAACTTATCAAAAAGGGTCACATCATTTTTGTATGATGACAAAGTTTTATGTTGTGTTACATTTTATGTGTTATATGTTATAGAGACATCAGGCCTGGCTCGGACTCAGTGCATTTCTTGGTTAGTTAAATTTTATGATTATGTATGACACAGAGTTTTATGGCTACATGTGTGGTTTGGACATTACGCTGTGCATCTTTGTTCACAGAGCAGGGCTGCAGGCTGCTGTAGTGCTTTACCTTTCACCTTCATGCATGTCTGGAAAGTCATTCCACTGTTTATCATTGCAGGGTGTGTGTGTGTGTGTTCAACAAGTTGGGATGAGGCTGAACATTTTGCAAACTACTGTGTTGTCTCGGGTGTTAGCTAGCGGGAGCTGCGATCTACCTGTCGTCCAGTGTTGTGCTTGTTTCTGACAGTGAAGACCTGTGCATGTTGGTGGACATGGCTGTTAAGCGTGGGGTGTCTTAATCGTTATAGGTTTCAGTAAGCCTGTTCCCAGCGTAATGTGGCTGAAGACGTGTTGTCATCTGTACAGTCATGGGGGTTGTGGCCACATTTGTCCTGAAAGAATAGCTTCAGACTCTGTGGGATGCAGCTGCAGGGATGATCGTGTCTTTGCTGAGCCACATATCAGACCTCTGAGTGTTTCCTGTGGTATTCACACACAGCTGAGAGCTGCGACTGGTCCACCTCGGTGACTGAGGAGGACTCAGCGCTGCCTGTGGGAGCTCGGGGGAGAGCTGGCACAGAGAGAACGTTTCTTGGAAATGATCAGTTTGTGTTCATTGGAAGGAACATTTTACTGTACGTATGCAGTGTCAGAGTATTGGATTCACATGATGTCATGCTGTAACTTTGTTGGCTCAGACATTTACATTTAGTCATTTATCAGACGCTTTTATCCAAAGCGACTTACACATGAGAACATTCACAAACCGAAGGTGCAGCTTCGGGAGCATTATGGGAGTCAGTATCTTGCTCAATACTTCGACGCATGGCTGGGGGATCGAACCGCCGACCTTCCGATTGGCAGGCAACCGCTCTGCCACCAAGGCACAGGCGCCCGTTTATAACCAAGCAATTTATACCCACGGGGTCTATAAATTTTACCCATTTATAACCAATGAAATGGTTGACTTTCAAGCTCCAGTCAAGGCACTTAGCCAGCGGATAGGCTGCCGTTAAACCAAACTGTTGACCCCCTTAATGGTTTTTAATCAAGCTCAGGACCAGCTGGGAGACTTTAAAGAACTATAAAATATCCTCTCAGTTGTTAATGAGAAAAAGTTTGCAGTTTCAACCAAACAGAGCTGTTAAAAACAGACAGAGGAGCCGCGGTTGAAAATCATTGTTTTAGCTCATTTTCTCCACCTCAGCTATTGCTTTTGGAGTGTATTATGGTTATTTCACCATGGACACTAAACCACAGGCAAAAAGAGAAGCCGAGTTCACATCAAGTCAGTGTCTTTGTTTTGTTTGGTTAGGTCCCACTGTTTAATATTCCTGATTTATAACGTAGTTAAAACTGTTCTTTTAGCCTCACAATCAGATTAAATAGCCATTTTTTTCCCAATTAACTATTCAGTCTAATAATGAAAAGAGAAACAAATAACCAGACAGGGATGTCGGTCTGTCAGATATTTAAATGCTGAAGAAGCCAAAAACAAAGTATTTTATCACACTGATGCAAAATCATATAAAAGTTCAATATTTCCATAAATGAATGTTTGATTTGAGATGTTAAAGGGACGGGAGAGAAATTAAACCAAAGTTTATTATGAACAATCATTTACAGTGTTTTTCTTGCCTTTAACTGCTGTGGGCTTTGGGGTGGAGTCTAACCTTTGAAATTATTGGACATTTTCTTTTTAAATGTTTCTACTCACAAACGACAATGATCCAGCGCTTTATTGGCAGTAACGATGCCGGACAGGACAGAGCCCTCTGGGAGTGGCCTGGTGATTCATCCTCCATCCTCAGAGACTTACTGAAACAGACGTGATTCAGAGCCCAGCTCCAGTGTCATGGCGGAGAACTACAGGCAGTGCGCACAAACCACTAATTCATGCTCACGAATGAATACTTTGTGCTCCAGAGTTAATAAATTGGGCTCTCAAATGAATACTTCATGCACACAAATAAGAAATAGCTCTTAAATGACTAATCTGTGCCCTAAAATGAATGACTCCTGCTCACAAATGAATACTTGAAAGCTTGAATTGCTAATTTGTGCTCTCAAGTCAATAAATTGTTCTCACATTAAACAGATTTGTGCTGTACAGAACGTTAAACAATAGATGACATTTTAACCTGTTCAACATGTTGTTAGTGTTTTATGATGCTTTTAAAGTTAGTTTGAGAACGAAGTAGAAAAACAGACCCGTAGTTTTATTTAATAATTGAGACACAAACGGTTTTCACCTATAACTCAAACTCTTTATTTACATATAACTTTTACATGGTAAAATATGACTGATTACAATCACTGTTCCCACCTCAAACATCTGCTTTATAGCATAGTTAATAGACAAGGTCATCTTTTTGTAAGCAGCGTGGAAAGATTTACGCCCTTCTCAAGAAGTAGCAGGCTGTCCGTTGCATTGTTTCATTGAGTTGAAACTCTTCAGATGCATTCAATTCGACAGACTGACATTGGGTCCAAAGACCAGTGCCGTTACCATGGATACAAGCTTCAAATACCTCAATCACCCAAAATCTGTCCTCACGCCCTTTAATTTAAACCCAGAGGCCCTGATCAGATCGGAAGACTGGAAAGGCTCTATACAAGTTCAGTCTATTTACCATAATGTAGAGCAACCCACTGAGCTCCACACAGCTTTTTAGCCTCTTTTAGCTCCTGTCAGAAACAGGGTGAAGGCGACGTCTCACCTAATGTTCTGAGGGAGGGAGGGAGGTATTTGTGGACCAAGATCCTGCTTTTCAGGCGGCTTCGGTCCGCACCAGGGTTTGAACCCCGGCGTATACGCCATCCTAAACAAACATAAAACCAACCAGACCGGATCGGGTGGATCCGAACCCAGCAGGTTGGGTGAGAAGGTTTTAAAGCTCTAACATCTCCAACTTTCGCTGGCTGCATTTAGCTTTCATCAGTGCATCTCGTTGCTCGTAATCAGCTGATTGTGTGTTTCCCGTGGAAAACCCCTCTGCTTCAGAGTAACTGCTAACTGCAGCCCGAGCCCGTGGCGTTCTGTAGGCGAACCGGGCAGCTGCTGGAGCCCCGCCTGTTCCTCGGGGCCCCACACAGGAAACCGGCCTCGTCCTATCCTAATTGGTTGTGTCTCTGACGGTGCCGACGAGGTTCCTGCTGCAGAGAACAACTCAATGTTCTATTCTTTCTTTAGGTTGCATTTTGTCAGAGGGACAGTTTTTTGGATTGATTTAGAAATGATCCCATTAAATAGAGAGAAGTGGCCGCACACTGGCGTTACCGCGTCTCACTCGCACTGCAATTGTCCGTAAATTGGTTTTTAAAAGAAATTCGATGGTAAACATGCTTTGTTTTTATGTGACACAAGATGTTACATACACAGCTGATTTAAAAGATGAAGCTTTGTGCCTTTCTGCCTATTGACTGAAATCACTTCTCAAACAGCAGATTTCCTCACGCTAGGAGTCAGGGGTCATTCATAAAATCATATGATCGGATACTGACACGCATAGTTCTGTGGTACTGAGACATGACTAAAGGATTTATTTCCTCCGCCTCTGCAGTGGAGGAGGGAACAAGCCTGCACCTCCCTACATGGCCTGGCCGTGGGACTCGTGTGCTTTGCGTGTAGAAGCCGCGGACGCAGAGCAGCAGACCTGTAAGTGGCTCTTTACTCTTGTGCTTGAATGGAATATAGAGAAGTGCAGAATTCTAGCCGTTTGTTCTGGAGAAGCAACAGCGAGTGACCTGCGTGGAGTCTGTGCAGCTTTCCGTTTGTTACCTGACTCACCTTTTAGATCTGCAGAGTAGAGTTTCTTTTAAAGGCGGATGTGCATTTAAGTGGCTTCAGTTCAGAGCTACTGGGGGATGGGCTTTGCTTTCTCCTTTAAAATCCCTTATTGCATCCACGCTCCCCTAAATACAAACTAAACTAATTGTTTGTTCAGTCTATGGTCATTAATGTATGAGGAGATTCAATTTAGGATCCTATTCAGTGGTTTTACCCAGTGAAGTCACTTCTTAATGGACATTTCTGCCTCACCTTCCATTACATTCAATAGGTAAGGCGGTTCAGAGTGTAACCGCATGACTCTTAATGCAAGATTTGTCCTTTTAAGGTACAAAAATGTGTTAATTAATGTTGCTATGCTTGTGTTATTAGTTTTGGTCAGGATGGTGATGGTGCTTTTGAAATAACCACTTGAAAAGACTCAAAGTTCCAGATCCTCAAATCATCTATATTTAAGTACCGTACTTAAGTTTAGTTGGAATAAAAGAAGCCTAAATTAATGTATTTTGCAAATATCATTAACGTTTTTGCAGACTGGTGGTATATAACTTTGGGATGGTCAGTGAATGACGTTTAGAGGTAACTGTTGGTTTGTCGCTTTGAGTGAACATCACTGAGACATAACTGTCCGTCAGGCTGCTGGTCTATTGGCTGTCATCTTATATTACTGGTCATTGTGAGCAGTTTAAAAACGTCAGCTTTAGGTGACATTACCTGCGGTCTGTAAATGAATAAATGTCGTGGCCAGAATGTGTTCAGGAAACCTCTGCGTGACACTGCTGGTTACTGGATCTAAAGGACCATTGCTGTGTTTTCCATTTGCATTGAGGGCTGCAGCTAACCAATATTTAAATTTGCCTAATTAGCTTAGTTGTTTTCTACATAAAAAGCTAAGAAACTGTGATTTATGCCCCTCACAACTTCCCTGAACCCAAGGTGTCATCTTGAAATGCTTTTGTTTATTTTGACCAACAGTTTAACACCAAATGTATTCAGTTTACCGTCATGAATAAGACAAAGAAAAGCAGCTAATAGTAGTGTTTTTAGAAGTTTGAGTGTGTTTTTCTCTCCTCACACGTTGCACATTGTGAACGGGTGAAAAAACACCAGATTGCCGCTTTAAGGACGTTGTTTTACATTGCTCGTCCTCTTGTCTTTGTTTCAAATCTGTCTCCAGTCCCCAGCTGGAGTTTCTCACGTTATGCTGTGGGAAGTCTTCAATGCAAGTCTCTTAATGTAAAAAACATGGTGACTGCAACAATCCACCACGCATGGTTTTTAAAAGTATTGAAACTCCTTTAAACAGTGCTGAGCTGTGTTTCTTTTTCAGTGTTACTGTAAAGCTGCTTCAGGTTTTGTGTTGTACAATAAATGCTGCTGCGAAATCTTTGAGAAAATAAAATTCAAGCTGTAATAATTCTGAAAGTCCATATTTTAGAGTGACTTTACATTTGTAATAGGTTAATAACTTCGTTCAAAAGTTAAATTGGTTTAAAAAAAAAAAAAGTTAAAAAGTTTGTTAAAAGTTAATAATTATATAAAATGTCCTTCAGGCGGGGACAGGAGAGGCGTCAGGCAGGAGGGCAGCAAGAGGAAGGTCGCAGCAACAGCGGGTAGAGCCAGAATATCTTCCAGAGCTGGTGATTTACGATGAGCTAACAAGGCAATTAAGCTGTTAGTTCGGTGAAAGATAGAAACGGGAATTCAGAAGGCGTACCGTAGTATTTTTCTGTTTGGTAAGAAAAAATAGGTGTACGGATTTTTCCTTTCCTGACCTTCTGTGAGTTTGTTTATTAGAATAGAAAAGAGGAGAGAGCTTGTCTAATGTAGCGAAGTCGCCCAGCTGGAACTACCTGAGCTCTACTTTCAGACAGAAGTGGTATTACAGCACAGGACGACCCGGGGCTAGCAGGCTAGCATGCTAATGCCAGTAGAGGTCTCTGCAACACAATACATAGACTTCTTTGATGTGACGTCATAACTGTCACTTCTCCATCTTCAGCTGTTCATTTTTTAAATGTTTTAAACAAATCTCACATATTGCCTCTTTAATATTTGATTAACCTAATAAACATTTGCATTTACATGCATGTGTTTTTGATCATTTTGGCATCTTACCAAAAACTGCTTCGTATCTAAATTTGGTTTTCAAATCTTGCTCATTCGATCACAGCTTGGATGTTTTCTGAACTCACTCAATATTTTTGTCATTATTGAACTTCCATACATCTGAAAAGCTCTGCTTAATGTAACTGGAAGATCTCCTGCAGCGTCAGACTGAATTTACTGTACAACCCCCCCCCCCATCTGCAGCTCATCTGTTTCTTTTTCAACGTATGGAGCACTGTCATACACAGAGAGCCCTTCAGTGTTCATTACAGAATACTCCTATAGGGACTTAAAATACGGCTGCCACTCAGCAGGGATACATACAGTATATTAGGAGGAAGAAGTAATAAATTCAAACTGGAATAATAACTGGGTCTGCCAAACAAGTGGAGATTGATTTTCCAAATTCCCGTCGATTCTCAACTGATTGTTCCTCTAAATGTGTTTATTGAGTTACTGTCTGAAGTCCTTGCAGTATAATTATACTGTATCTCTCATCCGCCATCGTATTGCTATAATGTTGAATCACAGTCCCATCCTATCGGATCTTACAGTGTCAGTGGTACCTAACAGTCACTCTGCAGTAGTGTATGGAGGTTGCATCTCTGTAGGTTGAGTCTCTGTGTTATTTGTACATTGAAGCATGCTGATTTGATATATTGTAGGATTATTGTCATCCTTCCCCCATCAGCACGGCACCTGCTGTCTGTTGGATCAGTCCTGTCCTGCATGAGCTCATACTGTCAGCCTGTCACTCCTACTGACGATCTCTGCATCCACTGTGTTTAATGCTGTCTCCGACTCGGTCTGTCTCTTCTTCTGCAGTACTGCTTCCTGCGGTCTTGTCACTCAACCGTATAAAATGAAATACTGTTTATTACTACTCTTTATTGTTATTTCCTTAATAATTTTGGTTTAATAACTTATTGTTAATTCTTTTAGTCAGAGATGTTCCGATACCCTTTTTCCCTTCCCAATACCAAGTACTGATCCGATACCTGGGTGTGTATCTCTATATACAGCTGTAAATACTACTAGCCCGGTATGAATTGCTAACATTATTTTATTTTCAACCATTGTGTTCTTCGGGGTGACGCGTCTTCAAATGCTTTACTCGTGTTAAAGTTTCTAATACTTGTGCCGCCCCGGAGACATGTCTCCGTTTTACTGGCTGGTTGGTCCAGTCTGAAAAGCTGCCACACAGCGGACGTACTGCCAGCGCGTTTACATTTCTTCTTCGCTGCTCTAAACAGTGGTGGCTTGTGGAAACACGGCTCAACTTCCTGTGTTTGCATTCCGAGCAGCGAAGAAGAACCGATTTAGGATTGGCAGCGTTAGGCAAAGCTAGCGGGCGTAACAACTAGGTCTTGTTTTAGAAAATGGTATCGGATCAGTACACGGGTTCAGGTACTCGCCGATACCAATGCCAGAATGGGTTGTGGTATCGGTGATAATTCACTTATTATCTGTTCACTTATTCTACTTATAGTTACGATTCCTGACCTGCAGTACTTGCTTTGTTTCTTTATACTTTTTTATATTTCTACTATGTTTATTGTTTCGCACCAAAATACCAAAGTAAATTCCTCGTATGTTCAATTCAATTTTATTTATATAGCCCAGTATCACAAATCACTTCTGCCTCAAAGAGCTTCACAGTCTGTAACATACGACACCCTCTGTCCTTAGACCCTCGATTCGACTAAGGAAAAACTACCCAAAAAAGCCTTTTAACAGGGAAAAAATGATAGAAAGCTCAGGAAGAGCAACAGAGGAGGGATCCCTCTCCCAGGACGGAAAGACATGCAATAGATGTCGTAAGTACAGAATAGATTCATAGCAGAAAAATCACAACATATGCAGTTATGATGGCAATGGCAAAATTGTTAATTATGTTGAAAAGTGTGGGATGTGAAACATAAGGGAAGATGACGGGTCCAGACGGACAGCCGAGCAGCTCCAGGTGTGAAGCTGCTTGGCAATAAAGCTGCTTCTGATTCAGGCTTCCAGTGAAGGCTGAGAACATCAGATCGGCGTGGAGCCATGACACTGGAACCAACCAGCTGTCAATCAGTGCAACAACATGAAACTGGCAAATCTTATCAGTTTGACTTCTATCTTTTAATTGCAGCAAAACCCAGAAGCCTTCAGCCGCTCGAAGGTCAGCGCGCAAGCAGTGCAAATCAAACACACTCCACATACGCAATAATGGAAGAGACACACACCAAATCTGTTTCTCTGTAATATGAACATGGCTTAACTGTGATCAGGTTATTTTACGGTTTAAATCCTCTTGCAGGATGTGTTTACGTTGTGTTTCTTCTGTGAGGAGTGTGTGTGTGATACAGACGCGAGAGAGAAGCCTTTCTTGGTCAGAGTTTACATTTCCCCTCAGATACTTCAACATACTCCGGAGACTCTGTGTGATGTTCTTCTTTACGGGACCTGCTTTTCCCTCCACCTCCCTTACCCGCTATCGGGCTGATATAGTGTAGTCTAAACCCGGCAGTAGTGTCACGGGCTGGCAGCAGAGTGTTCTGGTCTCTGTCCTGCTTCTCTGGGTGTAGAAATGGGTCTCTGTGTCTCCAGTATTACGAATATTTCCCAATATAATTGTTAGACCAGGCTACCAGTAAGATTTTAGTATTTCGTGGAGATGTTACTCACCAGAAAAAGGACAGCACAAATGCCTAAAAGAACTTCATAAGTTTTACTGACAAGCGACCTCCAGTAGAGACCTCTAGCTGTTGTTTGTCAGGAGCCAATGAGGGAGTGCAGTAGCGTTACGTTGCCAAAGCCCTGCGATACCTCGTATGGAGGAGGTTGGGGTGGATGGATGGGTCGACAGAGCATCAGACTTGAACACGGGAATCGGTTCGCTTCATGTTCCCTACCAGCAGTTAGGGTTGTTTTCTTTCAACCACGACCGCAATCTTTCCATAACTTCGCGAGTAGTTTTTGTGTCTAAACCTAAACAAACCTCCACCATCAGATCAGAAACTTTAATTTGTGTCACTTTGAAAAGGATTTGTTGGTCCACAGCCAGAGACGCTGCACAAGCTACTGGGCGGATGGATACATCAAGAAGTAGTTCCAGCTTATAACTCCCCCTAAAATCACAAACTATTCTTTTTACATTCCTGCTTGTGTGAGAATTAAACAAACGAGATTAATTAGTGCTCTTTAGAGGTTTTGGAAAGTGTACTTTTGAGGGCACGTCTTCAGCTCCGTACTTAACGCCGACATGAGACTGATATCCTGAGTGATATCTGAACATCTCGCTCAGAAAGACAGTAAGCGTGTTCCCCAGAATGTCGAACTGATCCTTGAAGGCACTGAACGCGTCAGTTGGTTCTGAATATTCCCAGTCAAATGTTTTAATTCATTAAAATGACCTCAAACCCAGGTGACAGGGGCCCCGGGGCAGTCATCCAGCTTCAGGGCTAACGTCACCGCTAATTTCTTCTACTGATCCAGTGAAACCCACAGAACGAGCTTCCATTACCCTTCAGAGGTCCTCAGCAGAGAGCAGCTGAGCAGGTGTGATGGGGGTTTTCAGACCGACTGTAAACTGCACAAACTAAATGTTGAGTCTGTTAAGTGCACTGATAAACAGCAGACCACACAGTCTGATGCCGGCAGGCAGAGGATTCCTCTGGCCCTGCCTCTTGGCTTTGCGGTTGGCTGAAAGCTGATGTATTATTTCCTGTTTATCTGGTCTCAGGGTGGAACTTTGTCTCAGATCTGTGTGATCTCCGCCTGCGCAAACTGATGATCAGTACACAAACCTTGGAAAAGACCCGGTGGGATGGAAAAACACACTGGAGCTGTAGAATAACTCCGTCAGTGCCGTCAAATTCTTTCAAAATCAAAAAAGTTCTCTATTTAATTGTAGTATCAATAATCATTAATGGAAGAATTAGGAGTGCAAATAGTTACTAGGCATACTAATGAGTACGCAAGTGGTATTGGTCGTGACGGTAGCAGTAGTATCACAAGTAGGATCAGTAATAGGATTAATAAATGAAAACTTAGCTGTCCTAGAAGCAGCATTAGTAAGAGTAGAAGTAGATGTTTCGGTAGTAATGCTGGTGCTAGTAGCAGTTGTACTGTTGAAGTAGGAGAGGTGGCGTGGCATTAGCTGGAACAACAGCTGTAGGGATATTTTACATTTCCATTTAGTCATAGATAAAAGCAGACGCTTTTATCCAAAGCGACTCACATATGAGAACGCAGCTTTTTATTTTTTTTTGGGGTTCAGTATCTTGCTCGAGGATACTTCGACGCATGGCTGGGGGATTGAACCACCGACCTTCTGATTGGCAGGCAACTGTTCTGCCACCAAGCCACAGTCGCCCCATACTGATAATTACACTACCCGTGTTAGTAGTGGTTACTGAAGCAGTAGTAATAGTAGTAGAAGTAGTTGCAATAGTGCTAGTAAAAATATCACTTCCATAATGCAGTAGTAACAGCAGCAGCTGTAGTGTTAATAGCTTATTAGCAGTCGTAGTTCTTACAGTACCAGTAATAACAGGTGTAGTAGTAGCAGTAGTCAAAGTAGTAGCAGAGCTAGCAGAATCAATAGTAGTAGTAATGCTAGTCGTTGTAACAGCAGACAATGTACTAGTGATCCAGTAATAGTAGTAAAAGCAGTACTGTTAGTATTTGTCAAAGAAGCAGTAGTGTTAATAACTAATTGGCAGTCGTATTCAGAGTTACAGTAGTAGTATTGATAATTACAGGAGTAGAAGCAGTAGTCAAAAGTAATAGCAGTACTAGTAGTTGCAGTAGTAATGCTAGCGGTTGTAACAGCAGCAGTAGAATTATTGATCGTAGTAGCAGTTAAGATCGTAGTAGCAGTGCTGGTGGTAGTGGTATTAAATGAATGTTAGTTTGTTGAGCTCTCTGCGGCTAACGATGTCCTCCTTCTGTCCTCCTCCTGTCCTTCAAGATCATCAGACCCTCTGGGCCTCCCGTCCAGCTGCTGAAGTGTCTTGGAGCCAGACGCTGAACCTGGGCCAGGTATCGCATCATCACTAACACTCACTGCCACTCGCAGCTGTGAGGCCGAGAGCTCTCCCCGGTGGGCTCAGAAATGCCTGACAGTTGTTTGGTTTCTCTTTCCACCTCTGGCGCTTTTTACAGTCGCTACTTTGCAGATTCATCGCCACAAGAGGCTTTCACAAATCAGCCACAAGGCCTCCTGTGTGTCATGAAGGTGTCACTGCAGGCACTCCGAGGTTACTTTTCTTCTAATCCTGCCCCGAGATCGTCTAACCTCCTCTAGTTGTGGTCTTTGTGGGGAGTTTTGTGGGTTTGTAGCTTACGGTGGATTTTATTTGTAACTGAAGCTGATGTTGGTGGTCAGTCAGCACTGAGTCTTTTCGTAATGCAACGAATGTGTGGTTCTCTAAGGTGCTGTTTGCTTCAAGCTGTGACCAGAGGTCATTACAAAATTAGCTTCAGCTCCAAATATCTCTAGGATTCTGCTTTCTTGTTCTGTTAAGGAAATCCATAATGAGGAATTTCCTGCAGATACTCGTGAGCCGGACTTTACACTCTGACTCTTTACTAAGCAGATCTTATATTTGTAACTTTCTAGTCACACTGTAGGGTAGTCTCTACATTTTCCCAGAAAAGCTTAAGATCAGCCAACACTAAACAAAGTCAAAATGCCGTCACATAATATACAAGGGAGAACACAATAGAAGTCTTTTAATCCTATAAAAACATGTCACAAATTCACGTCACAATAATGATCAGGTTCACAGGGTTCAAAGTGACTGAATCCAGACTAAACAAATCAAACAGGGCTTCGTACTGAGTTCGACAGAATCCCTTGTTACCACAATAAAGTCACAGTGACAGGGAGAGCTGCTTTTCCAGCTTTCAGATTATTAAGCAGTGAATTCCATCAGGAAGAATCTGAATAGAAGTTGGTGCTTTGGCCCAGTTGAGCTCCAGACATACTGTAGGGACAAATAGTAAGAACACTTCATGAGACAGTAAACAGGAACTTCCTAACCCCGTCCCTAACAGGACAAAACTGGTCAGGCCTTCGACACGACTTCACTGTGAGCAGTCGAACCAAAGAATGATTTTCTCTTCTCAGATAGTTTCTTTTGAGGCCTGAAGTGGTAAAACAAACAAAAATGACAGAAAGAACTCCTTTAAGAGTAACTAAACTCCCAAGCCACGTTTCTCAGCTGAAAGCCAACGTATATGGGTATTTAGTTGTGTTGTTGATGGATTCAGGTCCAAATCTGGACATTTTAGTGCAAAGTATTTGAATTCTACATATTGTGTTATAAATGTGCATAACAAATGCCCTCTACTGGTTGAAACCTGGCTATTACAGTTCGATTGGTGGCGGTTATGTTGGCAGCCTTCGCCCCTCCTGTAAAACCAGCGTCTCCCGACCGTGCAGACTGTGGAGAGGAGTGGTACTGCAGAGTGGGTTGAATATAGTGATCTAGTAGTTAGATTGTACTGTTAGCAGCGGTTCTTTACTGACGATTCGGTAACGTTAACAGCGACAAACAGCATGGCTACGTACTGCCACTCCCCCACATGCCGTAGCAGAGCCACCATCAGCGGTACAGCACCGGTACCACACGGTAACTCTCTCCAAGGGCCAAAACGGCTGCTTGTGACTGTCAGAGAGCCAGCAGCCTCCCTGTCTTTCAGGCAGACAGAAGCAGTCTTGACAGTAGCTTCTCATGACTGACGACCACCTCTACGTCGCTGTCCATGCTACACTGAGCGCTCCTCCACCCCTCCTACGTTTTCTTAAACATGCTGGGAGGGATGGTTCTAGGCCAGTTTGAGGGTGTAGTTACCCTTTAAAAGACTTAAAAGCGTATCCCTAGCGTTGTCCAGGAGGGTCCACACTGACTGTTGATCAGGCTAGGAGTGTTTAAAACAGTGTTTTATTGTTGTAACAAAATACAAGATAAGGGACAGGTTTCTTGTCTTTGATAAACCTTGATCCTGAACACACTGTTTTGCAGTGAAGATCTACAGACCTTTACGGTTCTCTAGCGGCCAATAAATGCTGGCTACTACAAAACTGAAGTGAAGTGAAAAAAACACAGATTTCCACCCAGAAATAACAAGTTCTTGGCAATTAGAATACATCTTTTTCACAACACATCTGAAGACCTTAGTCCAGAAGACATTCAGTTTGCTGTGATAGGAAACCGAGAAAAGCAGCAAAGAAGAAGCTGGGTCCAGAGAATGTTTGGTATTTTTGCTTAATAAATGCCTTAAATGATTGATCAGTTATTAACATTGCTGCTGATTAATGCTTTGTTAGTCAATCAATAGATTTACCAACTAAAAGGATGAATGTGAATGTTTTTGGGGTGTAGTTGCTCTGATTGACAGGTGTCCAGTTGTTCTCGTGTCCCTTTCTCATCGGGTCTCTCTTTAGTTCTTTAAATGAATTCATGCCTTTAAGATTCACGTGGGTTTTCTATGGGTCAGATTCTAGTCAGGAGACCTCTGCATTTAGTGGACTGGACCCCTGAGTGTTCACCTGGCGTAGGAGTCCTAAAACGTGACCTGCTGTAATTACATACCCTTAAAACATTTAGTGTGTGCATGGAGAAGCGGTAGCTAAATAGTGTTTCTTTTAGTTGCTAAGATTCTGCAGCTCTTTCAACTTTAAATCTTCTTCACCTTGGAAGCAGAATCAAACAGGGACACCCACTGTGGTCCTCGGAGCTGAGAGGAAGTCTGGATCGAGGCGTTTTCATAAACCGCTACAAATAAGTTCAAAGCCCTCTGGTGTTTCTGGCAGGAGAAACCTGACGGGTGACATGAAGCCATTCCTCCCTGCTGTCCCTGTATCTGAGGGGCTTGGTCCAAGTTCGGCCCCCGCTGCATTAACTGCAGACCGTGATTTATTCTGCCTGTTTTCTGTGGCGACCAACATTATCAGATTTGGCTGAAAGCCCAGAGGTGCTCGCTGGCAACTCTGGGAAACCACAAGTATTTCCAGTTAGCAGAGCTTTGCTTTGTTTTCTTCCTCTGCGAGGCTGAATGCGAAGATAATGTTGCCGACAGGGCGTCCTAATGAGAGGACGTAAGGTCCACTGGTCCATTTCACTTATTTAGTCTGATTAGAGGCGAGTCTCTCAGAGAGTCGAGTTTATTAATGTTGTTTTTCACGTTAAAAGCTGCCACTGCTCTCTTTTCATGTCCCATAAATATTTCTTCTCTGTTATGAAGCCACATTATGTGCAATAAAATGGGATTAAAGTGGTAAACCTCAACATGTTTAACAGGACAGAGCTGCCAGACGCTTGAGCTGGATGGAGGTTCGATCTCTGCAGCCATGTTGGCAGCCCGTAGTGAACAGTTTGTGTCTCTAATCAGCCCTCGGTCCCTCACACAGCTTATTATTTCTGTGGTTTGGACTGTAGTGTAATCACTATTCCATCTGGTTGACTGTGTTTTAATAAAATCAGCATGTTAGCTAATCTGCTCAGCTAGCCATCACCGTCTGGATGTTAACACATACGACTAGCGCACTAGCTAACTTGGAAGGGAGCTTAAATGATCTGTGTTTTCTAAATGAACCAGCTGTGACTGTAAAGCAACAGATTGGTTTACTTCCAGAGTGAAAAACATGAACAGAAACGGTTTCTACAGAGCCAGCAAGTGTCAGGGGTGATATGTTTGATAATTTGTGCACACAAATTAGTTCAACCACAAATGACTTAGTTATTGTAGCTGGAAGGACTGAAGCTGAAGGTTGTGGCTAGTCCCCCCACTTTTAAAGGAGCACCCAGAGCATTAGTAGCAGGCTAGCACCACCAGATGTTTTCTATTTCTCCTGGAAACTGGATTGTCACTTCATTTGTCGGGGACAGTGTTCCCGAAATATGTTCTCACTACATGTTCGGCCGTCTTCTGAGCAACTTCTAAGGTGAACATTGTGTCAGGCAGGTGTAAAGTTGCAGGAGAGGTGACTTATCCTTATCTCCCCCATTGTAGACAATACGTGTAAAGTCAGAGGTGGTGCAGGATGTCTGGATCAGGGCTGCTCAGTACTCTAAACGCAGCTGATTACTGCCTGCTGCCCCAATAACTGATCCGACTAACCGCACCAACCTGTAGCTTCACTTCATGTTTCCACAGTCATTTGAGGCATTCGAAGGAACAAATTACATTCGTGCAAACAAATAAAGCCATTCGAGGGTACCTATTACTAATTTCATCATTCGATCAGTCATTTGAGGGCAAGACTTGCTAATTTTTGTGTGCTCAAATTAACAATGTCACTCCTGATACATGTCAGTCTCCAGAGAAGTGCTTTCTGCAGCCCGGGTTCCTCCCGTTCCCTTTCCTCCCCCTTTCCTCTCTGTCTTTGGCTGCGCTGTCAAATAAAAACAAAAAAGCCCAAAGAAGAACAAAAAACAAGAAATGCTTTCCGTTCACGCTTTGTAAATTTCACTTTGTAAACTATATTTTTGCAGCACATGGCCTCAGCACACTCATCTAGCAAAGATACTAATTTTATAGATTACAAGCTAAGGCATATCCTGGTGGACAAGAGGCACAGCATACACAGTCATCACGACATCCCTGAACCTTATTTTAGACAGTCTTTTGAACATCACAGTGACTGAGACTCCATCCAGGTAACTTGCATCCAGGTGGAAGTAGTATGACGGTCCTAGAGTGGGGCTAAATAAACACAAAACGAATTTCCTCAAGTTAAAATTGTTAAATTGTCAGTTTACGTGCGTTTGCCCTCAACCTTTAACTTCTCAAGCAGTTGTGATGCTTCTTCAGATTCAGTTCCAGCTCCTTGTTCGCCTGGCTATGGCTGCCAGCTGCACACGTGCACATCGTGTTCAACACAGAGTTGACTTGTGACATTCCCAAAATGTGTTTTATGGAATAACAGATTGCTTATCTTCACTAATCCGTACACCCGAGTTAATTCTAATTAATTCCATAAATGTATGTTTTCTTGTCAATACTTCTCCTTAAACCCCTAGGGCCTGTTTCAATAAGGAGGTTCAACCAACTCTGAGTTTAAACTTGAACTCTGAGATTGGAAACTCGGTTACAGAACAGCTGAAATTAGTTAGTTTAACTCTAACTCTAGACGGACTCAGCGCGAGCACCACAGCTATAAAAGGCATCATCAATGGAGCGCAGATATTAGGAGTCACCATGGAAACAGCGCCAGACAAAAAGAGGTCAGCTTATTTCTCCACAGCAGAACTGGATGTGCTTCTACAAGCTCACGGAGAATATATAACACGTATTTTTTTAAAAAGCAACACGGCTGCAGCGGCGAGGGACAGGGAGGCTTCTCGAGTCAACGCCCTAAGTTTAAATTTGAATTACTGTTACACAGTGCTGGGTGTAGCTAATGCATTTAAATACTGCACTTTAGTTATTTTTCACTTGAAAAAGGATTACTCTTAATTCTTCTGTAATTTAAAGTTACATCTGAAGTAATTGCATTAAATACTGCAGAGACTGTGGAACAATTCTGTTTAAAACCATAGTGGATTCAACATCATTTTTTAATGTTAAAAGTTATATTTTCAATGTAACCATCTTCCTCTACGCACTTTGGTCAGTTTCATGTCTCTGCTTGTGTTGTTCAAGTGGTTGGGGTTGATATGGGATTTAGAAAGTAGGCTAATAAGTAATCCAATTCTTTAGAGTGATTAATTATTACATTAATCTAACAACACTAGTTAGCTAGTTCTTTGGCAGGAAACAACACAAGCGCTTCAGAGCGAGGCTCACTTTCCTTCCCGCTCTGCAAACAGGAGCCTTACTGATATGTTCTGCATCCCCGATGTGATACAGAAAACTACCAAAGAAACAAGCAACACACAGCATCTGCTCGGATGTAAGTGCACGGCAAGTGCATGTGCGCAATGAAAGAATGAATGAGGTATTTAAACGCCGCTTCCTCTTTAAAAAAGGGGAGGAGGCCGAGAGAAACTCTGCGTTTACTGAAGAAAGCCTGCTCCCGACCAGCTTAGCTTCAGAAGTATAAGTTACCTCTCTTTCAGGAACGGGCTTGACTTACCCCTCTTTCTCGGGTTTAACGTACCTCCATTTCTGCAACAGAGAACCCCAAGTTCCTCTTATTTCAGAGTTAACATACTGAGAGTTTTCATTTAACCTGCTTTCTGAGACGGGCCCCTGGACTGTTCAGTGAAGGCAGACCTCGGCGTGTCTGAGTCGTGGCTGTTTCCTCTCAGCGCTGGTCCACACATGGGCTCTATACGTTAAAATAACAAATTCCTCTGTTTGGATAAGCCAGAGAACAAACATCTGCCTTTCAAACAATGCAATCTCCCCCAGTAAATCACAGGGGAGGGAAGAATATCCACATTCTGGTGTTTTCTAATGTAAAGAACCCGGGGCCACATCCAGGGGCCCATCCAGGGGCCCCGGGGAGCCTGGGTGTCCTTGGTGTTTGACAGCTGAGGTTTGTGGGGGTTCAAAGGCTGCATCTTTTCTCTCCAAACATTAAGACCGAACGGACACGTGTTGGTGTTTCCCAGCTCGGTACAGTGTTTCAGGGCTGATCCTCGCTGGACGGAGAGAGTTTCTGCACTCTGACTGACCTCCATGTTGCTGCTGTCGGATCAGACTCGCCGTTGATTTCTCCTTTTGAAAGTTCACCTTATATTGGAGGATAATCCCGCCTAACATAGATTTTTGCAATATTTGATTGGATCCGGCAGCTGCTTTGTCACTATCACAATCTGTGAATACATTTTGTGTAATATTTAATTTCATCTGCCCGGTTATTGTGTTATTTCCCGTTTTTGTTACTCGTAAATCACGTCACCTGAGCTGATGCTCTGCGATCTGAATTACTCTCAGCAACAGGGAGGAATCTGGTAAAATGTCGAAGAGATTTTTTGAATTTCTTCAAGGTCACTGAGCCCTGAGCAGGCCCGAGTCATTTCGGTGGATCAACACGGTGGCGACAATAGTGCTGTATTCTGGCAGGTGGTTTATGCGTTCTGCTATGTGATTACTGTAAGCCCCACAGCTACGCAAGTGGGCGTTTGTGCTGTGAAACGGTGAAATGAGCTACATTAGGGCGGCGCTGTCCACATCACTGAAACAGAGATCGACAGACGGACTGACGGAACCCGTCACTCAGGTCGGTCAGCCTGCCTGCTTTTCCCCCCATTGCAGCAGCGATCCACAGGCAGAAGGGAAACGAGAGGAGAGGAAAGTGAAGAGCGAGAGAGAGAGTGAACGGCCGTTTGGAAGCGCCTCTCCCTGCTGATTTTGAGTGATTACTGTGAATGCTCTGATTAATAAATGTAAATAACACTGTGTGTGTTTTTATTTAGTTTAGTTCTAACAGCTGGCGCCGAGGCGTTGTCCAGTGTGCTCCAGGCTCTGTGGGGTTTGGCTGTGTCCCGTGACTTGTTCTCTCAACTCAAACTCAAACTGAAAAAGAAGGGAGGGTCATTGCATCATCATGCCGTTCTGATGCTCTGCTTGGGGCCAGACCTTTGTGCCGGTTCTGTTGAAGCCTATGGCAGATGCCTGGAGAAGCTCGCTAAAGTTCAACATATCTGCGTCGTGTGACCTTAGATGAAGAAGTGCCTCTACCAAAGGATAAACACACTTCAGAGAAAACATGACTGACTGACTTTTCCAGATATTCACATTTGTTTATTTGCTGTTGGTCTACAAATAGTATCCAAAGACGATTATAGGCGTACTTAACAGGGCTCATGGCGAGTCAAGTTAAAATGCTCACCACGACAAATAAAAAGAAGTTGCAAATGAGTTTAGGATGAATAAATATTAATATCTGTAGCCAGTTCTTCCGCCCTTCTTGCCATTTATTTGGATCCGGAGGCTGCTTTACGATGGTTGACAGAGCTAATAACGGCTGTTATGGGAATAGGCCCGATAGCGCACTCGCATGAAACGTTTACAAACCTCCTCTGATTATTACTTGTGCATTAGTAGGCTGTAAGCTAACCCCGAGCTGGCAAACGACAAAGGCACACAGTTCTTGGCTGTCAGAAACTTAAAAAAAAGGATGACTTAGCAACAAACTTGAAGATAACGCATCGTAGCTGGGCTGTAGTCCCATTTGTCTGGTAATCCTCAAATCAGTATTTTCAAGGGACACTTCACTTGCCGTGGTGAGCGTTTTCATTTGACTCGCCATAAAGGGCACTCTGCTGGCTTGCATTTGCACTGAATGTTGGCATTGTACGAGCTGGGCACTTTACACTCCTCCTCCTCCTCCTACTGGTAGCCACTATACCAACATGAAGTGGTTTGTTTGCCAAGCGATGTATTTCCAACCTTTGTTTTTTTTTATTCAAGTCCCTGAAGCTCGTTGAAGTTTGATCATACAGAAGTGGGAAGTGTCCAAGTTCTTTTACGTAGTCGAGACGAGTAGAAAACATCTCGGTGCTTCTGTTTCACGACGGGGTGGAAACGAGCCACATTGGTTGTTGCTGCTCCACGTAAAGTTAAACCTTTCTCAGCTTCCCAATGTTGCTCTTTTTGAATCATTGGGTGCCTGTTGGCTTTCACCCCTTTTTAAATGTGAAACAGAAAATGGCACGTGCTGCTTATGCCGACCTTAATCAACAGCACGTGTACCAACAGCGTCTTTAGAAACACAGACTCATTGACACAAATGTCACATGACGGAGAAGATTCTGTTCTGTCTCCACCCACAACTAAACGTTTCGAAAAAGGAGATTAAAGTTGGCCGCTGCACCTCCACCCCCTGCTGCTGCTTGATTATCAGCTGATAGAGAGTCAGTGTCATACCTGCCGCCTCATGTGGCACCTGCACGACATTTAACCATGTTTCTCCGCCCTCGCCACTACGTCACAAGCAGCACGCTGGCACGGCCAAAGGCAGTGCAGCCTTGGAGTTGTAGTGGGGGGGGGGGCACCAGAATGTTTTTCAAGGTTTAATGACTGCAAGCCAGTGTGACCAATGCTCTTGGAATATGTTGTGGTTGACTGTTGGTCGGCCAGGTGAGGAATCAGGCTTTGCAAGTTAATAATTTACAATAATTAATTCAGAGTCAACTTTAATCGCAAATTGTCTGATGTCATGGTGGAAAACCATGTGTATAGCGGTGTCCGCCAAACATTTTGTCTCACACACGAAAGCAATCAGCGGCTCTCCGATGTGTTTCATTATGAGACGGAGTGGGAGCCAAGGGCAAGTAGCAACAGCGAAACCCACTCTGTTCAAACATGTGCTCGCAAGATGGGAACGTTACTGTCGAGATGCGAGTAATCTCTGCCTCCTCCAGGGTCGGGCCTGATTGGGGGGGCTGGTGAGCCTCCGGGGCAGATCTGCCTCTTCAGGGCTCTGAGAAGACATTGCAGTGCCGACAGCTGAGGACAGACGCTGTGAGCTCCGATCATTATTGGCCCTTTTTAAAGAGATTTTACTCGTTAAAATAGGTTTGTGAGTTTTCAACAGCACGATCGTTGTCGTCCTTTATGGCACTCGCTTAAAGCTTTTAGTAAAACGGGTGATTTCAGCCAAGTGTTCAGATCTGTCCAACCTGTTCCAGCTGTGCAGGTAATCCTTGTAAAGCCGCAGTCTGAGACCCTGAGCTCCGAGACCTTAAAACGCCACAGGCTTGGTTTGTGTCTGTGAGGAGTTTCTCTAGAGTTTAGTTGGTAGAAAACCCCAGTTTTTCTTATTGTCCTTTAACTCATCTCATGACCACTTAGATTTGTCTGCCGACACCTTCTGCTCTAAATTACAGTCTGTTTGAGACGGACAGACAGCATTAGTTCTGTGATGGTTGACAGCCGACAAATATGAAACACAGCCAGCTAAATGTAACGTTCATTGTGATGTTATGTTAGCTTACGACGTACTGGCCTGCATGTTTCTGCTATTTCGTTAATTTTACCTTCTATTGCCTTGACGTTTAGTCCAGAAGGCTGCTGCTGTTTTCCTTCCACGAACGGGCAACGTTAGCTAACATTACTGGCGCAGACATAGTGTCACTGAAACGTAAGATGCTGCTTATTAAGAGAGGTGGGACAAAGTCCTTGTTTTGCATGTCACAAGTCTCAAGTCAACGTCCTAAATAAATCCCATTTTAAATTCCAAAGAGTACCAGTATAGTAAATTCACGAAAGTAAAGAATTTGGAATTATTATGTCCGAATACATTTTATGACACGTACACGCAGAATGATCCAGTGTATGTTATTCCCGGGTCTAAGGTTGGGGCTTGGTAACATTTGATCAAATCTGAATGGAGTGTTGAATCCCTCATTGAGTCTATTTGTCTTCAGCTTCCAACATCTGTTGCAAAAGTATAAAAACAACTTAAACCCAAAGATTAGGTTGAGACCTGTACTTTTTGTTGGCTTGGAAAGCAAAGAAGCGGCAGCATAATTTATGGTGACAAGATGTCCAGAGAACCATCGTCTCTGAAGTCATGTCATCAGTGTGTCGAGAAGAAGATCCTCCAACACTTTCTGCTCCGTTCTGCAGCTGCTGAAACTGACGAAAACGCAACCATTACTTCACGACACTGACGGACGTGCTTGAAAGCAGGAATTTTAGCCTTAAAGACTTGTAAATTGAAGCGGATGGTTTACAGACAGTTCTGGGGCCGATGATACAAATGCATGTTTTGAATATACTCCGTGAACTCATTGTACAGAACGGTCAAGAGAAAACAGTGAGACGCTTGGCTCGCCAGCTACAGCAGTTCACTACTAGCGCTGTAAGTGGCCCCTGTCACCGAGCTTCTGGCCTATTTTGCACGAACGAGTGAATGTCTCTCTGTGGTGTGACCGCCGCGTCAGACAATTCAGCCGATTTAGGAATGTAGGAAAATGACAAAGCCAGAGGTGGGAATGTGAAGAATGTGGGCAAACGGAGCGGATCTGTGAACAGATTAGTCACTCTGGAATTCGCACGGTCAAGGTGGCCAGTTTCATAAAGTTACCATTATTGGGTGATGCAGACCTCCCTGTCTGAGCTTCAGAACGGAGCGCTTCTCCAGCCTGTCGGATCTCTGGCTTCAGACGACCTCGAGAGAACCTTAAGATTAGCCAGCACTCTGGTCAGTCTGTAAGGCTGATTTCAGTTTGGAACGACGCCCTAAACAAGGAGGCCCCTCGTTCTTCAACATAAACACTGCATCTATACAGCTAAACCAGAAAGAGCTGCTCAAACTCAGATCTATTTGTAGCGAAGCGCGGAGGTCCATGTAAATACATTTGGATGGATAAACGACGGAGAGACCCTCCTTTCCATCAACCTGTCACTGGAGCGCTCTGCTGGGATTACCTTCACATGCCTCACATTAGAGTAAACCACGTTTCCTCCACTCGCAGGGCCTCCACCACTTGGCAGATGATGAAACACAGGCTTGGACGTGCACACATGTTGATACATGTACATACACACACATGTGCTGGTTATTGTCGCGTTTAATGTGCTGCTTTCACACTCTGAGGCCTGGAGGAGAGACGGTGGTTTCATCTTTCAAGAAATCCTCTCACACATAATCCCATGTGCCTTGGAAAAGGATCACAGCTCGGTTTCTCTGAATTCTTAAATAGTTGTAACGAAACCAGCAGGCGCGTGCTGTGAAGCCGGAAACTGCAAGCATTTGCTTCCAACTATCCTTTTGCTTCCATTCAGCCAGGCTGGATGCTGAAAACTGTGCGTGCGCGCGATGACTGCTCCACATGTCCTGCGAGCCTGGCGCCGTTGGTTGGGTGCGTCCTCTGAATCTAATGCTGCGCGTTCGCAAGATGCAGTCAGGCAGCAAGTTTTGAAGAAAAGTTAGTCTACGATTGTGCTGCTGCCACCTTTTCTGCTGTGACCTTCCAGCTTCAGGCTTTGGGCCTGACTCGGATTTAGTTCAATACAGATGTGTCTCACACAAGAATATCACAGATGGTTTAAATGATAATGTCTTTATCATTGTCTGAGCAGCAGTTCAGGAAGGATGGAGTTAAAAAGATGTAAGATGTAAACGAAGAGCAGATGGAGTGGCAGAGCCAGCAGGCTGTCATTATATGGATTAAACGAAGCTTCGATGCAAATAATTTGAACCGATGAATTTTACTAATCGAGTTACTCGAGGAATCGTATTGGCCCTTCTACTGTAGCATATTAGCTGTGTGTAAGCATTCACTTCTATTTAGGCTCCTATCAGAGTAAAACTGTTCCACAAAAGACTGATGGGTTACAGGCAGGTCTGAGACCGACGATACAAATACAAATCAACTCTGTGAACCTATTGTACAGCCAGTGGCGGCTGGCATTGCAATAGGCAGCCTCCTCAAATCGAGTCCAAAAAGAGCGATTATTTTATGGACCAACCCAACATGACCTCCAGCCAGACAGCAGGTGGGCGGGGCTTCACTCGTAGCTGGGCCGCCAGAGAGGCCTGGCTAGCTGCATGCAGTCATGCTAATGCCTTTTTAAGACAACGAGGACAGATACAGCATGCGCAGTTATGGAAGTGAGGGATATGAAGCACCTGTCTGAGAAAGTAAGGAAACATGAGAACACCTGGGCACACAGGGATAACTCTGTCCAGCGAACGTTAGCAGCAGGAGGCGGAGCGAACATCGCCATGCAGCTGGACGACATTGCGCTGAGGAAACACAGTTCGGAGGCACATTTGATCCAAAATCGACTGTGTGAAGTTTCGTGGGGCTTTTGCCCTGCGTGGCCATGACGAGACAGACTCCTCCAGAGACAACCCTGGCATGGTGCTGGGGGAGCAGCTAACTTATTGCTTATAAAGGCAGTCAGAGACGGTACGAAACGAGCTGCTGGACTGCATGCTGTCAGTGCTAAAGGATTACATGCTGGAGGAAGTAGAGAGCGCTGATTATATCGCCATTTAAGCAGACGAGACGACTGACATGTCCTCCCGCTGCCAGCTGCTGCTTGTGCTAAACTATATCGATGGCAGCAGAAACATTCAACAGCAGCTGCTCGAGTTCATTACAAACCGCTGACACCATCTGCAGCGCTTCAAATGAATAAGCAGGTATCAAGCAGATGTAGTCAGACTCTCACTGCTAGTGTACATGTTTGCAGTTCTTAGCCAGAACATGCTGGCTTCAAGAAAACTTTATTGCTTTATTGAAGTGAATGTGGAAAAAACGTCGTCCCTTTAAAAGTACAATGTCAAGAGCTCAGAGCGCCAAAAAAATACATTTGAAAAATTCAACAGCAACATCTCTTTCCAGAAATCACGACCCGGTTACTCGAGATGAGCCACAGGCGTTGTGAGCAGTTTCATGTTGAGCTGTTTTCTTTCTACCGATAGTTCCACCATGAAACTGCTCACAGGAGCCTGTGGATCATCTTCAGTAACCAGTTAGCAAGCGACGCTAACAGAGCATCCCTTCCTTACATGTTTGGAAAGGCGGGAAAACGACACCATCCTCAAATCTTTAGACTGAGCATCATTCTAGGGTGATTAAACCCTAATGGAAACGCACTATCATATTCCATTTCTGCCATCAGCTCCTCCCGAATGGACCTTTAACTGATGCTGTTTGTTGCAACTATTTAAACAGTTTTATCTTTTTTTTATATCTCATGTTTTGAACCTCATTTACTGTTATTAGTTTGTATTGCAAAGCACTTTGTAACTTTATTTTGGAAAGGTGCTATATAAATAAAGTTATCAGTGCCCCGAAGCTTGCTAAGCTATGATTGGACGGCCGCGGTTTAGGGGCGGGGTTCAATGTTAGCATGTCATTTTTGGCTCTGCTTATGTTGGGTTTGTGCTAATGCTTTGAACTGTGAAGACTTTTACTGGCTTTTGATCAGACTGCCTGTCTTTTATTTAGAATTGTGCAAAGCATTTTGTGGCTTAGTTTTGAGACATGAAGTAGAGTTAGTATTATTATTCTTGTTCTTATTATCGCTACTATTCTCACCCTGTCTGTCCCTGGTGATTAATCCCTCCTCTGCTTTCTCTCTGACCCCTCTCAGTAGCATAACAAGTTTCATGTTCTTTTTCGGGGAGTAATATGCACACAGTCCAGTCATGAGGTTCTTCGCTCCCGAGCGTTCCACAGTGATTAACTTTCTGTGCTGTAATACCAACTGGATTGGCAACCTTGCAATGCTCACTTGATGATTTATTCGGTACAATCCCAGTGCTGCAGTCATGGTCTTATGTCACTTGGAGGAGATGAGTTCATGGCAGTGTGCAGAGACACACCATTTCAAAAATCATACTGATACCGCAGAAGACGCCCAATTTACAACTTCCTCGCCCCTCAGATGTTGCAACGCTGCCGGATGGTGGCTGTCACTTTCGAAATCAGTGGGAAGGGGTGATTGCAGCCAGAGTCGGGGTGGATTTATGTGTTGGTAAGGCAGCAAAACAGCTACATATTGACTGCGCTCTAGTTATTAATGAGATTCATCTCAGATCAGTCTAAAGTAAAAAAAATGTATTTGGTACTTAATTTTGAAGGTTTTTACTAAAAAGTACAAAAACGTTGGTAAATCTGGCAGCAATGCTTGATTGTAATGGAGTATCTTCTACACCATTAGCCAGACATGCTAATGTTAGGCTAATACTTTAGCACACACATCACAGGGTTTAGTAAATTCCTCCTTTAATGCGCCATTTCCCAAAATATCAGACTTGTTTGTTGTGCAGCCCAGC
Organism: Coreoperca whiteheadi; assembly: GCA_011952105.1. Lineage (NCBI taxonomy): Eukaryota > Metazoa > Chordata > Actinopteri > Centrarchiformes > Sinipercidae > Coreoperca > Coreoperca whiteheadi. Next base: position 1,280,686 of record CM022486.1, read on the forward strand.
ACGCCACAGGCCGCGCCACAAAGTGTTTTATATTCTTGCGAAAAAACTTGCGAAAAACCAAAACTGTTGAAGTTCAGTAATGCAGAATCCCAGTGGTAAATGTGTGCAGTCAATTGTAGGATGGTTTTCTGGAACAATCATGTTCCCCCGCTGTGACTGAGTACCTTCCAGATGGGAAACAGATTGCTTCTCTACATTTATGGTTGTCTTTGTCTTTGTGTTGTAGGAAGAGAGAAACCCGAGAGTCATTCCAGCATGGAGGGGAGGCGAGGTCTTCTCCTCAGCCTCATCATGGCAGCGTGTTTCTACGGCAACGCTTCTCAAAAGACAGGTGGGTATGATTATGCAGCTATGAGTTAACTTCCTGCCTACCAGCACATATAGGATCATGGCAGACGGGCCTCTACTTCTACTCAACATTACATCAGCCCATAACATCTGTGAAACCAGTTTATACAGAAATGCATGTAGGTACACACACAAGAACACACACACATACACAATGGGCCTTCGAGAGCAGATGTGTGTGTGTGTGTGGTAACTTTTGAAGTTAATTTTCATTATAAACTTGTGAGGAGCGCTGTTACTAACCCCGCACATGAACGTTTTGCTGCTGATGCATTAATTGGTTCAGTGCCTAGCTGCATAAAGCATTTAACACATCTGTATTTTCCAACCCAACTGCCAGACAGAAATTTGAGATTGGACAATTATGCAAAAATCTGGATTATGTCCAACATATTTTGAAACAATATCTGCCTACAGGATGGCTGGGGAATGCGGGAAATGGCAACTATGGAAAGGCTTATGGAAAAAAAATGATGTCTGAATTTTGACTAAGGTTAGGTAACTAAAATACTTGGTTAAGGACGATAATTGCAGGTCTGTTTAAAGGATGCAGAGTCTGTTCTCTTGCATGAACGTCAGATGCACTACATTTCCAAGGGAGACCCTGGAGCTCCATTTAAAACATATGTTCCATTCCAGTAGGAATACAGTAACTTTAAATCTTTTTTTTGGTGTTTCTCAGATTATCCTAAAGTTTGTTGGGTAGCGAAAACATCTAAAGACAACTATTAAGGTGACATTTTTATGCAGCAGGCACATGAATGTAAGGTACGCAAAAGTTTAGAGTTGAGGCGATGAACTGATGTTGAACGCTGTGTAGTGAGGAGAAGTTGAAGGAAAGGAAGGGTTGAATCAGCACTTTGTCGACCTTCATTTGCTTCGTGAACACTTTCTGAAGGAGATGAACTCCAGCTGTACGCCACACAACTTTAGTTTCATTTTCCTCACACTTCTGCATCCAAGAGTCCACCTGAAGGTAAGTAGATCCCTGCTGCTGTCCAGAACCTGCCCACAACCTGAGAACAAGCTGCTCGTTTTTTTCCTCTGGCTTCCACACAACACAAGCGACGCACCGTTTCTTCCTGTAAATCACGCTGACGCCTTTTCACCTCTGGCTGGCACGCTTGCTAAGAACTGCTCAGGTAGTAAGAGCTTTCCTTGTTCGCACCCTGTGTCTTCTTATCTGCAAGACCTCTCAATGACTTGACAACCTTCCCTCTTAGTCTGCACTCAAGAGGCTGTAGCTGACATCGTCTTCATGGTCGACGGGTCGTGGAGCATCGGCACTGAGAACTTCAAGCAGATCCGCCAGTTTCTGTACACGCTGGTCAACAGCTTTGACGTCGGGCCTGACCACGTCCGCATCGGGCTGGTCCAGTACAGCACGGGTCAACGCACCGAGTTCCTGCTCAACACCTATCAGAACAAGGAGGAGATCCTCCAGTACATCAGCAACTTGCCTTACATGGGGGGCGGCACCCAGACGGGGCAAGGCTTGGACTTCATGCTGAATGAGCACTTTGTGGAGGCAGCCGGAAGCCGGGCTGGCCAGAACGTGCCGCAGATCGCTGTGGTGATCACCGATGGCAAATCGCAAGACAACGTGGAGTCCCAAGCCCAGAATCTGAAGAGAAGGGGAATTGTTTTGTATGCAATTGGTATCAAAGATGCAGATGAAGACCAGCTGAAAGAGATAGCGAATGAGCCGCACAGTCAGCATGTCTACAGCGTGTCTGATTTTGCTGCGCTGCAGGGAATTTCTCAGAGCATCGTCCAGACGCTTTGCACAACTGTAGAAGAAGCCAAACGACAACTCCTGCAATTGTCTCAAGGTAACATGTGTCACACCGCACAGCTTGCGGTGACTCAGTGATCTGTATCTTAGCAATGATAGAGCCAAGTTGCCCAAAGTATTGTTTCTCTCCAGAAATTCAAATGTCCAATATAATTCACTCCGATGTCCTCTGTGTGTTTGAAAAATCACCTTTGTAAAGCTTTATTTACTCAGCCATGAGCATTTAGAGAGGGTGGACAAAAATAACCAATTTGTTTAGTCAATAATGAAATACAATCAGTCAATTCAGTAGCACTTGTGGGCCTAAATCATATTACATGATCCATACCAGCAAATGGAGTTTGCTCACTTGCCATCTCTTGTACTTACTGGCTTTAAGGAGGGGCTTCCAAGATCGTTTTTGAACCTGGAAACAGCAGTTTGGAGTCTGAATTCATTTCCATTTCCACTGCTGTTTCCCAGGTCAAGAAAGAACTTTAAATGTCATATCATTGTCACTGCATCAAATACCACCCTATTGAAGCTTTCCTTGGTTAGTTTGTGTTGACAGTATCCGTGAGGCAATTGTGTTGTTTCTGAATCGTCTAATGGTAAAACAATCTCAAGTGTTCCTGTTATTTTGTCCACCCTGTGTATATAAGACCACATGCAACTGGCCCATGCTCATCCACAGACAGAACTGACCATTTTAACCACAGTTAGCAGCAGTCAGCAGCTCTACAAAGGCAGGTGGGGGATTTCATGCCTTGCTCAAGGGCCATGTTAGTGCATTCCAGAGCTGTCACGGGTTTTATGTTGCTCTGGAACAGGGGTTTTCGTAGTCTGACACTGTGGGCCCCCTCTGACAAAATTGAGAGAACAGCACCCCTCAACAGCCAGCTTCTACTCTAATGAAAAATTGTTAGTGAAACCTGCTACAAGTTAATATGAATGAATTTTCCCATAATGCTTTGGGGAGATCAGGAATTGTAATGTTGCCCTGTAGTCAGTTTCATTTCATTTATTTATTTGGATGGGACTAAGCTAATTTCCATCCGTAGTCCCAGATATGGATAAACACACAATCATAAAGAAAAAAACCCAAAAGAAAACCTTAAACCAAACAGACATATAGCGTTGAAAAGTGTCCATGCTTAAATAAAATACTTACATTTACATTTAGTCATTTAGCAGACGCTTTTATCCAAAGCGACTTACATATAACATATTACATATTGTTATAAGAATTCTGAGTTAGTTGGCCGTGGGCTACAACTTGAGCCCCGTTTTTCTTTTACATTTTGGTAAATTTGCACCATTAACAGTAGCTTAATCAGATGTTAGCAGCTCCAGTTTACAGTGGACCCATGGATGTCCAGACAACTATCACTGGATTACTGTGACACTGAAGAAAGAAAACTCAAAATCGTGTTTATTTGCAATGGACTTCATAATAATATCATCCTAGGAAAGCGTAAGTCGCACTGAATTTAAAAGTGTGTTTTATGGGTACACGCACACATTAAATGTTCCTCAGCTTCTTGCTCCAGATGCTGACTTTGTTCTCCCTCCTGTCCAGAATGTTCCAAAGCCACCATGGCCGACATCGTCTTCCTGGTCGACGGCTCCTCCAGCATCGGCCTCCGTAACTTTCAGGAGGTCCGGCAGTTTCTCCGAAGTGTCGTTGAAGGCCTCGACATCGGCCCTAAGAAAGTTCGGATCGGCTTGGCTCAGTACAGCGATGAAACTTACCAGGAGTTCCTGCTGAAGGATCACATGGACAAGACGTCCCTGCTGGCTGCAGTGGACACATTCCCCTACCGAGAAGGAGGCACAGAAACGGGCAAGGCCATCGACTTCCTCCTGACCGACTACTTCACCAAAGAGGCAGGGAGCCGAGCCAGCGAACGGGTGCCTCAGATCGCTGTGGTCATCACGGATGGAGACTCCACGGATGATGTGATCGTGCCCGCCCAGCGCCTGAGGCAGCACGGAGTCATTGTATTTGGCATCGGGGTGGGACAAGCCAACCTGAAGGAGCTCAAAACCATCGCCAACCGGCCTCCCGATCGCTTCCTGTTCACCATTGATAGCTTCCAGGCTCTGCAGAGGCTGACGGAGGGTCTGCTGCAGACTGTTTGCATCTCTGTGGAGGATCAGACGCAAGGTAAGGCAAAGGATTATATGAAACATTCTTATAGTGGGGCGGCCGTGGCTTGGTGGCAGAACGGTTGCCAGAAAATGTAGTTGGCTAATTTGGGATTTACCAGCCTTTGCAACCTGTAATAAAAAGGTAAATTTCACCGACTAATAACTACAGTCCAATCCAAAATAAAAAAATTCAGGTTCCTGTGAACATCTCCTAATTCTGACCTGACAATGATCAATCACTGTCTTGTAATTCATTGACGAGATGCAATCAGATTTAGTTATAAATGCTTTGTTCTAACTGCTTTGTTTTTTTCTGGCCAAAGTGGTCTACCATAACAGCAGATCTTTGCACTTGTTCTTTGTGGTTTCTTTTCTTTCAGCCTTGGCAGAAAAGTTTGCTGACATATTCTTCCTGTTGGACAGTGGCGTGACTGCAGCCGAGTTCCAGCAGATCAGGAACGTCCTCATCCGGCTGGTAAATCAACTGAACGTTGGGGCGTCCGCCTACCATCTGGGCGTGGCCCAGTATGGTCAAGATATTAATGTGGACTTTCGTCTTAATACTTACCAATCCAAAGAGGAGACCCAGACCGCTGTTAAGCGTTTACGCCAGCGCAAACTGCAACCCAACGAGCCTCGTAACTTGGGCAGCGCATTGCAGTACGCCAGCACTCAATTTTTCACTAGTGAGGCAGGAAGCCGGGCGGACCAAGGCTACCGTCAGTTCCTGGTTGTTCTAAGTGGAAAAGACTCCGATGATCCCGTGTATAGGGAGTCACGTCTGATCAAATCATCAGGAATCACTGTGGTGGGGATGAGCCTTGGTGCTTCGATGTCCGAACTGCGTATCATAGCCACTGCACCGTACATATTCGAGTCTATTAGCAATGCTGCACCTACACTGAGGGCTATTTTCGAAACAGAGGAAGAACAGACGACTCTTACTGGAGGTGAGAGAGTTTTTTTTAATTATACTCTTAATATTATTATTATTATTAATTAATCACTTGAGTGCTCCTCTGAAAATGAATTTTTACAACCGTGTATTCATTCACCCCTTTTTCCGAATTTTACCAGGGATTAAAGTCTCGGATATGTGAGCTGTTTCTTACTGACAGATGAGTAACGTAAAACTTAAATGAATAGCTTGGGCTTTTATTTGCTTCAGTCACTGGACTCAACCTGCCTATATTTGGGACGGGCATCTATATGGGACAGACCTTTAATTCCTTTTGTGCAAAACTCTTGCTCAGCAAAGATGGGAAATATACCAGTATATATATACTTGTTTAAATATTACTTGTATAAAAATTAGGCTATCGAATAACATATCAATTAAGAATCATTCATTTAAAGTAGCTCCAATGCACTGAGAGAGAGGTATCCTACCTTTAGAAAGGATGAAAGCCGATCCAAACAACTTAGAAGTAGCTCGAGTGGGCAACCTGGTGGCCTTCAAGAGGTTCTATACATCCAAAGAGCCAGTAAAGAGCATTGTAGTCTAATTTGGACTCGGCTTTTAATTTAAGTTTTATGGTATTACCAGTTTTATTGCCTTCACCTTCTACAGACGCATCACAAGTAGAGATCTAAGGGGATCACTTAATTTTTTAGATTTTAACATCTGACAGGGCCATAGGTGTCCCTCTGTACACCTGAGCCAGGTACTACCTTTTTGCCGGACTACCTACACTTTTTTTGCTGTAGCCCTCTGTGTTTTCACCCCCGCTGAGCCGCAGGACTGTTTTTTTTAATGTGGGGTTAAAGTTGGTCTGAACATGGTCTTACACGACCTGCGTGAGGTAAAAGTACACCCGTCTGTCAGGAACAAACGCAATTTTACAGATTGTATGAAGACTGAGTATTCCTCATCTCAGTATGTGTATTTGAATGGTTGCGTAGCTCAAAAGCGAATTGTTTAATAAGGATTTTATGATAATACACCCCTTTCACAGATTGTAAAGCAGCCAAACTGGCAGACGTCGTGTTCATCGTTGATGAGTCTGGAAGCATTGGAACCTCCAACTTCCAGCTGGTGCGCACTTTCCTGCACTCAATTGTGAGCGGCCTGGAAATCAGTCCAGCTAGAGTCCGAGTGGGCATCGTGATGTATAATGACAAGCCCAAAGCACAGGTGTACCTCGACACCTTCAATGATAAGGACGAATTGCTGAAGTTCATCAAAATCCTGCCTTATCATGGAGGCAGTACGAACACTGGAGCTGCCCTAAAGTTCACCCGGCAGAATGTTTTTGTCACGGAAAGGGGAAGCAGGAAAGATAAGGGTGTCCAGCAGGTGGCGGTGGTCATCACAGACGGTGAATCCCAGGACAACGTGAGTACAGCAGCAGCTAATCTCCGTCGGGCTGGTGTCACTGTTTACGCTGTAGGAGTCAAAGATGCCAACGAGGCCCAGCTGGCAGCGATGGCGTCTCATCCCCCAAATAAGCATACGTTCATTGTGGACAGTTTTGTCAAGCTGAAATCGGTGGAGCAGACCCTGCAGAAAAGTCTGTGCCATAACATCATTCGGCAAGCAATCTCAGTCAGTACAAGAAGAACAGACATCAAAGAAGGTCTGTGTTTTTTATATAGTTGGCTATGTTTATTTGAATATCAACCATATACAGAAATAAAAAATAGGTTTTAGGTCAAAGTTTAAAGAGTAGAATAGTATTTTATCATAGAACATTTATTAAGTTAATGTAGTGGGAATGTGGATAGCTGATGCATTTGGGAATAGAACTCATAATATTTGTGCTTTTCCTTTTCCAGGCTGCGTTCAGACGGATGAAGCAGACATCTTCTTCCTGATTGATCACTCGGGAAGCATCCAGCCCACTGACTTCCATGACATGAAGAAGTTCATCATTGAGTTTCTACATACCTTCCGTATTGGGCCACAGCATGTCCGCATGGGGGTTGCAAAATACGCAGATTCGCCAAACTTAGAATTTGATCTGACAACCTACTCAGATACCAAAACACTGGAGAAGGCCGTAGATGGTATTCAACAAGGAGAAGGGGGGACGGAGACAGGAAGAGCGCTGGCATTCATGGGACCACTCTTCGACAGAGCAATGGCCACCCGTGGTCACAAGGTCCGAGAGTACCTGGTGGTCATCACTGATGGAAAGTCCTCTGATAAGGTCAAGGTTCCTGCAGAAAAACTGAGGGCACAGGGTGTCGTCGTCTATGCCGTCGGGGTGAAAAATGCAGATGAAGATGAGCTGCAAGATATTGCCGGAGACCCTCAGAGGACTTTCTTTGTCAATAATTTTGATGCTCTGAGGCCCATCAAAGATGACATCATCACCGACATCTGTTCTCAAGACGGTAAGGAAAACTGAACCAGACCAGCGTTTACAATGCACGACCACCATATTCCACACGTGTCAGTTAAGGGCAACACACACCAGCATCGGACAGCAAGTAATAGAGCGGTGACAGGAAATGAGGGGAGAGAGATGGGGAATGACATGCAATAAAGCTGGACTTGAACTGGGGACAGTTCAGTTCAGGGTCATTTGCAGTTCGTGGTCAATGCCTTAATGCGTAGGCCACCAGGGAGCCCGTGTACCTATTGTTTTCTACATAAGATAACACACTGATTGCGTCTTCACACACGTCCTCACAGACTGCCGTGTCAGCGCATCAGAAAAGCCACTGTCCTATTTTGATCATCAGAGATCCAGAAAAGCACCAATTTGATCACATTTGTTTCCCAGATTGACACGTCCCAACTGCCATTCCATTACTACTTCCTCTATCTGTATGAGGCATTCAATGTGTGTTACGTGAAGATGAAATGGTGTGACTCTCCGCTTTGTGGTTGGTGTGTGTTGCACTTTACTTACCACTGAAAGGACTCCGTTAGTATGGGAAAGAAAAAAAGGCAAAAAATAGGAACACCACACTAACATGTCTGCGCTACTGTGTCTACAGCTTGCAAAGACATACCAGGCGACCTCCTTTTCTTGATTGACAGCTCTGGGAGCATCTATCCAGACGACTACAACAAAATGAAAGACTTCATGAAAACTGTCATAAGCAAGTCCCGCATTGGGCAGAATGAGGTCCATGTTGGTGTCATGCAGTTCAGCACCGTCCAACAACTAACGTTCCCCCTCAATCGCTACTACAGCAAGGAAGACATGTTGAAAGCCATAGATGACATGCAGCAGATTGGTGGAGGCACGCACACGGGTGAAGCCATCACAGATGTGTCACAGTATTTTGATAAAGCCAGAGGAGGGCGTCCCGACCTGAGGCAGAGGCTGTTAGTGATAACAGATGGTGAGGCCCAAGATGAGGTCAAAGAACCTGCTGCAGCTCTGAGGGCAAAGGGAGTGGTGGTCTACGCCATTGGAGTGGTGGACGCCAACACCACCCAGCTGCTGGAGATCAGCGGTTCACCAGACAGGATGTATGCTGAGAGGGACTTTGATGCTCTAAAGGACTTGGACAACCAGTTGGCCTTGGAGCTCTGTGATCCGCAGAGAGGTGAGAGTGGACTGGGGCTATCCCAAAACATCAAATCATTTCACTAACAGAGCATAAACGTTTGTAAGCCACAGATTCCCTCTTTTTCTTTGACTCACATCTTGTAGAAAAAAACATGTACATATCAAAAGTCTTTTTCAGTACCAATCCTATACTATCCTATTTATTTTATGAATCAAAAACATTTTTAAGAATTGCATTGGGAATCTGTCTTGGCTAACCTAACTGGTGCTGTTGACAAGGTTGCGACACCACAGAGTACTGCTGGACAATATTATTACACTAAAACACATTTTGAAGAAACAATCCTGAAGCTTAATTTGGTAGGAGACGTGTTGTAGCACAGGCTGATACGAACTCTATTGTGAACAAAACCCAGCTGACTCTTGGAAGGATTGGTTAGTAGTTTCCTAGCTAACAAGACTGAACATGTAAAGAAGACAGATTTGAAGTTTTTGGATGGCAAACAAGCATATAAATGTTGAGATGTTTTTTTAACTGACTGATTCAATATATTGTAAAGACACCATTACTCGGTTCCTCGACCTTCCTGCGACCCTTCCCTCTGACCCCATTTGCTCTTTGTCCTTTTATTTCCAACCAGAGTGCAAGAAGACAGAAAAAGCTGACATTATTTTCCTGGTGGATGGCTCCACAAGCATAACCCTGAGCAAGTTTCGAAGCATGCAGAAGTTTATGAAGTCCGTGGTGAACCAAACCACAGTTGGCAAGGACCTGACTCGCTTTGGGGTCATTCTCTACTCCACCGACCCCAAATCTATTTTTACGCTGAAAAATTATGACTCCAAACAGGATGTTCTTAAAGCAATATCAGCACTAAAGTCCCCATTTGGCGACACCTACACTGGCAAGGCGTTGGCATACTCTTTACAGTTCTTTAATAAAGAACATGGTGGTCGGGCGGCCCTCCAGGTGCCACAGATTCTCATGGTGATCACAGATGGTGATGCTACTGACCGTAACAATCTGGTTGCACCATCCATGGCACTGGCAGGAAAAGGCATCAGCGTCTTCAGTATCGGGGTTGAAGGAGCCGACAAGAAACAGCTGGAGATCATGGCTGGTCACGACACATCCAGAGTTTTCTATGTGGACAATTTTGACGCCCTGGAAACTCTGTACAAGAACATTACTCATGTCCTCTGCAATTCCACCAAGCCAGGTAAGAGGCAAAAGTGTCAAAGCACCTTTGTACACAGTAGTTCTAAATCTTGTTGGAGAAGTAAGCGGTAAAGCGATTCATGGCAACATCAAGCTAACCTACATCTCCTGAGCTCAGTTTTCGTTTCAAGATTTAGAGGCTCAGTTCACCCAAGCCCAAGTATCTAGCCATGTAGTTCTGCCAGTGGAATTTAACGTGGTGCTCAAAGCATTCAGAAGCTAAATTCAGAAACTAAATTTGGATAATCCGACAGCAGCATGTCTTTTCTAGCCTTACATTCTTTCTAGTCTTACTAGACCACATTGAGCAAAGCAAAAATTGCTTCAAAGCAAAAATTGCTTCACAAGACGTAATAGATTAAGTTAAATAATGATGCTAATAGAACTTGACTTTAGGAATTGGAGAGTCGTGATTTGAGGTAAACAATTCTTAAGTGATGTCTCAGTACAGAGCCTAGTTAGGGTTAGGGAGATTTCTTGACAAAGTTTCCTCAAATTATTCTGATGGCAGTAAAAACAAAAACACCAGGTGACTATATTTGGAACAGTAAAAATATAACCTCTAACATTGCATGAATCTTGACAAATGTACGAGTAGCCTATGAAACAGTTATGCACTGCGGTTTCTTTAAGCATATCTGCCAACGTAGAAGGCATTACTGATATACCTGTGATAAGCAAATATTAGACAACAATGTCATCCTAGCAATGTGTCCTTTGAGCTCTAAATGTGAGTGCATTATTTACTCAAGTGATGAATTTAGATGGTGTTCACATTAGCATTATAGACCAGACAAGTCGGGGCCACAAAAATGGCACACTTATTTATTAGTAATGTGGGTTAATGTGGGTTCTCTTTGCTTTTGCAGTTTGTGAAAAACAGAAGGCTGACCTGGTCTTCCTAATCGATCAATCTGGCAGCATCGTCACACAGGACTACACCGCCATGAAAACATTTACAACAGAGTTGGTGAACAGCTTCAAAGTCAGTGAAGATTTAGTGCGTGTAGGACTAGCCCAGTTCAGCACCACTTTTCAGAATGAGTTTTACCTCAACCAGTTCTACACAGAGCAAGCCGTGACCAAGCACATCTTGGATATGGAGCAGATCGGTGGAGGCACCAACATCGGACTGGCCCTGGATTCTATCAGGGATTATTTTGAGGCGTCGCGGGGAAGCCGTAGATCTGCTGGGATCTCCCAGAATCTTGTGCTGATCACAGATGGTGAATCGCAGGATGACGTGGAGGATGCAGCTGATCGTCTCAGGGCTCTGGGGATCGAGGTGTTTGCCATTGGCATTGGAGACATCCACGATCTGCAGCTCCTGCAGATCACAGGCACCCCGGAGAGGCTGTTTACTGTGCAGAACTTCGGCAGCTTGGAAAATATCAAGCAAAAGGTGGTTGACACAATCTGCAAATCCAAACCTCCCGCAGATCCCTCTGGTGAGTTTAAAAGTGCCTCTCTGTCTGTCTCCCCTTCTTTCCCACCATGTTCCTCTGCGTCTGACTGCTAAATGTAAAGACATATTTCCCTTTGCTACAGACTGCAGCATTGACATCGCCATGGGATTCGATATTTCTCGAAGAAGCGGCGCTCCTGGTGAGATGCTGGTCAGCGGCCACGCCAAGCTCCAGACCTTCCTGCCAGAGATCGTCGACTACGTTTCCTCAGTACAAGGCCTGTGCTGCGTCGGCCCCGCACCCATCAAGACCAACCTCGCCTTCCGAGTGGTGAGTCGTGATGGACGTTCCCTGTACGACCTCAACTTTGAGGGCTACAGTGAAGACGTGGTGAGGAAAGTCATGACCTTGAATTTGGCAGAGCCGACATACTTCAACACCGCCCTGCTGAAATCCTTCGGGGAGAAGTTCAACGCACAGTCCAGAGCTGGCGTGAGGGTGAGTCTGAGACGCTGCACAAGTCTTTCATTTACAAATACTACGCTCATTTTATTGTGTTTACATTCCAGGTCAAGACACGTTCTATAAAGGGGAGGATTTCCTGAATTTAAGTGATTTGAGTTGGCACTAGTGGGAGAATTTGCCAGAACTCTTTCTCAGAAATCAACATCAGTTGCTTTATTAGCTAAAGACATTACACTGATCAGTCTGGACAGTTTTGCACTTACTCTCTAATACAAGTTAGAAAGTTTCACAAAAATAAAAAGCAGAAATGAGAAGGGAAAGGAGTGTTTGGAGGCCAGAGATATATGAGAACCGTTGCATTCTTCCATTTCATTTTCTGTGGAGGTGAACAGAACTGAGTGGCTTGAAGCTATAGCTCAGTCAGGTTTGTAATTATGGAAAGAGCTATAATCTGCCTGGAATAAATGGAAATTGTAGTCCACTTTAACATAATCTAGAATTAGACTATTTTCTGCAACTGATTTGTGATTCATAGTTAAAGACTGTTTCATGTAGAGTCCTGGACGTCAGTTACTCTCAATTGCTTCTTATCTACTTTCATGTGGTTGTTTAAACATTCTGCATCTCAATGTGATGCAAAAACCACAAATCACAGGTTAGGGTTAGAGGTGTGTGGATTATCCAGAACAAAATTATTATTATTGATTACCACTCAGTCAATTTATCCCTTTATATTCTGTCTTCACTCTTCAGAAGTTTTAATAATCCAGTAAAATCATCTATTTTAAATAATGACGCAGCTATCCCCATGTTCTACTCTCCACGGCTGAGGGATCAATGACGGCGTTTTAGCTTTGGACATCTGTTTCTGACATGTCAGAAGGAAGGAGAAGGAGATGAGATGTACTTTTCTTATCAGTCTAACACGTGACCGACCTCGTCCATCAGGTGCTGGTGATCTTCTCAGACGGACTCGATGAAGACGTGATGAAACTGGAGCATGAGTCCGAGCTGCTGCGACAGTCAGGTAAAGACTGAGAGAGGCGGATGTGTGGTGATCCAACATGACCGCGATCTGTTCATAAATACATAACTATATTTCAATTGTCACAGATAGTAGATTATGTAAATTCAACATTAAATGTTTGGAGTGCATTGTGGCAGCAGCTAATACAGCCGTTTGTATAGTAGAAATACACATAAATGTTATCTTCTTTTGGGTTTTTTCTCCGCAGGGGTCACCGCTCTGCTGATTGTGGCTCTGGAGGGGCTGCGTGACACCGCCCAGCTGCAGATGGTGGAGTTTGGCCGAGGATTCGGCTACAATCTTCCTCTCAGCATCGGCATGCACAGCGTCGGCAGCACCATCCTCAAACAGATTGTGAGTCGTTCACGTCACTGCTAACCACAAGTTAAAAACAGCCACTCCATTCACATCATCTGCAGGAACATTCTACCAAAACGTGTCTTGTCTTATTTACATATGCAGTTCTGATTGGACAGATCTCTACAAGAGAATAAAATGACGCTGCATTCTGAAAAAAAATCTGGAAATATAATTTGCAGTCAAGTGAAATAGAATAAAACTGGTCGTAGCAGCTTTTAGCCTTAGAGCTCCCCCTCATAACGGGGTTAGGACGTTTGGTCTCTGTCCTAAGTGTCTGGTCACACTGGAAGTAGACACAATTCATTCACAAGTCCTCACAAAATGGAGCTGGACACCTGGTGACACTGGGACCACTTACGGCAGGTGATGATCTGCAGTTGCTGGCGAGCCGATAAAACAAGTTAAAGGGAGTGAGTTTAAGGGAACCATCCACTTTCATGTCACAAGTGACTGCAAACCATCTTACATCTCTTTTGTGCAGCAGTTTATACCCCGTCAGAGCAGGGTTATCTCCAACTGGCTGGTTTGACGCAGCTAACGTGATAGCTTCCTTCCCTGGTCAGCTGTGCGTTTGGCCGTTTGTCACTTGCTACACTAATTCACGTGACTGTTATCTTTAATGCAATCTGATGTGTCTGTATTTATAACGGAGGTTGTTAGGAATCCAGTTAATGCGGACACACCACACTAGTTGTCGCATGGCATGGAGACTGAAAATGAAAACTGTTCTGCGTGTGTTGGAACAGTTCTGTTTGTCTACAGGGGGAAGTTTTCACTATTGTTTTGGGTTTGAGTTTGGTGTCCATGGTGCTTCTCTGATTCATCGCCTTTTACTTTGCAGTAGATCGCAGCAGAAAGTTGAGGGTAAAGTGATGGAGAGATCCTTTCCTCAGCATGATGAGAACCACAGAAACTCATTAGTTCAGAAACGTTCTTCCTGTCCTGGCGTGTCTGTTTGCAGGAATGGAAACCAGAAAAAAGCCTCCGGGGAAGTGTTGGTTGAAGAAAATATGTAAATTACTCCTGATCGGCCACTGGCAAAGGAAAACAAACTAGACTCCAGCAAACTTTAGTGGGTTCAGTGGAACGCTTGTCCTGGCTTTCTCCTATTTTTAAGTGCACATACATAACGTATAGCAAACCACAGCAGCCAAAACCTTCAGCAGGTAGAGACGTGACCTTTCTTCATTTTCACTATTTATGTCTTTACAAAGAATATTCACAAGCCTTCAGGGAAATATCCGGGTTTTGGCTTAAATCTGCTGTCATATAGCCAGATTATTGTTTGGCATAAAAAAAGTAATTGAAATATGTTTCTAAAGTAAAATGTTAGGCAAGCAAAAGTTACTGTGGGGGAAAAATAATACCTTCTGTTATCTACGTATTTCTTTGTTTTAATTAATGAGTATTTTCTTGAAGGTTTGAACAAAGACCAACAAGGATAAACTGCATTTAAGCAGCCCAGAGTTAAACGTATATTTCATGGATTTAAGTGAGCAGAAAAGCTTCTGACTGCATAATGTTACTGTGTCGGCAGTAAACTCTAAAATCTTTTACTGTTTGTTATAAATAAGGTCCATAGAAAGAAAGCAGGACGTTAGCATTGTTTCCTCCTCTGCTCTCGCTCCCTCTGCAGGACATGGTGTCTGACAGGGAGTGCTGCAACGTCATGTGCAAATGTTCGGGACATGAAGGCATCCGTGGCACTCGGGGCCCCCCGGGGTCAAAGGTGACTGGAGCGCACACACCTATCAACTTTAAACATGACGTCAGGAACACTTGAACACGGCTGGTCTGGGCTGAGCGCGAGCAGACGCTTCACTACAAAGAAGAAAGAGGTCAACGGTAGAAGTAGTTCAAAGATGGGCAACATTGCAAGGAATATTAGCAATGAGGTGAAACGACAGGAAGGAAGTTTCAGGAAGAATAGTGGTGGATATTTAAATTAGAGTCAGCTAGAAGGGAATAGACCTTTTGGGTGTAGGTCGAAGGACAAAGTTAGTTGCCCTACGTAATTAGTTTTTCACTTTTTAAATTTTCAGTTTCAGTTTTCTGCCACTGACGCTGTTGTGTGTTTTATTAACAGGGTGTGTCTGGACCGATGGGTCACAACGGATTCCCAGGAGAGGAGGGCGTCGCTGTAAGTGCTCCTTCATTCCGCTTAAACATACCATGTTTTACTCTTTTACATTTGAAACTAAATCTTTGACCAGATAATAGTTAAACCGTTGGCTGCAGATGAAGGTTTGTTCTTAACTGACGTCAAGGCAGAGAGCGTTTTTCACGATTAGATGAGCCCTTTAAAAGCTGTATAACGGTAAGCTGAATGATAAAACTCGTATACTTGGCTGCCTTTCATATATACACGTCCACTCTGCCGCTGAAACATCGTGGAGAACAGTTGAAGCCCTTCACAACGAAGTATCATTGCTGTTACACAGAAATAAATGCTGATTTTCTTATCGACAGCATGATGTTTTTGTTAAATCTTCTGGAACTGAAATGATTTATTGGTCCAACAGAAAGTGATTGGCAATAGTTTCCATAATAAAATTCCATAAACAATTTAAAGGAACAGTTCACCCCAAAATCAAAGTACATATTAACATGACTAAGAGTCCACAGCCATGCTAGCGGCACCTTAGTTAGCGTGTTGTGTATAATTAGCAGTAAACACAAAGCTGAGGCTGATGGGAACGTCACCAGTTCTGCAGGTATTTGGTCATGAACCAAAGTGTTGGACGCATTAAAATGTGAACCCCATGATGGCGCGAGAGGAAAGGTCGGATGATCACCACAGTCCGTGAACGTTCATGGCAATCCAACTGATGGTTGTTGAGCGGTTTCGGTCTGGACCAAAGTGCTGGAGCGACCGACGCGCTGCTGTCCTGCCTCAAAAACTCTCTGGAAATGAAATCTGTGCGACCGAGGGACAAGCATGAGTCAGCGTTTGCTCGCAGCGGCGCTATCAGCGTCTCCTGCTGGCCTCCCCGCTGCTGCGCCACCCCTCACGTTGTTTGTCCGTTGCAGGGGGAGCGAGGGCGTCCTGGACCCGGCGGACCTCAGGGTATCCAGGGATGTTCTGGACTCAGGGGACTGAAGGTACAGCACTGCTCAGTACTACAGAGCGCTACTTATTATATTAGTGATTAGTCACTGTGCATATAGTTTGCTAGAAGCCGCTGCCAGATGTTTGTGACGTGCGTCTGACTCGTGCTGTTTTTGTCTGCAGGGCTACCGAGGCCTGCGGGGAAACAGGGTGAGTGACTCACGCCTGCTGGAATGGAACGAGAGCCAATTAAGCGGGCAGTAATGTGATGTGCTGTAGATACCCAGGAATGTTTGGACAAACATTAAAGAGATAAAGAGTCCAATGACCCAGTGAACAGGAAGTCTGCTGTGACACTTGTGATTCTGTTCCAACGCTGCAGGGTGAAAACGGAGAAGACGGACTGGACGGAGTTAACGGAGAACAGGTACGCACTTCAGCAACCGCATCTGCTCACCTGTAAAAGGAATAAAGAAAACCACTGCACGACGTGCTCCAGTACCGCTGTCATCTATCCTTTACGGGAGAGTTGGAGAAACATGAGGGGGCAAAGATACTGTGTGAGGTGAAAGGGAAATGTTTTAAAAACAGCAGGAAGTTAGTTGTAGTTTGGCCGCTCAGCACCGAAATACTTACCATGTGAATAAAAAATAGCTTTCCTTGGAATCATAGCTCTGAGCACACTTCATCATTATCTCTGAGGTCCATCCAGAATACAGGTTCATAAATCAGCTTCAGACGCTGCAGAACCTGCCTGAGAACCTTCCTGTTTCTAAGGTTCCTTCAGTGTCGCAGTGATCCAGAGACAGCTGTCTGTCTGTCCGTCCACGGGTCCCCTGCAGGCAGCAGCTGCTGGGACACTTTCACTGCATGGACACACACACAGGCACAGCGTAACTCACTGAATCCACTGCAACAGTTCCTGGCTATAGCCCCCAAAGCATTATGGGAACTGCAGTTCCAAAACTCAAAGCATGATTATCCAACATAGAAGCAAGACAAATGTGCCTGAATCCGCCCGGATACCGATCTTTAGGATTATCCAAAGTTTCCATTTTTATCGAGATGTTTATTTAACACCTCCATGCTTTAGTTTTGCCCTAAAGTCACCGCAGAGTGCTGTTTGAGTGGCCCACGTGCCCCTCCGATGGGACCGCTCGGTGATGTGGAGATACAGTAGATTTCTGTTTTCATAATGGAGGAAATGTGTGGGTGTGTTCAGGAAAGGCGCTGATTGGAGCGATTTTCCAGCTCTGAGCTGATTCTGGTTTTGTGTTTGCAGGGAGAGACGGGAAAAGACGGAAGTCGAGGAGAGAGAGGACACCCAGGAAACCCAGTACAGCAACCTCTACATTTTCTCAAGCTGTGATCATTGTCCCTTTGTATTTAACAAAGCAGAAAGTCATCCACAATCCAAACACACCGTTTCAGGCAGCTCTGTTTTGTGAGCAGCACATGAAACCTTTATCTGTATTTTCACATTTGTAATAAGCAGTTTTCATTAACTTCACTGTGAAAGGGTAAACGGGCTTTAATTTAGAAACACAGTTTAAGACCAGCAGGAAAACATTTATTGTGTTGTAAATTAAAATATATATATATATAAACTGTATTATTACACGTTAGTATGTCTTATTGTTAATGAACAGTTACATTTAATTTAATGATTTAAGTTAATTAAATGGAACATTTAATTGTAACAATGAGCATTTTGTAGTTTGGCTTTAATTAATCATAATTCACTTATTTATATTAATATTCATATTATTATTGCTGTCATTATAGTCGGGTCCTTTTACAAAATAATTGGTACTTTTTAATTTAGTTGCATCTGATTAACAATTAACTCAATAATGTCCATAAAATCATATTTTTACTGAATATTTGAGCCGAATTGGATGAGTAATTTGCTCATAAATAGTTTTATTAGTAGTAGCAGCAGGACTACCTTCCATAAATACTTAATATTTATTCACGTACTCATTTATATGCTGAAAGAGCTGGAGGGGAACTGCTCAATGTTCCTGACAGCAGTATATTTAGACACTTGTCACATAAACACGTTGCTCTGAGTTGTGTAGTCGTGCTCAGTTAAAGTGGCAGAAAGGCGGTTTGACTGAGCGTCGTCACAGTGTGACTGTTGACCTCTGACCGCCGGCTGGTTGATTGACAGGCTGAACTGTCGTCCTCAGGGCATCCCCGGTATCAGAGGGGGGGCGGGGCTGAAAGGACAGCCAGGACTGAGAGGAGATCCGGTGAGTCCCTGAGTTTTCTCTCTGGCTGGATTTTAAATCCTCATTGGCAAATGTGTGTGTGTGTGTATGTCTCGAATAATCAAATAGATGCAATGACCTGTGTTCCGCACAGGATACACACATGCTCTATACGCCGCCACGCACGTAGAGTAGACACACGCGTGTGCACGTATGTTCTTTTTCATCTTGACATCATTGTTAGAGAAATAGTTCCACATTTTTGGGAAATACGCCTCTTCTGTTTCTGGCGGAGTGTTGGATGAGAAGATCAATACCCTCAAGTCTGTACGGTGAATATGATCTAACAGCGCATAGCCAGTTAGCTTAGCTTAGCATAAAGACTGGAACCAGTGCATAACAGCGGGCGATCCTCTAACCGTTGCCTCCAAAGCTCACTGATCAACACGTTAATCTCGTTTGGTTTTTTAAACCAGACAAAAAATGAAGAGCCAAGGCAGAGTTTAGAGGTTTTGTTATCTTTGGACAGAGCCAGGCAGTGGTATCAGTCTTTCTTTAAAGCAAACCCTGGACACAGAAGAGTCACAAAGACCTTCTGAGAGAAGTCTTGTTTTTCTTTGTAAAACACTCCCCACTCTGCTCTTTTTACAGAAATATTAAGACAATGCCTGCTTTCATTACTGCTCCTCAGTGCCTCTCTCCCTCCGGATACTGTAGCATTTAACCTTTAGTTTGACCCCCTCTGCTTTAACTGTTGTAACAGCTCTGGTATGCTGCTGTAATCCTTCATCTCAGGCTTTTTTTAACCAGATCAGACCGCATCAGTACCCACTCTCAATCCGTCCTTTTTAAAAAAATCATATCTGCGAGTCAAATATCAAAAGTGAAACCCACTTATTGTTAGAAAGGTGCTTCAATCTTATAATAATAATCACTTAAAAATTCTACCCATGGGGGCTTTATCCTGCTCAAGCCTCCAGGGCAGAGTTGTACATTTTCCACGTTCCATGAATAGTTTGGGATTTGTGGCTTGCAGCAATATTAATATATCTTCTGAGACAGATTTACTGTCAACTGAAAAGAACAGGAAGGAAGACACTGAGCACACCGTCAAAGTAAATCCATGAGTATCAAAGTTTGAAAATCCCTTAAAAAAAACGCCAATCCTTTTTCTCTTTTCTTTCCCCCAAACTGCAGAGCTAAGAATTACATTTGTAGTTCCAAACCTTAAGCTGACTAATAATTCATTTAACTTATTCACCAGAGGACATTTGTTCCCACATTCATCTGCTGCTGCTGTTCACAGTGAAGGAAGAAGCAGACAGTCAGTTTAAATATGGATACTGTGCGGGTTTTTGTGTATTACTGTATTACAACCAGAAATGACTGAATTTGCAGAGGATTATGTTTAGGTTTAAGTGTTGCTGGAGGTTTAAGAAAAAACTGGGCTGATGTGGTGGCGCAGGGCAGGGAGCGAGTTCTGCCTCATAAGACAACTTCAGGGGTAAGAAAGTCCCACGACCTGGAAACAGGGATCAAGATCTGAGATCAAGGGTTGGTTTTGCTCGGGCTCATAACTTTGGTTTTGAACTGGACACGTTTGTGAGCATTCTTCCAGTTTCACACATTTTTGCATGAACACGGAGGGAATTAGATAAAACATGAAGCTCTTGCGGGATTGGTTGAGTTTCCTTCCATGTCTGTGGTCACAAAAGTGCAAACTTACACAAGGACTGTACAATTAAAAATTAATAATTGATTTGTCATCCAGGTGAGATTTTCTTTCTGGATGCATGGGATTGCAACGGTTGTTAGTAGATGACTAGTAAGACCCCCATCTTACCACTGTTACGTGAATGCAACATGATAGTTATGGTGAAGACAATCGAGGTATCCACAGTGGGATTTAGGAGCTTAGAAAATCAAACGAAACTGTATCTTAGTTCACATCTTATTTTACCACTACATACATATTCACCTTTAACAAAGCTGGACTTTGCGCATTTTAAGATGTTTATACATCATAATATCACCAGGAGCTCAGTAAAACCAGGGTGTTAGTCTGAATCTGAATCTGACTGAGTCTGCATGTTTGGATGTTTCTGCAGAAGGAAAAGAGCGAGGGTCAGAGTTGTCTTGTTTCCAATTAAGGCTTGTTGGTTTGGTTTGAAACTGAGGACCATACTGGGCAACAAAACCCACAGGTCAAATGTTCTCATCAGCTGAGAGAGAAGTCGTGCAGGTTTCAGCCAAAACTCTTTGTTACTTTACTCTGTTGATCCAATTCACAAACAGTCCGGGGTGAAAGCACACAGCTTGAACCTCCATACCGCCTGTACAGACCTAGACAGGCTTCCCATCGTCTCTGCAGTCACATCACAAATCCCAGAAGGTCATTAGTGAGTAGTTTCACTGTCAGGTCCGTGCGTTGTTAGAAAGCAGGACAGCCAAACACAGCTGGACGCTCCGCTGTAGGAACCTAAACACTGACTGGAGTCCCTCTGTTGGGCCTGACTGGCCTTGTGTTTGTCCGACAGGGCCAACCGGGAGCTGATAACACCGTCCCAGGAGCCAAAGGAGAGCCTGGGAACCCAGGTTTACCGGTGAGAAACGTGCTGAGATTGATGCTCTGAAGCGGCAGCGAACGTTCTGTTCCTGTCTGTCTGTCTGTCTGTCTGTCGGACAGAAACACTGGTGCTGCTGTGACTTCTGTGTTTCTGTGTTTGGGTTTGAGGTTTCCATTAAACAAAACAATTCATCCTTTGTCTCTTTGCTAAAATGAGATGTATTTAAATCCACAGGGTACACCTGGACAGGACGGGCGGCCAGGTGAGGGCGGAGTCCTTGGAAACCCGGTGAGATTTGTTACCTTTTCACACATACATTTCCATTTCCATGGAGTCATCCAGCAGACGCTTTTATCCAAAGCGACTCACATGTGAGGAAGACAATGGAAGCAGTTATAACAACACAAGGTGACAGGAAGCATCAGAGCAGCAGGAACTGGTCTGTTAGAGTCCAGCACAGGATACAGAGCTGAGGAGAGGAAGGGGTTAATGAGCAGAGGTAGAGAGGAAGAAGAAGTCAGTGATGGTCAGTCAGGTGTTGGTGGAAGAGATGCGTCTTCAGGAGCTTTTTAAAGGCGGCTACAGAACCTGCTGATCTTGTAGGAGCAGGCAGATCATTCCACCAATGAGGAACGGATCCAGAGAAGCTGCTCCAGAGGGATCCTGTTCCTCGTTGCCATGGTACCACCAGACGCTGTTGGTCTGCAGAGCGCAGGGACCTGGCAGGAGCACAGGTCTGTGTTAGTGAAGATATGATGGGGCAGAACCAGTGGGGGTCTTGTAGGCCAGGAGCATCGCTCTGAACCTGATGACAGCAGGGAGCCAGTGGGACCTGATGAAGAGAGGGGTTACGGCGCTCTCTGCGGCTCATTGAAGACCACTATTGTCGCCGCATTCTGGATCTTCTGCAGAGGTTTCTGGACGTTTTTTACTCGCTGTGGGCTCATTTGTACTGCCTCATAAACGTCCTGCGCCTCTATGGACACGGCACACTCGTGGCAGGAAGCAGCGAGGACTCAGAAATGTCTTTTGTGCAGTTTAACACCATAATACTGGTTAACAAACCAGTATTTCTTAAGTGTTACCAATACACTGCGTTTCACACTGACGTTCAGTTACTCCCCAACAGCGTTAACACTTTCCTGTGTTTCATTTTAGCCAAGCAGCTGTTAAACTGCTGAAAAACAGATGTAGCAATGCTAATCACAATGCTAATCAGGGAAAACTGAGCTGCTGCACAAAACAGCCAAATAGAGATAAAGTCCTCTGATCACCAGCAGCATTACGCAGAGAATCCAGAAAGTATTAAAGTCTCTCACATAGAACATTCACAATAACAAAGTGACTAATATCTGTCTAATTCTTCAAATGTGTTTTTCTGCTGCTCAGGGTCCAGAAGGAAGGAGAGGGCCACCTGGTGAGAAGGTAGGAGAGGAACTCAAACAAGCCTCAGTGCTGTTAGTGCGGGTTTGTACACCAGGAAACACCTTCTCACACCCTGTGTGTGTGTGTGTGTGTGTGTGTGTGTGTGTGTGTGTGTGTGTGCGTGTGCGCGCCTGCAGGGTGTACCTGGAGAGCCGGGAGCTCCAGGACTCGAAGGCAGCCCAGGAGCTTCAGGTTCACAGGTGAGTCAGAACGATGAAGCCTGAGGGCGGGTTTAGTTCAGCTCGGTCCGGAGGGAAACAAGAAGAAACGTCCTGATACCGAGGCCGACAGACTCTGTTTTAAAGCCCATATCAATCCATGCTGTCCCTGCAGGGTCCCAGAGGGGTCAGAGGTCAACCTGGACCGAGAGGAATCCCCGGCCTTCCTGGACCTCAGGTCAGTGCATCTCCTCAACCTTTAAAAGAAATCATGTTTCTCAGTGAGTTTTGCACCATTTGACGATGACGAAACACAATTTAAACAAAATGCTTAATTTTATGGGTTCGTAAATGTGCAATTGAGTGCTAATCAGAGGTAATAATAATAGAGACAGTTGTTGCACCTCCAATTAATTCATTTCAATCTAATAATTCACTGATTCTTTTAGTCTGTGCAACAAAATATTAAACTGATTACAGGCAAGTGAACAATTCATCCCTTTCCTCCACCCCCTTACACCCATGTGAACGAGACCAAAACAAGGCAAAAAGGTTAAAAATAAAATAATAATTAGTGTAACCTTAAGTATATTTTCTCTTATCCTCACACTGTTCATTTCAGACCTGTCACGTTGTAATTAGTGTTGGGTTGTATTCTACATGTGCTAAACTGTCATTATGGGAAATGAACCCCGGCAGGCTGTGCAGGACACGTTACCTGAACATCTCAGAGCTCCACAAGATTGTTTCTGCTTCGTTAAAAAATGAATCCACAAAAACATTTAACGAGAAGAATTTCATGGAAATCAGTTCCGTGAATTCAATTTGCTGGTTGAGTCTAGAATAGAAGGATTTCATGAGTAGAGCCTCAAAGGTGTTTCTACTTACTCGCTGTGTGTGGCGCTTCGGTCCTCCCGTCTTCCTCAGAGGATGTAGAGGTTTCAGTTGTCTTCTCATTGTTTGATCTTAGCTTTTGTTTTGGGGTTAGATTTATTATATATCGTATCTCGGCCACAGTCTTCTCCATTATTCCGAGCACCTTCAGGGACTTCTCGTCATGGTGGCTTAAAGGTTGAGCAGCAGATCGGATGGAAATGACAGCTGACTGACGGGGAGAGAACATGTGAGACAAAATGATGAATACAGACTCCGACGTCCTGACACCTGAGGAGGATCCACAGGCGGTTTGGAAATAAATAATGTCTTTGGAAGTAGAGTTTTAGAGACACTGAAGCCATCAGTCCCCTCAACGCATCATACCTACCCTCCTCAGCCGAATGATTAAATATCAAAAACAAAATCCATGACTCTTAAGTGTTAAATTATATTTTACAAGTGTGTGTGTTACAAAGTAATCTAACGTCACATAAGTTCTGCAAATTTGAATTCCCTGAACGAAGGTCTAAGTGCTGCCCTCTCCACACGGTCAGGAGTAATACTGAGTTATTGATTCATTTATTGGCCTGAATATAGTCAAATTTAAACATTGTACGTTTTTTCAAACGCACGATTCGGCCTGGACAATGTGGAGGTTTTTTGTTGTCCACATGATCTCAGTGTCCTCAGTTTGTGCTGCAGCCCTGTTTGGATGGAAAATAAATGCCAAAACATTGAAATAATTAAATGTCTTTAATAACATTTACGTTTAACTCTTGTGTCGATATAGAGAGAACAACTCTGACTTCTTATTTAGTTCAATCCCAAAGAGTTGACGGGTGAAAGCGGACCTTCCTTTCCGTGTCTCAGGAGATCCGCCGTGGTTGTAAGTGCTCAACAGACTCATCTTCATCCTGAAGACGCCACTAACGGGAGTGCGGGAAGTGTCAGATGATTTTTGCGGTTGTCGTATTTGACGCCTTAATCGCTGCGTGTCACAAATCCTGACGACTCTGACAGATGATGTCGCCCGACATCTGGGACTCATCTGGTTTCTGGTTCCAGTTACGAGGCAAAGAGTGGGCGGTGTTCCCACAGTTACTGTTTTGTTTAACTTAAAATGGTGTTTGATCAGATTTGGGAAGTGGACAGCAGGCGGGAACAAAAACAAAGCCATGTTGTTAGGTTGCATTGAGGATATTTGTTGTGGAGGTCAGTCTGTCAGGCTCGTCCTTGTGTTTTGTAGATCTGACCCGCCCTCAAATTATCTCTGGGCTCTGCATGGAGGTCGTTAAATGATTCAGACACAAATTAGTGTCAGAAATAACCTCTCAGAGCGGATTCTTTCCAAAAGACTAATTGGGGAAATAAAAAAGTGTCGCCAGGCAGACTGACAGTATGAAGGCTGCAAAGAGCAAACAGCATCCTGGTGAGACACGGGGGCTGTGCAGAAACCAGCCACATTTATAGTTCAGCCTCCCCTTACCTGGATCCAAAAGGATCCAATAGCCACAAATGATGCGCCCTCCGTTGTTTAGATGATGGGGAACAGTTGGCTGGCTTCAGCTCTGCTCTGACTCTGCTGCTTTTCCTGCAGGGTGCACCAGGACAGGCGGGAGACCCAGGGTTAGCCGGGCGCCATGGAGCTATCGGACAGAAGGTGTGTGACATCATCTCTTCGCCTCGCCTACGATCCAGCAAGCACGTCACCAGTTCAACACCACGAAACATTAGATCAGATTAGGTTTTCCAACAACAGGAAGTCACTTCCTGTTGACGTCACGAGATTTGCTGTTTAATCGATAATGGATAAAAAACGGAGATTGGCGTTTTGGATATGGACGATGCTCAAAGACGGAGTTACTTACTCTGTCTAGTAACTTGGACAAAGTCTGGTAGATGAGAAAAAGGAAGCGCTCTATCAGGATAAACTCTCGGCTAGTAGCAGTTATTTTCTTTCTTCTGCTATTCGGTGCCCAGTTGAGCCAGGGTTTGGCATGACAGGAAAATAAAAAGTGCTGCTGTTGTTGTTGAAGGGCCAACCGGGAGATCCAGGAGAGAAAGGAGTTCCCGGTTCACAGGGGCCCAGAGGAATGCCGGTAAGCAGCCCAAATGTCTTAAATACTGTGGAACAGAAACGGCCTGAGCCTCTCTGACTGCTGCTCTGCGCTGTTTCAGGGTCAGGATGGCCGGGACGGTCACGGACCTGTAGGACCTAAAGGTGCCAAGGTAGACGAGATCTTAACCATTCAAACAAACTGTCATCCAGCTTCTCAGCGGACTCTGGGGAGGACAGAGAAATCCCAAAATATCAGACAGTACGTTTTTATTTCAATAGAGAAATGTGACAACTCATTTCCTTCTCCTTACAGGGAGATCCTGGTTTCCCTGGTTACCCCGGTCTAATGGTGAGTCCATCTATTTTCACTGACAGCAGGTCAGATCATATCCAGTGTCCCTTGGACTGGTGCTGCACATATTAAACAAAATACATCAGGGGCCAAAGAGATCTCGACGGGGACCCAGTCGGGAACGTTCTGGCTCCTAACATCAGTTCCGACTCCAAACATCACAGTGTGCCACAGTTTAAGGCTCCAACACGCTGCTGGACAGAATTTTATAGTTTCAGACGGACACAAACGCAAGTATTAAATGTAAAAAGCAGCAGAATTCACTTCACTTCAATTCGATTCAATTCATGGGAGGTGTAACCATGGCAACCATTTGGGTCTCATGTTTTAGGTCCTGGAAATGAATTAGATGTGTGTACAGCAGGACGATTTATTAACCACTACATTTGTGTTATGCATGCTGGCATTTGTCCAGAGACGGTACTGAAACAACCCGTCCTTATTCATTCTTTGAATCGTTCATCTGGCGTGGAAACACTGCGGCTGTTCCACAAGCGATGATGTTTGGACATAAAGATAAACACAGAGGCAAAACATGAGAAACAGGACGCACGTCCAAACACCCCATGATGTTGTTGTTGTGTTCAGGGGGAGGACGGCCTGCAGGGACCCAAAGGATATCCAGGACGTAAGGGGAGCCGAGGTCGCGGGGTGAGTGTTACCATAGCTTTGATTTCAGATTCTGAACTGTGTTTTTCTGCATGGCTGACTGCAGTTTCTGGCCTGACTGATGCAGGGGGACTCAGGCAGGCCGGGAGAGTCAGGCGTGTCGGGAGAACCGGGACATAGAGGACACAGGGTGAGTGGGGGAGGGGTGGAGCCCACCGTCATCATCGTTGACCACCTTAACTGACATTTCGGCATATCACCTTGAACCTGAGACCTCAACATACCGCCTTAACTCTAGAGCTGCAACGATTAGTCAACTAAACGATCAGGAAATTAATTGGCAACTTTTTTTTGATGAATAATCGTGTGTCATTATTTGAAGCCACCCTTTACTGGTTCCAGCTTCTCAAGTGTGCAGATTGAATGCTTTTCTTTCTTTCATGATAGTAAATTGAATATTTTGGGTGTTGGACTGTTTGGACAAAGCAAGACATGTGAAGAGGGACATTATTACGGGCATTCTCACTAATGTTTCAAACTATTAATAATGAAAATAAGTGTTTAACTCTTGTTTTCATATACAATACCGCCTTAACTAGGACACTTCCACAAAGCGCTGTAACCACCTTAACAATCAGACAGGGTGCATTAATGAAAATGGTCCCACTGTGAAACCATGATATGTTATAAACACACTCAGCTGTTAAAACAGCTGTGCGCCGCTTTGTAGCCCTCGTGGAGAAACATAACATTAACTTCTACTCTTCCTAGGGTCCCAGAGGTCCTCCTGGAGGCAGAGGCATGACTGTAAGTCCACCTTAAAGTTCACTTGACCTGCCAACATTAAGGGAAATATCGAATCCTACTCAGTATTTATACATGACGTCGTTTGTGTTGTCTCAGGAGTGCCAGCTGATCACCTACATCAGAGACAACTGTGGTGAGAAGCTGTTTACTTTACCTCACCTGCAATGTTTTGTGGATTTTCCAGAGATTTCTCACATTAAGACAAATGTACTGACATTATTTGTTGCTTGGATAACTGCAATTCAAGTCTAAATGATATTTTCTTTCCTCCACACAGCATGTTCCATCGGTACGTATCTCCGTTTTAACAATCCGAGCAGGACGGTGAGTACGGCACAAAACGTCTGCTGCTGAGCGACGACATCACCAAGCAAGGACTCTAATTCGGCTTCAACGCTTGTTGTTGTTGTTGCATATATATATATGTACATATTTACATATATATGTGCACATATACATGTACATATAATAAGCATATGGAGGACACAGGTTTGATCTTTATGGTTTTGCATAAATTTTTTATAGAAACATTGTATTCTCTTTTTCTAATGTTCAGTGACACTCAGGTGTGTCCTTATAACTTGTTGATGATGTCACTGATTGTGGATTACCACCAGGTGTGTGTGTGTGTGTGTATTGAACTAGCCTTGAGAGAGACAGTGTGGTCGAAACGTTGGTAATAAAGTCATTGAAGCCAAGTGACCAGACTCTTAGTTTTACTCTGCTCTACTCAACATTAACTCTTCTTTGTTGGTTTTCAGGTCAGTCGGTGTGCCCGGCGTACCCCACCGAGCTGGTGTTCGGTCTGGACATGTCCGAGGACGTGACCCCCGCAGCCTTCGAGAGGCAGCGCTCCGCCGTCCTCTCCCTGCTGGAGGACATCACCGTCTCCGAGAGCAACTGTCCGACCGGCGCTCGCGTCGCTGTGGTGGGATACAGCGCCTACACCAAGTACCTGATCCGGTTCCTGGACTACCGCCGCAAGACACAGCTGATCGAATTAGTGAAGAACATCGCCCTTGAGAGGACGGCCAGCCGGCGCCAGCTGGGGGCCGCCATGCGCTTTGTGGGTCAGAACGTCTTCAAACGCGTCCGAGCAGGAGTCCGGATGAGGAAGGTGGCCGTCTTTTTCTCCGGTGGGCCGACAACGGACAGTTCCGAGATTGTTACCGCCATGATGGAGTACCGGGCTCGCAACATCGTCCCGGCGGTCATCTCTCTGAGGAACGCTCCTGCTATTGGCCGAGCGATGGAGGTAGGTTTGGTTTGTCAGCAGTTCATAAACTGGGAGCCGTTTCTTTGCCGACTGGCCTCGGGAGAATCTGAACCAGACTCTGCCACTTCAGTTCCTCAAAGTGTTTGATCACGTCAAACTAAGTGTATGACCTGGAGCTCTAAGCAGGCGTTAACTTTAATTTCAGCTTTATTTACACAGCCCGATGGCGCAAATCACAATCTCCCCTCAAAGGGCTTTAAAATCTGTCAACATACGACCATTCGAATAAGGAAAAACTACCCAAAAACAACCCAAAAACAACAGGGAGAAAGAGGATGGAAAATGATAAATCAGGTGTCTCTTGTACTCAAGTTCTCTAAATATATTTTCCCATCAGCAGCTCAAACTGCAAATGATTGTCCCAGAAGCTTCCTACTCGGATTAACAATTCATATGACTGTTTGGGGATGTTCTGACCCCGTCAGTCACGATTAATGAAATAATTACTACTCTTTATAGTTTAAAGGGACAGAATGAAAAATACATGTTCCTCCGCTCACCTGTAGAGCTCTTTATCCATCTAGACCAGGGCCGCCCAAATTGGGGCCCACAGGCCAAAGTTGGCTCGCCAGATGTTTCTAGCAGCAAAAAATGATAAATCTAATCACTGTTCATACTGTGTTTTACTTTTTGTGAGGTTAAAAGTATGCAGGATCACAATTATTAAATATTTTTAATAATCGGAGCACAGCAGAGTGACGCTGTGCAGGAAGGGAACTTGGGATCCCATTTTGCATCTTAACGATAGAATACATTAGCTGTTTGATTGTGGCCCGTGGCCCACCGTTAAGCTTCAGTTTTGGCCCTCCAAGGAAAAACGTTTGGGCGCCCCTCAACCAAACTGTTTTGGAGATCGTAGACGTCTGCACGTTCTGAATGTAACGGGACTACACGGCGCTCGGCTCGTGGAGCTCAAGGAGACAAAAAAAAAAACCTCAGCATCAACGTCTCCTTCCAGAAATCAGGACCCGGTTACTGAAGATGATCCACAGACGTTGTGAGCAGTTTCACGTAGGGACTATTTTCTTTCTACCGAACTACACCCGACAACCGTGTCACCGCGCAGAAGGCAGCGTGCAACACCACAACATCACGTTGCTCCACGTCATCTCACACTGTTCTCAGAGCTGTGATTAATGACAGCTGCTGTTTCATCTCAGGCCGACGACTCCGGAAACTCCATCTTCACGGTGCTGGGGAGGGCTGCTGACCTGAGGAAGGTCAAGAACTGTGCAATCTGTTACGGTAAGTTGTGCAAACAATGTGTAGAATTTAAATGTGATGATGTCATCTTTCAAGATATTCTAATGACTTAATGTTAGGGTGGTGTCTTTGTTATAAGCTCAAGGGTGAAGACCGGATCAACAGTCTGTTTATTCGCTCTAACGTTAGCTACGAATGTTAGCGTGCCTGGCTAACTACTTCACAATCTCCAGTGGTAACCAAGCGTTACCTCCAGGGTCACGAGTTAGCGTATTATAAGCTAACTACATGAGTTTGTGGGGTTACGGGTTAAAATACCCCCTTTCAGGACTGGAACCTCCACCGTGTGGGAGTCGGTGCAGGATGTTAGCGTGATGATGTCACGCAGGTAGCCATCAAATGCGTGTTTAGGAACATTTTACGTGGTGTTAATTTAAAGAAACGAGTCGGCCGGAAACAGAAGAATTAGCCGTTTTCACACAACTCATGGAGCTAATGTTAATTAGCTCCAGCTGATTAAATCTGCTAGCAACAGTTGTCATTTTATCAAAACCAACAGTCGCGGGCTGGAAATAAAAAGCTGATTTTGTCTACTTCAGCCGTAACAACAGTAGCTAAGGGACTACGTTTCTGTCGTGTTCTTTCAGCTGCGTCACGTTTTTGATGCTACCAATACTAGTCGCCAAAGTCAGGAATGATCAAGTCCTACACACAGAAAATAATATTTGGCCTTTATTTGTTGGAGAGGTGGAGGGAGGAGTCTGACGTGCAGAAAAGGTCGCAGTCAAACTCGGGCCGTTGCAGTTATATGGTAGTCTTCTTAAACCCCTCGGCTACTGGATGCTCTCTATGCAGCCAAGCAAGTTTAACGGGGACGCAAAGAAGATTTAGTTAGTACTTTAACTGCAGAAGTGCTATTTGGATTTTACGTTTTAGTGCTCTCATGAAAAGATCAGATTGTGGTCAGAAGACATTTAGGGTTTGTGGTTGAGAACTGTTTGTTTCCTCAGACCCCTGTAGACCTTCAGAGGAGTGCACCTTCATCCAGGAGCCAGTGAAGCCTCAGGAGGTCGACTTGGACCTGGTCATGGTGGTGGACGGCTCCAGGGAGATGCAGGCCGATGAGTTCGCCGGCGTCCAGCAGCTGTTGGGCTCTGTGGTGGAACAGCTGGCTGTGAGCCCGCAGCCCCGCAGGCCCGGCAACCAGGCCCGGGTGGCTGTGGTCCAGCAGAGCGGCACTCTGGCTATCAAGCCGGAGTTTGACCTGCAGACCTACCAGAACCACGCCCTGATGAAGGCGCATCTGATCCACAAAATGCAGCAGCGGAGCGGCTCCTCTGCGCTGGGACAGGCGCTGGAGTTCTGCCTGAAGGAGGTGCTCCTGAAGGCCAGCCAGCCCCGGAGGAGGAGGGCGCTGCTGACCGTGGTGGGCACCCAGACGGCTTACAAGGACCGAGCCAGGCTGCACTACATCTCCCAGAAGGCCAAGTGTGAGGGCGTGGCGCTGTTTGTGGTGACGGTGGGCGAGCGCTACAACCGGACGCAGGTGGAGGAGCTGGCCAGTCTGCCTGTGCAGCAGCACCTGATCCACGTCGCCAGACTGAAGGCCGACGAGCAGGGCTACGCCCAGCGCTTCATCAGAGTCTTCCTCACCGCCCTCAACAGTAAGACCAGACTCAGACACACGGCAGAGAGGTTAGACTCAGCTTATCTCCACGTCAGAAAGGTCAAATTCATTCGTATCGTCTCTGAATAGCAACAAACGTGAACGTATCTGCGAAAAAAACATTTACTCAAATACTTTACTGAAGTACAGTTGTGGTACTTGTACTTCACTTGAGTTCTTTGAGTTTTAGTTCTCTCAACATGTATTTGACAGTTAAAGCCGGGCTCACGCTGCCCCGATGACAGACAGGTTGGAGATTTGGGATCTAAAGATCACGTCAGCACTTTACGAGCGGGACCACGATGACCAATGAGAGACAAGTCTACAAGGTGACGCTGACGGTGTTGCCAAGCAACAGTGAACATTCCAGCCCTTGAGGCTAACGTCAGCTAGCATACTCGCTCCTGTCGTCATGTACTAAAACTGACCCCCAGTTCTCTCTGAAGACTGTCGCCCCCCCCACAGACATTTCCTCTCCCAGATTTCTTCTCACTAAAAATCTGTAACGTCACCAAAGCAAGTTGTTTCACCGCCTCGTCTCCATCTTTTGTTTACGTCTGCTTCCCCATGACATCACGCGAGGCGGGGCACCGCTCGCTCCGGCCGCATAGTAACATCCCGCAGCGTGTGACGCGACCTGATTTCACAGGTTAGGATATATAAACTCCTGCAGGCTGAGCCCTGCTTTACCGGGTACTTCGCTGGTAACGTGTTTCACACAAAATATGGAATTAGCCCGTAAACTGTGATTGTTGTTATAGATTAAACTGAAATGCTGCTCACACATTAATCCATCTGTAATAATAATAATCCCATAATATAATTCTTAATACAAACACTCAAACCAATTTTCTGTCTCGAGTACTTTTGCTTCCAGTGGAGTATGAGCACTGCATGAATGTTTCTGTCCTGCGTTTATTTCAGAGGGAATGAACGCGTATCCTCCTCCGCATTTAAAACGGACATGTGAGCAGCTGACAGGCCAAGATGGAGGACAAACGTTCATAGACGGGTAAGTCTCACTGCCTGCAGAAGTACATGCTACCATGATGCCACTAACAAAGCTAGTGCCATAGAGCTGAAACCATTTTGATAACTTCATGTTTCTTAAGCAAAACTGATTATTGGCTGCTTTTCTTAGTCGTCTAGGATAGTAAGCTAAATATCTTTGGGTTTGAACTCGTCAGACCCGGCCCAGCTGAGCAGGAACACTGCAGCAGCACGGTAAAGGTGACTAATATGACTGATTGTGGATCGGTGAGTTTTGGCTGCTGTGTGTCCAGTCAGGGGCTGGCTGTGGTGGAGGAGGAGTTTGCGGAGGTGGAGGAGGAGAGGTTTGAGGAGCAGACGGGAGGAAAGACTCAGACCGGCCAGCTGGACATCATCGACAGTCTTTCCAGAGGAGACGGCCAGAGATTTGTCTCAGGAGCTTACCTCAACGGTAGCCCGCACGCACACACACAGCCAGTACACGGTTACTAAGGGTTAATCAGAGCCGATAGTCACCAGGGCTGTAGCCCGGTTAGTGTCGCTGCCTCAGGACGGCAGTAACAATGAGAGAGCAGAGCTGGATATTTACAGCCTCTGTATGGCAGACGGATTGGTCACGACGGGCAGATCAGGGATCCCCAGCACTGTTACAACTGAGCGCTACTGACTTTGACAGGATAAATTAGTGGAGGACCCTTTTAAAATGCAACAACCCAAATATTAACAGACATTACTCCTGACATAAATGTACAGGTGTGTACCCCGTGTGTTAATATACATGTATTAATAAGTTGCGTATATCATGCAGCCAATGGAAACGGCCTGGAGACCTGGTTTAGAGCCACGGCTGTCATCAGATTAGAGGCCAGAAAGTCTACAGCCCTGCTAGTGCCCCCTAGAGGCCGGAGTGTTCATTACACCCCACAATATGAAAGTCCTGGACGGACCGAGCCACTTCCAGTATGACCTGCTGTGAACTGGGGACACTAGCAGTGTTAGTTTTCCTCTGGAGCTCTTTCTCTCACCCAGTTACATCCTGTTAGCTGAATGCACGCTTTATGTTTCTGTGTGCAGAGTGTTGATCACATCTGTTATTTGTCTCCTGTTGTACTTGTTATTAACACTGTCTCTTTGTTACACTGCACACTATGATTGAACTAAACCTGGAATGGTAAGTGTTTCCTCATCAGACTGCATGTGTTCTCCCGGAGCAGCAGCTCTTCACGTTTCTACCTCCGACTCTCAGAGTAATATCAGTGTTAAAGGTCAAATGAACCCATGCGGTGCCAGAGGACCCCGACGAGGGAGACGCCGTTTAGAGCTGCTGCCCTGGAGGACTGCTCACGGTGTTTGTAGTAAATGTGTGTGTTCTGCTTTCAGCCCAGTGTCAGCTGATGGCTGATTCTGGCATCCAGTGTGGCGACTATGTCTCAGCGTGGTTCTTTGACAAAGACATCGGTGCATGCTTCACCTTCTGGTATGGCGGTTGCGGCGGTAACGCCAACCGCTTTAACACGGAAAATGAATGTTTCCAGACATGTGGCCCCCATCGTAAGTCCTGACTGTACAGCAGACCACCAGCTGAACCCCCCCACAGCTCTGACTCACCTGAATGTTCATGTATTGATGTTTTAACTGACTGACACTTTCCTTCTACGTCAGGTTGAATGTTTGACATTAACCGTGTCTTTATGTTGTCCTGTATCTTTAATATTGTCTGTGTGCACCGCTAGCTCCCCCCCCCCCCATATCACTACATTGACTCTTCACCTGATGGAAATGAAATGAAAAGATTCTTGAACTGCTGAATTTTTTATCTTTTCTCAAGAATTAAACCATCCTGTACGTAGTAGCAGCTTTACTGGGTAATTACAGTATTAATCACCACCAGGAGTACAGTAACAATCCCTTAGTGCTCGTTCCACCACATTACAGGAGTGCAGGGTTGCATCTGCTCTTGAATTATTCTTGTCTTGTCAGACATCTTTAACACGTCCTGTTCACATTAGAGACACGAGCCATTCAACTTTATAGTATTTGGTGTTAGTTCAGTTCCTGCTTATATTTAAAAAGGTCCAGTTCGCCCCGAACTCAAAGCCACATGTTCCTCCTCTCGCCTGCAGAGCTGTTTGTCCACCAGGACTGTTTCTGTCTGAGCTGCAGAGTGTCGCAGACGTCAGCGCAGAGACGTCTGCACGCTCTGAGTGTAACGGGGCTACACGGCGCTCAGAGAGCCAGAAACAAACCTCAACAGCAGCGTCCATTTCCAGAACTCAGGACCCGGTTACTGAAGATGAGCCACTGACTTGTTGTTGTGAGCAGTTTCATGTGGGAACTATTGGTAGAAAGAAAATAGTTCCTACATGCTCACAACAAGTCAGTGGATCAGCTTCAGTAACCGGGTCCTGAGTTCTGGAAACAGACGTTGCTGTTGAGTTCTTTTTTAATTCTGGCTCTCTGAGCGCCGTGTAGCCCCGTTGTACTCAGAGCGTGCAGACGTCTCTGCGCTGACGTCTGCGACGCTCTGCAGCTCTGCAGGGGAGAGGAGGAACAGGTAGCTTTGGTCATGTGCGTGTGAACTGATGTTGTAAACAGTTTTAATGAAACCTGCTTCTGCTTCCAAACGTGAGGAAGCACAGACAGCAGCTCAGCCTGCTCTGACAACATGAACAGAACAAACGTGGTGCGGCTGCGTGTCCTGATGCGTTGGTGACTAAATACCTGTCGTCTCTCACAGATCCAAACATCGTGCCGAGGCCGGAGCTGGCCAGCCTGGTCGCCAAAGGTAAAAACCCAAAAATCTCATTTCAGCTGTCGTCGTTCATCTGAACTGAGGGAACATTGAAGCATGAATGAAGAACCTGCAAATGGACGAGATAATATTTTAAAAAAGGACCATGCTGGTGTTTCAGCTCATTAACTACAAAGAATGTACCTGCAGTCACTGATTTCCCTTCTTCCAGTCAATTTGTGGTTTCTGCCAATTTCTATGAAAATCAACACGCAGAGACTTAAAACCTGCTGCAGCATCACAGTCAGCATCACGTCTGCTTACAAACCCCCGAGGACCGCTCCAGAAAAGTGAGCCCGCACATCGCCACCTTCACCTTGAACAAGAGAAGCGGCCGAGCAGGTGGGAAACACGGTCACCTGTAACTCTTCATCCTTGGAGTCTTTTTTTCTAGTGAAACACTTCTAATCCAGCAGAAATCTCACCTTTGTGTTGCCCGTCGAAGTGTCTGAGTGTGGAAGGAGCTCGTTGTACAGCCGCCCCCTCGGGCCTCAGGGGGCAGTAATGAGCTCATTACAGCGTGGCGCACTACAATGAGGCAAAGAGGACTTTCAAACTTACTTTGAAAAAGAGTTCAGGGATGAAGAGTGTCTGGTTGGTTTGGTGAGCTTTCCCCGAGCGTGCTATGGGACCCACCCTGCGACCGACTCCCTCCTGGATCCAGTACGATCCAGCTCGTGGCCGAGGGGAAATGCGTCCGGCTTCTCGGCTGAGCTCCCCCGCACCTCGAGTTGGACCCAAATAAATGGAAGAAGATGGACGGATGTTGACGGTGATGGATTTTTCTCGTTGCAGCAAGTTCTAAGTCTCTGGAAGTTGATTTTCATGGAGAAAAACTGAAACAAACGGCTGCTTCGAAGGAAGGAAGTGTGTCTAAAACTGAAATATATAAAACAGGCAACTTCTCCTCTGTCTCCTGTCGCCATGCAGACGCCTGCTTGCTCAGCCAGGACCAGGGCAGCTGCCAGAAATACACCATGATGTGGTTCTTCGACACAACGCAGAAGGAATGCTCTCGCTTCTGGTACGGCGGCTGCGGCGGCAACGG
This sequence comes from Coreoperca whiteheadi, assembly GCA_011952105.1. Lineage (NCBI taxonomy): Eukaryota > Metazoa > Chordata > Actinopteri > Centrarchiformes > Sinipercidae > Coreoperca > Coreoperca whiteheadi. The sequence goes on from CM022486.1 coordinate 1,316,991, forward strand.
CAACCGCTTCAAGACGCGAGAGGAGTGTGAGGACCTCTGTCTGACGGCGAGTCGATGAGGTCGAGAAGAACCACCGCTGCACACCCGACAAGCAGCAGCAGAACCTTAGACAACACGCATCGTCCAGGAAGAACACCAAGTCGACATTATGAATTATTTAAAAACCTTTTTTACAAACCAACATTTTATCATAGAAAGCTCTTAAATTAAACTTGACAGACGCTCAGAGACAAATCTGTGTAACTCTTCTGTTAGTTTCTTCACACCAGGTGCTATTTCCCGGGGGGGGGGGGGGGGGGGGTCC
>CM022486.1:1323279-1400034 GCA_011952105.1 Coreoperca whiteheadi
GGGGGGGGAGGCGGGGGAGGCGGGGGGGGCAGGGGGGTGGGGTAAGAGGGGGAGTCGGGTGAGGCTCCTGCTGCAGGGGAGTCGGGTGAGAGGGGGAGTCGGGTGAGAGGGGGAGTCGGGTGAGGCTCCTGCTGCAGGGGAGTCGGGTGAGAGGAGTCGGTGAGAGGAGTCGGGCGAGGGGAGTCGGGTGAGGCTCCTGCTGCAGGCAAGTCGGGTGAGGGGAGTCAGGTGAGAGGAGTCGGTGAGAGGAGTCGGGTGAAGCTCCTGCAGCAGGGGAGTCGGGTGAGAGGAGTCGGGTGAGAGGAGTCAGGTGAGAGGAGTCAGGTGAGGATCCTGCAGCAGGAGAGTCGGGTGAGAGGAGTCAGGTGAGAGGAGTCGGGTGAGGATCCTGCAGCAGGAGAGTCGGGTGAGAGGAGTCGGGTGAGAGGAGTCAGGTGAGAGGAGTCGGGTGAGGATCCTGCAGCAGGGGAGTCGGGTGAGAGGAGTCGGGTGAGAGGAGTCGGGTGAGAGGAGTCGGGTGAGGATCCTGCAGCAGGGGAGTCGGGTGAGAGGGGGAGTCGGGTGAGGCTCCTGCTGCAGGGGAGTCGGGTGAGGGGAGTCGGGTGAGAGGGGGAGTCGGGTGAGGCTGGTGCTCTCTGACGGGGGCCTCAGGCGTGTTGCTCACAGACAGAAAGCCTCCTCCCCTCAGGAGCAAGAGAAGCGACCAAAGAAACCAAACCAACTGAAGTTCAGAGGTTTCAGACCAGCAGAAACACACAAAATGGCGGGAAACCGCAGGCTACACAGCTGAGTTGAGACTGGACTCAGTCCCGAGACACAAACAGGTGCCACAAAGAGTCCTGGTTCAATCTGCGTTCCGTTTCAGAGAAGATAAAGAGTCAAATCTGCAGTAACGTGGTGTGGGCGGCTAGTCCGGCTAGCTGCAGCGGTAGCTAGCAGTTAGCCGGCAGCTAGCCGCTAGCGCGTCCCGGTTCCAGCCTACCTGCTCCCTGGCTGGTGGTCCACTCCGACCCCGCGGTAGCCCAGTCGATAACCCGGTCCATGCTTCTTGGCTGGGGCATCTCTGAGCCGGCCAGCTAAGCCCGTTGTAGTGAGGAACAAAGGTGTCTAGCTAAAGTTAGCCAGCTAATGTTAGCCAGAGACTGTAGCGTCCACGTGTGACGCAGCTGCACAAACGACGACGCTGATTACACCGATGACGGTGGTCAGACCTTCATCGTTACTTCTTCTTCATCACCAACACCATTTATTAACACGTTCGTTAATACACTGTAAAAACACCTGCACAAGCCGAAACGGAAGATCTGGCACACCTGCGTGGGGGCGAGCCTGACGTCACAAGCCATGGTTAGGGGTCAAAGGTCACAGCACCAAAAAGCAAAAAGGTCCAGCTGAAGTTCAGCTCCACCGTTTGGGCACACTTCCACAGGATCGATTAGTCGATCGATCAGCAACTCTCGAGCTGATTGATTATTTGATGGTGCTGCTTTTTTTGGGTCATATGACAGTAACGGAGTGTGTTTAGATTTTTGTTCCGACACGACAATGACTCACTTTGTTTCGTTGACTAAACACTTTGTTAAATCACACTAGCAGCTCTTGGCCAGCGCTGTACAGCCTCTCCTAGTGAAGACATCTGTAATCACTGTGGGTCCTGGAGGAGAGGTAACCCAGGGAGACGGCCGGTGGCTTCTTAACAAATCTTGGAATGACGGCGTCGTCTTCCTGAACTAAACCGATAGACAACACAAACATGAGGAGGGTTGATTTTATTGAACAGACGGACAAACAATGAAATGCAGGTCACATGGTTCAGAAATCTGCAGCAACGAAATGAATCATTTTTATATTTTGTACAAGTTTCAAATCAACCTTTATATTACTCAGATTTAAAATAATGTGTCATATACAGACAAAAAGAGAGAGAGCCAGTTTGTGTGTGTAAATGTTGCTTTCCGGCTGCTGATAAACTGTTTTTATGGGCCGTGAAAAGTGTTTAATAGAATTAATTCGCATCCAGAAGCTAAATGGAGTCCACAATCAGGTCCAAGTCGGTCATTTAGTCTCCACAGGATGATCTGAAGACCAAACTCTCATATGGAGATAACTTTAAATACACGATGAGCTCAAATAAGAACTTAAGTTTTAAATATTCTTTTTTTAATTACAGGATTTTGGTCTCATAGAAAACCACAAAAAAAAAGGGACAAACGAGTGGCTCCAGTTTTTCACGATAGTGACTTTGTGCAGATCGAGGCCCAGTTCTCCTCTTTAAACCTCCTCCTTTCAGATTACCGATGCGAAGCAGCTCCCCAAAAACCCAGATCCTGAATCTGAAGAGACGTTCAGGTGTCAGAGAGAAAACGTGTGATGAACAGTTTCCCAATTCAGCAACTCATGCACTCAAATTACTAACCTGTGCAACCGACACACACATTTTATTCCCTCTGAATCACGGGTACAGTGTTCCTAGGCTTAGTTCCACGCCGCCTGTCCTCGTCTGCACAGAGTCACTGTGGGTCCTTTAATAAAGTTTGCTTTTGAAACTAAACTGAGATCAGTGTCCTTGTTTGGGCTGTTCGACACAACACCGCGTGACCTCCGACCTGTTAATAAGCGTCGAAATGGGTACATTAATTTCACATGTTGGCAACGTGAGGCAAGAACGGGGTCCGAACGGCTGCCCCGTGACGCCTGCAGGCTGCCGAGGAACGGGAAGCCGCGTGTGGCCGTCACGCTTCATCAGAAGCGGCTGGCGGGACGACGGCGTCCACTACAGCAAAAGGCAGACAGTCTGAAGACAGAAGTTCATCGTTTTCCACGAAAATTAAAAGTAACAAGCAAACGGAGGAGGTCACTTCCTGCGTTCCTGCCTCAGACCGTCACAGGTCAGAAACCGCACGTCAGGTTTCAGACAGCAAATGTTTCTGGACCACGTTTCCGAGACAACTTGACAAGACAAAGGAGGAGCATCCTGAGTGTGTGTGTGTGTGTGTGTGTGTGCTGCTGGCGTGTCGTCTCACGCCGCCGCCCGTCCTCACTTCCAGACTTTGACGATGCCGTCTCTGGACGAGGTGACGATGAAGCCCTGCGTCGTCTGAAAGGTGGCGATGTCGGTGATGATGTCATGGTGCCCCACGGGGAGGGATTCCGGGCCGCGGCGAGGCGAGTCCTCCACCACGCCGCTCTTCTGTTTGCTGTGGATCTCCTGCAGACACACGGAATGGTTCTTAACCTCGCTCACAGAGGCATGATGGGAAATGTTGACAGAGAGACGACTGGTCACCTCTGAGGTGCAACACGTCTGTTTGTTTCTCCAGGTTGAAACTACATTTCCCACCAGCCTCTCTTCTTGTCCGGCCCCTCTCATTGGACAAGGGTCATGTTTCTGAGTGAAGCTCAGTAAGACATGAAACTCTTACATAATGTCTGTAACAAGAAGTTCTAAGAGATGTATCCTGAACAAAAGTCCAAAAGCTTATTATAAAAAGCTTATTTTAAATGTAAAGTTTGTCCTGAGGGTGGCGCTAGTGGGAAGCTCTTGAGTCATTAAAATCTTAGAGGTTCATCCTCTGGTGAGCAGGAGACAACCTGGGACGTATTGTAATTGTGTAAGTGCACATTGTGACCTGATGGTGGCGCTAAAGGAGCAGTTTGATGTTAATGTGAACAACAATCTCCATCATCATCATCAGAGCTTTAGTTATTCAGCCAGGACCATTAAACTGGTCCAGTGCGTACCTGTCCTCTGTGTGTGCACCTGTCCTCTGCGCGTGCACCTGTCCTCTGCGCGCGCACCTGTCCTCTGCGCGCGCACCTGTCCTCTGCGCGCGCACCTGTCCTCTGCGCGCGCACCTGTCCTCTGCGCGCGCACCTGTCCTCTGCGTGCGTGCACCTGTCCTCTGCGCGCGTACCTGTCCTCTGCGCGCGTACCTGTCCTCTGCGCGCGCACCTGTCCTCTGTGTATGCACCTGTCCTCTGTGCGCCTACCTGTCCTCTGCGCGCGTACCTGTCCTCTGTGCGTACCCACCTGTACTACTTCTGTTCCTTCGATGATCTTCCTGCTGTAGAGAACAGACGGACAGTGCAGCGAGTCATTGGCTCCTCCCGCCACAATGTAGGACCTCTCCGGATACGCCAAATCCCAGAACCTGAAAACCACAATTATCACCTTAACTGAAAACGCACGAGTTCTCAGCGAGCTCGAGAGTTATGATGAAGTAGCTGCTGCTGAAGCGCCCAGTAATTCCCATCTCAGCTTTAAGCCTTTAAGCCTCCTCTTTTCTATATTTGCGGAGAATTTCTCCAGAATTTCCCCCGAGAAGCAGATGTTTTGTTGCTGGACCCGTCGGTTCCTGTGCAAACGTCAGCGTGGTGAACTCGCTCTCGCTTTGCTGTTGCTTTAAATCTTTTTAAAACAAAGGGAGCAGCTGTAAAGTTAATTTAGGCGTCTGTTTGTCATATGCTGTCGATTAGATTCTCATAAAACCTCAAGGAATAACGAATAATCTCTTCCCAGCGTTTCTTCACTTGTGGCTCCGTTTACTTGTTTGTACGTCATGTACGACACACAGGTTTGGATTTCAGGAACCAGGGTGACTGTGGCACCGGTTCCTACCAGGCCGAAGAGCGCCGCAGATTTTGGTGAATTTTTTCAAAATCTAAAAATCTCTAAAAAAACCAAAGATCTGAGCTTCAGGCTGAAACATTTAGCAGGTTTTATCACCCAGAAACAGAAAGAAGAATCACCAACTCATTTTACATCAGTGACTTTTTACCGTGACAACAGTTGGTCAAGTTTTCCGCTAAATGTAGTTCAAACTACAAACAAGTTTCCAGAAAATGGTCAAACGAAAATGTGAATGAACGAAAATGGAAAACTTAAAATTTCTGTTACTTCATGTGTATGTGTGAGGAAGGTTACTGCCTCCTCGTCGCTCCACACAGACATGAGGTTTACTTTGATTCACGCGCTTCGTGTACGTCATGTATTCACTCTGTCGGTTTCCGTTTTCTTTCTATCCACACGCCAGAAAATCAGCTACCTGTTAATGTTCAGTGCATTGGTTGTGTTGTGTGTTAGTGAGGCGCTGCAGAGGTGGTGTGCGCTGTTGTGTTTGTCTGGGTCAGACCTGATCCTCATGTCGGATCCAGCCGTCAGCAGCAGAGGGTTCCCATCAGCAGGACTGCAGTAGATCCCGTGGACACTGTGAGGAGACGGCTGCAAAACACACACACACACACACACTCTTAGTGGCCACTTTAAGTTGATGTGTCGAACTTGTTGGCAAACAGCAGCTTATTTCCACCTCCAGCAGCGATGTGACGGTTCCCCAGGAGTCGTGCTTGTGTCGCCTGATGAGCGTCGCTCCAGCGTCTGCTCTCTGACTGAGCCTGTCTGCCGCTGAGCAGGTAGAGGACTGAGCCTTTCTACGGCTGTTTGTCTGAAAGCGACGCTGTGAGAGCGGCGAGGGGGAACCAGGACAGACAAACAACGAGCTGAAAGTCACTATGGAGCTCCGTGAAGCCGAGAAGCTGCAGGTTCGGCTGATGATTCGTTCCCAGAGACAGCAACATACACTGTTTTCACAAAGTTACTTCATACACTGTTAAAGATATTGATTACAGACGGTTTAAGCAAGACGTGAATTAATCAACCGACAAAATGTAATTTGATCCAAGACAAAGGCGACATCTTTCCGAGCCAAATAATAAGAGAGCAAACCTCAAAACCAACTGCCCCTGAAAAACATTCATCCCTGTCACTGCTCTCGCCCTGATGACAGACGTGTCCGACATGTTCACACCGACCGACTTCGGTCAGCTCGGTGGGCTCCACCTGGAGCTGCTCCTCTTCCCTCGTGTTTTACATTCTGTACTTTGCATCTTAACTATGTATACCACAACTTCATCATATCTGCATGTACTAAGATTTCTGGACGCTTCCTCTTCCCTTGTGCTTTACAACCCACATTTTGTCATCGTAACTGTATATTCTATGACCTCCTGTCCACACACTCACACTCACACACACACCTACCTGCATCTCAGAGAGCGGAGGTGCAGAGCTCGCCCAGAGGGTGAATTTACGATCCCCGGTCTCCATGTCCCACATGGACACTTCATTATTCCCCTGGACAGCTGCACACGGACAGAGAGACACATTATCAGACAAACAGACGTGGGTTTGATCTGAACTGTCCAGCGGGCTGATTTTCAGACCTAAACACTCACGCTGATGATGAGATCAAGAGTAAACACAGTGAAGAGGATCGTCTGTGTTTCTGTCTAAACAGTTTGGATGTAGATTCGGTCCCACACAACTCAACAGTCCTGGTAGGTTCAGTTCAGTGAGGTTCAAAGGATCTTTCTTTATTAGTCCTTCAGTCTAACCTACACTACTTAACATTTAACATTTAAAATATACAGACAGAGATCATTCAGCTTTCGCCCTCTCACCTGCGATGACAGATGATTGGTAGAGCGGATGCATCAGCAGTCGCCTGATTCGTGCTCTGGCAGGGTGGGAGTGGTTTGAGATGGGGAGCTGGAACCGCATGTCCCAGCAGGCCATGGTGCCGCTGCTCGTACCTGTGGAGGACACACAAGGTTGGGAGGGTTAACTACAGGAGCTGAAACGGACAATCCTACTGTACGTCCTGTCACTCACCTCTAAACTGGAATAAAGTCAAATCTACAAAGTCGGGTAAAGAAATAAATGTGTGACCTGCTTGCCAGAGGATCTTTCAAATTTCCCAACTTTGTGTGTTTGGGATGCAACTCGCAAAAATACCATGAATTTCCAGGTATTCCATGACTAGTTTACATAATTTTCAGTTCAACAGAAGTTCACTGAAAAATATCCTGATTTTGATTAAAAAGACGAGTTGTGTTGACGTTACAGACTGATTTTCACCTCGTCTGTATTTGATTTTTGCTTTTTTTTTTTCCTCCATATAATTTTAAATACTTTAAATGTCAGAATAACTGTACAGTTATGGAATCAAAGATGCCCATATCTTACTTTGCTGAATCCTTTTCTCTGCTGCTGCCACCTAAAAGATTTTCTATAAACTTTGAGAAAAACAACAAACTACAGTTGATGTGGGAATTAAAACACGTGTTCTGTACTTGTGAGGAGCCTCATTGACATAAGGCATTCCCCAGCCCCTCACCTAAACCTGATTCTAACCTTCACCTTAAAACCAAGTCTTAACCTTCAAACAGTCCTTTGAAGCAGACCAAGATGTCCTCACAACGCAGAAATGGCCTCGCAACCTGAAAACCGGTCCTCACAACGATAGCAACACAAGCCCACCCACACACAAACACAGACCTAGGCAGAGCCAGCACTGGTGCATGTCGACGGTGAAGGAGGTGATGAGTCCGAGGCGGAGGTCGTGGCGGAGCGTCCAGGCGTTGGAGTTGGAGCGAAGGTCCCAGCCGACCAGCGAGCCGTTGACGGTGGCGTACGCCAACACCGACTGAGCGCCCGAGTTAAAATGGTGGATGTCGACCGCACAGCCGTCCTCCTGCAGGTCCAGAGACCTGAGAGGAAGGACACATAAGACGGGTGAGATACATCATCCATCAGTGCAAAGGTTTCACCTGTGGACGTGCTTCCGTTACCTGGTCTGGAAGGGCTGCACTTTGGGGGACTTTGGCGGTTTATTTGCTTCGACTGCCAGCAGCTGGATGGATCCGTTGTCTGAGGCCACCGCTAGGTAATGTGACCCCTGACAGAAGGTCAACGTCTTCACATGACCGCCGATACGAGAATAAGTCAACACCGACCTGCAGGAACACAGTGCCACAACAGTCACAACAGTCTGAAGGGCGACTTCAGATGTGAGAGAACAATGGGAAAACTCTGCTCCGAGGTCCTGCAGGTCCCTCAGGGTTTTAACTGAAACTCAACTCTTCTGGATTCATTCACAAACGTGTGTGAACTCAGACACACAAATGTGAAAATTAATCTGCCGTGATGGACGCTAACACTGAAGTGGAAAAACCCTACATGCGCTCCTCGGCGCTCTGGATCGTCCAACATGCTGCTACGGCTCACAGTTAGCACATCTACAGTTTAATATTTTATAACATTGTTGAGGTTGAGCATTTCCATGACATAAACGTCCCGCTCAGAGTGCAGCCCGTAGCTCAGGAGAAGCACCTGGCTCTGGATTACATCAGATCACATGTAGCGCGTGTGTCTAAGGTGGTTAATTAAAATAAATCAATAAGTAGCAGAGTTTCTTGTGCTGATTACATTTATAGTGTTTTCTAGCCTCCTTCACAAAATGTTGCATTAAATAAGTGTCAGTACACATGTGGGTTGTTGTCCGGCCTCTGGTCTCGTCAGTGGTCTTGAAGACTCACCTGGTGGTCGTGGTCTTTCCCTCCATCTTCTGACTGTCCCAGACTTTAACGGTGCCGTCATTGGACGCCGTAGCAAAGATGGAGTGTTCGTCTGAGACCCTGATGCGGTTCACAGCAGCTTTGTGTTCATGGAGGTGGGCGACCAGCAGCCCTTTAGGGTGCCACCCTGAAACACACATTTACAGCTCTGTGAGCCTTAATGACACAAAATCCATGTATTTTATTTTTTTTTACCAGCTGTTGGGTCGAAACTGCTGCTTCGGTACCCTTACATTAAAACTGTGAAACAAAAACTGGACTTTCCCAGTTTCTATGGTGGTAAAGTGAAGCGTCCAGTCCACGTAGTGTTTTATGTTTTTGTTTAAACAGTATCTGGTCTGAGAGGGAGACCGCGATGCCAAAACAGGCCGTCTTCAGTTTGTCTTTGAGGGTTTCATTATTTCAACACTGAATCAAATAGCTGATTCTAATGTTTCCGCTCTCTAAACAGTGGCGCCGCCTGTATCCTGCCAGAATGAAATGACAAGGTAATGTTTGTTATGTGGCATCTCAGCTTTGATTTATGATTACCTCATTTAAGATTGTTTGCCACTGAAAAGATCCTTTATCCTGTCTGTGCAATAAATATATGTGTTTCTTAACAAAATGTAAAGTGATCCCAGCATATTTTATAGTCAATTTAAGGGTTTTAAGCATAGATTTTGTGAATCGCAATCATTTTGGGCAAAATAATCGTGACATGAAATGTTCCTATCGCCCCACGCCTACACTCAAGTATCGCTGACCCTGACTGACACTTTCACCAGTTAAAATGACAGAAACATCCCTGGTGGCCGTTTATATTGGGTGTAACTGATTAACGTTGATTCTGTAACGACCAAAGTCAAACTCTGAGTTTTAGTTCATTAAAAAGCTTGAAAAACTGTTGAACCTGATTGGAGTCAGACTCAATAAAAAGCTCTCGAACCATAAACCCTCGCAGCTGGGAAGACAAACAATAAGCAAGGTGTTGACATGGTTTCTTTCTCTACTGCTTCTTTTGTCCGGCAGCAGGTTACAGAGTTTATTTGTTATTTAAGGGGGACCGTGCAGATAAACGTCGTCCCATCCAGATACGCAACAGGAAGTGTACTAGTCTACTTTGCAGCCTCCGGCCCTGGTTAGGATTTTACATCTAGGTCGAAACCGCCAAACAAATGAGTGGATAAACTGAGAATCAGCATAAAAACACAACAAGGGTGTGTGTGTGAGTTGGTCACCAGGTGGAGGAGGTCGGCTCTCCCACTCTGCGCTCTCCATCATCTGTTTGGCCATGCGCTCGGCGCTGCACTGCTCCCTCTTCTGCTGCACCAGCTGCTGCAGCTCCGCCTTGCAGGTGTTGATGCGGCGCTGGTAGGCGGGGCCGCTCGCCACCGACTGCAGGACGGGCACCGCCGGGGCCACGGCGCTCTTCCTGATCTGACTCGCCGGCCCGTCGGCAGCCTGCACACAGATCAGTTCCTTATTCTACTGCCTGGTCAGTAATCATGTATTCACGTCATCAACAACAAATCGGTCCAATCACGTCTGAGCTAAGAGTCACTTTGATGGATGGAAAGTCACCAGTGTTCGTCAGCCGTCAACAGCTCATCACTTACTTCCTCATTTAACAGATTTGATTTAGTTTCAGGTTTTACTCGGAAATCTTCTGATAATTCAATTCAAAGCTTCCAGTTGGTTCTCTTCTGTCTGATAAACAGCAGGAATAAACATCTAAAAAAACTGGAAAACTCAAAGTTTCCTATTTTCACTTTTATATAATCTTACGTTATTACCATTGGCTAACAGTTGAATCAAAACAGACTTTCACACTAAAACATCACTGTACACATGCAGCTTTGAAACATAAACCCTAAATTATATCTGCTTTTGCATGTTGTCAAGATCTGTGGCAGTAAATCCTTAAATAATGCTTGAACTAAATCTCTTTAATATCCCCCTAATTAACACTTGTTTGGATTGGACGTTGCTGTAAGTACAAAAACTCGTCAAAAAGCACATTCTAGCAATGACGCCAATAAATACAGAACAGATCATGTTGACACTGAAAAACAGAGCCAACAAACCGAACAGTCAGATAACCAAAGTGGAAAGATAATGAAGCCTCGGTCTTGGCTCCCTCAGAGCCTCGGCGTGGAAACGTGGCCCAGATCCAGACTACGGTTCAGTCTTTGATGTGATGAAGACGTTCACAGGAAAGAAGAAGCACGTGTGTCTGTGCCGTCTGCCGAAGAAATAAAGCCCCCCGAACTACAAACACTGCAGGCTAATTATCAAACATATTGCTAACTACTTGTAACGGGATCAACGCTGCAGACTAAAATGATTAAAAAACAAATACATTATGTACTGATCCACAATCAGTTACCTCCCATCCAGCTCAAATCACCTCTAAAACCAGAACTCAAAGCTCCGAGAATTATACTTTTTTATCTCCCTTTGTGTTCATTCTTTTTAAAAAGTCCTCACGTTTCCTTTGTGATACATTCCCATATTCTGCAAAAGCACAGGGTTTTTTTAAATTCATTTTATTTGTCTGAAATCTTCAATAGCAATTAACGTGTCAAATTAACAAAACAAAGCTATCCTCCAAATATCTAAAGAATGAATGAAATTGAAAAATAAATTGGCTGAAATGGAAACAAACAAAAGCGAAACGGAGCAGGAAGTAAAGTCTGCAGCTCTTAGCGTTATTAGGAATTAGCACCACGTTGCCAAGTGCAGACTAAAGATTGCAAACAAAATAAATGGCAGCTTCATTCATTTTCACCCGCGGGACTGTGAAAAAGGTGGTGTTGCTAATAGTGAGTTTGGAGATAACAGTTTACAAGCAAGCAGCAGCTGCAACTCGCAGGCAGCAAATGGACTTTATTTTTAAATGAACACAGCGCTTCAGACACCAGCGAGTGTGACGGCCTCTCTGGACGGCTATGACGTCTCTGCTGCTCTAACCAGCTCCAGAGACCTGTGAAGCTCTGTCACACTTCAAAATATTAAAGCAACAAAAAAACAAAACATTTGATAATTAAGCTGGAGCTGAAATGATTAGCCAATTAAATAGGAAATTAACCGGCAACCAATTTTATGGTCAAGTTAATTGTTGGGAGTCATTTTTTAGGCAAAACTAACAAACATTCTCAAATGTGAGGATTTGATGCTTGTCTTAGTTTTATATAGTTATAAACTGAATATATTTGCGTTCTGGACTGTTTGAGGAGATAAAACTAAATGTCTGAAGTTGTCACAATGAGTATTTGTCACTATTTTATAGAAAAGACTAGTAACTGAGTGGTGAGTGCACTTTGTTTTATGCTTTATAAATTCTTTTAACTATTATTTTCTCCCTTCGAGATCAGTAACTCTCCTCCTCTAGACAGTCCTGCCCATATTAACACATTTAGGGCAATAAAACCCTTTTGGAAAACAGCCTCGGTGTGAATGTGCCTCTGGCGATCCAGCACCAGACCCAGACAAAGCTGATTACTGTAAACATCCAAGAATCTCACCCACACCTGCAGCAGACGCAGTATGAGAGAGGCGGCGTTACCGTGGCGGGCTGGGCGGAGGGCGGCTCCTGAGATCCAAACATGCTCTTCCACTCCTCGTTCATCGTCGAGTCCTGCTTTGTGTGCTTCCTCGCTGCAGGAACAAACAACAGGTACATGAAAACAGGATGTTAGACCTTTCTCAAGCCACAATGAACTAACAAGTCTATAAATGTTGGGAGACATGTTTCTCTGAAACAACAACACCACATGCTCACCAGATGTGGTGGTTACACTGCAAAAAACTCCTAATCTGGAGTCAAGCGCTGGATCGTAGACTGGAATGGGGGGGGGGAATCATAACAAATCATAAAAAACAGAAACTAATCAAATTGTTTGAGATACAGTCTCTTGTTTCCAATTAAAACACAGCTGAGTCAACATTTTGTAATTTAGGAATAGAGAGAAATTATTAACATGGACCGAAATCTGTGCAAATGTAAGAAATATTTGATATGACTAATTTTAATAAAAACGCACTTCTGGGACTCAACCGACCGACTCATCAGATGAACATTTTTTTGCAGTGGGGAGTGGATCTGAGGCCTGTCAGGTACTTGGAGAACACGAAGAGAAAGTGATTAATGTGGGAGATTAGAGAGGGGGGATTCCTCGAGGCTCTTTGGCCGCAGACGCAGGAAGTTACTGTGCCGACTTACAGAGAAACATCTGGAACACCGAGACAGTTGTGGTCTGGTCATAGAGACACACAGAGATGAAAGTCAAAGGCACCGGCAGGAGATACTAACAATGTGTCCTGCTCGGCAGAAGCCTTAATAATGAATACTGGGTTTGAATACCTCACGAACAACAAGCCTCGTACTGATGTTTACTGCGACAGCTGAGTAAAGGCGCACATTAACCCTGATGGAACTTCAATAATCTCGTGTGTTGATTAAGAAGAAAGGAAGGTTAGTTAAGTATGGGCACGCTCTGGGTACTGTTTAATGTCACACAACCCAATTACTGAAATTAGAAACAGGACTCAGAAAACAAACCACACGTTGAGGATGCAAGGATGCTAGCGCTTTTAAACAAATACAGATTTGTAGTGTGCAACACTGCCAGTCAAACACAGTTAGGGTCTGGGGTTTAAAATGAAGGAACTTGTTAGGGAACTTTAACGGCCACATGAAACAGCTCTGAGTTCAGAATTTTCTTCGAAGGTTCGAAACTTGTTTGAACAAAAAGCTGAAACGTTTGGCTGCCAGGAGGACCCAGCAAGTGTCACACATGACTGGATGGGACTTACAAACAAGCACAAGATTAAGTCATAAAAAACAACAATTAAAAGGCAATGTATTGTGTCATTTGCTGACAGGATTTTCGCGTGCGACAAGACGTTAAATCAGGAAGCAGGAACACGAGGCAACCGCATGGAAGACGGCGATTTTTAAATGTGACGGGACGTTGAACTGTTGGTTACTTTTCACAGCAAGCATGCGTTATCACTTCAAACTAAATCACATGAAACACTATACCAGACGTCGCAGCGGTGGACTCTGTGGAATGAATAAAAACAACATTTTAACCTGGTTTGTAGTTTAAGTGGCGGCGAGACGAGCGCGGCAGCTAACAACAAGGCTAACAAGGTTGTTGTTGTGAAACAAGTGACATCTACTCTTCTAAATAGTCCTTAGAAGGCTTTTATAGTCAGTCCCATTTCTGTGAGCATACATAATTAACAATTAGCTCAAACGTGAATTATGATTGGTTATTGATTACCGTGTTTCTCTTTCAAGACAGCGACAGGTAATGTTTTAGGCTTTATTGCTGAACAAGACTGTGTTAAAAATGTAGGCAGTATCAAAACTTAAATATATAAGAATCTGAGAACTAGTTTGACTTACTTATAAGATTCCTATTATATTCCTAAAGCACCTTATAATAAATCTGGTAGGTTTAGGGACTTTTCAGTGAGCTCCCCATACTTTGCAGTCTTGTATGTCATTTCTAATGTCACCATATTATTCCTATGATATTGTCTTTACTCCTCATGACTAAAATAATGTCAGAAGGATCAATTACATGCTCATCGTGCTTACTGTCGTGCGTAGTCACCCTGCAAAGGCCCATTCTGACCCACGACTAAGCCTGAAACTGGGGGCGGGGAGTTTGAACGGCGGGGGGGTTTTGCCAGGTGTGGAGGGCCGGACGAAAGACACCCGTTTGCATTGTGGAAAATGTGGGATCCAGGGTTTTTTTGGAGTATGCCCCCATACGAGGGACTGAATGTCGGGATATCTCCAGATAGCTTCTGCTGCTACTCTACGGAAGTGCAACACTAAATCACTGGAGTATATCCAATACAATGATGTGAAAGGAAAAGCTGACTGTAGGGTTTTCATGAGGTGGAGGACGGAGCTAGAACAGTCAAACTTACAAATATGAAACCTTTTTAAAAAACCCTTGGATTCAAAAATACCACAAAGCTGATGAAAGGACGACACTGTGAAGACATGAGGGTTTCATTGTGATAAAGGTGTGTGTAATCACTGCATCATAATGTTGATTACCTCTCTTGTCCTCGGCCTCAGCCTTGGGTTTAACCAGGTCCACCTGGCGGCCGGTGATGCCGAGCGTGGCCAGGTCGATGACGCCGGTCTGGGCCGCCACTCCCAGGTGACTCTGCTCGCCCATGTTGGCTTTGGCCTTGTTGGACTTCAGCATGAAGTCTTTGAGCGCCAGCAGCTTGTCCTCCTCCGCCTCGGTCATCCCCTGCACAGCAGAGGACACCAACCAGGTCGGAGTGAACACAGAGGTTTGACTGCTAGAAGATGGGTTAGCTTTCGTCGAGTTTGGCCAACAGTATGTGAGGCTCTGCCAGCAGAAGGTGGTAGATCTGGGTTACTGTTTCACTGATAAAAGTGACCGAAATAAAAACAACTCAATTACTCCAAGATCCAATCTGAATGATCAGAGAATCCTTCAAATCTCGTCGGATTCCCCGGTGTTTGACCTGTGCAGAATAAAATACCCAATTTGTATCAACTGTGTAGATAAATTTAATCTGAGCACCATGTGTGAACAAAGCTTGTGTTTCTGAGCAGAAGTCCCACTGAAAACGTCCTGGTATGCGGTCTGTGAAAGCTGTTTGTGAGCTTGCACAATGTTTCACAGAACTGTGGTTTTTCCTCAGAATATTAAGACTAAAAGACTCACACACTGAATCGGGTTGCTCTGCCTTCCAGATGGAGCGTTTACAAAAACGCCTAACCTCTATCTAGCAGCTCTGCCCCCTGTGTGAGGGACTTTCTGCTTTATCTGGATTCAGTTAAAACTGTTTAACCCAGCATGGGTTTATGAAACATGCCATCAGCAGTGTAACGCACACTATGACAACTGACTGTTCATCGCAGGAGTTCCTGTGCAGATAAAAATGTCCCTGCAGGCTACGGAAAATCCTTTTCATTCAGAAGTTCTACAGAAACGTTCTGGCCCTTGGGGTTTAATTCTGAAGAACTCCGCGGACCTTAATCTGAGGAAAAGTGATTCTGAGGAACACTGAATGGGAGTCTGAGTTAGTGTCTTTTCAATTTTGAAACAGATAACATTGTGGTCCGGATGATCGGAAATCCCTGGTTCCCCCTCTGCTAAGCCTATCAGCAGGAGCCTATATGAATACGTTTTTTCCCCTCTCTCGTTCAGATCAGACACTCAGAGGTGCTACGTCAGGATATACGTAGACGACGGCGAGCTGCAGGTGAAGTAGACAAGCCACATCACGTAGAACGTGAGGTTACGTGATGAAAATAAAGTCATCAAATTGCCATTCAAATAAAAGGATATGATCTAAAAAAACGTTTCAACGCAATTTACTCCACGTTCAACAGACAGCTGGGCATCTTTTCTGTTCTGTTATCAGCTCCTCGAACAACAAACTGGCACAGGAACGGAACGGAAAAGCCACAAGCCTCTGCTCCTTGAAATCAATTTAACTCATAAATCACTATCATCATTATTATTATTATTATTAAATGCCGACACGTGACCGACCGACGAGGGACCGAGCGATCTGGTTACACAGGGCCGATGGCGAGCAGCCCCCCTGCTGACGCCTTGCTAGCTCGGTACTATGTTTCCTGGCTGAAATTCCACTTTAATGGCATCAAGTGGTTCAGATTTGTATTAACTGACGCATTTCTGACGATTTCAATCATAAGCTAGCCAATAATTCCTGCTGGATTTAATGAGCTCCTCCACGCAGCCCTTTCACATCCAGACTGTGGAGGTCGGACAGAGGCGCTACGCTCGTGTTATTATATATGCAGCGAAACACAATCCACGAAGTCCAGCTTCAGTAATACGTCCATGAGAATGAAGGTTTATCAGAACCAAATTACTCTTTTCAAATCTTATCATTCAAATGAACCACCTACTTTTGTTTGTGTATATTTGTTTATAATGTACAACTGTATTAAGGAATATTACTTTTAATGCCTGCTTTTCAGATTTCTTCTCTTTTCATAATTTCCCCTCCTTGTGTTGGTTCTGTGTTAGTGATGCACGATGTGGATTTTTCCCCACCGATCCGATAACCAATAAATGCCTTCTTCTCATGTCCGATAACGATCCGATAACTGATCATTTCTTCACTTTTTTGTGAATTAAAAAGAAGTTAATACCTGTTATTCTTACACACCTGATGGTACGAAAGGCTAAGATGTCATGTGCAGCAAGATTTTATAATTTACTGTTGCATAACTCTGACCCAACCAAATCTAACTGACATCACTTTTGTTGACAGAATAACAACAAACGACAGTTGTGACTCTTTAAATATTCTTTTAATAACGTGTGGTCTGCGTGGCTCTATCCAGTCCAGGTGCAGCAACATGACGTCACGAGCGCCACAGCAGCAGCTACGCACGTTAAAGCATCGCTCATATCGGGTGATAACTTATCGGATCGATAATTATCGGGCATCCCTATTCTGTGGTGTTGTTTTTTTATAACATAATTAAGATTTTTACTTGGACAATCTCAGAAAGAGATCTTGAAGATACACTCCTTGATTTTGTTAAAAGTGCCCAACAAATCTGCACATTTCCTGATAATGTTTTCAACTTAACATTTGGGTTTTAAAGGAGGGTCTGGAAATAGCCTGGGTGTCTGAGGAAACTGGGAAATTAGGCTGGGTTAAATAAAGAGAAGGAGGTCTGTTCTTTACAGCACGGCAACCAGATGACAAACAGGCCTAATCAGAGCAGCGTGGCGGCAACATCCACGCACCAAAAAAAAGCGACACAAAAACAACAACAACAGACAGACAGCAGCCTCCGCCCACCGGCATCCTGTCATCCAGCCAGATGGAGACGTTTCAGGTGACCTACGACACCGAAGCAACAAAGTTCAAAGCACAAGTGTGGGAAATCTGGGGCACGAATTCACTGGAAATCTGTGTGAGTGAGTGAGTGAGTGAGCATGTAGATGTCTGTTGCTGGATGATAGCTTGAACAACAGGCTAAAACGCAGTACTTCACTGCCCCCTCTGGTTGAAAGTGTGTCGCCTCTGACCACAACAGCATCACTGAACACGCCCTGAGAACTCGTCTACACCACTAGGAGGTCTGGGTGAACTGACCCTTTAACTTTTTAAAGTTATTGTTTATTTATTATAAATAATGCAACCGCAGGGGGGCACAAGCCAGTGTCTTCATGTGCCAGTCCCAAGTCTGGATAAATGCAGAGGGTTGTGTCAGGAAGGGCATCCGACGTAAAACACATGCCAAACTAAAAATGCGAATCCTGACAATGACTTCCATACCGGATCGGTCGGGGCCCGGGTTAACAACGACCGCCACCGGTGCTGTTGACCTACAGGGTACCAGTGGAAATTGGATTCCAGGAGTGTGATGGGAAGATGGAAGGAGTACTTTGAAGAGTTGATGAATGAGGAAAATGAAAGGGAACGAAAAGTAGAAGAGGTGACTGGTGTGGAGCAGGAAGTGGCAAAGATTAGCAAGAGTGAAGTGAGGAGGACGCTGAAGAGGATGAAGAGTGGAAAGGCAGTTGGTCCTGATGACATACCTGTGGAGGTATGGAAGTGTCTAGGAGAGGTGGCAGTAGAGTTTCTGACCAGTTTGTTTAACAAGATCTTGGAGAGTGAGAGGATGCCCGAGGAATGGAGGAGAAGTGTTAAGATGTTGAGGTTCTCTTTGGGAGTGACGAGGACGGACAGGATCAGGAACGAGTCCATCAGAGGGACAGCTCATGTTAGATGTCTCGGAGATAAAGCCAGAGAGGCCAGATTGAGGTGGTTTGGACACGTTCAGAGGAGAGACTGTGAATATATTGGTAGAAGGATGCTGAGGTTGGAGCTGCCAGGCAGGAGGTCTAGAGGAAGACCAAAGAGGAGGTTTATGGATGTAGTGAGAGAGGACATGAAGTTAATTGGTGTGAGTGAAGAGGACGCAGAGGACAGGGTTAGATGGAGGCGCATGATTCGCTGTGGCGACCCCTGAAAGGGAACAGCCGAAAGGAAAAGAAGAAGAAGTTTATTTATTATAAATGGTTATATAATGTGCTTTTCCACGTGGTAATGTCCGACATCCCAGTTGGCTTTTGTCTAAACGAAAGCCTAAAGTGAAAGTTAGGGAAACAAGAAATGTGTACTTTGGTTGTTTTTCTTGAGAAGTGGGGAGATATCCATCATCAGCGGAGCTCAGCCAATAACTAACTCTGCATGCTTATGAAAAGTCATTTGAAAAATATGAAGATATATTTAAAACATATTGCTCTGGAAATGTGGAATGAATGCCATAGTTTTTTCATCCCGACTGTCAAAACATGATTTCTTTTCATTAAGTTACACAACCCTGCATCCTTTTCTCTCACTCTTTATGGTCTTTTACACATTAATTGTATACTGGCATTTTGATTAACGGCACTGAAAACAAATTATTTATAAACAACAACTGATAATTAGGCTTTTTGCATCTGGAAATGTGTAACTGTCAGCAACTCCACTTTAATGTTGGAACAGTAACTTGAGGGGGAGTTCGTGAACAGACTGCCAGCAGCACGGCGGGCCCATCGGTCACTTCACCGATTACAGAAACACAATCTGATAAAAGCTCTTCAAACAAAAGTGCAATCATGGGAAACGTCCAACAAGTTTCTCAGCAAATTACCCAAAACCATCAACTGGAATGTGATCAAGCTGGAAAACACATTCTGCTGTATTCCAAAAAAGTGGGCCTTGCTCCACAGCTTTCCCAGAAAACGCACCTTATTCCCTCACTTTAAAAACCAGTAATATAATCATAAATAACCTGTGGCCGGGCAGTGTTGGTCTGACCTGCGAGAGCAGCTTTTTGAGAAGCTGTGCGATGGCCGGGTCCTCAGGAGTGGGGCATTCTGGGATAGATCCTGCACGCTTTTTCTGTCGAAGCAGCAGGTAGCGGAAGAGGCTGGCGATGTCTTTGGAGCGCAGGGCGTAGTCGAAGATGGAGCGGCTGACCGGCTCCTTCAGCACACTCAGCAGGACCAGCTCCTTATCGATCTGTGGAGGGAGAGACAGAGGGGGGAGGGCGAGGAGGATGAAGATGAAGGAGGTCAGATGATGAAAGCGTGCTGTGAGGACGACGAGGGACCTGTGAGGATGAAGAGGACTCGCCTGGATGATGGGCTGGGTGATGAAGGGGTTGAGGTGGGGCATCAGTTTGCAGTAGACGTCAGCCACGTTGATGTGCTGTGCAATGACAGTGATGAAGCCCACCGCCCCGTATCGGATCCACAGGTTGGGGTGACACAGGAACGGAGCTACGGCGAGCCAGAGGGGACAAATTATACAATCCAGTTTAGTAAAAGCACACACTCATGTCGCATGTCTAAAAGTAAATACAGGCAATTTATTTCAAGTTCATAATGAATAAAAACGTCAGTCTTGTAAAGAATGTATGGTGCTTTAAAACTTTATTATGAGCGTATATGAGAGTTGTTGGTTATAATAGATTATTCAGAAATATACAGTACAGGTGTCCCTGATGCTTCACTGGGTGATGGTCAGAGCCTCAGCACGAAATAGTAGGATCATGAGTC
Source organism: Coreoperca whiteheadi (assembly GCA_011952105.1). Lineage (NCBI taxonomy): Eukaryota > Metazoa > Chordata > Actinopteri > Centrarchiformes > Sinipercidae > Coreoperca > Coreoperca whiteheadi. Next base: position 1,343,283 of record CM022486.1, read on the forward strand.
CACGTTCACCAAAAATTGACAACATTTTAAACCTCCACAAAAAAGTCTAAAAGCCACATAACCAGGAATAAAGTGGTGTAGAAATACTGTATTATTCCTAATAAAGCATTCAAATGTAAACATTAAATATAAAGAAAATGTTATTAACTGTAGAAAATAAACGCCTCAGTTTACTAAAATCCCCAAATTCTCAGAGAGAATGAACCAAGGAAACACTAACCTTGCTAGTGCTGAAACAATTACTTTTAATCTGTTAGTCCATCTACAGAAAATGAATTGGCAACAGTTTCAAGTCAACTATTAAGAACGCAAACTATTCTCTGGGCTCACTGAGTGCATCACGGGCTACATTAACTTCTGTGTGGACTGCAATGTCCCAGCTGAAATGGTTCATTGTTATCCCAACAATGAACCGTGGGTAACAAAGGACATCAAAGACATCCTGAATGCCAAGCGGAGGGCCTTTACAGATGGTAACAGGGAGCAGGTGAGGGCCGCCCAGGCTGACCTGAAGGTGAAGATCAGGGAGGCCAAGGAGAAGTACAGCAGGAAGCTGGAGGGGAAACTCCAGCAGAACAACATGAGAGAGGTCTGGAGCGGCATAAAGAGCATCGCTGGCTTCAGAGCGACAGCAGCAGAGGAGCTGAAGGCAGCTTGGACAGGGCCAGCAAACTTAATCCGTTCTTTAACAGATTGGACACACCGGCTCCTGCTCATCCCCCCTCTAACTCAGCTGCTGCCCCCCCCCTCAGACCCCTGTGAGTCAACTGCTCCCCCCTCCCCCATCGTCCTGGGAGAGTACTGCCCCCCCTCAACTGGCTCTCAGGCTAACGGCCCTCTTCACATTCACATTGATGTCCCCCCCCCCGCCTGTAACCTCTGCTGTGTGCCTGACTGCTGACCAGGTAAATGGTAAATGGACTGTACTTGTATAGCACCTTTCTAGTCTTTCTGACTACTCAAAGCGCTTTTACACTACATCACATTCACCCCATTCACACACATTCACACACTGATGGCAGGAGCTGACTGCCCATCAGTACAAATTAAACTAACCAGTCACACTCACTCACACACCGAAGGCGCAGCTTCGGGAGCCGTTCAGGGTTCAGCATCTTGCTCAAGGATACTTTTACACATGGCGGGGGGAGGCCGGGATCGAACCGCCAACCTTCCGATTGGTGGACGACCGCTCTGCCACCGAGCCACAGCCGCCCGGTGAGAGGTCAGCTGATGAAACTCCGCTCAAACAAGGCTGCTGGCCCCGATGGAGTTAGCCCCGGGGTGCTAAAAGCCTGTGCCCCCCAGCTATGTGGAGTTCTTCAACATGTCTTCAACCTGAGCCTGAGTCTTCAAAGGGTCCCTGTCCTGTGGAAGACATCTTGCCTCGTTCCTGTCCCGAAAACGCCGTGTCCCAGTGGCTCCAAGGACTACAGACCGGCGGCACTGACCGCCCACATAATGAAGACCCTGGAGAGACTGGTGCTGGAACAGCTGTGGCCCATGGTCAGACCCCTCCTGGACCCCCTTCAGTTCGCCTACCAGCCCCAGCTGGGAGTTGAGGACGCCATCATCTTCCTGCTGAACCGCATTCACACTCACCTGGACAAGCCGGCAAGCACGGTGAGGATCATGTTTTTTGATTTCTCCAGTGGCTTCAACAGCATCCGGCCAGCCCTGCTGGGGGAGAAGCTGGCAGCGATGCAGGTGGACGTCCCCCTCGTGTCCTGGATTGTTGACTACCTGACTGGCAGACCACAGTATGTGCGTCTGCAGCACTGTGTGTCGGACACTGTGGTCAGCAACACTGGGGCCCGTCTTCAGTTCGCCTGTCCTCTCTCCCTTCCTCTTCACCATCTACACCACAGACTTCAGCCACCCCACAGAGTCCTGCCACCTTCAGAAGCTTTCGGATGACTCTGCTGTGGCGGGGTGTATCAGTGGTCGTATGAGACTGAGTACAGGGCTGTGGTGGGTAACTTTGTCTCATGGTGCGAGCAGAACCATCTGCAGCTCAGTGCCACAAAGTCCAAGGAGCTGGCTGTAGACCTACGAAGGGCCAAGGCTCCAGTGACCCCAGTTTCCATCCAGGGGGTCAGCGTGGCCATCGTTGAGGATTACAAGTATCTGGGAGTCCACATGGACAATAAACTGGACTGGCCTAAGAACACTCAAGCTCTGTACAGGAAGGGCCAGAGCCGCCTCTGTTTTCTGAGGAGGCTGAGGTCCTTCAACATCTGCCGGACAATGCTGAGGATGTTTACGAATCTGTGGTGGCCGGTGCTGTCCTGTATGCTGTTGCATGCTGGGGCAGCAGGTTGAGGGTAGCGGACACTAACAGACTCAAGAAACTGATCCGTGAGGCCGGTGACATTGTTGGGGTGGAGCTGGACTCTCTGTCAGTGGCGTCAGAGAGGAGGATGCTGGCCAAACTACATGCCATCCTGGACAGTGTCTCCCACCCGCTCCATGACGTGCTGCTCAAGCAAAGGAAGACTCATCCTCCCAAAATGCACCACAGAGCGCCACAGGAAGTCCTTCCTAAATTTAATTTGTGATACTTATTTATACTTCTAGTACGGCTGTGCAATATCCTCCGTCCCATTATATATTTTTAATAAGCTACACGTAACCTGACAGCTCATGCACTATTACTGTATACTGTAATATTAACCTCAACCGGTTAACCCACTTTGTACCTTTCACTTATTTAATTTTGAATTTATACTTATACCCACTTTGTAGTTGTAGTTGTACCTGTATTATAGTGTATTATATTTTTGCTGAATACTTCCATTCTAGTGTGTACTGATGTGACAGTGAGCTGCTGTTACAAAGAGTTTCCCCTCGGGGATCAATAAAGTATTTCTGATTCTGATTTATGTCACAGTGAACTGAATATCTGCTGGTCGGACAAAACAAGAGACTTTCATTTTTCACAAAACTTCGCTTGTTCGAGACTATATAGATAAATAAATAATAAGAATAATAAGATGACTGTCATCCCCAGGGGCACACCGCTTCGGTGGCTAATACCCGAGTTACATGGCTAGCAGATACATTAACACCCAGCGGGATGCGTGTCTGTCACGCTGTGGCCTTCACTCAAACCCCTGATCTTACCGATGTCACCGACAAACTCGTAGATGTGAGGTTTCTGCAGCAGGCCCAGCTGGCACATACAGGTGAGAGCGTTCAGCGCTTTATAGATGACGAACTCCTCAGTGTCACTCAGACCCTGCTGGAGGAGGGGCTTCAGGATGGAGGAGCTCTGCCAGCCAACGTACGCTGCAACCCCTTCAACACAACCGGGAGAGAAAACAAACAGGAAGATTACAAAGAACCACAAACTGCACCTCACCAGTGGGACAAGCTAATTTGGAATTTCATTATCTGTGGTGAAAAACAAAGGGATTTTGCTTAGCTAAGAGTAACTTTTTACTCTTTATGAGGCATTTAAATGCTGAAACCAGCTTCAAATCTATGCAAAATTAAGATTTTGTCCTTTGGGCTTCTTAATTACAAAGGCAGAGTCGCAAGCAGACCTCACAGTGTCTGATGGGCAGTCTGCCTCATAATTAAGTCAACATTTATGAAAGATACGACGGTGTAGAAAAAGTATTTTGATATTTAATGTATTTCTATCGGACAGAACAACAAGAACAGGCAGCGGAAGGAATTCCGCCAGCAACTAAAAACAGAAAACATCCTTGTTCATCATTTTAAAGCTCTGCTTTCTTAAACCTGCAGTAACAGATTTTTATCCACTTGTTTGCAGCAGAAACAAGTTGTTAAGCCAACATATACATATATATATATATAACATATCATCACCTTTTAAGTTGATGTATTGAACTTGTTAACAAAAAGCTGCTTATTTCCACCTCGAGGAGCGACATGACGGTTCATCAGGAGTCGTGTTTGAGTCGCCTGATGAACGTCAGCGTTCGCTCTCTGCTCGCTCTGAGTTCGGTCTCCAGCAGCTCCTGAGGGAAACCTCTGGCTCTGTAGCTGCTGAACGCTGCTCCATGGTCACCTGCCACTCTCTAACAAGCAGGCAGTGTACGCTCGCTTTTTACAGCTTTTTCTCTGAAAGCGACGCTGTGAGAGTGGTGAGAGGGAACCAGAGCAGAGAAGCTGCAGCCGGAAAGATAAACGCCGAGCTGAAAGTCACTTTAAAGCTCCGTGGAGCCGAGATGACTCTCTGCAGCTTCATCACTATGAGAAATTCCTTTCACACGGTCATTTCATAGACTGTTATTATAAAAATATCGATTATAGCCGCTTTAAATATCTGTAGCGAAACACTTGGTGGCAGGTGTAGCCCTTTCTCAACTTTTTAGTGACGTTTTCTTACCCACGATGCTGTCGAAGAAGGCTCCTCGCAGATGCCAGTCGTTCTTGTCGTTGAGGAAGGTGATCATGTGAGAGAGCAGCACGTCGTTGGCTTTCTGCCGGCCGAAGAAGACGCAGAGGCGCGTGATGCCGTTCTCCATCAGCGACTGTTTGACGATGTTCTCCGAGTCGCTCAGCAGCGTCACCACCTTCTGCTGCACCATCTCGTGCAGCGCCTGCAGCTCTGAACATTGAACGCACGGCGTGCTTGTAACACGGGTAAACCCTTTTGCACAGTGGGGATGTCAGCTCGCGTGTGTCTCGGTACCTGAGTCGTAGTTTTCGTTGGGGTGCAGTATTTCCTCGGTGTCCTCGCCGCTCAGGTCCTGTTCTGTGTTCACGTTGTTTTCCTGAACCAACTCCAGGAAACGCAGCGCACTCTCTGCCAGATGGGCTATGTTCTCTAACCACCACCAGAAGACAAACATTTCTCGTTAATTATCGTCCGACATATCACGTGGGGGCCGATTCTTTTGAAAACTGCTCTTTCTAAATGCTTCACTTTGACAACAAGAAAGTTAGTATATTTGATTTTTGTCTTTGCTTTTGTATTTGTCTACCAGTTGTGACCAGTTAAACCAAAGAGTGGTTCTTTCTCTGTTCTATTTAAATGTTTTGTTAGAGGAATGGAGATGTGATATTATCCAGTAATTCCCAAGAAAAAGGCAAAGATCAGGGATCAAATTTTTTGGCAAAGCTGTGATGTTTTCCTATACTGTTAATCATCCTGTGAGCCACCCAGCTGGGGAACCACTGGTTAGAACATTATCTAGTAAATAGATTCCCTGGAGGAACCGCTGGCACAAATATTCTCACTCTAATGTGAAATATTCAAAACCAGGATGTCAGCATGTTTCATGGCTGCACCATTTCAACAAGTACAAATATTCTTGATGTCTTGTGAATTATTTTATGCACATTTCCCCTAAATGAAGCCTGATATAGTTAGTATTTTTCATTCACCAGAATTTAAAATGTATTTCTGTGGGTGTGAGCAATGCTTGCTCTTAAAGCTAACAGTTCACTTAAAACCCTAAAAACCTCTGACCTGCGTACGCCAGCCTGACAATGGTGGCGTCGTCCTGGGCGAGGTGGGCGATGCCTGGCAGGATGTACTCTGGGTAGATGTTGACGTCGTTCCTCGGCACCTCCTTCACCAGCGCCAGCACTTTGGTCAGGGTGCGCACGGCCTGAGCACGCACGCGAGGCACGGGGTCGTTGCAGAAGTGCAGCAGGTAGGGCGTGATGCGGTCGAGCAGGATGTCGACACCGAGCCGCGGAGCCAGGTGGAGGATGAGCTCCAACGCTGCCAGCTTGGAGTCGCAGGAGTGCAGCGTCTGCAGGCAGGAGGTGATGACGGACACCAGGACGATGAGGCCCTGCTCCTCTCTGGAGCTCAGCACGCCGTCGCTGATGTCCGGAGATGAAGAGGAAGGAGGAGAGCCTGCAGGGGAAACAGCAACAACACTGAAGAGAAGGTTTTTGCACCGCGTAACCGTCAGAACTGCTAAGACCGCAGGTCCCCTCCCACCTCCTCGCAGGTTGTGTAGGATGTTGTCGAGGTCTTTGCGGATGACGAGCACTCGCTCGTCTGCAGCCTGGAAGGTCTCTTTGGCGAACTGAGCCATGTACGGCTGCAGGAAGGTGTAGAAGATGTCAGGGAAGGCTTTCCCTCTCTGCTGCTTCAGATACTCCTCTGCTGTCAGACGCTTCTCTGGCTCTCTCTGCACCATCTGAGCTACCTGAGAGAGAGAAAATTACATTCACTCCACCGTCAGAAAGCAAGATGTGTTTGATACACTGGAGCTCAGGTACACTGGCAACTATAGACAGAAAAAGTATTAGTTTACCAAAAGACATTTTTCACGACATTTTGACTTGAAAAGCACAGGTGAAACAAATACTATGAAGACGTCTCAGTCCGCTGTAACCCATGACATTATGCACAATAGCAGGACTGTGGAACCAGCTCACCTAAATGGAATGCAGTAGATTTTAACGTTATCAATTACACCTGCTTTTCCTGCTGTGACGAGCCAAAATGTCTGCTGTGAAAAGGGTTTATTGTTGTGAGCAGATGTTCTGTTTCCCCTGATGATTCTGAATCAGTGATTTACTCACTGATGACGCCAAATAGGGCCGGGAATGGGAAGAAATATACCATTTATAACGAGATATCTATCAGGGGGGAGTGGGTGGAAAAGAGCGTCAGGAGTGATTTGCGACAGAAGGGTACCAGCAAGAGTGAAAGGGAAGGTTTACAAGATGGTAGCTCTGTCGTACGGGTTTGGTGGGGACACTGACGGGAGGCGGAGCTGGAGGCGGCAGAGTTGAGGATGCTAAGGTTTTCGTTGGGAGCGACGAGGATGGACAGGATTAGGGATGAGTATATCAGACTGTTTGGAGACAAGGCAAGAGAGGCGAGATCGAGACGGTTTGGACATGTGCGGAGGGGAGATGCTGGGTATGTCGGGGGAGAATGATGGAGCTGCCAGGCAAAGGGAAAAGAGGAAAAAGCAGAGGACAGGAAGAGATGGAAACTGAAGATCCGCTGTGGCGACCCCTAACGGGAGCAGCCGAAAGAAGAAGAAGATGATGGAGATCTCGCTTTTTAAAAGCAACATTAGATTTAGAGTCTCAGTTTGTCCAGCAGACAAACACTACAGATCTGGGTCACTATTTTTTAGGAACCACATTTAACGAATTCATATAAAAAAGGGTTTGTGCTATAAAAACAACCATCATCTCTATCAGTCAGATCAAACATCCAGTATTGGTGAGGCTCTAATCATCACATACGTTGCAAAATCAAATGACAGACACCACGATAGAAAATGTTATCCATATAGCCAACCCCTAACCCCAAGTATGAACTGGTCCAGGACACACTGACCAGTGTGTGTGATGATGTTTATGATATTTATCTTGCTGAACATTTCTTAATGTGAAAAAGGGGCACTCTAGTAGCTTAAGGCAGTTTGCATCGCAGATCAATCTAGAAGCCTTTAGACAGAACAGAGGGCGCTGAACGTCGTTGTGGCCTGTGTAAATAAAACCGACTTGACTTTGGACGACCTAGCAGCCGACAGCGATCCTTACCAGCTCGCGGATGCTCCGGTCCTCGATCTTCATGAGGACCTGCTCTGTCTGGAAGTGTCCTTTACGATACGCCAGCAGCTGGGACAGATCGAAGAGAGGGACGCCCTCTGTGAACAGCTCGGCTATCACGCAGCCTGAAAACACAAAGACACCCTGGTTTAAAACTGAAATACACACACTGTACTTAGGGATGCACGATAATTATTGATCCGATACATAATCGGCTGATATTGGGCTTATTTTTATCAGCATCATATCAGAAAAAGACATTTTGGCCGATAAGTTAGTTAGCTTTAACGTGGGTAAAAGCACGTCACTTTAGCGTCGCGCTCGTGACGTCATGTTGCTGCACCTGGACTGGATAGAGCCACGCAGACCACACGTTATTAAAAGAATATTTAAAGAGTCACAACTGTCGTTTGTTGTTATTCTGTCAACAAAAGTGATGTCAGTTAGATTTGGTTGGGTCAGAGTTATGCAACATTAAGTTATAAAATCTTGCTGCACATGACATCTTAGCCTTTCTTACCATCAGGTGTGTAAGAATAACAGGTATTAACTTCTTTTTAATTCACAAAAAAGTGAAGAAATGATCAGTTATCGGATCGTTATCAGACATGAGAAGAAGGCATTTATTGGTTATCGGATCGGTGGGGAAAAATCCACATCGTGCATCACTAACTGTAGTTCAACCGTGGGTTTTCATGTTGTAGCCTTTTAAATACATTTACAGTTCTGTGACAAAGCCCTCCATCGTGTTTTAGATAGATTAAAGGTAAAACTCCCCTTTAGTGAGCGCCTGGGCCTTATTCTTCACATGTAGAGAACTTTTGATTCGATTGTTACTGATTTGACACAAGTATGGACTTTTACGTTCTTCAAAACTGCGGCCTTTAATAACAAGTCTTTCAGACCAAAAGTGCAGTTTATTCACAGTTCATTGGATCGAGACTTTTCAAACCGAACTCCAAACATGATACACCAATAAGAAAAAGTTGATATAATTAAGATTTCAACGTTAGTGAAAAATCGTCCACAATTTAATTGAAAAGTAAAATCAATCAATCCATGATAAAATATGATATAAAAAAATCAGGGCACCTAAAAAAGTAGCAAATCCAAATTTAGTTTGGGACATTATTAGAAAAATAAAAATATTTAACTAAAAGTTATATTCTGGGATTTGGTCATTCAAACACTAAAATGTAAGCAATTTTGCATCTATAGTATTGCAGGTAAAAACTGAATATGATTTCATCATTGACACTTAGATTTGAGTCCCTTTTAGGTAAATTACATAAGCAAGAGTGATTACTAAAATAAGTCTGCTCTGGCACACAATTTAATGTCTAATAGTTTGATGTGCGAGAGATATTTTGCAGTCTTTTAACACATATTCAGAAAATGCTTAACAATGCTTAATGTAAATATGGGTCCAACGGGTCTGTGGTCATAGTGTGGTCATGTCAGGCCAACAACACTCAGCCAATCAGATGAGTGCTGATCATGGTTTTAGCTGTGATGCATTGTCTATTTGCGTGATTAAAAATCTGATAGATGCTTTGGAAAATCTTAAGTTACTCATGCTTTGACGCGGATGCAGAGCCACCGCTGTTTCGAGGGGCTCGACGTCAGACTTTTATTTTACCTCCATGTGTGTCTACCTGCAGAGAAGATGTCCATGGCCTGCTTGAGTTCCCCTCTGCTCCTCTGGTTGTTATTGGTCAGGTCCACCAGCGGTGTATTCTGGTCGCTCTCTGTGGTAAACATGCTTCCGTCCACAAACCTCTCTGGTGCGATGTAGCACGTTCTCCGCCTGGACGTGTCGAAGAAGTAGTTGAAGTCGGCGGGGTTGTCCTCCGGCAGGTAGGTGGGCTTGAAGCTGGCGAAGTCGGTGAGCAGCACCCAGTTCCAGCTGGTCACCATCACGTTCTCCGTCTTGATGTCGCCGTGGCGGACGCCGGCTTTGTGCGCCTGGTCGACAGCATTGAGGATCTGGAAGGCCAGCCACCGCTTCTCCACGTTGTTGAGGAAGGGCCGGGTGCTGATGCGGTCGTACAGGTTGTCCCGGACGTACTGACGGAACAGGATGGCGGCCTTCTCCGTCAGCGAGGTCTTCTGGAAGGGCAGGCAGTTCTGGCAGGAGTGCAGTCTGATCTTCAGCTCCTCCAGCTCCTGTTTGTAGCTGGTCAGAGGCAGCGAAGGGTCCTGGATGGCGAAGACTTTGACCACCACCAGGCCCTCCCGGTGTTTGGCCCGGGCCACCTTGAAGAAGCGGGTGCTGCCCAGGCTCTTATCGTACTCGTGGTCGTGGATGTCGGAGAAGTAGCTGTCCACAGACAGGATCTGCGAGGGGGCGATCCCCGCCAGCTGATTCCCCATCGCGCCTCAACACACGTCTGTGGAAAGATTACAATAACTTCAATATACATACAGATAGATCTCTATTTCTTTTCACTACAGGAACTTAACGAAATGTAACCTAACGTGCAACTGTCGTCTCTGGTTCTGCTTCTGTCTCCACTGTTGTCTTTGGAGCTAAATTTGGGCCCTGCTCAGAAGAAGATACTGAATGCAAGTTCCAGGCACTTTTAGGGGTTGCAAGCAGATGAGATGCCAAAGTCACAACAAGGACGCACAAAACGAACACAGAACAGCATCCGCCAGTTTACTGCTGCATCGCTATCCTCCAGAACAAACATTAAAAGAAGAACCACAGGGAAACGCTTGGACAAAACCAAAGGAAGGGACCAGAAGATTTCTCAGAGATGCAACGAACAACCAAATATCATATATATAACATAATACATAGTAAAGCTGGTCCCACTGTCGCCTGAACCACATCCCAAAAGTCCCAGTTAGTGGAACACAGTGGATACACGAGGAAAAACCTCGAGAGAGTCTTCATAGTTCAGGTTACGGGCTGCTAAGTTCCTGCAGTAGAAAAGGGTTTAGTCTAATCTACCTTCGTCAGGTGAGCTAGAAACGAAATCATTAATGAGCCTGAGGAACTTGTGGTTATAAGAGGCGTCGAACAAACAAGACCAAGCAGGTTAAAGCCTCCTTCGCTCCCCTGCTTCATAGCGATACGCTATACTATTTAACCTCAATTTTTCACACGTCCCTGTCTTTAATGTAGCCAAACATCTGGCCCCAGGTGGCAAAGCCCTTCTTTGCACCCAAAATAAAGCAGATGCGTTCGCGAAAAGCCGGATGTGTTACAGGCCCTCTTCATTACATCCATGGGAGCAAAACCTCCTCAGCTCCCGAAGGAGCAGTCACGCTAACGTGCTAACTTAGCGTGCTAGTTAACCGTAATTAGCTCCCGAAAAATAACATTTACGTTAGCGACACGCAGAACCATTAATGTCCAAATTTAAATAGTTAAACGATGCTGTAACGTTATATGTACTGTTACCAGCAACTAACTGTGGCTTCTGCTGTTGTCAGGACCGTTGCTTTTAATGTTGTTGCTTTAGCAGGCTAGCAAGGTGTCGACGGCCCCAGTTATGCTAACGGCGGCTAAGGGCAACAAACTTCAAACTTTATGTCGTCTCTCGATGTGTTAGCCAAGACAGCCGTCCAGCTATCATACCGTTCTGCTGCCGGTGGAACGCCCCGCTGAGGTAAACGGACCGTAACCGTGAATATCAAACCGATGTAGCAGCCTGAAACACTTAGTGAGCTCCGTTAGCCGTTTCCAGCTGTTGTTGTGTATCCGGGTCAGAGCAGCGGAAACGGACACCTCGGCAGCGCCCCTTCCGGTCAACGTCGGGTAACGCAAAGATGGTCTATTAGGAAGATGAACCACTCAGTAGTTTAAAAAATGTACTTTAATTTATTTACATCGTTAACATATATAACTATATTATATATATATATATATAGTTAAAGGAACAAGTTATCCTGTTAAAGACAGTTTTTTGTAAACAGAAGATTAAAGAGTTTCAAGTGAAGTTAAAATATATATATATGCGTGTATATATATTTTTATATTTTCTATTATGAAACCTTTATTTTCTGTTTTCTTAGAGAAAATTTTAACTTCACGTTGAAACTATTGAATTGTTTACAAAAAACTGTCTGTAACACGTATAACTTGTTCCTTTAATTTGTCTAAATCAATAATCCCCACGTTTTTTCCTTTTTTGTCAGTGTTAAAAAGTAAATAATTGTTAAATAAATTACATTTATTAATTTTTTATTTTAGTTTTTTTAAAATGAATTGCTGTGTTCAAATAATGTTGCTGGGAAAAAGTCTGTGAGGTTCAGTCGCATATTTTATACCCAGAAAAATATATTTTTCAAAAGGATTGTAATTAATACACAACCTGCAATTTTAAAATTGTATAATATTTGACCTAATACCTGTGCAATATCTAACCTACAGATAGAAATGTAGAATGGATAATTACTATAAGAGTTGGACATCCTTATATGGATATACTGACCAAAGACTTATTAGAAATATTGTAATCTTCTGAATCCTTTAAACAATACTCACTTATAGTTCCTTTACAGACAAAAATGTCAGTGTCATAAATTATTTTATGCCATTATGTCAGTGGGATGAAAAACTGATGTTGATGGAGGCTGTTATCATCATAAACAAATTGATGACCATATAAACATATGGAGAAAAAGCCTCTGTTGCTCCCATAGGCCGCAATCTGGGGGAAAACTGTAAAAACTACAACTATGGAGGCTTTTCAGCAGAATGAATGGCTGCCTTCAGAGAATGCATGAATTTAGGCCATTATTACAGTAGGATCAAAAATGTATATTTTAATGGGTTTCAATAGGGACACTTTTGTTTTTAAGGTGTTGAGTGTGTGTGTTTTTCATACTTAAAGTACTATAGACTTTGTATGGGATCTGGGAATGGAATCTCAAAATACCTTGAAAAAACGAACTTTTGCCAAAATGCATGAAATATGCCCAAATTATCAACATTAAAAATGAAAAATACAGAAATGCCCCAAAGGATTAGGGCTGATGGTGAAAAGTAGCAAACTGACAAGTCACATTTTGAGGTTATTCAATATATATATTATATTTTATTATTATATATGAACAAGTATCTCAACAGTTACTTGCCTGTAGATTCTGAGTGAATTGTCCAATCACAGGGCCACAAAAAGTGGGTCAGTTGGTAAATGAAACGCCCTGAGAAAATACACATTGTTTTTAAGCCAAGATGCCTTATTCATGGCACTGAATTTCTGTTTTCCTCTTTTTCCATAAATAAGGATAAACCATAAATATAGCTATGAATAAATACATCAGTATAAAGTGAGCCGATGTGAAGGAGGTTCACCTTTATTGCGATGCCCTCCAACACACCTGTCACATGTTCACATGTGCAGCGATATTTTCCAAGTATTTGAATTTGAGTTTGACCTGAGGGTGGCGCTAGAGGAAAGGTAGCAATGTAGTGGAAATTTAGAGGTAAAGGGAGTGCTAAAGGTCAGGTGGATCACCTGTAACATCCTCTGGGAACCATGAATATCCACCACAAATGTCATGGCAGTTTGACCTGTCCTGTTTTCTTGTTTTAAAGTGACCAAAGTGTGACAACACTGCCATGTCTTCAGTACAAAGACAGCAAATAATGGTTTTTTTAGGACATGTAATGACACAGTTACAAAGGGTGTGGTTTAATATGTGGCTGTTGAAGAAAGAACCTCAGTGACAGCGTGACATTATTCCTTCCTGCCTAAGGGGCCCAAAAGCAACCCGACCTGCCTGAGAACCTGCAGCAGCACAATGGCAGCAGCAAAGAGGATCCTCTTATTTCTTATTTCGAAATTCAATTCAAGCGAGAATGAAATGGGAACTTTAAAGAGCAAAGCTGTAAATTATGAAACTAAATATTTATGGACGACACATTAGTAAATGCAACAAAAAATAATAAAATCTACTAGATTGAAATCCATTAAAAAATTGTATAGTATCTACATGTAATTAAAACAATTAAGTATGATGATAATGTTAAAAAAATATATCAACTCATTAACAATACATTTTGTGAACGTTTAAATGAAATAGTTTGATTGAAAAATATTAACTGAATGAATCAATTTGTCTTATAATGTGTCAGTTGCATTTTCTGTTGTGATAAAGTTAGTTAAATCAGTGTAGGTCTGGCTCACTGCTGACCGGACGTTGTCACGTTTCGGTCACGAGCAGCGCTGCGTCCCACACACGATCTTTGTTCGGAGCCAAAGGAACTTTCTGGCACCGAAAGCGCGCGCCGTTAAGGGAACCGGAACTTGGACGGTTTATAGCATTCAAATTAAAAGCCCGGAGATTATCAATGATGAAGTGATTGCTTTGCCCCCCCCCCCGTGCCGAACACGAACAAGAACACTGAACGCGGGAGCAGTTAAGCAAAGCCACTCCTAACCTGGGGAAGTATCAGTCTGACAAACTCAAGGTCCACTCATTAGCTTCTTTTTCCCCCCCAGAGCTTTCAATCATATCACATGGTCATCACCAGTGGATGGAGTTTGCTCCATTTGTCAAACTGTCAGGTGGTTTGAAAAAAGCCTAGATCATGGGGTGGTTTATATTCATGTACTGTATATACGTGGGTAAACTGATTTATTTATTCCAGATAATTTTAGCAGCCCTAAATGCATTGATTTTACATTTTCACGATCATCTCTGCAATGCTGCACATAATTTGGGAACATCCGGTGCTTAAACTACTGTGCAATACACCCTGTTTTAAATTTAATTTGTGATGCTTATTTATACTTCTAGTACGGCTGTGCAACATCCTCCGTCCCATTATATATTGTTACTAAGCTACACGTAACCTGACAGCTCATGCACTATTACTTTATACTGTAATATTAACCTCAACCGGTTAACCCACTTTGTACCTTACACTTATTTAATTTTGAATGTATACTTATACCCACTTTGTACTTACCTGTATTATATTATTGCCTTTTGCTTAGTACTTCCATTCTCGTGTGCACTGACGTGACAGTGAGCTGCTGTTACAAAGAGTTTCCCCTCAGGGATCAATAAAGTATTTCTGATTCTGATTCTGATTCTGTTTCTGATTTATAGGCTACATATGATTTTACATTACTAACTTTACATTTGTAGAAATCATTCATTTCACACCGACAAAATAGACGAATAACGGATTCAGTATTTCTCTACCAGAATCTTATTTAATTTGGAAATAAAACAGCACAGGGGTTGTTGTTGTTTTTAGAGAAAATGTTCTGAGACAGGTTTTTCAGTTTTGCCTGAGTTTATAAGCAGCTGTTGATCCATTTAAATAAATAAAACTTTGCAGAATATGTAGTTGAAAGGCTGACTAACTTAATGAATACAGTCCATCCACCTGGTTGGTTGTCTTGCCTACATGTTTCCACTACAACTACTTCTCAGCCGGGCATCGACAGACCAGTGACCGAAGTCTGAACCCGTCACCAGCGGGTGTGGCAACAGCCAATAAGGTCTCGCTCCCCTTTACGGTCATCGTATGAAACCCGCCCCTTCTTAGATAAACGACTGTGATTGGCCACACCAGAGCCAGGATAGGGTGAAAATCTGTCTGAACGGGAGGGGGCCCAGGCAGGTGTGTACCTGCCAGAGCAAATGAACCAGGAGCTCGTCTCGTTCCCAGACTGACTACTACTACTGATAAAAAAATAAAGAAAATTAAAAAAATATTTAGAAAATAACCGATTACCTCCTGCGTCCCCGAACCGCTCTTACTTTGAAACTTTACCCGGAAGCGCTGCGGTCGTTGCCGTCAGTGAGCCTGACATGGTGGACTCGACGCGCCGCGGTGGGATCCAACGGACGATGCTGAAGAAACGGGAGCCGCTGGTAAGTTTAACGATTGCCGACTTCCTCTAGAGTTGACGCCTCGTGTAGCGGACCGAGTCGGCCTCTGTGTTCGTGGTTTCTTTAAACGGCGGGAGCCCCGGAGTCCCACAACAACCCGCCGCGGCGGCGGCAGCAAGTGTGTTTGGGTTAGTTTACCGCCCGGAGTGGACGCGCTGTGGTCCGCCGTTAGCCCGCTGCTTACACCGGGAGACGCTAATGTCAGCGGGAGGGGGGGGTCCACGACTGACACCGGTGTTTGACATGTCGTTGGGCAGTGCGGTGTGTTGCTGCTGCTGTTGGTGGTGAATGTTCAGTCTCTGTCACTTCCTCCGCGCGTCCTTGTTGTGTCGTATGGTATCGAACCGGTTAGCCAGCCGGTAGCTAGGGAGCTAGGTAGCTACGGCTAGCTGGCTAACATAAACACAAACGTCCTGTGTGTGTGTGTGTGTCTGATGCTGCAGGGTGAGGTGAGCTGCTAGTGAAGGTTATAGACTTACAGTAACAGTAAGTTTGTCTAAACAGTTCCAATCAGCTCGCCGACTGCAGGCTGTATTCCAACCAGCTAATTTCTTCCTTGTTTGTGTGCGAAAGCGCAGCATGAAGTAACGTTAACGCCACCTGAGACACCTGGCGCGACGCGAAGATCACGGTGCTCTTGTCTGCTAATCTGCGTGGATTCAGTCGCTTGTTTTTGCTTCATTTAAGTGCTGGAGAAGCTTAAATACTGAGGCTTTCTGCTGCAGGATAAAGCTGTACAAGGTTCAGCTTTCAAGATCTGTGAGGACACAGTAATCATTTAAATATCTTGAACATTCACTTGAGATCTGTTTGGTATTTGATTCCTAATCTGACACACTGAAACTGGTGCAGCCCACCTATTCTTGCTCCAGGGCTGATCTGATTCTTTCTTCTGAATCAGGACGTCCAGTGTTTGGATCAAGTAACTGGCGAACAATAAGGTGGGGAAATTTAAATGATCTGATCGGCCCAAGCCCCGATACTGACCTGATTACCTGAGACAGACCCACATTAAGGAGAGTTCCTTCGTCAGCTCGGTGTTTCGTTCAGTCTCAGTGAGACACACTTTGGTTCATGATATTGTTCACCTGAGATCCAGTGATGCTTGATGGGTTTTCAGTGTAGTGAGTCCACAGGTGGTCGTTTGCGTGGGTCCCCAATACGATTTGTGTTGTATGGTTTGGGGACAAACTGTAGTGTGTTTAAGCTACACTTGAAAATGTATCTGAAAATCAAACAAAATAAAATTCCAGGTGTGTAAATTCACTGCAGACACACAGCCGCTGACAGACAGAGGAGGTCGTGTTATACAGAGAGGGATAAGAGCTTTTTCTGGGTGAATAAATGTTTGAAAAGGGAATCAAAGGCCAACGAGAACACTGAGCTTTCACGTCTCCTCAGGAGTCATTAATGACACCATCAAGCATGTCATGTTTAATTATAAAGCAGTTTAACACAAAGGGCACCATTTACTGCACACTGCCGTGAGAAACTGAGTAGGATGCGCTGATAATCAGCCACCATCAGCAGTCAATATACACATTATTAGACTCTTAATCAAACCAATAACTAACCACAGACAACCTCATCATGCTTTAGCAGCTTCCCAGTGTTTCTTTAGTGGAGACAAAACCTTATTAGCAGTTTGAATCAAACTGAAGCCCCCTGCATGCTCGGGGAAACTATTATGCCAAACTCCCTTTAAGAAATATGACATATTAACAAGTACTTACGTGTCTGCAAAAAACACATAACTCTAGAAACATGAGATAAAAGGCGTCAAGTGTGGACAGTCTGTTTGTCAATTTGGCATCAAATAATCCATAAATATAAACTGTGTCTCCATACTTACATGCTTTCTGTGTTTCACATTTGTCGCCTCACCTCGCTTGCATCCTCCGTTGCTTAGCTGCGCTATTTTAGTTGGAGAAGACAGTGGGAATAAGAGGCCAACGTTTCAGAAATGAAGTTTTCTCACTACAATGCGTGCTGGTTGGTGGATCAGACACATGCCGTTAGCATTATCAGGGGAAAATATAACCCGTCAGAGTCGCAGTACCTTTCAATTCAATTTCATTTATATAGCACAATATTACAATCTGCCTCAAAGGGCTTTACCTGTCTGTACAACATCACCTGAGATCTGTATTTTGCCGGTTGACAAGGCAGAGACAATACAGCTTTTAGTGGCGACGAATAAATGTTTATTACCTGGAAATGAGATGAACGCGTTGAACCAGATGTAGCCGACTGACTTTTACACTCCAGGAAACCGCTTCTGCAACAGCTACTTGATTTAAATAATGGAGGCCCAGGTTCAGAACTGTGAAGATCTGATATTAATGACCGTTTCTCTTAAAGATCCACTGCAGGATTTTGTGGCATCTAGTGGTGAAATTGCAAACTGCTACCATGTTTATACCTCGGGCCTCACCCTGCCCTTCCACGACGGTGGCCGCGAAAAACAGGAATGGCCCTACCTGGAGCCAGTGATTGGTTTGTCCGTTGTGGGCTACTTTATAAACATGGCGGTGCAACGTGACGACCTCTGTGGAAGGGGACCCACTCATATTATCAACCATCCAAACACTAGTACGCGTCCAAGTAACGAGTACTAGCCAATCACCGCGCTGTGGTGGTCTTGGCAAAAATGCAACCCGCTCCCTCTGTTAAGGGCTTATTCTAAGGTAATGAAAACATAATAATTCTTACTTTCAGGTGATTCTACACTAATGACAACGGACTTATGAATATTATATTCCATTTCTGCCATTAGATCCTCCTAAATGTTACACACCAGACCTTTTCAGAAGGGGCACCACTCTGTTGAACCACAAACACTCAGCCCTGTTGCGATCCTACAGCTTGCAGAGAGCTCATAAACCAGGCAAACGTTTAATTCTGGCCATGGTCAAGTCGCTCACATTAACATTATAACCATAGTTCTATATATCTCATTAGATAAACCTTCCCATGAGACCTGCGGACCCACAGAGCCTCGCTGCTGACTGCCGCAGTGACGTCACCTGTTGGATGTCAACTCAAAATCAGAAATCCTATTGTTCCATCCCCCACACCCCGTCAGTCTCATTGAGAGTGGCCTTGGTCTGCAAATGTGAAGCCCCACTGCCTGAAATGTGGGCACACCGTTTGATCCTGACCTAAGCTTTAATCTACAGATCTAAAGGGTTGTGTTTCCTCCAAATGTGAACCATCTCCAGAATGAAACCAGTGCTCTCACACTCCAAGTTATTTACACATTTCTCTTCTCCAGACTCGCCTTCTGTAACTCCCTCCTTTCTGCCAGAAACCTAGAGTCATTCTCTCGCCTCCAGCTGGTTCAGGATGAAGCTGCTCGGCTTCTGGCTGGTTTTAACAGACGCCATCACATCACCCCCAGTCCTGGCTTCTCTCCACTGGCTCCCTGTTCGTTTTAGAAACGATTTAGAGTTCTTTCTGATCACTTTCAAAGCACGTGTGGGTCCGGCCCCAAGCTACATAATGGAAATGTTGACCCCGTAGGAGCCAGCTCGCAGCCTTAGGTCCTCAGGCTCGGCCGTTCCAAAGTCGAGGCTTGAATCTAAAGGTGACCGAGCTTTTGCCATCAGGACCCCTCGCCTGTGGAACAAGCTGCCTGAGGAGACGAGGCTCCCAATCAGTGATTCAATGTTGTTTTTCACCCTAAAAATATCATCAATAATGTCAACCCAATCATCAGTTGTGGGTATTTCTGGTTTTAGCCACTTTCTAGTGATGGCTTTACTGCCAGCTGCACTTTACATTTACATTTAGTCATTTAGCAGACGCTTTTATCCAAAGCGACTTGCATATGAGAACATTCACCGTTCTGCCACCAAGCCACAGCCGCCCTTTGAATACTTTGAATACGAAGAAGGGATCTGGTACAAGAGGCCGGCGGGACGCCCAGATACAGGGTCTCCATTTAACTGTAACCACCACCTGAAGTACCCTTTGTAAAATGTTACGAACCTCCTGCCAAAGAGAGCTTAACACTGGGCGCGCCTAGAATATAGTATCTAGTAATGACGCCTTGGAAGACCCATGCTGTCTCCACCAACCGGCCAATTTAGTATAATGAGTGTTTTGAACCGGATTAATGAAGACGAGGTGTTTCCAGTGAAACTCCCTCCATAAAGCTGAACATGAAGCCTTCCACTGGTGTACTTAGGTTTCCCTCCCTTTCCCATCTCTGTTTTACATACGAGTGACACTTTGTTGGTTGTAAAGTTTTGAGATGGTTTGAGGTTCAAACATATGAAGACATTTAGTAGTATATTATCTAAATACTTTTGTTTATGTACCTTCACGTGACGTCGTCTCTTTATTGCTCTTATTGTTTCCGTTTGTTTTCCTTTCCTTTGTCGTGTTTTTCATTGTTTAAGGCGTCTCGATGTTTTGTCTCGCTTCGTTTGGCATTTGTGTGTTTGTCTTTCTGCTGTTCCGTCGCCCTCTGGGTTTCCTGTTTCTGCTACGCCTCGTCTGCTTGAACTCTGTTTTTAAAGGTGCTACATAAATAAGGGTATTATCATCATTTCCTTCTTCAACAAGTGGACGTGACGGTCGGCTCCAGTTAAAGATGATAAGCTGCTACCTTGAGGTTTAGGGAGTCCTGGAATCAGAATCCCTTTTTTTCATCCACAAGGGGAAATTCTTTTTGTTACAGACATGCAACCAACCAGTGGAAGACAATGGAAGTTTTAAGTAAAATACAATAAGATAAGAGTGTAGTATTTATCAATTAAACCCCCGATTTACATTCTAACTTAAATATAAACTATGAATATCCCTCCCAATCTATTTACATAAGTCACATGGTCATGTACAGTTTACAGTATTTTAACAACCTGGAGTTTGATCTGAACCAGCCAAGCCGAGCAGGGAGTGAGGGAGTTAGACTGAGCCGGTGTTGTAACAAACTCTCCTAACACCGAAGGCTCCGAAATACAACGCTGATAGGTTGATTAAATATTGACCGTTGAGGTGGTAGGGCTCTACAGACACACGGATAAGAAATGTGACCCTGTACGACACTAGGCCAGTGCAGCATGGCCAAAACCGTAGCTAAGACCTGCCGGGTTTACCAAACCAAGATGAGAAGCCTTTCATTGGAAACCGCTTTCAGAGCGCGGGAGCGCAGTAAAGCCGTCCCCGGTGTCAGCGTGACGCCGCCGTCAGTGTTTGAGTGGACGCAGCAGCAGCGGAATCAGTGCGGCGTCAGCAGTTTTGTTCAAACAGTGTTAACAAATAATAACATCCACCCCCCCCCCCCTCTTAATCACATCCAGAATGTTCTTGCCCTCCCTCCACACAGTGGGACTGCACCACCTTGTGCAGAGATGTGAGCTGTCGATAGAAACCCCCCCACCCCCCCCCAAATGAGGGCCATGTCCTGAGAGAGAGCCGCCTTATCGCTGGGTGAGGAGGAGTTCAAGCCTTCAGCTCCACATTGTTGCTGCTGTAAACTTAAAATACCTTCAAGCTAAATCTGACTCATGGTGTGTTTCCTTTGGGCAGTCTGTTTATTTAAATTCACTGTGCATAAAGTAGTCAGTGAAAACACCCCGCTTCTATGTTTTTATCCCCACTGTGAGGCACTTCTCCCGACTCCCTGATTTTATGAAGCGGTTGCGTGTTTATGTTCACCGTCGTGAGGAAGAACAGATTCCCGTTCACGTCTCAGGCTGACTGGCCGCCGAGCTGTGACGTTTCCCCGGCGAGCAGTCAGCGTGACGACCCGGCTTCAGTATAACGTCCAGAGATGCTGGGCTGTTCTCAGTCTGTGTGCTTGTTAAGTTAAGCCTTTATCTGTCCCGCAGTGGGGAAATTGCGTTTAGCACCAGCAGGGCTACAGTGGTCCCGTAAGCAGCCTCGGTACCGCTCCAGTTCAGGGCCACAATTCGACAGGATCGCTCCAAATGGCCAGAGGGGTTCTGGTTCTGCTCATTCTGTCAGGGACAAAATAGAATATGGATGGGAGTCAGTGCCTTGCTCACAGACACTTCCGCAGCCTGCTGTAGTTTTATTTGACTGTCTGGTTTGAAAGAGCTACTGACTCATGAGTATCATCGGTCTTGTTTCAGCAGTATCATATTGTGATCAGATGATGACATAATATCCTGGTTCTGACCAACCTGTTGCTATAAAACACATTTCTAACGACCAAAAGAGTTCCAAAATATTAGTGAGTAATGTTTGTAGTGGTGAAACGACGATTCCGTCAACAGAACACGAATCTATTAAAATAATGATGGTCAATTATTTGTTTGTCAAGTAAAAATTCCCAACATTTGGGGAAAATGTGAACTTCTCTCTCATTTATATCGAACGGAGTATGTAAGTTTTGACTGTTCTGTAAATGGACATCACTCTTTTTGTTTCGACCGCTTGTAATGTTGTTTTTTACTAAATAATGAATGATTTAATTGGATAAGTAAAGATATTAGCTTAATAACCCCTTAAGAAAACACCACTCAGCATCACCGTGGAGGTCGGCGGCATTAACAGAGGTCTGATAGCAGAGTGCAATAAGCTGCGTGGTTAGTGAGAATGCTCCACATGATGGTTATGATAGTGGTTTTATCTGTGTGACTCAGCCATAAAGTGAAGAACCCTGTAAACGTCTGCTGAGTTCAGCATAAAGCAGATAGTTGTAGGTTTTATTGGCGTGTACTGGCTCTGTTGCCATGCTGACGTGTTTGTTCCCGATGAGTGGGACACAAAGACACGTATAAGCCGCTTATCCTGAATAATAAGACCCCAACCAGGATCTGAGGCGTGTTCAGGATATGCATCACATCAAAAAATAAATAGTATAATTTAATCCTGAGGCCGGGCGTGGTGTGGTGGCTCTCGTTGTGTACAGAGGAGGAGGAGGACAGATGTGCGTCTGAGCGGCGTGAAGCCGGTGGCGTCCCTCCCGCCTCACAATAACCTATTTATGGAGCAGCAGCGTCCTCTCGGTTTCCCGTTCACACTCTGCTGCTCGTGTCTGTGTTCGGGCCACGCTGATGAAGGTGGCAGCGTTGTGTGTCTGGTAGCATCCGCTCAGCCCTTCCCTGCAATCCTTCTGGACCCTTCATCTAAGCCTGCCGCCGCAATCAATCAAGACAGAAGCTCCTTCGCTGTTCAGCTGTCCACAAATCTGATGAACAGCCAGCAGATTTGATAATTGATCACTTGAGTCATTTATGCAGCAAAAGGTGCAAAACGATTCTTTGTTTTGTATCATCGTAGACTGAATCTGACGACGTGGTCCTCGACCTCGCGACCGCTTGGAACTGAGCCCAGCTGATCTTCGTGTCGCATGTGGCTGCTTAATAAACGAGGCGTTCGTGTCCTTCCTGCTGTAGCCGCAGACCCTGAATGTGGTCTGTTTGGGAACTGAAATGAACACCAGCAGACAGCCAAGCTCGTTGCTAACAGCCGTGTTGGCAGAAAGCCAATCAGCATCTTGAGTTTAACTTAATTCTGAAAATCTCGTTGGCTGGGAAACGCTGAAACTGGAGCTGTTGTCCACTATGAGCCTGTAACGCCGTGCAGTACAGTACACTGCACTGTGTGATTTCTACACACCGATGGGTGCATTAGGGCTGTGTTTCACTTGAACTCTATAACGTCTGGGCTTCTGTCGTGACCCCTCCCTCAAAATTCCGGTTTTTAATCAGGGAATATCTTCTCCGAGAATAGGGAAACGATACAGCCAAGCATCAGGTACCAGCCTTTATTCATTTTTGCCACTTTGTGTACAGTGACAGCTGTAGAGAGACAGGACAGGCGGGGGAGAGCGAGAGAGAGACAGAGGGGACGACATGCAGCAGAGGGCCGCTGTACCGCGGGGGCTCACGCTGTCGCCTCACAGCACGACGGTGTTGGGTTCGAATCCCGGCTGGTGCCGGGCCTGGCCTTTCAGTGGGGACTTTGCATGTTCTCCTCGTGTTTGCGTGAGTTTCCTCCAGGTGCTCTTGTTTCCCCCACCTTCAAAAGCTGTGACTTTAGCAGGTTAATTAGGCTCATTCTCCTGTCCGCCCTGGACCAGAGACCTAGAGCAGGAGCTGGTCCCCGGGCGCAGATCTAAGCAGGGACGCCCAGACTTCCCCCTCCAAAAGACCAAGATATACCAAGGGCAAAACAAATTAACAGGAAATTAAAAACCAATAAAATAAACAGGGAGCTCAAATAAAGTCAGGATATGCTTTCTGATAAAAGTACATTTTTAGAAGAGACTTTAAAGAAAACAGCCTAATTTCCTCAGGCAGGTTGGTCTGTCACCCTTTAGTTTTCAGCCTGACTCTGGAAGAGACCAGACGCCGGCCCGAGGATCTCAAACTCCGCAGAGGGATTAAAGGGCTTAAAATACAATCTGGAGCCAGATCATGAAGAGCCTTAAAACCAATCAATACAATCTTAAAATCACTCCTAAAACAAACAGGGAGCCAATGTAAAGAGGCTAAAACAGGTGTGACGTGATCGTACCTCTTGGTTGTGGTTAAAGGTCACATTCAGGAGGAGCTGCTGGCTGAAATGGAATACAGCATTATGTTTTCATCAGTGTATAATCACCTGAAAATAAGAATAGTTGTTTTCCTTACCTTTTTAGTATAAGCCCTTAAATCTACAGAGGCACTGCCATGTTTCTACAGTAGCCCAGAATGGACAAACCCATCACTGGCTCTAGAATGGGCCGCTCGCGGGTTTTGCGAGTTTCGCGGCCGCCGTAGTTTCTTCAGTGAAAATAGCAGCTTGAAAATAAAATGCAAAGATTACCATTCCCACTAAAATCGTGACTCCCATCGCAATATCTGTCAAAATAACCACAATATGGTTGTTCGGTCAGCCCTAATTACCAGTCCTGTGGTTTGGAAATTGGACTCTAATCACAGTTTTGATAAGAGGGCGGGGAGTCTCCGATATCTCCCTCCATACTGCGGAGTCAGCTTTTAGTTTGGGTGTCACTGCAGTGCCACGATGCATGACGTTTGTGGTTCTCGCCGCAAAATCCAGATTTAATGCAGACAAGTAAACTTGTCGATTTCAGTCCTGGTTGATTTGGCGACACCTTCTGGTGGTGACAGCAAATGCGGTTTAATACTGCAGCTCACAGAACTCCTAAAACAAACTGTTGTCGTTTTAGTACATAAGGCAGGCGATAACTGGCCTTTTTCCATCATTCTGTGAGCGATTGGAGTTTCTGACGCACACGGCTGGAGTCTGCGAACAGCCGGGCACAGTGACAGGAGTTACCTGGCTGAGGCGATGGAGGTGTGCCGCCTGTCGCCTGCAGCTCCCCGTGGCTGCTCCTGACGCGTCCTTTGCTCCCTGCCAAAGTCTTACATCTGATCCGCCGTCAAAAAATGTTGACCATGACAGTTGTTTCGTTTTGTAGACATTATTTTTAATGAACTACAGCGGTCAGCGTCAAGCTCACTGGCAAACGCAGTGCATTTCCTGCTTCGCCAGTTAAATTATTTTAATGTGAAGCTGCAGCAGCAGGAAATGTTCGGTTTGCATTAGCAGTAACTTAATAAAGCATTTTTCTCCCCGGAAATGTCGCCACAGACACTACTAATACTGCAAATGCAAGGAGTTTTATATAATTTCACAGTGGGCCATAGGCTCAATCATCATAGTGACTTAACAGACATTTATTTAAATGAAAATCTTGGAGATTGGCACCTTAATTCATTGCATCTCTGCCTTAACAGTGACAGTGTGGGAACGAGTTTGCAGCGATGGCTTTAAGTACCTCTGAACTGCAAATGATGATTTTCTTTTTGTATAGCCTTCGCTTCTTTTTGTTTTTCCAGAATACTTGAACGTTTTTTGAATTCACACTGACGTCAAACAGAGAGAAGCAACACAAGACTGTAATCAACAAATGTTCAACGTTCTTTCCTGGTAATTGTTCAGCATTGAACGATCATTTTAGCATTGTAAATAAATGTGTCTGTGTGAACTTGAATTCAGTGTTACTGAATAAGAGAAACACGCAGTTGTCATGTGGAACAGTAAGTTCTGTAATTCACTGATGCTAAGGCCCGTTGCTGCTGTTGAATGCAGTTTCAGTGAGTCCTGCCAAGCCGGTCTGTCTTTAGGTAGTGTTGTGGTTTGGTTTGGTTTCCTGTTGTCAGGATCAACAAGCTGCATGGTGCTTCACATCCTGCCTCCGTCCGAGCCCTGCTGTGTTCGCTGGATGTCTGTACATCCTGACTTCGCTTTACTCAGACGCTGTGCTGTTATGGAGTTGGCAAGCCATAAGCGCGCTCTTTTTTTTCTATTATTTAAAATGTCAGGATAGTGTTATAGAGAGAAAAAAGACAAACTGAAAATCCCCGCCCACTTTTTCAAACTTCTCTTGGCCTACGTGGTTACCATGTTTGGTTTAACTGTCTGTTAGTTTACCCCCCCCCCCCCCTTTTGTAAACTCTGATTTAAACCAGAGCCTGACAGCTCTCTCTGTTTTCTAAGTCACACGCCAGCGAAGTTCATTCGCGTGTCCTCGGGAAGTAGTTGGTGCTGGACGCTTGGTGACGTCGTGACTGTTTGCCCTCTCAGTTGCGGACAATCAACCAGGTGGTTCGTTACACAGAACCATCTGAGAAGTTGTCCCTGGAAACTGTTTGGAAAACGGCAGGCACTTTGAAATAAATACGTGGCAGGTGGATGGATGTATCACAGGCTAACTTCAACCAATCAGATCAACAAAACCAGCAGAGCCGGAGAGCGAAAACACCTTTTCCATCCAGGAAAGCCTTCAGCGCCGTGCTTTGCTCTTTTTTTTCAATGAAGAAATACTTTACAGTTCTGATATAACCGATGCTAACCCTTTAAGAGCCGCCATTGATGTTTTCAAACGAGCAGTTGTTTCACCTCTCGCTGTCGTCACGCCTAACCCACGCCCGTAGCTGCCAATAGTTCCTCATAGGATGCTGATGGTCCAAACCAATGTGGTTCGGCCACAAAGCGCAGAACTTGAAGCCCGGCAAGGTGGATTGTCTCGTGATCTCGCGACTCCAGCTGCCTCACAAGGGAGGCGGACAGCATTTGTACCAGCAGCTCTCTGGTGGCGCAGTTTTTACTCCATCACAGCAGGGTTATATAAAACCGGATGGTGACACAGCTCATGTGAAAAATGCTTCCTCTGTTTTGGACTCTGCAGCTCTGTTTCCTCAAAGCTCAGGACCGTCGGCACGGTTCGCTGCTGGTCAGCAAATTTGCATCTCAGAGTTTGAACTTTATGCAAAAATGGGTGTATCTTCGGCGGTAGAGCAGAGTTTGCATTAATGGTAGGGCTGGTGGTTAGATCCCTGGGTCCTGTCTACATGAGCTAGAGAATGAACTGGAGTTGAAGCGATTTGGTTTGATAATCAAAAATGCCAAACGTTCTCTGGTTCCCGGCTTCTCACGTGTGAGGATTCGCCGCCTGTCTTCTCAGTTTTACACCACGGTAAACTGAATATCTGTAGGTTTCGGACTGTTAATCAGACATAACACGTCACTTTGGGCTCTGGGAAATTGCAACTTTTACTATTTTAAGATGTTTTTAATAGAAAAAAGATAATCGCTTCATTGAGAAAGTAATCAAACTGTGAGCTGCAGCCCTACACTGAGCCACAAATTGCTTCTTTTGTTCAGGAATCAGGGAATAAATGTAAGTTGTTGTGGCCTAAACTGTTTGCTAAATTAATTTAATGTCCCTTCTTGTTTACTTAATTTCCACGCGTGAATTCAGTGGTCGCGGTGTGGATGCTGGTGTGCCTGAAACGTGAGGATGTCAAAACTCCACCACAAACACCGCGCCGCTGTAGAGTCTAGAGTCTACAAACTAACTACGTGGAAAGCCATAAAGTCTGGGTTTGCGTGCGTTGTCTGGATCCTGGTGATAAAGCGGTTACTCTCTGTGCGTGTTTAAAGTTCACGTCGTGCTCTGTTGCTGCTCACCTCTCCCTGCCATGCCCCGTAAGAGTGATGTTGAGTGTTTGAGTGCAGCACTTGAGGAAAAATGTAGCGTCATGCAGGGATCAGGCGCTCGGCCCACGCTGACTCTCAGCCCCTCAACAGAGTTTGACCTGGCTCTGGTTGGAACTGCTGGGAAATGATGAAAAAGGCTGCAGGTTGCAATGAGGACGGCATGAAGGCCCTTTGACTGGCCAGCATCTGAGACCTGTCCATTGACTTGATTTGTGTTGTCCGTCTGTCTGTTTCAGTTTTGCATGTTGGAAATTAGGGTTGGCTGTTGGCGGTGTGGCATAACCTTCATGACGTCATACCTTTTTACGCACAGCAGCAACGAGCATCGCTGAAAGAGGAAGTAACCGGTGTTGTGCCGCTCCACGGTGGAGGAGTTGGTTCCACATAGGGGGGTGACCTGAAGGGAGAAGCAAAGGGAGATGATTAAAGTAATTTTAAACACTAAGATAAGGTGGAGAATTAAAATGATGATACTAGAAATGATTTATCACAGAAATAGTCTGACAGAGTATTTGAATAAATGACGTCGATGTAAGGACTTTAGAGCGTCGGCTTTCTTAGACTCGAGCCGTCAGAGGGTCACCAGATAAATCTGCTAGATGATTAACAGGATAGGGCAAAAGACACAGGCTACATTTGGATTCAACGGGACAATAATAACAAAGATTGTGGTTTATTGATCGCACTACATTGAGGTATTTCCCCAAATGCTAATTGTCTTTCTTTCCATTGGTGTCTGGTTTGCTCAGACAGCAATGGCAACATCTTTCTTATTATCAAGGAAGCACTTCGATCTAATCGGTGCAAATACAAGTCTCATACAGGGCTTTCCCGGGAAGTTATAAGCTCTGTGATGGAGCTGTTTGCCTTTTCAGGTTTCCTTTTCTTACAAACTTTATTTCCCCTGGACTTTGCCACGAGCTGCTCGGATTAAATACCGCAACGGACACGTAAAATGTGATCAGTCGATCGCTGTCGTCTCCTGAGCTGACTGAACCCAGCACATCTAATCACACCACCAATTAAATTACTGTACTGTCTAAACCAGGGCAGACATAAACAGTTCGCTTCATCTTTATTCATTTCCCGATGGCAGTTTGGTTGGAGCATGCAAGCATTACATCACACAACACATACACACAACACAGGAGAGGAAAGCTTAAAAAAACGTTACAGCTGAGGGGGTAAACGACTGTCTAAACTGATTAGTTCTATACCTGAAGCGAGGTGGTAAAACCCGTGATACATGGGGGGAGAATCATCTAACAGGATGCCCTGGGCTTTTGTTGACCAAGCAATCCCTTTGCTGCCCCCTCTTACACCGAGCATAAGTATTACCTAAGACAGTACCCAGATACTCTCAGTACCCACTACGTTAATACTCGATAAAGTAGTTTAGCAGACGTTTTTTCGCCTTTTATGAAAATACTGAAGTACTAATTGTGAGAGAGTTACACCTGCGTCCTCTACACCTCGCTGAGCCCTTTGCACAAACTGAAGAGGAAGTAGAAAACTGGTGAGTCCTTAACATCATTTCTCTCCTCACTAACCTTTCCTAACCTAGGATGTAACGTCCTCTAATGTCTGTTCGTTAGGCTTTTTTTTTGGCGCTGAATCGCTGCTTCCACCGTGCAGGTCCTTTTTTTTGTTGAAGGGACGGAGCAAAAAAATGTCATAATATTGGTCCTAACTGCTCGGCACATCATTCCCTAAGTAATCGACCCCCTATGTGATCAGGCCCGTGTGCCCTCCTGATTTTACAGTGTTCAGAAACGGTTATCACATCCCACACAAAGACCCAATCATGCTCCCCATTTACCCTGCGTTCATTTTTCAAACCCTCGTTTCCGGTTATAAAATCGTAAGTATCAAATCTTTGTCTTTAAATAATAAAAATGATTTAATAAAACCCGCATCTGAGCTAATCCCATTCAAACTAATTATTTCTTGCCTCCACCTCCCAGACAGAACCTAAATTCCCCATTCTCACTTTTAACTCAAGCTCTTCCTTTTATAGACGGCTTTAGCCTCCTTAATTTCCCCTTTTAATTGGGATAACAGTCACTGTCAGTTGATTAATCAACTGACAAACAGTTTCAGCATTCATCTAAGCATTTGCCTCATTTATTAAATATGTGGCCTTTCCTTTTCCTTTAAGGTTCTTTTTATTTTATAAAAGTTTTAGAATTCTTCTGATGTCGGTATATCAATTTTTGTTCCCGGTATATCGATATGTTCAAACGAGATATAAGAGGAGACAACACCGTTTACATCGATATAGTTTCATATGGCATTAAAATTAGATATATATAGATATAGATATATATATATATATTTTATTTGAATTTTTAAAATATTTTTTCAATGTAATTGATTTTTATTTATAAAGTTGTATTTAAGTTTACATTTATTTTCCAACTAGCTTGAAACATTCTGCTTAATAAATACTCTAAAACTTAAGTAAAGTTTTTTATATTACCTGTTTTCTATATTTAATACCTGGCCAGTTATTGATTTGTCTGGTTAATCTTGGATACATATTTTATTTTAGTATCGTGCAGTGCACAAAATTTAAGATTCGAGTCAGTGTTCATCAAATGAAGTTCAGTTTAGAAATGTTGTGCGTCCACTTATTATTAGTGGGACATTTCAGCTGATGAAGGGGAAAAATTCCAGATATCAGCCCTAAAAATCAGCTGCACATATCGGCAATCGGCTGACCCTGACCTCTAAAGCTCGGCATGTAGAAAAACCCACATCGGCCGATCTGTAGTTAAAATAACCTTCTTAAGCCATTTCGTGTGTAAAGCATCACTGCTGTCTCACAGTCCCGCCCGCTCTCCCTCTGCACATAAGAGATGGTCCCGGCTGCAGCAGTGGAACAACACGGCTTTGAAAAGCTGCTAAAAACCATTGATCCTAATTCCCAGTTGTAGTTACTTTACAAGAGAAGCGTTGCCTGAAATGCACAGAGGTCCGACAGAACCAACCGGCTCGCAAAAGTGACTCGTTTTCAGGGTTTCCGCTGGTCGCCGCCGAGGGGCAGTTCCGTTATTTTAGTCAGTCAAAGTGTGTAGTGAAGCTCAGGTTGCAGCGTATTGGTTAGTGAAAGGCTGTGCTGTTTGTTGCCACAGAAGACATTTAAAGTTCTACTACTCTTCACAGCAGAGTTGGTCCAGACTGTCTGCAGCTAGCTAGTCGGGGGGGGGGGGGGGTAAGATCCTCCTATTTAAGCTCCAGTCACTCCTAATCAGAAACAATCCTCTCAGCCTCCCACCTCTACTCACAAGGCCTTACTACTCTTCTGTGTTCGCAGAGGAAACGTTTGCAGCAGAGGACGTACACGCTACCTTTATTTATATTGTTAATGAGGGTTACAGGAACAGGAAGTCTGCACGGAGAGGCAGAGTAGATCCTGGGTGTCTACCTGTGTTTGAGCGACTGCTAACCCAGTTAGTGGCCGGCTTCTTGTCCCAGTGGTGGAGCTGAAGAGCGCTGAATGGAGGAAGAAGAGGCCACATGAAAGCAGCGTCTGTACAGGAGTCTTTTCTTGCTCCCGGCCTCGACCTGATCAAAGGTGATTATACCTGCTGCTGGGAGCTCAATTCACAAACCAGTAATGTCGCACACATGTGAAACGCCTGGAAAAATGTAAGCATGGTTAAAAGAAAATTATTTTGCCTCTTTCGTAGTTTTTGGCATCTGAAGACGCAGTGACTCAATCAGCCCCTTGCTAGCAGACACACCATAGCCGGGGCGGTGTGGTTCATTTCACGTGAGAGATTTCTGTATTCTGTACGTGTTTGCACTCCTCTCGCTGGTTTGAAGTGGGCAGGAAGCGGTTGGGAAAAGGCGACGTCATGTACTGGCGTGCACCAATCACGCTTTAGCAATATTTGACCCACATTCTGATGACAGTTGTGGGGTTGTTTGGTCGTGTTACCGAGCCACAGTCTCAGGATGTGTTGTGTTTTATAACCAACTGGGACTGTTGCCCCTTTAGTCACAAATATTGGATGTTATGAGAGCGTTTTCAGGGGCTTTAAAACATGTTTGTATGTTTCACGGCGAGGTGTCCCAACCATTGTTTGTTAATCGTTAGTGAAACCAGGCTCTAATCATAACTGATGGGAAAGATGAACAAAACAAGACGGGCTGTAAAAAATAAAAGCTTCTTTTAGGCTAGAAAATGGACGCGTGGGACAGTGCTGCCTCAGGTGACCTCCTTTATTAACGATATCCTGAATGTCTAAAAGCAGCATGGCACCAGTAGGAAAAACCCACGTATGACGGCTTTATGCATCGGCTGTCTTCTTTTGATTTGTCTATCGTGCTCACTTGAGATTAATAAAAGTAATTACTAAATTAGAACAAATGCTCAGCGTTACCTGCTGGCTAAGGTTTGGTGATCAGTGTTCAGTGACTCCCTGCACAGGTTTTCTAGAGGGGAATGTTTGTGTTTGCTAACGCTCGGATTCTGCTGCAGTTTGCCGTTCTTATATTTATGGGGAAATAAGTCTTCAGTAGGTTGTTGCTGACATTTTAAGGTCTCTTTAAAACATTCTTACGTTTGCACCTGCAGGCAGGTTGTGTGTCAGCTTGAGGCTCAGGCATCACATGTCTCCCTCACCTGTTTGCCGCCTCTCAGCCGCTCTGACCCTGCCTGTCATGCTATTACATCAACCAGGCGCTCGTCTCCCTTACGGTCACCCCCGAACTCTTTGCTGAATTTACATGCTGCTGATTCAGTTTGTTTATCTATCACGTTTGGCTGCTGGGTGGAAAATTACAGTCAGTCCTTCAGCTAAAAGGTCCAACTGTCCGGTTAAACCGCTGAGCATTTGGGTGTAGTTTGGTCGTCTTCAGACTCAGGCTGTGGAAATATTGGAAGGAGATGAGAAATACCTGGAATTCATTCTCCACTGTGGTCGCAGGGCAGGAATACAGGTTTATTCTCACACTGCTCAGCAGGCAAAGCTTTGGGGTAAAGGCACCTTAGTGTTGGTAATAAGGGAAAGGAAAGTACTGCTTTTTCACCGTTCCCACCACCTAGATTCATCCCTCTAGTCCAGGGATCCCACTGGTGACCATCTGATCTGACGCCCACTTCTCAAAAAGCGTCTGGCTATAAAATTCCCTCTTTGTGTTTCATCGAGAAACACTTGTTGAGCCTCGGAGGAGGGACGCATCTTAATGGGTAGATTTTTATCCAGGTCACCCGACCCTGTGCACCGGACAAGTCACGATATTTAAAAAAATGTAAACAATAAACAGCAGTGTCAGTTTTAGTACAGGACTGTTTCACACAGTTTGCTTTGGAGAGCAGGATGTTGAATCATCCGAATGTGTCTGGTGCTGGAAACCCACTGCATAATCGGCTAGAAATAAGTGTATGAATCTGTTTTATCGTGCGTAATCATGTTGCTCATGCTGGTCCTGGCTGTGAGAAAGAACTCATCTGTGATTATTCCTGTAGCAGTCCGTAGCTGATGGATGTAGCCGGGAGGTTCACGCTGTTATATTATGTGATTGTTGGGCTTTGCGGGCGTCCTTCCTCTTTCTGCAAATAACGGGATCTGTTGGAATTTGTAGTAATTCCTGAAATTGTGAGATTACAAAATTATGGTTGGGAATTTCCAAATTTGTCTCCATTAAATGCATTGCACCCTAATTATAACAAAATCCTGACACACGTGGAAAGTTACAACTACAGTTTTCTAAGGAGGAGAAGTAGTGGCACAAAGTATGATGACGTAAACTTCCTGTAAACCTTTGCCAGGTGGTTTTAAATAGCTGAAAAATGAGCCGACAAAGAATTAAAATGTTTTTTCCCTCTTCATTGTGTGTGAAAGTGAAGAGACGCTCTCTTCTGTTTCTAGGCTCTGTGGGTTTTCTTGACGGAGCTGCAGTCCTGTTGTCTCCTGCTGTTTCTAAAGTCCACTTGAAACGGCTATTTACGCGTTTCCTGGCAGCTAGGGAGGGACTTGTAGGGGATATTGGCTTTTGGCTCCTGGCCCCCCGGGGTCAGCTGGCCGGCTAACCGAGCTAACGGTTAGCTACTTCAGGAACAACTAAAGCATTCTGTCCTTCAGGAATCTCCGTAAATTACATCTGACAAATGACAAACTCTAAAATACCATTAGGAATATCCATGAATACCTACAAAATGACTTTTTTTTTTTTTCACTGATAAGCCAGATACTGGCGTAACCTGATTTAAAAACACATTTGAACGCTGCCAGGGTGGTGACCGCTTCCTCTACCTCCTCCTCCCTCTCTGGACCTGAAGGCTCTGGTCCTCTTCCGCCCCATGGAAGAAAATAATCCCCATCTTGCATGGCAACAAGCATCGGATTGCGGAAGTGTTGCCAGGCTGTTTGAAGCTGCCAGATGGATTATTCGTAGCTTTTTCCAAGCTAAACAGGGTTTTACAGACCAGAAATGAAAACAGCGACTTCTTCAACAGAGCTATCTGCCGACACCAGTCTGATCTGATACTTTACATAAATGTTGATTAAATGTGTATCTGACACATTTAAATACCAGCGGTAGCCTTCTAAATGTGGCCAATACTGAAGGTCCTGATTCAAAACCATTAAGCGGATAATCTTAAATTATTGCTAAGACATTAAGGAAGGTTTAACTGTGAGAATGGGACTCCTGAAATTGATGTGACGCGATCAGCCAGGGGGAAGATGTACCACTCTGTTGGAGTTATTGGAACAATCTTAGGCTGAGTACAGACTCCAGCTTGCAGAGAGCTCACATGAATAACTCGATGGCCGGCCAAAATAAAACTCGGCTGTTGTCAGGTTTGTAATTAACGTCAATTAGTGGCAGCTGATATGACCTGCGGCCGCCGATGTTTCTCATTTTAACCGGTAAACGTGACGGTCAGCGCCGGCAAAACACGAGGAGCTTCGCCCTAAATTCTTTCCACACTGAACTTTTCTAACGGGAAAGAGAGGGGAGAAATAACTGGTCTGTTAACGTCCGGGTTTAGCGAATCCTGCCCATCCAGGTGTCTGAACGAAGTCAGTCGCAATCGGATCGTTTTTCCCATTAGCTCACTCTGAATTTCACTCTCATATTGCAGTGAAATGCTGTACTGTGGAGCTGGCCGTCATTAGGCAGAGCAGCCTGAGGTGACACAACACAGTAGAGTTCACTAAAGAAAGGGTCGGCTCTAGAAGATACCGATTCCTTAGAATATGCCCGGAAACACCCTGCTGTAGTGGAGTCTGGAAGCTGTAAGGAGGTAGTGCTCCCTGTTCATTTTACTGAAACACAACTAATCTTATTGAACTCTCCGGTCTCTGTCCTGGTTCAGGATATTTAAATTCTCCTAGCTTGTCTTCAACATTACTATTGTACTAAACCAACACGTGAAAACATTTTTCTGTTCCTTCCCAGGAGCGATTAGTCTGAAGTAATTAGATTCCTGTAATCCTCTGTGGTTTTCAGGTAGGCTTAGTGACTGCTGATATAAAGCCCTGTTTGAGGGGATTGCAGGGTTATATTTTACTGCAGGCAGGGGTGGATTGTGTTGTCTTAATGGTGGCTTTTGTTATAAACAGCATTCAGTTCTGCGACACACTCACAATAGTTGATTTATAAAGTTTCTGTCGGTGCTGCATCAGTCTAACAGGAATGGGTTGCGGACGGTGGGCAATGTGCTGATATTACACCATGAGAGATTTTGCTGTACTGTTTGTACCGTGGCCACTCTTTATTATCTCTGGGTGTATGACGCCAGTGTTGCAGATCAATGAGTTATGGTCATAACGGATTTTTAGCCGCGTTAGCAGCGTGGCTCTGTGGATGGCAAAGTCAGCCTGTTGTTCGGTCGGTCCACCACGTTGGTCCAGACATATCGTGATGTGCATGTGAACGATGCCATGCGGCTTTATACAGACATTCATGGTCCCAGGAGGATGAATCCTATTGACTTTAGCAATCAACTGAGTCTTCCTCTAGCGCCACCATGAGGATGATATTTGTAGTCTTGGGTGAAATGTCTCAACAGCTGTTGGATGGGTTGAGATGAAATGTGGTTCGGACATGATGGACTGCAATAACTGTGGTGACCCTCTGACTTTTCATCATCAGCTCAAAATATGAATGTGTCCTTTTGGTTTACGATCAAACCTGCCAGACTAATGACATCAGCCTCATGTACTTTGTGTTTAGTGCTAATTAGCTTTTTTTATTTTTTTTTTTTTGCATCGATGTGATAAAGTACCTTCATTTGTCTGGTACTAACCAAAAACAGACATTCCTCTCTGGGTATTTTATCCATAAATAGTTCACCGTTTGATTCTCATGAACAATTTGCTTTTTCTGAATAAATATCTTTGCTGTCATGTGAAATCATAAATACCACGAGAGAGGATTTTACACATAGCGCCAGCTCCTACTGTTAAAAAGGTCACCTATGCATGGTTGTGTCCATCCTGACGAGGTTGATTTGCATTTTGCTTGTTGGTGGTTTTGTGAGAACTGTCTGCCCTTCGATACATAAAACATATCTGCCTGTACATAATTACATAAACTGATTTTTTTTTTTTTTTCCACTGCTACATCAAGATTGCAGACCTCCATGTACTTTTTAGTTTTTTCATATTACTGAAGTTGTTATTTGTGAGGTTTCTGTTGCAACAAAAGATTACTTTTTTTGTTTTCTCAACTTTTTTTGAAGGCGTAAAGTCGTCCGTTTGAGTCCTTGGAGTGTGAAATTGATTGAATTAAAAAAAAAAAAACCCCAACAAGTTGTTAAAGTGTTGTTCAGCTCCCGGCTGCTACTGCAGAGCAGCTCAGCGTCTCCAGTATCACACTGTTTATACAGCTCATCTCTGCAGTAAATGTGTGGAAGGGAATGTAGGTCAGCTGTCGAGACGAACCCGTCCCGTCTGTCCCTCTGACCTCCCACCCCACAGATAAATGTCCTCGAGCTCGGCGAAGAAGAATCTGCTCCCGGGGGTGCTGTCTGGTTCACTAAAGTTCTTCTCCTTGCGTGTTTGTTTGTGCTGCAGCTTTCCGAGAGACAACCCTCCAGTGAAGATGAGACCATGGTCCCGGTACTAGCCTCCAGAAAAGCCAGCGAACTCCCTGTCAACGAAGTAGCGTGTGTCCTGCAGGTACGGCGTCCTAGATACACAGCTGCATCCTAACTATTCTTAAATCCACGGTTAACATCTTCACATCCAATTCCACAATAACAAGATAAATGTTGCCCTTGGCTGCATGTTATCACCCCCCCCTCCCACATTTCCTATCTCTCTTCAGCTGTCCCTATCCAATACAGGCGAGAAACCCAAACAAGATATATGTTAAAGAGCAGTGGACCTTCTTTGACAGCAGACGGCTTCACTGTGCATCATTCGACTTAGGCTTGATATTATAATTATGACTTTCAGTGGAACTGTATTGAGATGATGATTATGATGTTATCATTTTACACCAATTGTGTTTTCCAAAGGGATGATTTTAATGAAATTATAAATAAAAAAACAAAAGGATTTGTGAAGTGTTTTACGTATGAAGACTTTTGAACAATGCATTGCATTACAGCGGAGCACGTTTCAATATGTGCGTTGGCATGCATTTGTCATATTGTGATTGATATTGATATCAGAAAAATATATATATCTAGACTCAAACAAAGCACTGGATTTGGTTCCCTGCGACAGTCTGCTTGCTGACAGTTTCCTTGAGGATGCTC
Source organism: Coreoperca whiteheadi (assembly GCA_011952105.1). NCBI lineage: Eukaryota > Metazoa > Chordata > Actinopteri > Centrarchiformes > Sinipercidae > Coreoperca > Coreoperca whiteheadi. Next base: position 1,380,358 of record CM022486.1, read on the forward strand.
CGCTGAATTTGATGCGCAGGAGATCTGTGGCAGGGCCGGGTGACACCTACAGGAGCTCAGCAGTACCTGTTTAGAAAGTCTGTGTCCAGGATTTAGCAGTGAAGTCTTAAAGCAACCGTGCTCCTGTGTTGTGTTGGTGCCGGCAGGCCGACCTGCAGTTGGGTCTGACCCAGGAGGAGGTGAGCCGGAGGAGAGCCTACCACGGCTGGAACGAGTTCGACATCAGTGAAGAGGAGCCGCTATGGAAGAAGTACATCTCACAGGTAACAAACCTATCACGTGTGCTGTACGGGGATGAGCTTTACGGTGGCAGTGTGTACACAAAGTCAGTGTTGTGTGGCCGAGTTTGTTTGTTTGTTTTTTCACGCTATATTTTCGTGCCAGTCTGACCGTGAGCGGTGTGGTCGCACTGCTGTTGGCTCCAGTCTTCAGAATGTAGACAACCGTTTTTCCCCGCTTGCTAATCTGACAGTCCGTGTTTTAACGCTGCCGACTCATCGCACTCTGAGTCTCGGGAAGCAGCAGCCGGAGTGCAGCTCCAGGATGAAGCCAACGCACTAATTTGACTTTGTGCCTGATGAAATATCTTGAGGCTCGTCGGCTTCCAGACTGTCATTGTTTTGTCTCGAGAACACAAAGTCAAGTCCGACAGTATACGTGGGAAACAGGAAATGTAGTACACGTTAAGAGAACGGAGACCAGCATTATAAAGCTGCCATCTGGTGAATTACTAGGCAAAGACGAGACAGTTACAGAAGACGTGACACAAAAATAATATGAGGCAAGATTAAACACGAAACATTCTTAATCCATTCACATAGATTTTTTTTTGTTTTTGTCGTTCCCTCTGACGACGTCGCCTTAGCTTTGACCTCGTTATTTGTGTGTTATTATCTTGAAATGGAAACACCCTTTTCCTGCTTAATTTAAAGGTTGGATTAAGAAAATACTAAAAATTCCATATGTTCTCTTTAAAAACTTTCATACCTTTTTTGAAAGTGTAAATAAACTATATGTACACAAGTTACAAATTTTACTTCAAATTAATTGCTTATTTATTTGCTTAAATAGTTTTAAAGGAAAATTATAGCAGCCAGCGTCACTTTGTGGGGTTCAAGCCAACGCAGACTGTTTGTAAGTTTAACGCTGGTCTGGACCTGGTTTAAATGCAGTCTGCACTTGAAAAAAGCAGTAAATTGTTTAGCATTTTCACAAACAGAATGATGGAAACCAACAATTTCTGATTCATTGTTTGATTCGTGTTATGCCACCACATTTTATGCATTTGCAGCGCCCCCTAGCGGTCAATTTAAACGAAACTTTCAGGGTATTTCAAGTCCTTATGTGGAGTTTTGTGCTGATTGGCCCAGCGGTTGTTAACGCGGCTCTATTTTTGTGCTGAGCCACGCCCCTTTTGAAGTTCATTGGTCAATATCTTAAGAACCAAATAAAATATCAACAAGCTTTATTCAACTTTTGATGAGCTTGGTCCAGTGATGATCCACGGCAGACTTGGCAGCAGTCGGGCCTACGGTTCAGGAGGAGATGTCAAATATCTGGTCAGGGGACTCATTTGGTCCAAGACGCTGTTGTGTAGAGCTCATCGAGCTGGTCGTATAAGAAATTTCACGCCAATTGGACTGATGGTGTGAGGGGCGTGGCCTTTGTTTTTGGGCCTTAATCGCAGCGCCGCCATGTGGCCGATTGGGCTCATATTTCTATGGAAGCGTTTCCTGTTAATGGGCCAAGTTTTGTGTTTCCAGCTCATTCTAGCTCACGGGAATTGAACCGAACCAGCAGACTAATAATAATAATAATAATAATAATAATAATGAACCGTGTGCCCTTCGGGGCTGAAACCCTCATAACAAACATGAGGTTGTGGTTTATGAAATAAGCTGGGTTTGATTTAGAATTAGTTTTTTATTATGTCAGTCCTTCCACAAATCGCGGTGTGAAGGATAATACATTTCAAAATGCATTTCAGTTTGTTTCTTCTAGCTCACATAACTTCCAAATGCTTGTTTGTCAGCACCAACATCACGTTTGGTTTCCTCTTGTAATTGCAAAATGCAATAAAATATCATCAGGTTTGCTACCAGACACGCAGAGGGCTCGTTGGACCAGGAAAGCTGAAACCTTTTCAGATTTGAGCGGTTAAATAACGAAAGCAGCCTGAGGGAGTTTTGTCGCTGGTCTCTGTTTTGTCCACATGAACTCTGATAAGGACAGAAGCTGTGGAGCCGAGCAGCTGGAGGAAGGAGGGACGGGAGGCCTCTGTGAGCAGCAACAGGGCCGAGGTTAAATATAGAAAGCCAGCAGGAGAGAGAGGGAGGATCCAGAGGACAGAAGGAAAGCAAGTGGAGGAGAGGATGTGTTGAATATATTTTTTTTTAGGTCCTCTCGCACATAAAATCCTTGAGATTTCCCCGTGAACTCGTGTCACTATCAGCCACAATCTGTAGAAACTGTTCACAGATGACCTGACAGGCCCGAGAGTGGAGGAGAGGAACTTTACTATAGGAGGCTAGAAATAGAGTCAGGGCCGTATCACTAAAAGATAAGTAACCTTATAAAACTAGAATACTGCATGCCTTATGAGCGCCTACCATGTACAGAATGAAGCCTTGAGAAACAAACAAATAAAAGGCACTAAGCGCTATAAACCCTAAACACCAATAGTAACTGCAAACAGTCACAGATTAAGTGTGGGGAGAAGGAAGTTAGAAAGGAAGCTTAGCAGCTTATTTGGGCTCGATGTGGTAACACGTGCTTTGTGGCCGCACTTTAGTTTTTAGTTACTCACAACTTTATAAACAAGAGAACATACGTCCTGATTTACTTCATGTCAGTTGTCAATAAAAAAGGCATTTATGCATTCAACAACAACGCTTCAGAAGCGCCAAAAATAGACCCAGAGCGTAAAGAGAGAACCATGCGGACAAAACGACGGAAAGGTGACATTTCTGTTAGTTTCACGTGTTGATGTGAGGAAGGCTACAGCCTCGTTTAGGCCAGATGCTTCATGGACGTCTTTATTACTTTTCCAAACTAAAACATTTGCACAAATTGATTGACTTGTTTTGAGGGAGCTCTCGGGTTCGTAGGTTGCTTAGGGCGGTTTTTAATTGTGTGGCTTGTGGAGTTGCGTCTTTACTAACCATGAAACCGATTGGTGGAAGTGGTTGGCACGTGTGATCGTCAGATCGTCGCGTCCGCACTCCCCAGTTGTATAAATACAACATTGTGGCTGCGCAGAGCTGCCTCCCTGTGAAGTGTCCCAGCCGTCCGCTGAACTCCTGGTCTCCTGTACGTTGCATTGTAGATGCTACGATCCCGCAGGTCTGCGGATTAAACAGTGAGGAGTTAAAGTTTGAGCTGCTGCCGCGTTCCGTCACGTCGTTGATGTGGAAACCGGGTCACTCGGATGCTGGAGCTGAAAATAGAGCCGGAGCTGTTGGCCCGCTGCACTCGATGAGCTCCGCCTCTTCGCTGTGGATGACTGACACTTGTTTCAGCTGGTCCTTACATCACACACGCATTTGGACTTCTATCTTTGTGAGGGTCGTGGCTCTGCATTCAATAGACAGTAACAAGTAGCATTCAGAATGCTTGAAAATGTTTTAAATCTTGAAAAGAAATGCGAACATTTCATTTTAAATTAGAAAAGTCTTCATTTTCCAAAATGTTCCTGAAAGAAAATTCATTTTCTAAAACGTACTCCTTTTCCAAAAATCCCGGGACCTCAACGTCAAGGTGTAAAACTCAAATCAGTCGTCACAAACACAGAATGACGCACGCGCACACACACGCACAGTGTTGGCAGAATATAGGCCGCTGACACTGATTACGCGATTCTTGCCGCTAACGCAGTTCACTGATGTCATAACCTCCTTTCTGTCTCTCCCTCTCCGAAGTTCAAAGATCCTCTCATCCTGTTGCTGTTGGCGTCGGCCGTCATCAGCGTTCTCATGCACCAGTTTGATGACGCCATCAGCATCACTGTGGTATGTCACCCCTCACACTCTAACGGCACACCGCAGTCGTTCTCCCGTTTCCTCCTCTTCCCCGAGAAGACGCCCCCGAGACCTGCAGTTCTTGTAACGTTGTTATTAATAGAAACCGCCGTCCATGGCAGCATCAGCAGCAGATGAGATGTAGATACATGCAGGAAATTCGCTGCTGGTTGTCTGCCTGTGAGTTTGGCAAATTAGATTATATGAAACTTGTTTTTTTTTCTTTGTGGATCCTTGTGGGGGGAAACGTTGTTGCAGCAGTGAATAATTGCATTGCTAATGTGCAGGATAATGGAAGAACAGGGGAAAAGGGAAAACCTTAAAGAGAATGTGTCTGATATAAAAACACATCAAGATAAAAGTCCTGCCGCGTTCATTACAGCCCATAATATTAAGGATTTGGACAGAACAAACAGCAAACTCGTAATTTATTTATTCTCGGGGCCTCAACCGGTAGTGGAGCAACCTGAGGGTGGCGCTAGAGGTAAGGTCATAGGTCAATGTGAGTCAAATTGTTCTCCTTCTCTGTTCAGGGAAATCTGAAAAGAGACATGATAGTCATGTTTCTAGAATCAGCGTGACACAAGAATAAACGTCCACAAGTCTTCTTTGAAATCAGAGAACAACGACGCTGCAGGACCTGCCTGAGAATCCCTCAGTTTCCCAGTGATCCAGTGATAGTGGTCTGTACATCTGTGGGCCCACTGCAGACAGGAGCTGCTGACAGCTCATCCAGTTACTTTTAATGGGGACAATTGGCCCAAATTACAGCATGGATATCTACCAAACAGAAGCAGGACAAATCCATTAATATTAACATTTTTTCATGTTTGTTGCAGAAGGAGTTTTATTTTATTTTTTCATGGAATCACTTCAGTTGCATTATGAGATTTGTCCTGGTGGTGGTGCTAGAGGAAAGGTTAGGGGGCCTCCAAATTCATGAGGAATAATCCTCTGGAGACCCTGAATGCAGACATTGCCAGTGGTTAGGCAAGATTAAACCAGCACTGGACTGAAGTGTTGGGGCCAAATGACATCGGGTGCCTTCAGCCTGCATTCGGATCAAAAACTGCATTAACAAAACACAAGATTCTGTGTTGGTGGCGCCGTGTTTATGCAGGCACAGGTGGGAAGGTGAAACACAACCCTGGAAGACCAGTTTATATAATAAAGTACATGAGTAAGATGAATAATTCTGTCCTCCGTGGTGACAGTGGAATTACGTAGTTTGCTTTACAAAGTCATCGACCAACAACTCGAGCACATCCCAAATCTCACGCAAGCTGATCGGTTGATCCGGCTCCTGTTGGGAGGGCTCACGTCCCAATACAACATCAACAGGGTTACTAGGAGACAGAAGGAAAAAAAGATGTTAAGCCTGAGAAGATGCCTGAGGTTACGGCTGTATAAGTATATAAGAAATCAGTATAAGCCGTAACGTTGCATCTCTAAACACGGCCACTGTTTGCGTGTGTTCTTGAGCTGTGTGTTCTAACAATTGTTGTACGTTTGTATGTACAGTGTAAGAGTCATTTAAACCAGTTAATCTGTGTAATTTAAAAACCTGCTGCAGTCTTGTTTAACTGTTGAAACCTCGTTTCACCAAACCCCTGAAACTGGACACCGAGTTACATCCGACTGAATGTAGTCGAGATGCTAAAGATGCTCTGCACCTGCTTCCTACAATGAAGTATTAAAATCTTTTAAGCAAGTATGACTTTATTGTTAAAATACATGGACTTTTTTCTTGTAAGGTTTTGACTTTTTTTTTCTCAAAAAAAGGTGATAGAGACCTATCCACAGACTCAATGCTATAAAAAGGTGCCTCTACTGGGCAGGAAGGTGTGAATATTCATGCAAACATTGGTTTCACTTTGACATTGAAATGTCAAAAAAGCCCCATTAAATCTTTCTGAGGGTAGAAAGAATGTACTAAAAACCCACAGAGACTGTGGAGTCCATGTCCAGTCTGACACAACGAGCCGCTGAAGCGTTGCCAGATGTTGAAGCTCAACCAGCTGCCTCTTTCTGTCTCTGTCTCCTTTACAGGCCATCATCATAGTAGTGACGGTTGCCTTCGTCCAGGTGAGTCCTGTTTGGGTTCAGTCTCTGCTAACAAATGTCTCACTTGTAATGATGCCATTAATATTTTTGAGGGTTTACAGCTTTGAGCAGTCTGCTGGGCATTTAGAGAGAGAGTGTGTGTGTGTATACTTCTACATGCACATTCATGCATTTTGCACAGCTTCAGCTGTTTTCCTTTTTCCTTTTTGTCCTCCTGTGTGCAGGAGTACCGCTCAGAGAAGTCTCTAGAAGAGCTCGGGAAGCTGGTGCCTCCAGAATGTCACTGGTGAGATTTGAATCCATCCATCGTCCTCTTCTTTTGTGGTTACAGTGAATGCTAATGTGCTTCTGTCCGGGTCACCGGGCAGTAATACTGCCGCGGTGGCGAGTTCCGTTCCTGACGGCAAACACCTTCTGGTTGGCTGCTGTAAAGCTTGAAGTTCTACATGTAGGTCCACCATGTCTCACAAATGCAGGAAGGGCTGCAGCTAACTGTAATTTTCATCCTTGACAAAAAGTAGTTAATAGGGCCCCAACCGAGTTTTTGGGGCTGGACAACATACAAGAAAATTACTTTTAATTGTCACGTTTCATAAAACCGAGAGAAGCAGCAGATCTTTGAAAAATAATCAGTGCGAGAAAACGTTTTTTGTTTGATAGATGACTTAAACATCAAAAATACCCTCAATTTGACAGATTGTTTCACTGTTAACCAATAAATGCAAAGCTGTCGGGTTGGATTGCATTAGGCACAAAATCTGAGCAGATTGAACCTACAGTAAGCACTTAGCCAGCATTTCATTTTCACATGGAACAGCATTGCCTACATCTTTCCTATGGAACGGTCCAACGTATTGAGATGTTAGACACATGAGGATTAGAAACCACTGAAACAAACAGCACATGCCAACTCCTCTACCAAGGGATAAAATCTGCCCGACAGCCCAACGTCGCCCCTGAGTGTCGGGAGACATTTAGCTCACCAAAAACACGAAATATGAGAAGTGCTGAGCTTCTTTTCTGAAACAAATACATTTCTTCATTATAATGGGTTTTTCAATTCCCCTTTATCTTCGGTCTCTTACTCCCCTTCTCCACCAAATACCAACAAATAAGTAGAGCTGTAAAAGGAAGACACTTAATTGGAGGCTGATTTTTCTCAGACACATCCAGCAGAGAGACGGCTCAGAGAAAGAAAGTATTCCTTCAAAACAAACTCCTCAGGCCTCGATTTACACTTCACATAACAGCAGGCAGAAGCAACATATGCCCCCTCACCTGGCAGAGAGCTAACACGCACACACCTGTGCAGAACCTGTAACAGCAGGCCTTTTCAGGGGCAGATCATCCCTCAGCTGTATTTGTTTTTCTCCACGTCCTCCCTCCTTCGCTCTCTCTCCACCCAGTGTTCAGAGTATTTTAATGAACTTACTGTCGTACTTGTCAGTATCCATACACCATCTGCAGCAGTTTGAAATCAAATATAAAGTCCACGACTTTGTTACATGTCTTCAAGGCCCAAGTGAAAGAACGTCTCATTTACAGTGTCACATGTAGTTTTTTTTCTTTATCTTTTCTTTTAAGTTTCCTCTTTTATGTTTTGCTTTATCTGCTCTTGTTATTCTTGTGTGCTTTGTCTTGTGTCTGAAGTTTGTGTTTGTATTTAATTCATATGTTCTCCATTGGGGAGGACTTGGGTGAGCTGGTCTTCGCACTGGTGTTGCGCTAAGAAATGTGTTCTGTGTCTTCTGTGAATGTGAATTTTATTTTATTTTTTTGCTGGAGGACATAAGCAAATAAAGATCGCTTAAAAATGTAAATTGTCTCTCAGTGTCAGGGACGGGAACCTGGAGCACATGCTGGCCAGAGAGCTGGTTCCTGGGGACACCGTCTGTCTGTCGGTGGGAGAGCGAGTCCCAGCAGACCTCCGCCTCTTCGAGGTACAAACACACCGATGTTTAAACATCAACACAAAAGCCATTGTTAGGTCATGTTTCTACCGGGTTTCTCCTTTTATTTATCCGTTGCAGGTTCACTGGGCATGATTATATATATTTCCAGGAACACACTGTTGACACAGTTACACACATGCGGCACACCTGGAAGCGGCTCACTACAAACACAGTATCGTGTTTCATTTCACAGGTCCCATTTCCTTTAGTTTCCTGGAAAGAAATTCGTGTGTAACTGGAAACTCGTTAGCGAGTTCCTTGAAAAGAAAACAGTGTAGTTTCGTATCAAATAAAGGGACAATATATCCACTGTTCAGATGGTACGCTTCCAGTTAGTTCGTTTCAGTGAATTGCTAGTGTAACCAAAGCCGCGTTTACACCCAAAGTACCCAGAACTCTTAGTGCCAGGAGCTGCTTTTCAAGGAACTAAAAGGTTCCTTCAGCCAGTTGTCTGCGGTTCCACCGCGGTCTGAAGAATAGGCAAGTTACACCCAATAGGTTACACCCATGCACCATTTCTTTTTATCAAAAAAAATGGTCACACCTGCAATTCAGCATGGGGCCTCTGCACGCTCACCTGTTTTATAGGTACTGCTCTTACCGGTGTGTGACGTTGAAATTGACAGCCACTACTTCCTCAGAGCGTTGTAAATATTAGACTATTGTAATACAATATACTTACAGTTTGAGTGGTAAATGCTTTATTACACCTGACAGCCCTTGAGGACTACCCTTACTTACCTGGTTCCATCGATCACATATTCAACTAAGCTTTGTAAGTGACAGAGAAGGCCGGCCTGTGACCCAGCAACGCATCGATCCAGATGTTCATAACCACTTGCTGGTCGGAGCTCAACCAATCAGACATGTTCAGCCCAGGAAGCCCCACCCCTAAAGTTCCTCTACTTTAGGGAAAGTACTTCCCCAACGAGCAGGGACCTTTTGGGGGTAATATAATGTCCCCGGAACTTAATTCAGACCCTCGTCCCTGCAGTGCAAACGTAGTTCCTCCAAAGGTTCCTTGTCCCCGGAGAAGGTTCCAGCAGCGGAAACAGTGGAACATGCAAAACTGTGAAATATGGCTACAGTCAAGTAAGGCCTTGCCCTTACAGTAAAGCAGAAAGACACATCTTAATTTAAAAACTCTGTCCAATCCATTTGTCAGTGTTTGTTGACCCCCGAGTGTCTGTGCTTCACCCTCTCAGTCGACCGACTTGTCTGTGGATGAGTCCAGTCTGACGGGGGAGACCAGCCCCTCCTCCAAGTCCACCTTCCACCAGCCAGCATCCACCAACGGAGACATCTCCTCCCGCAGCAACATCGCCTTCATGGGGACACTGGTGCGCTGCGGCAAAGCCAAGGTACCAGCGGGATTATTCAGTTTCCCTTTTCGTAAATTAGATTAGTTTTAACGAGTATTAAAATAGTTTTGTTCAATTAGAAACCAACTGATTCAGCTTTGTTTCTTTAGTCTATATTTTCACTTATCCAGGCAGCATTAAAAAGGTTTTAAAAACCTTAAATCAGATTTCTTAAATCTTTCTGTCACTACTGTAAGACACAGTAGGTCACATTGTTGTGCATTTAGAAACAGAACAGAAAGCCAAGTTAATGGGCCGGCTGTGGTTTGGTGGCAGAGTGGTCGTCCAGGCTTCCCCCAGCCACATGTCGAAGCGTCCTTGAGAGAGATACTGAACCCCAAAAATTGCTCCCAAAGCTGTGCCTTCGGGCTGTAAATGTGTAAGTCGCTTTGGATAAAAGCGTCTGCTAAATGTAAATGTTGAGAGGCTCTTTATTGAGAACTTAACTACACGAGTGTAATGCTTACTCGTTCTGGGCTTTTTTGTTGTTTTTTAATTCTGTTATGAACAACCTACACATACAGTGACACAGCAAACACACGTTCATCCCAACGTGGGAAGCAGAAATACAAACTATAAAATGAAATAAGATAAACCAAAATGCCTATAACACAAATGAGGCGTTATGCATGTACACGCTGTCTGTGATCTGTTTGTGTGGTGTTCCTCAGGGCATCGTCATAGGAACCGGAGAGAACTCAGAGTTTGGGGAGGTGTTCAAGATGATGCAAGCAGAGGAGGTACGTTATCTTATTTGAAAATTTTTTTTTTTTTTAAATGCCAACAAGCCGTTTAATGTTTTGTCCACCCAAAGCTACAGCTGTTGCTAGATTTCACCTGGAGGAGAGTTCTTGACCGTGTTTACGCGTGATCGGGTTTCACATCGGCTTTTTATTGTGCATGAGAACGTATACCTGTGACAGCAGAGGAGCGACGAATGGAGAGATAGTTACATGTAGAGATACATCCTTGTATTCAAAATAATTGTAATTCAGAGTCTTGACTGACACTAACACAAAGTAGCTTCTTGAAGTTAGAAAAAGTCGGTTTCCACCACTCGACATTTGACTGTCTCTCCCTGAGAGAAGCAGCGTATTGTGTCACTATTAGAGAAATCTGATTACTGGCCTGCTGCACATACAGATTTAAAGCGACCAGGTCACCCCAGTGCACAAACACATTTCTGACTACCTGCGTAACCTGATTTCTCTGAGTATGTAAATGTATTGAATGAAGCCAATGCTTCAGCCGATTTTGGTTTTTTTGACTCCTTGCGGAAATATGAAGTCAATTCCGTTTTATTTTTATAGCCCAATCTCACAAATCTGCCTCAGGGGGCTTAACAACGAGGACAGCATACGACCCTCCATTGATATTTGGAAAAACTCCCCAAGAATCAAACCCTTTAAATGGGGGAAAAATGTAAGAAAACCCAGGAAGAGCAACAGAGGAAGTAAATAAATACACTGTTTACTTAAATTGTTGGGATAGGTTGATTGGATTTTGTATCCAGCTAAATGTAAAGGATACTCCTTTTTAATTTTCACAGCTCAACTCCACAGAGTTTGGCAGGTTTAACTAATTAATCAATCTGTCAATCCACACATGAAAGGTGTGACGCCCGCTGAAGAGCAGTATTCCAGATGTGGCCACTTTCCTTCGCCTTTGACACAATTTACAGTCCCTTAAAATGTTTAAGCCACGAAATCCAAACCAGTTTAGTTACAAGCTCACAATTTCAGTTTCTTGCAGCTTTAATTTGCATGAAAGAAGGTCAAATGTAAATGGAGAGAGTAGATGTGCTTCCAGACCCTTTTCAGAGTTTTTTCTTTTACTTTTTATGTGGGAATAACCATGTTAAACAAAATATAAATCATAGCATACTTTACATGAGTAGCTGGCTGTTTGGCCGGCGCTTATGGAACGCTCCGTTTTAGGTGAGTTTGTTTTTGTCAATTAGCACTTCCAATGTCAACAAAGAACTTTTAATCCGTTTGGTTAATGTGGTGGTGTTGTTGTTCCACTGGCTCGTGGCTCAGACCACAGTCAGTCGCAGAGTGCCGTCAACTCCAGAGATGGACGCAATAATCGCCTCATCGCTCATGAAAATGTTTGAAGTAAACAGTGTTTGCTGTTTTTGTTCAGGCTCCTAAAACACCGTTACAGAAGAGCATGGACCTGCTGGGGAAGCAGCTCTCGCTCTATTCCTTCGGCATCATAGGTTCGTTGCTTTTCCAGTCGTCCGTATCGTCACGTCAGCCTTCGTCTTCAGCGTCTCCACGTCATGCGTCTGTGTTTCCTGTGCTGCGTTTCAGGGGTCATCATGCTGGTGGGCTGGCTGCAGGGGAAGAGGATTATGGACATGTTCACCATCGGCGTCAGGTAGCTGAATTTACCGCCGCTACGCTGAATCAGCTGACTGATGTTTGCTTTCTCCGTCTCTGGAAGCCGAGTTATGCCTCTGTGCAGATTTGCTGCAGCACCGACCGCCTGAATGCTTGTCTGTGTTTTGGTAAATGATTGAACCCTGGCAGCAGCTTTGGCAGCTGTCAGTCTGCAGTTCACTTATCAGATTATAACTAACTGACCTCTGTCGTGGCAGGTGTAGGGACTTAATGAGAGACTTAACGTGGGACAAAGCCGTTAATGATGATGTTCCGTAAAGAAGTAGCTCAACGTTTTGGGAGAAACAAAAACACTTTACTGCTGAGAGTGAGATGTTCAGATGTCAGTCTCATGTCTGTGTGTTCAGGGCAGAGCTGGAGCCAGGATGTTGTTAGCCTAGCTTAGCATAAAGACTGCCTGGCTCAGTCCAAAGTTCAGAAATACACCTCCAAAGCTCACTGATTACCACGGTGTATCTTGTTTGTTTAATCCGTACACAAACAGAAGTGTAAAAAAAAACACAGTTTGTGGTTTTAGCGCGACTGTGTGCGGCTTTCTGAGGTCGTCTGGTTTGGTACCTTCAAGACTATTTCCCAAAGGTCAGACTGGATTGTGTCACCGAGCAGGAGGAGAAGGCCTGTTAGCTGCTGAAACTCTCAAAGTGACCAGTGCATTATCACCAGTAAAGAATAAAGTTTGTCATTTTAAAGCCGTCATATTATTCTAATAAAGCCAGGTGTTGTCTCGCCTTAATAACCCGTGCACCTGAAGCGATGTGTGAACAGTTGTACTGATTATTGATCGCACGCCCCCTCTCCTCTCCTTCAGTCTGGCGGTGGCTGCCATCCCGGAGGGTTTACCCATCGTGGTGACGGTAACGCTGGCGCTCGGTGTGATGCGCATGGTGAAGAAAAGAGCCATCGTCAAGAAGCTTCCCATCGTAGAAACTCTGGGTATGTCACTTACGGCGCGCTGTTATTATGCCATACCTGCAACACGGCAGTTTTAACTTGATTTGATACTGACAGAAATGATCACAGCACTGATTGAACCTGTAGCCCTGACGTTTCCTCTGCTCACACAAAGTGACAAACAAAATAAATGATCGGGCTTTCTCTCTCCAAAACGGTGTTGCCGTGACTACGAGAGCAAAACGTGACTATTTTTAATCAAGTCTCTGATTCAGGAATGCATTTTCTTCACAGAAATTAACTGCAAGAGCCCCCCAGAACCATAAAAAAACCAAGTTTCTGATCCTTTTTGGATGATTATCTTCTGAAAACACACCTGTGGAAGCAAAATGATTATAAATAATGCCCTGCAGTCAGTGTCAGCTGATGCTACGATGTTATGTGCTAGCTGTGTGGCGTTTTGAGCACGTTGTGTGAGGTTGAGGCAGGATATGTGTGTTTGTGTCTGTAACTTTCCTCTTGTTGTTGTTCTCCGTCAGGCTGCTGTAATGTGATCTGTTCAGACAAGACGGGAACTCTGACCAAGAACGAGATGACCGTCACTCAGCTGTTCACGTCAGACGGACTGCACGCTGAGGTCTGAACCCCCCCCCCCAAAATCACTCCTCATAGGAAACATTCAAGTTTAGATTTGGACGCCAGTTCTATATTTATATTTAATTACTTGACACCTGATTACTGTGATACAAACGAGACAGAAATAGTTATTTTGTGTTTCTTGATCATTTTAACAGCTTGCTACAAATCTAATTTCCATTTTTAACAATCAAATATTTCATCTAACGTATAGGTGAAACAGGTGGTATTCAGGCAAAAGGGTCAGCGTATTGCAAAGGAAAAAAACAAAAGAATTTATAAGTCTTGTCATAATTTTATAAACAGAAGAATTTTTCATAGACTTACCTGGCAAGTGAACGGAGTGTAATGATAAGCGTGACTGTTTTTTGTTTGGTAGGGTGTGAATAAAGGCAGCTTGTGAAGTGAAATATATCGGTTGTGCTCCTGGCGCCAGGACACATTAGACGGATGCTGCTGAACTCTTTTCATTCCTCATTAAATCGACATGTACACGTGAGCGCAGATTGAGAGAATTCCATTTATTTCAGGATGCTGTCCAGTCTACTTTGCTGGTTATCGCAGCCACGTTTCCTTATTGTGAAAACACGGCAGAGAAATGAGATCGCTGCTGTAATGTGGCGTCCGTACCTGACGAACGTTGAGCCAGTTTCCTGCAGACCCTCAGAGAGCAGACCGACCCACTTCCTTCATCTGGGAATCCCAGCTGCCGTACTGGAAAAATGGGTCAGGTGACTGAGGACCCTTGTCTGGTTTTAACTGGATGGCTCCTTAATGACACAATAATATGAGGCCATAATATCAGACAAAGTCAGCGTGTTACTGACTGACATCAACCAACTTTTAAAATCTGCAGGGATTTAAAATAATTTTCATTATTAGCAGAGGGTTTTTGTCTTGTTTGAACATATGTTTTACTTTTCTTTTTTTGTTTGTTTGTAACGACGGGTCACTAAACGGGTTGTTCGCCCCTGATGTTGTCTTGCAGGTGACAGGCGTCGGCTACAACGGAGCAGGAGAGGTTGTACTGGACGGAGAGATCATCCACGGCTTCTCCTGCCCGTCAATCACCAAGATCGTGGAGGTGAGCCAACACGTCCGGGCTGCCGCAGGTCCCCAAAAAACCTCGAAAATGAATTTCCGCTTGTCTTCGTCTTTCAAAAATGTGTTTGATCAGACAAAATATCTGAAATTGCTGATGTTTAAAATGATTTACATGGTCAGAATCTCACCACACGAGAGTAGTTTTTGTCCTGTCACGCTGTACAAACTAGAAATACAAAACATGCTGTATTTGGTTCCAGATGGACGTTTGTAATAAAGAGAAAGCTCTCCTGCCGTTGTAGCAGAAGAGATATTAATTGAGGTGTGTGTGTGTGTGTGTGTGTGTGATGGCAGGTTGGCTGTGTGTGTAACGACTCAGTCATCAGGAATCACGCTCTGCTGGGACGACCGACGGAGGGAGCGCTCATCGCCCTCGCCATGAAGGTAAGACCACAGACAGACCGCTGAGCTGTGACCCAGGCTTTTACCCTGGACCCTGTCGAAGAACCAGCCTCTCTCAAAGAGACTGCATCAAAATAACCAGATCCTGTAAGGACGTCGCTCTAACTAGGCTTGGGCGGTATCTATCTTTCATACCTTCCTGACATTTCACAGTGGGCATTTGGTACGTGACGGTATGCAACCGCTGAGCTGCTGGTGATGGAAGTCATTGTAGCATAAACAGAGGTGTCAGAAGTGTTCCCGTTCATTCCTCAGGTAGAAGTACAGACGCGAGGGTTTAAAAAGACTTCTGTTGAATTATCAACGGAAGCTTTTTTACTCCAGTAAAAGTGCTGGTTTCAAAACTACTTAAAGTGTAAAAGTAATGTAAGGAAACAAATGCCACTGAGGGCAGAAGCTCAGGGGCCTATAGTGCACTCCCCCACCTCCTCTAACACATGTCTCTAAAGGCCCTAATGACTGTAATGTTATATTAAGAGGTTCATGCTGAAACCTGTGGGCGGCACCAGGCTGCCTGTGTCAGCCCGTTGAACATGAACATGTTGGTCCAGTGCAGACACAGTAAAGAGCCGTCTGTGTGAGGACGTCTCCGCGCTCGGCTCCAAGCGTCCGCTGCCACTTATTACTGTCTCTGAGTGACGACCAACGCCGGCTGCGTCCCCGCTGGAGTCTGACGGGATCTGTGTCGCGTGCAGCTGCGACGGATCGAACCGACCAATAGGGAGCCGGGACGGTACATGTTTCTACTTCCCATCCAACCACAGTCACGTTCGCTCTGTCCGGATGGAGCCGTTCATCTGGAGAGGCTTTATTTATTTGAACAAGCCGGAATGAAACAGGAGTAACGAGGCTGCTTTTAAAATGTGAGGAGGAGAAAGGACAGATAACTGCGTGAAAATGTAATGAGTAAAAGTAAACAGTCGGCTGAGAAATAATCACTCCAGTAAAGTATAGACACCCAAAGTTTCTACTTAAGTAAGGTAACGAAGTATTTGTACTTTGTTACTTACATTTCCATGTAGTCATTCCGCAGACGCTTTTTTTTTCAAAGCGACTCACATGTGAGGAAGACAATGGCAGCAGTTCTAACAACACGAGGTAACAAGAAGCATCAGAACAGCAGGAACTGGTCTGTCAGAGCCCAGCACAGGATCCAGAGCTGAGGAGAGGAAGGGGTTAATGAGCAGAGGTAGAGAGGAAGAAGAAGAAGAAGTCAGTGATGGTCAGTCAGGTGTTGGTGGAAGAGCTGCGTCTTTAGGTGCAAAATAAAAGAAAAAAGGGCACTTTTCGGAACAAATAAAGCGGATATAGTCATGTGATGAACAGAGTAACAAAACTAGTACAGACACATTTTGTAAAGGCCTCCTTACTGGACACCTCTGAGCATGAGTGACATGGTCCTGACTAAAATGCTGTCTAATATGCAATAAGCCTATTAGACAAGTCCTGCTGGGTTTAAAATCTTACGGCTCATATAATAATGAATAGAAGGGAAATATTCGCTCCTCTCCCGTAGATTCTTGCTGGAGACTTGTTGCCGCAGTAGATACAACACATCAGTGGGACCTACCCGCGTTAGCCGCAGCTTTCTTGAGGCACATAGTGCCCTCAGCTTCATCATCGGGACTAAACCCAAAACACTCCCAAACGGGGGGCAGAGGCGTTTTTCCTTTGCACTACTCCTGTAACGTCGCCTGTTGCTGCCGGTTCCACCAGTAGAGACTGACCTCTGGTGGCGCGTGCTGTGCACTGCAACACGGCGCCTCCAGGCGGCGTCTCCGCATCAGTTTCATTGAAAGAGGAGCGCCTGTATTTTCTGAACACCCCAGTGAACCGTAATGCCTCGATACCGCCCAGGGCCTAGCTCTAACGTGACTCAGCGTTTCCCGCAGCAGGTGTAAGATGCAGCTTTTTGACGTCTCCAGTCACATGCAACTCCTGCGTGGAAACATACACAACATTTGTGTTTTTCTTCACCTGCATATGTACGGTTTTCACTTTCAGCATGTTGTTTCTTTTTGTAGACAAAACCGTCTCAACTCGGCTACTACGCCAGGATTCAGAAGTATTTGAGTATTTTAGCAGAAAGGAGCTAGTAGAGACTGATGGGAATTGTGGGGGGGGGGGGATGATGTGGCCTGGCTGGATTCGAACCGGGGGCATCTGTCAGTCGTCTCTAAACTGAGCGGGACAGACGAGCCGAACCTGAACGTCAGGGGCGAGGTGACTGCAGTGGCACAACTCTTCACACACCAACGCCCCCCCCCCCGTGTGAAACAGTCTTCTGAGCTTCCTCTCCCTGCCGCTGTGACGTCACAGCCAAGCGAACCGTGTCCACCCCGTTGCATCATATCAGACTGAAGAAAAGAGGAGGAAAAGCGCGGCGCCGGCACCGACGGCCCGCCGCCTTTTCATTTCATCTCTCGCAGCTTGAGGCGGCGCGCCCGTCCCCCGCCTACCCCTTTACTGGTGTAACCGGGGAGATGAGTCATACGGCTTAAGCGTGACCGTGAATGTTTCTTTATTTAATTTATTTTTTTTGCACACATTAAAGCACTCTGATGTTTGATCTTATATTCTGATGGTTGCGGACGGATCAGTGTGCTCAGGGGACATCTTCGTATTTAAATGTGCCCAGCTGGTTCTGCTTTGATGTGTTGGGAGCTCGGTGTGTCAGTCAGCGTCACTGAGAACTTACAAGTACAGACCGACTTTGGTCATCATCAGGTCAAAGTCCAACACTTTGGTTTATGGCTAAATACCTGAAACTAAAGACATTCCCATCAGCCTCAGCTGCACTTTGTGTTCGCTGCGAACTAGACAAATGTTTGCATGTTAACACCCTAAACTAAGATTGTTAACATGGTAAACATGATAGCAATTTTCATTTAGCTCAAATCACCGCCGTGTCGAAGTACAGCCTCACAGAGCTGCTAGCATGGCTGCAGACTCGTGTTTATCTTTTCATTTATTCCCTTAATGTTGCTTGTATGTCTTGTTTCAATGCCACCTTTTGTCTGCTCTGGTTGCCTTGGTTACCATCAGTCGACCCCGGTGTTTCCTGGCTCCCAGGCCAGCGGTGAAGTGAGCACGAGATGTCTCTGTCGGAGCAGCACCTCCTCCCCTGTGTGATCCAGCTGTGTTTTTGTCTTCCAGATGGGGCTGGAGAGCCTCCAGCAGGAGTACGTCCGCCTGGAGGAGCATCCCTTCAGCTCGGAGCAGAAGTGGATGGCCGTTCGCTGTGTTCACCGCACCCTGAAGGTCAGCGTGTTCTCCACCTGCAGTCAGTCACTAGGAGATACTTTCCTGTCTCCGCATGATGAGCGGTCGTGCATTCACGAACTCTTAAATTCATGCTCAGGAAAAGACGGCGCGCGCTTGTTTTTAAATGAGACTTGATATTAAATCCCTTGAAACTTTCCACGTTTGACCTTTCAGTGAGCATCCAATCAGATTACAGCTGACTGAGAAAGTAAGAGTCGTTGCTCTCTTTGGACAAAAGAAAATGCCGTCCTCAAAGACGTTTTTCAACAGATGAATTACTTGGTTTAATATTTTTGTGCCTTCACAGATTGTTTTAATAGGATCCCCATTAGCTGCCCATTAAATGGTCGCTTGTCTTCCTGGGGTCATCTTAAAAATTGCCATTACGTAAATCAAATGAGCAGTGCATTTTAAAATATATCACAGCATACCAAAATAATAAACATCAATCGATATACATGGATGATAAAAGAAAAAGTAGTCAGACAAAAGGCTTAAATGACAATGATAATCAGTCTTACGTTGATGTTCATCTTGTATCACATGGTCGTCTGCAGTAATGTTAATGTCTTTTTGAGAATGTAATTAACTTCAAGTGTACGTGGGGAGCTGATTCCAGAGAGATAGGGCTCTAGAAAACCCAGCTGACTTCAGAGCGTTTGTTTTAGGGCGAGGAAATGTAACATCGCCACCTGGTGCCCGTCCAGTCTGGTATCTGTGACTGTTTTCAACAAAAACCAACTTCTCAGCAAAAAAGATGACTCAGTCGTCAAGTTATAACGTCTCGTGGTTATTAAAAGACAGAATCTTTTAGATCAATAATGGGAAGTCAGACATGATCACTTTCCACTAATGGCTAATTACTAGCAGCCAACTTGGTCCCTGTACAGTGACGCTTGGGACCAATGAGTTGACTACTGGACTGAGAAGAGGCAGCTCTATGAGAAGAGTGGAAAAAATAAAGAATGAATCCACATCAGTACGGAGAACCCTTCTTGATGAAAAATTTAAAGTCAGTTTGCTTCTTTTTTTTTTTTTTTTTCCAGCTTTATCCTGAAGGAAATTCAGTCGGGCATTAAACATAAATCACTCAACACATGTTCTACTTTTGTCAACCCAGTAATCATGAAAAGGGCCATAAATAAATTATGGAAAGCGTAATAAATTCATTAGTGTTGTGTCCTCTTGAGTATTGTTCAGTCAGATGGTCCGCTGCTAATAAAAAGGATCCAGATAAACTGAGACTGCTAGACTTGTTACAGGGTTCGTTAGTTGTTCCTGGGCCCAGGAATAACCTTTTTAAAACAATACAGTTATTTACAGAGCTTCTGTCAAATGGAACAAGTTACCAAACCGTGTTGGAGAATCAAAAATGTGCTCACACTTTTAAGAAACAAGATGTAGCTGAAGCCACGGACCGTACGGCTGAATATAAACCTTTTGTGATCTGATGTCGTCGTAGTTTAACTTCAACCTTTTAAATTATATTATTCACGCTTTTGTGTGGTTGTTGATTTGGTTGCGTTGTATTAAGAGTAGCTGCTCTGTTTTACCTTTTTTTTTTTTTTTTTTTTTTTTTGTT
>CM022486.1:1400807-1411620 GCA_011952105.1 Coreoperca whiteheadi
CCCGCCCCCCACAGGATAAACCTGGAGTTTACTTTATGAAGGGAGCGTATGAGCAGGTGATCCGTCTCTGCAGCTCTTACAACAGCAGAGGAAGCACACTTTCACTCAACCACCAGCAGAGGGAGCTCTACCAGCAGCAGATCAGCTACATGGGCAGCGCTGGGCTGAGAGGTAAAAGCGGTTTGTGCAGACACCGAAAAACACTGTAAAAATACACGCAAAAACACGACCGTGTCGGTCTCTCCCTTCAGTTTTGGCGTTTGCGTCGGGTTCTGAGATGGGGAACCTGACCTTCCTGGGTCTGGTGGGCATCATCGACCCGCCCAGGCAGGGGGTCAAAGAAGCCGTGGGCACGCTGATCAGCTCCGGAGTCGCCGTCAAGATGATCACTGGAGACTCCCAGGAGACCGCCGTGTCCATAGGTCAGAGGCAGGAGGGAGGAAGGGGCGTCGCTACAAATTCTCACACAGTTTGGAGACTCTATCAGCAGGCTGAGGGGACGCAGGGGCTGAATGTTGGCACCGATCTTTTATTGAATCAGAAAGTCCCAATTCCTTTCTTTCAATTTCATTCGATTCGTTTCCTTTTCCCATAAAAAACCTAATGCAACACAAGACAACATCTTATCGTTAAAGAACAGGCAACCAAACAAAAAACAAAATAAGAGACTGATGAACTGATATTTAACTTCATATTTTATGTAATTAAAAAATGTGGCCAAAATGTATCTAATTTCCCTCGATGATGATTATTAGTGCTTAAGTCATTACTTTTAACCATTCAGCAAAACTGGGTCCAAAACCATCCCTGAGGCGCCAGCAGGTCCGAATTCCTGTGCTGATACACCTGGTGGTGGGAGAGTTGTCTCCTGATAACAGTATTTTGATGGATTATTATTTTGAGGACTTGTTTCCAAGAGGAGTTCCAAAAGAACATCCCCAATTTGATTTGCTTCTTGAAACATTCACTGAAATCAAATACAAGCCAATATTTCATAAATATGTTTGAATATAAAACTATTGCTTTCGTTTTCTTCCAGCAGCACTGTTGTTTCTTTTTAAATATAAAGTGGTAGATTACAGGCTAACCTCTAAACACATTTCAGGAAGCACCGGTGGACTAGTAGCCGAGACGTGTACCGTACAACCACAACCTTCGTAGCATCTCTCCCCATGTTGGACCAAACCAGGCAACCAAGGAAAATAGAAATATTTAGCAGCACACATAAATAAACACCTGTTCACTGAGGAAAAAGCTCAGACGTTAAGATTGATCTTTGGGATTTTAGGAATCAATAGTTAATCATTCCACAGAAAATAGTAATGAATGGGATTCTTCCTCCTTCTAACCAGTAGTCCCTCTTTCTTTCCCTCTGCAGCCAGTCGTTTGGGTCTGTACTCTAAAGGCGGTCAGTGTTTGTCTGGAGACGAGGTGGATCAACTCGACTTGCAGCAGCTTTCACACATCGTCCCCCGAGTGAGAACGCCACACACACACACACACACACACACACACACACACACACACACACAGAAATAAAAATGAAGATAAATTCACCTTTTCTTCCAGCTCAGAGCTCCAACATCCTTTTTATGTGTTAAAGGCCCAGAATTGCTCACCTGGTAGTGTCACGCTCCAGTTGCTGAGTCCTTACCGCAGCGGCACGGGTTCGAATCCAACCCGCGGCCCTTCGCTGCATGTCACCCCCATCCGCCCCCGCCCCCCCTGTCGGTCTTCAGCTGTCACTGTCAAAAAAAACGCATGAAAAGCCCAAAATAAAACGGCACAAAGTGAACACAGTTTGGTGCTGCTGAGACTGCCTCAGTTTGATTCTGTCACGGCGAGTCTCTCGCCTGCGTCAGTCCCAGCAGAACCTATTGGTCTATTTCGCTGTCAATCAGCGAGTAAATGGCCCCGGTCCTTATGAACTACATCAGCTGTCACACCTGGTCGTAGCGTCTCTTTGCGTGTTGTTGCAGCGATCCAAGCATCGTGTGAGCAGCACATGAGTGTCACGTCTCCCTTTCTCCCTGATGGGAAATGAGACTGGACCGAGTTCCCTGAATAGTTTCCTGTTACTTATTGGTCATGATGCTTTAGTGCACCTTTGACCCCATGAAGTCGGAGAGATTAGTGACCTGAGTTTGGTTTGAGTAAATCTTTGTTGTTGCTTTTTAATCGGTTCTCGCCTGTGTTCTTTATTAGTTATGAGGCTGTTGGGAGCTCGTAGAAAGAGACGTCAGCTGTGTAACTGTTCTGTGATCAGCTGTCATATCTGACAACTTTACAATTTTGATAAAAATGCCTTTTCGAACAGCTTTTTCTCGGTGAACCCACGGTCTAGATGTTTACACAATCTATCTGGTTAGAAAATGTGCAACACACATTCTTATTCCTGCATAGGTTTTGTGCAAACGCTGCGTCTCCTGTCTCCACAGATAGCCGTGTTTTATCGAGCCAGTCCCAGACACAAGCTGAAGATCGTCAAGGTGAGCAGGACCAGCAGCGCTCTCAGCCATTCACTTTCCACGCTGGGCTCGGGATTTAAACCAGCAAACCGCGGATCACCAGAACCGTTTGTTTGTCCTATTTAAATGTGTCAACCGTTTACTTCATTTTTTTATTTTTATTTTAGACCATCAGAAGCTCGCACTGCTGGTCTGAAGTGTTGGATCAGAGACAAACTGCTGCACTGACCAAATAATGAGTAACATGTTTAGGCTACAGTCTTTATTCTACAGAGCAAATTCAGAGAGTACATTCTGATTACGTCAAGTTTATTTTCTACTGTGAAGTTTGGTAACCGTACGCAGTGATTGAAGGAGATTTAGTTTGAACTAAAAGGTTTGCATGGACCCCAGTATTTTAATATATCAGATACAGGTCAGAGAGTTCAGGCTGAGGACATCATCCAGACTCATCCAGACAGTCACCTGATCTTCCTCTTTAGTTTCCTGTTTGCTTAGTAGTAGTAGTAGTAGTATCTGTAATGAGGTGATCAATAAGCCATCCTGGGCTTATTGCCTCTCCCGGCACATTATTTTCCATTGTTATATTTACATGATTTGTTTGGTTTTAAGCTGTGCAATTCAATAAAACTCAAGGTAACATGGTTTAAGATGAATGAAAAACTGAGAAACTTTCGTTCCGATAGTAAAATGAACTAAAAGGACATTTAGAAACACAGAAGAAATGGAAGTATTGTGAGTCAGTCGGAGCTCTCGGACAAACCGCAACAGAACAAAAAGTCGAGCCACACGCTCTTCGTTTGTCTGTCGCTGTGTGAAAGCTAAATTCCCGCCTCTCTGCAGTCCCTCCAGAACATCGGCGCCGTGGTGGCCATGACCGGTGACGGGGTGAACGACGCCGTGGCTCTGAAGGCAGCAGACATCGGCGTGGCGATGGGCCAGACGGGCACCGACGTCTGCAAGGAGGCGGCCGACATGATCCTGGTGGACGACGACTTCCAGACCATCATGTGAGTCGACGGCGGGGGCACTCTTGACCCCGCGGTAAATGTTTTAAGGCACCTTTTGAAAAGTGCAAAAACAAAAACAGTGAGCACTGTCCTCTGCTTCCAGGTCAGCCATCGAGGAAGGGAAAGGAATTTACAACAACATTAAAAACTTTGTGCGCTTCCAGCTGAGCACGTGAGTATTGTCACAGGGTAAAACTATTAGTTTTACACCAATCACATTCGCACATTCAGTCACAGTCCACTACACACTTCCTTCCTCAACGCGCGTGTGTGTACGCAGTCGTTTGATAAAACTGTGTGAGATTAAACACAAAGGCGACAACCTGTCACTCCCTCCCCCTGCTGGTGTCCAGGAGTATTGCAGCCCTGACGCTCATCTCCTTGGCAACGCTGATGAACTTCCCCAACCCGCTGAACGCCATGCAGATCCTGTGGATCAACATCATCATGGACGGACCGCCCGCTCAGAGGTACAGGGGCATCATGGGAGCTGTAGTGGAGTTAATACATCCCACAGTTTGAGGCTGATTCCAGCAGACTCGCCATATTTCACCTTTCAAGCCAACAAGATGAATTCATGATTCAGTATTCCTCCACCACAGTGTAGTTCCTGGCAGTGTAGAGAGGACGACAACATTTAGCCCTTCGTGTTTCTTTAATGGACATATGTAATGTGTTACTGATTAAAGGGCAAATAGAGACAGTTCTGAGGATTTTAGGAGTTCAGTTAGTTGCGTTATTGATTTCCAAAGGTATGTCTTTGAAGTATAATGTGCAGAAAATGTGACTGAACAGCTAACTCAATAAATAAAAGTATAGAATTTATTTCGGTGTCTTAGAGGATGTTGGGTTCCATGACGTCAGTATTTTCTAAGATTCTGTCTCAGCCTCACGTACACGTGATGTTGGTTTATTTATAGTGAAGTCAAATTAATGGCGGTACAGTTCTAACACATGACCAAATCCATTACCACAAGACAGAACTTGCAGCGCGTGCCTTGTTTGTGACCGTGAGTGTTGTGTTGTTAGTCTGGGCGTGGAGCCTGTGGACCGGGACGTGATCAGGAAGCCCCCTCGTAACGTGAGAGACAGCATCATCACCCGCAGTCTGCTCGTCAAAGTCCTGGTGTCGGCGCTCATCATCGTCTGCGGGACGCTGTTCGTCTTCTGGAGAGAGGTGCGTCGCTTTTTCCTTCCTGTTCAGCTGCTGGCGGCTCTGCCTTCGTCTGTGGGACGAGCGTTAACGAAACGTCTCAGTCTTTTTTGTGTAGAAGTGAGATCCTTAAAGTAGTGTTGAAGAAATCGAAGGGTCGGAGGCAACGCCATCAGTTTCTTTAAGACCTTTAGTTGGACTGCTGTTTCTGTAGGGCCCCTCCCGCCTGGGCCCGTACAAACGTGCTGCTGCTAGAGGTTGATAGCAAGACGGCGAACCTTTATTCTGCAGGCGTCAGGGCAGTGGATTGTTACGCTACTGGCTGTCTCTTCCCACCTTGCTGTGGTGAGTTGCAGACGGTGTGAGACAAGCAGGTGAAAATAGTTTATCATTGTAAACTAAAAACTTAAGCTAGGTGTGAGAAACCATTCTAATCAACTGAAATAAAAGTTAAAGCTTGACTTTGGGGGGGAAAAAACGAACCCTGACAGAAAAGATATTGTGTACTTACAAAATGAGCTGAAGTAGAATTTAAAAACTCAACAAAGCATGAGGAGGCGCTGCTGCTTGTGTTTCTATTGTAATATTTATTATCTCAACAACTAGTACTGACACGGATTAAAAACTAATGTAAAACTGAACAATTTTTAAACGATATAAAAACTGACCCGAAACGAGCAAACTCCCATTTAGAAAGTAAAACTAAAATTTAATAAACGAAATAAAAACTAATGAAAAATAGACCCCTATAATAACTCTGCTCTGACTGCCGGCTGATTGTTTGGTAACGCATGCAAAACTTCTTTCACTAATCACGCAGGGAGCGTGCTTAAACCTTGAGTGTATTGATTCCTTCCGTAAATGCAAACAAATCTTGAGACCTTTGGATTTGGTGGCCCACTAAAAAACAAAGTGGTGCAGAGATCAAGGACTGTGTAACATCAGAATAGATACTGCCAGTTACCTTGCCAACTATCTGGGGTCAAAGGTCGAGTATGAGCAGTCGTGCCTCAGGGAGACAGGTAGGAGGGTACTTGGTGTGTCATCTGGAAAGAGGAAAGTGGACAAGGAGACTTGGTGGTGGAACCAGGAAGTTCAGGAGTGTATACAGAGAAAGAGGTTAGCAAAGAAGAAGTGGGACACTGAGAGGACTGAAGAGAGTAGACAGGAGTACAGGGAGATGCAGCGTAAGGTGAAGGTAGAGGTGGCAAAGGCCAAACAAAGAGCATATGAGGACTTGTATGCTAGGTTGGACACTAAAGAGGGAGAGGTGGATTTGTACAGGTTGGCCAGACAAAGAGAGAGAGATGGGAAGGATGTGCAGCAGGTTAGGGTGATTAAAGATAAGGATGGAAATGTATTGACAGGTGCCAGGAGTGTGATGGGAAGATGGAAGGAGTACTTTGAAGAGTTGATGAATGAGAAAAATGAAAGGGAACGAAGAGTAGAAGAGGTGACTGGTGTGGAGCAGGAAGTAGCAAAGATTAGCAAGAGTGAAGTGAGGAGGATGTTGAAGAGGATGAAGAGTGGAAAGGCAGTTGGTCCTGATGACATACCTGTGGAGGTATGGAAGTGTCTAGGAGAGGTGGCAGTTGAGTTTCTGACTAGTTTGTTTCACAAGATCTTGGAGAGTGAGAGGATGCCCGAGGAATGGAGGAGAAGTGTACTGGTGCCAATTTTCAAGAACAAGGGAGATGTGCAGAGCTGTGGCAACTACAGAGGAATAAAGCTGATGAGCCATACAATGAAGTTGTGGGAAAGAGTAGTGGAAGCTAGGCTAAGGGCAGAGGTGAGCATTTGTGAGCAGCAATATGGTTTCATGCCTAGAAAGAGCACAACAGATGCAGTATTTGCTTTGAGGATGCTGATGGAGAAGTACAGAGAAGGTCACAGGGAGTTGCATTGTGTCTTTGTAGATTTAGAGAAAGCGTATGACAGGGTGCCGAGAGAGGAGCTGTGGTATTGTATGAGAAAGTCTGGAGTGGCAGAGAAGTATGTTAGAGTGGTGCAGGACATGTATGAGAGCTGTAAGACCGTGGTGAGGTGTGCTGTAGGTGCGAAAGAGGAGTTCAAGGTGGAGGTGGGTCTGCATCAAGGATCGGCTCTGAGCCCCTTCTTGTTTGCTCTGGTGATGGACAGGCTGACGGATGAGCTTAGACAGGAATCTCCATGGACTATGATGTTTGCGGATGACATTGTTATTTGTAGTGAGAGCAGGGAGCAGGTGGAGGAGAATCTAGAGAGATGGAGGTCTGCTCTGGAAAACAGAGGAATGAAGCTTAGCCGCAGTAAGACAGAATACATGTGTGTCAATGAGAGGGACCCAGGTGGAACGGTGAGGTTACAGGGAGCAGAGGTGAAGAAGGTGCAGGACTTTAAGTACTGAGGGTCAACGGTTCAGAGCAATGGAGACTGTGGAAAAGAGGTGAAGAGGCGAGTGCCAGCAGGTTGGAACGGGTGGAGAAAAGTGTCAGGTGTGTTGTGTGATAAAAGAGTATCAGCAAGAATGAAAGGAAAGGTGTTCAAGACGGTGGTGAGAGCAGCGATGTTGTACAGCTTAGAGACAGTGGCACTGAAGAAAAGACAAGAGGCAGAGCTGGAGGTGGCAGAGCTGAAGATGTTGAGGTTCTCTTTGGGAGTGACGAGGATGGACAGGATCAGGAACGAGTCCATCAGAGGGACAGCTCATGGTAGATGTCTCGGAGATAAAGCCAGAGAGGCCAGATTGAGGTGGTTTGGACACGTTCAGAGGAGAGACTGTGAATATATTGGTAGGAGGATGCTGAGGTTGGAGCTGCCAGGCAGGAGGTCTAGAGGAAGACCAAAGAGGAGATTTATGGATGTAGTGAGAGAGGACATGAAGTTAATTGGTGTGAGTGAAGAGGATGCAGAGGACAGGGTTAGATGGAGGCGCGTGATTCGCTGTGGCGACCCCTGAAAGGGAGCAGCCCAAAGGAAAAGAAGAATAGATAAAGGAGCAATAAAACCTAGTATATCATTAAATGACATTGAGGACATTTATCAATAAATCCCATATATAATATATTATATATATTACCAGACCTGTAAAGTATCTGTTTGATCTTTCTTTATTATGGGATGGCCCACAGTAGCTCAGCATGTGAGCCAACAGTCTAGTGCACTAATTTCAATGGTTTAAAAGCCAGTCAATGACAAACTATTATTAGTCACGTTACATGATAAACTTTATGTAAAGAAAAAGGATAAAAGTCCTCATGGATCAAAACTAAAAACCGAAACTGGAAGACGGACTTTTTTCGTTCAGGAATATAAAACTGAGGAATTCATTACAATAACTTAACTGCAGCTCGGAGCTGGACGGTTGGTTTAAGATGTAGCTATTGTATTGCCAGGAGGTTATAGAGTCTTGGTACTGCAGTATATGTGAACACAGGTAGATGAATGAATGTATGTAGGTTGTGTGTGTTAACAATTACTGAATCATTCATGATTAACTTGTTTCTTTTTTTATTATTATTTTAATGTGGACTCTGGGAAGATTAGCCGTTGCGCTAAAAGAGATCCAAGTGAACCAAAACCAAGGAAGTAATGTTTTTACTTGCCTTTTCATTAGGTATGTGATATTGCTTAAAGTGTGGCAAAACTTTATGTAAAAGAACTAACATTACAAAGCCAGATTTATGCAAAGCCCCTAATGAACGCTAAGGGAGGTAACCAATGCAATTTAGGTGTAAAGGTGTAGACTGTTCCAGTGAAGTGTGCATTTGGTCTGATACATGCAGAACTACACTCTCAGAAATGTAAACAATCCAAGAGAAGCACTTGTGTGTGTGATCGGACAGCTTGGACTAACGCCATGAATTACAGATCTGAAGGTTAACAGTGTGTGTTGGTCTGAGCAAAGAATACTACTGCATGACAAAACGGGGCAGTGTCAAGGGCAGTGTATCTCACACACACACACACACACACACACACACCGGCAGTCCATCTGCCAGACACCTTCATACATAGGCTCCACGATCGTCCATGATGTAATAATCCAGCTATAAAGATGCAGCGCGCTTGCATAACATTTGTAACATACTCCCCTTCAGTAACGAGACCCTGTGAAACTGAGTGACAGGCTATTCCCAGGCAGGCCTACTGCTTAAATAATCACTGTAGGCCTGGTATTCACCATTTGCTGGGCAAGAGTTTTGAACTAAAGGCAGGTCCCTTTTTTATAATATATCCCAAATATAGGCTGGTTGTAATCAATAATTGATGCACATAAAAGCCCATGGACGGAGAGCAGAGGTCTAATTATCATTAGTCATTTGTTTGACACAGATATGCAGTATAGGGAGTTTGTTCTGGTGTCAGGGCAGCAAAATGTAGAAACAATACAAAGACTAGATCATTAACGAAGTGCAGGGAAACGATTGTAATTATCTGTGTTTGTCCCTCAGTTGCAGGACAACGTGATCACTCCTCGAGACACCACCATGACCTTCACCTGCTTTGTCTTCTTCGACATGTTCAACGCTCTGAGCTCTCGTTCACAGGTAAGCCTCAGACGCACCAGAGAAGCTCAATGAAAAGGCTCCATTCATTCCTGGCTTTGGGCTTTTTGTTCACTTCTTTTGCTGATTTAACGGCCTCCTCCTGAGAAAACTCACTGCGCTGGGCTCTTTGTTGCTGACAGTTTTGTGAAGCTGAAATTTGCATTTTTAATTTCGCTACAATAAGTAGTTTTGAAGGCGGGTATTTTCAGGCTGATTCGTTATCTTCAAACGTGACCAATTCTACTGCTAAATGAAAAGCTAATGATGCGTCTGTATCTCAGACTCGTATGATCCACGAGCTGGGGCTGTGCAGTAACCGGACGTTCTGTTACGCCGTCCTGGCCTCCATCATGGGTCAGCTCCTCGTCATCTACTTCCCTCCCCTACAGAGCGTCTTCCAGACGGAGAGCCTCAGCGTCTTCGGTAAGAGCAAAGACACAAATGCACCGTTTGAGTATCCAAAACACGCGCCGCCTGTCAGTCTGACATATGGCTGGGGGGGAACCGAGCTGGCGGGCGTCTGGAGTCACGTTTTTCCAAAAGAGGGTTTTAAGAAACAATTGCAACAAACGTTTCATGAAGGAGGCCAACTGAACACACACACACACACACGTTTCAGAAACAAACTAAACTTCAAATGAAACAGACTGGACACTCGCAGTATAAAGATTTTCATGATTTAACCAAAACAAAAACGCCCCAAAAGTTCTATTCTCTAAAGAAATAAAGCAAATCTCTAAACTAGACGTCCCTGCCGCCCTCACGGTGATGCGGCCACTTCCTGTGTTTAACAGGCCGCGCTTCAGACGTCGCTCCGGCGGCGGCCTCAGCACTGGAAACTCAAGGGAGATAGAAATTAGAACAACTTGAGAAGTCAAACTAAATGTGCACGCTACAAATAGAAACCGAGTCCGAGATGTCCCAAAATGGCCACCGTACAGAGGATAAACCCTCTAATGTAGGACGTTGGTCTGTAGACTTTTAGACTGTGTTTTTATACTCGGCTCCCTACAGGGTTTGAGTCTGTTCACACAAAAGAAACAAAAAAAAAAAGTCCGTATGCAGCCGACCCAGAAGTGAGCTGTCGATGGCCACTGTTTTCCTTTGTGCATTGCATTGTGGGACATGGAGGAGCTGCTCACGCATGGAAAAAAATGTATTTGTTGGTTAGAAAGAAAACTGATGATTTGAATCTACAGGACAACATGTTGTGTCTCTCTTGTACAGTTTATAACGCTCAGTTTTCGGTGCTCGTCTCAGATCAGATCCTGTTAACGTCCTCACAGTACATAAACTGCGTTTTCTGATCCCAGACCTGCTGTTCCTGGTGACCCTCACCTCCTCGGTGTGCGTCGTGTCCGAGCTCATCAAGATGGTGGAGAGGTGGAGGGGAGCGGAGAGGAGCCCGCCCGCCGACTGCTTCCACGAGGTATGACAACCCCCCCTCCCCGCTGCGCTGTCCGGGCCGAAGGACTCGGAGGTTTGGAGGAGGAGGAGGAGGAGTGTGATGGGTTTTAGGATCTCACAGCCGATGGCACTGACTAAGACTGAAAGGACTTGTTGGATTTTCCTGTGAGCTCCTCAGGAGGGAGGAGAGACTCTGGTCTGGGACTGGAGGAAGCGCCCGGCCTCGGGGAGGTGGGGGGGGGGCGG
>CM022486.1:1414409-1430363 GCA_011952105.1 Coreoperca whiteheadi
AAAAAGAGAAAAAAGGAGAAAAGAAAGAGGGGGGGGGGGGGGGGGAGGAAGGGGGGGGGGGGGGGGGGGGGGGGGGGGGGGGGGGGGGGGGGGGGGGGGGGTCTGTTGGGTTTGGGGATGTGTTGCTTCAGGTTCAGGTGAGACCGTGAAATATGAGCCAGGACGTCGCAGCTCCGTGAGTTCGAGGCCGAAACGCTGCACGTCGGTTTATAATTCTCTAACTCGGGATTTTACAGCTCTGGAAAGCAGCTATTTGATCTCCCGTCACGGCGGTAAACAGCAGAAACGCCCCACAGAGCGATCCCCCAGCGAAGTGCGCTTGTGCGTGTCTGAGAGGCCGACGCGGTACAGCGCCGGGTGGCGTCGCGCTGTGTCGGGGCGAAGGTCGAGCCTGGCTCGACTTCCCGCCACGTCACCAAGACTGGCTCCATCGAAATGAATGAGTGGGCTGACGCCGGTCGACCTCGAGCTGTGGACGGAGACAGAAATCAGTAAAAACATATAATGAAGTGACTATAATGTACCAACAGGTAGAAACACGCATCGTGTAAAGCGGTTATTCAGAGGAGCAAACTAAAGCGGGCCTTCAGCGTATTTACCACGTACACCGTTTCATCAGTGTGATTGACAGCCTGCGTTTAGATAATCTTTGTACACCTCGGGTTTGCTCCGGTTTCTGCTCCACTCGGCTTATTTTCAGATCAGATTTCAGCAATTAAGAAGCTCAAAACTCAGGTTGTACAAAACTGATGTCTGCCCCCCCCCCACCCCTGTGATTAACTCCCACTGAGGGTCACGTGACGTCCATCTTGCCCTGCGTCCTCTCTCTCACTTTGTTTTCGAGCTCTCTTTTCCACTTCCTACAGCCAGAAGCGATATAAAACCTTCAGATGTTCTGCTGGTTTCTGTGCCCCCCCCCCTCTGTCTGTGTGAACTTGTACCTTTTACACTGTTTAATAAGTGAAAGTTCGTCTCTTGCTTTGACAACATCCACGTGCGCTTGTTGTTTGAATTGTGCTTTCTGTATCTGCTGTGTGTCGGGGCCAAACGTGACTGGTCGCAGGTCTTTTTCTCTGGAGGCTGATTGGCTGGAAGGAGCGTGTTGGGGAGGATCTCACAAAGCAGGTCCAATCCCCCGCCCACCAAACTCTCACCTGCTGTTGTAACCATGGCGACACTTAGACGTTTGATACCCACTGAGTCTTAAGCAAACAATTAGTCGATCAACAAAAACTTAATCAGCAACTATTTTTGAATGATCGTGAAGTCATTGTTCAAGATGAAATGCCAACCACTGCAGCGTCTTAAATGTGAGGAAATTATTATTAGGCCTGGTGCTGTTTGTCAGACCAAACAAGACAGTTGAATGACGTCGCTTGTAGAAAGTGTGATGGACATTTAATTCACCATATTTGGACATTTTATAGATTTTACAAATGAGAGATTTTTCTCAAGATTCAGCAAATGAATCAATAATGAAAATGTTCAGTAGTTGCAGCACTGATCTAAAGCAAAGCTGGTTTTAGGTTTGTTTAAATAAAATCCAAACAAATTCAAACGCATGTTATGAAATAGCCTGGTGTTTCCAGAAGAACTGAAAATGAATGAATTATTGAATAATTTACCTTTTTTTGTCTATTTAAATGTCATTATTAGGCCTTCCATACTAGAAATAAGTGAAGTCACTTAAAGTTTTTCTAATCCGATCAAACGGCAACTAATTTGATCATCTATTAGTTTTTCAAGCAAAAATGCCAAATATTCTTTATCTATTCTTTGTCTCACGGTTTTGGACTTTTGGTTGGACAAAAAGCAGCTTAAAGACGTTACCGTGGGACTTTTTAAAAAGATTAAATTAAATCAAATTCAACCAAAGAGTCTGTTAATGTTTTCCCAGTCGATTAATCGGTTTGTCTGAAAATTAATCAGAGAAATAATCACCGTAAACATACTTTTGGCAATAAAGTCTCTCACATTTAGAGCTGAACTTTGTTGTTTCCCAGTGAGGCACCAAAGGTTTCACATTTAAAAGGAGACGATATATTACAGGAAACCACTTTCGCTTTTTTTTTTTTTTTTTTTAAAAAGGAACGTCTGAGACAGTAAAATATTCTAAACTTGAATATTTAGCACATAAAGATTTCATCACATTGTTATTGATTTGGTGTCGCCATTGTACCTCCTGACAGAGCCTTGTGAAATAACCGTTCTTAAGCTTCTTTCTCCGTCGTCTCGGCTGTTTTTGTTTGTTTTTTGCGCTCAGTGGAACTTCGTCCGTTTTGCCAGCGTTTGTGTTTGAAGTCTGAAGAGCAAAGATCACGCGTGACCGGTTAAACAGAACCGCTGACTGCGGAGGTTTGAACCCGGTAGAGGACAGAGCTGCTGCTGTAAAGCCCAAACTCCGGTCACACCGCTGACTCGCTCTCTTTCGCTCCTGTTTTATTTATAGTGTGTGTGTGTCTGAATGAGAATAAAATGTATATTAAAATTTTATAAATCTTTTAAAGAAGCTCGCTTTGTTTTTATTCCTACTTCACTGTGTGGATATATGAGGCAGTTTGAGTAGAAGAGCAAACTTTATTCGCATGTCCTCCATTAACAACATAATTTTACATCATAAAAGAACAGATTTAACATTTCATTATTTGAATTCCTTCATTCTTACGTCATTGAGTGCAAATAAATGTAAGAAATAAACAGATGAATACTGAACAATGTAAAGAAGAACTCTACAAGTGTTCCAAAGTACCTTTGCAGTTAAAACCTTCGTCTCTGAGTGGCGGAGAAGTTTTTAAAAAAAAGACAAAGCGCTGTGGTGAATAGAACTGAAATATATCTAAATACTCTTAAATAACATCAGTCAGTGAACAAAAGTTGGTTCGGCTGTTAATAACTCAGCAGACAAACAGTCGGACATTTAAACAGAATTAGCCTTATTCACTAAAAACTGTGACACGCTGGCGTTCGCTCCAGAGTTTAAATTTCGTGATCAATCCCAAAGTTTCCACCTTCGGCCTCCAAATTCCGTTACATTTATACAGCGCCAATTCATCACAGGAGTTATCTCTTTGTGCTTCTCCTGTAGAGCAGGTCTGGACCACCGTGCTCTTTATATTATTTATTTACAGAGACCCAACGAATCCCACCATGAGCCAGCGCTAGGTGACAGTGGCGAGGACAGACCTGTGGGTTGGCACGACAGACCTGTGGGTTGGCACAACATACAGGGCTACAGAGCCACAGGGAAAGCCTAAAAGGAGCGTGAGTTTCGGACTTACAGGGGTTCATAAAACTTGTTAGCGCACAGTTAAAAAGTTGGATGACATGAGAATACTTGGAACAAGGCGTCGAGCTGGCAAAAACCCCAGCAGCACCGCCAGTTTGCTTCTAAACTGGCACTAACGTGAAGCCGGAGGGTTCAGAGCGCCCGTGAAAGGGGCGGCTGCGATCAGAGGAGGTCCTGGCCCCTGCACTCCTCTTTACGGGCCAGTTCTGGGTTCTTGCACCGGTTGTTTCTCTCTTTAGCTCTGTAACGGGTTCTCACTGACACCAAGTCATCCAGATGGAGATCCTGGTGTACTCTGGCCACGCTGCTGACTTCAGTCGCCGTCTCCTCGTCGTCCTCGAGCAGGAGGAACAGCTGCTCCATGTTGGCGGTCAAGTCGTCCAGAGCCAGCCGCTGTGCAGCCGTCGCCGTCTTCTTCTGGGTCACCGAGGGCGTCGACGCCTCCCGGGTGTGGAGCTGGTGGACGACGGCCAGCATGGTTTGGTACCGCTTCATGCTGGAGCGATCGCTCTTCAGAAAGCTCCTCAGTTTTCCTCCCGTCCTCATCCTGTGGACCAGCTGGTGGACCAGCGTCCCCTCGTACAACCTGGGCGACATCAGAAGGACAAAATGGAGACTTAACATCAGCCGGGGAGGAATCAGGGGACATCACCTGGACGAGTCCAAGGTGTTACCATCACCTGGGAGGCCATATTTAATTTTTTTGCTAGTGAAGCAGAAAGGCACAGAAATGCATTTGGACACGACACAACCAGCTGCAGCAGCTCCGTCCTGCTTTTACATGAACGCTGAGGAGCAACAACCTGAGGACAGAAGATAGAACAGGACAACAGGCACAGGGACGCTGCTGCTGCAACACTGTAAGGGCTTTCACTGCTGCAACACTGTAAGGGCTTTCACTGCTGCAACACTGCTTTAAAGTAGTAAAAGCCCTTAAAGTGTTAAAGCAGTAAAAGTAGGACTTTTTCCTGATGACACTCAGACTTTTACAGAGGGAACATTTTACTTGAAACAGAGTATTTTCACAGTGTAGTATTAGTACTTTTACTGCAGTGAAGGACCTGAATTCCACTTCCACCTCTGCATTCGTCTGCTGTTTCCATTTCATTCCTTCAGCCTACAACAAATGTAATTAAATGTACTGTAGCTCCGGCACGGTTTCTGGCTCCTGTGCAGACTCACCGTGCGATCTGTGGTTCAGGTAAGGGGAAGCCCAGCAGCTGGTTCAGGTGGACGCTGTGCTTCAGGCAGGCCTGCCATTGGTTGAAGGCGTGAGCCACGCCCAAATCCAGCTTTTGTCTACGGCACTGATTCTGAATCTGCAGAGCTGCAACACACATCCCACACGCCTCATTCACAGGTTGTACTGCTGTCCTGTCAGCATTCTAACCCTTAAATACAGAATGCACACGAGACCTACTGCAAATATAAAAACACAAACTCGAGCTGAAATAATTAATCGACTAACTGCTTAGTCAATCAACAGGAAAGTCATTTGAAAATAAGATTTGAAAATCGATGTATTATTTCCGTCATTTCTTCTTTTCCTTTGGGCTGCTCCCTTTCAGGGGTCGCCACAGCGAATCATGCGCCTCCATCTAACCCTGTCCTCTGCATCCTCTTCACTCACACCAATTAACTTCATGTCCTCTCTCACTACATCCATAAATCTCCTCTTTGGTCTTCCTCTAGACCTCCTGCCTGGCAGCTCCAACCTCAGCATCCTTCTACCAATATATTCACAGTATTATTTCCGTCATTTATAAAGCAAAAATGCAGCGTCTTTCATGTCGGGATTTGTTGCTTTTATTTGTCGTGTTTAATACTGAAGTAACTATTACGTCCATACATTTCCGTTTTTCCTCTTGACATATTTAGCAGTTCTTGATATGCGTTTCCTTTTCATTTTGCTACTTAACACTAAAAGTCTCGTGATAGTTGTAGGATTTCTGAGTTTGGAGCTCACTTTTTCTCCGCACTTTTTCACGATGCTCTTGAATGTATTTTGTCCAAGGGGGGGCCACCGTAAGCCGCTTTCAGACCCCAATCTGTAGCAAGGTCCACTTACTTATCAGCTCTTTTCCAGTTAAAAGCTACAGAAGTTGTTTCACGGGTCAAGAATCAACTCTGCTGCTCAGGTTTTCAGGTGCTTCAAGGCGTGTTGGTGGCGCTGACACGCCACATGTTGTCCTCCATATCTACCCGTACACTTCCTGTCAGCTCGCTCTATAGTCGATTAATTGATTAGTCGCTCAAATGGAAATTAACCAGCAGCTATTTTTGGTAATCGATTATTTGTTGAAGTTATTTTTCAAGCAAAAATACCAAACGTTCTGTGGTTCGAGCTTCTCAAACCTGCAGTTTTTCTTTGATTCATATAATTGAAAATGTAATATCTTTAGGTTTTTAAATGTTGGTTGGACAAAACAAGACATTTGAAGATGTCATCTTGCACGCTGAGAAACTATGAAGGGCGCTTAACTTTGATTTTTAAAAAAATATTTAATAGACCAGTCGATGAATGAGAAAATAATATGCAGATTAATCTGCGATGAAAACAGCGGTTAGCTGAATCCCCAATGGTATCAAAGCACCCAACTGGTAAAGACACCGGAGCGGTTCAGGTCATTAACATCATGGCGTGTTTGTGCTGCATACCTGCTCGCTGTCTCAGTGTGTCTCCATTACTGACTCCCAGCAGCAGCGCCTTCAGCAGACTCTCGTCTGGAGCAGGCTGAGCTTTCTGCAGCCAGTAGCAGGTGGCGGCCGTGGGGAGGCGCAGCTGGGGCGGCAGGCGGCTCAGAGAGGCCTCGGTCACCCCCAGGGCCTCCAGCAACACCTGCAGGCGCTGAGAGGGCTCCGCCTGGGGCCGACGTGCAGGAGGAGTAACGGTAAATGTGAAATAATGTCATCAAATTCACTGTAACTTTGTTTATCCCACACGGGGACATTCAAACATGAACAACACAAAAACAGACATCATGAGAGATTATACTCAATGCCCATGTCCTCGTAATATTCAGTATTTAACGACGTGGAGTTAAGACTTGAAGGGAAAGCTGATGGGGGGGGGAGCGCTGCCCCTTTTTATAATCTAGCAAGAGCAATTTATATTAAAAATATGAAATAAAAGGTTGATTAGAAGAAAAAAGATGTTTGCCGTATTAGCTAAGTTTGACTGTATTAGCTACATGGCTGACTATTATTATTAGCTACGTTACATTTTGTTGTATTAGCTACGTTTAGCTAGCTAAGGCTGACTGTAATAGCTAATAGGCAAGTTTGACTGTAATAGGCAAGTTTGACTGTAATAGGCAAGTTTGACTGTAATAGGCAAGTTTGACTGTAATAGGCAAGTTTGACTGTAATAGCTAAGTTTGACTGTAATAGCTAAGTTTGACTGTAATAGCTAAGTTTGACTGTAATAGCTAAGTTTGACTGTAATAGCTAAGTTTGACTGTAATAGCTAATAGCTAAGTTTGACTGTAATAGCTAATAGCTAAGTTTGACTGTAATAGCTAAGTTTGACCGTAATAGCTAATAGCTAAGTTTGACCGTAATAAGCTAAGTTTGACCGTAATAGCTAATAGCTAAGTTTGACCGTAATAGCTAATAGCTAAGTTTGACCGTAATAGCTAATAGCTAAGTTTGACCGTAATAGCTAATAGCTATGTTTGACCGTAATAGCTAATAGCTATGTTTGACCGTAATAGCTAAGTTTGAGTATAATAAGTTTGACTGTAATAGCTAATAGCTATGTTTGACCGTAATAGCTAATAGCTATGTTTGACCGTAATAGCTAATAGCTATGTTTGACCTTAATAAGTTTGACTGTAATAGCTAATAGCTAAGTTTGACTGAAATAGCTACGTTTAGCCGTAAAAGATATGTTTGACCTAAATTTAGTGGGTTTTAGCGGTTACGGTTTAGTTTGTAGTGAGTTACTAACAATTGTTTGGTCCAAATGTACGTACGGTGACCATTTATGTGTAGTGTGTGTGTGTATGTTGATGTGTTTGGCTTGAGTGTGTGCCAGCTCATGTTCCAGCATGTTCTTTGACCGTTCGTTCTAATATGTCTTGCCAGAGGACATTCGGCACTTCTTGACCCGGTCTTGGAGCTACGCAGCGAGTCCAGCTCAGTCCAGTGTGCTTTCCCTTTCAACAGTGGTGACGCCCAGTTAAATGCGATGGTTGTGTAGTGAAAGATGAGTCATTCCTGCTCATGCAGTGGACATTTATGAAAGGAAACTTGTATGTTGTGAGCCTAATGACGAGCAATTTAAAATGGCGGGGGTCTTCTCTACTAAAAAATACAATGATGCAGTTTGGATAAAAGCCTCACCTTATCCAGTGAGTTGAGTTTCAGCCGCTTAGTGACCGCTCTGAATGCAGGTTGGACTGGGATGAATTTCAGTTGGAGGCCGTCTCTGTCTCTCTCCTGCACCTGAAGCTGCCTCTGTCTGCCCAGCAGCAGCCCGTACATCACCTGGCGGAGCGGCCTGGAGCACAGGTTAGCGCTGGGCATGTCGGCGTGCTCCACAGTGAAGCTGAGGGGCATCCTCTGCAGCAGCAGCACGTCCAGGACGTCTGGAGTCAGCCGGGCCTCCGTCAGCGGCAGCCGGAGCCAGTCTGGGACGAGACCTGCCACCTCCAGGAGGACGGGACAAACTCAGTATATTTCTATAATACTTTCTCTCCACTACATCTTAGATGACAATAATTTCTAACATTTTCCACCACATTTATTGTGTGTCTTTAAAAACTAATTATTGAGAGTTTACGAATTCACTAATGATACTTTAACATGTACCAGGCTCAGAATCAGGGCTGCAACTAAACATTATTTTCATTATGATTTATGTTTTCAGTTTTTTTGTCCGTTAAATGTCAGAAAACAGTGAAAAACTTTAAAAGTAAAGGATTTTATTACTTTTTCCACTGCTGGGAACGGAGGCGGCGTCCCATGGATGAAGAACCACTTCAGGGAGCTGGGAGGAAGCTGGTACTCCTCCATCCCCAGACACAAGCGCTGCAGCGCCTCTGCGTTCTTCTGACTGCTCGGCTCTCCCATCAGCCCCAGCGCCGCCTCCAAGGCCTCCCGAGGCCGTTGGAAACGCCTCAGCCAGCAGAGCAGCCCCTCCAGGCGGTTTGGTGTCTCGCCACCTGCCGGGGAGAACGTAGTCCAGCTGATGCACGAGCCCATCCTCTGCAGCTTCACGTAGTCGTTCCCGGCCAAGGCGGCGAACGCGGGCAAGAGCTGGCGTTGAATGTTGAAGAAGACGCAGAAGCTGGAGGCGTTGTAGCTCTTACAGGGGATGTAGCGCTGCGAGCCGCTTTGCTCCAACGCCTCCCATCGGAAATGGGAGATGGGCAGCAGCCCCGCCGGGAGGTCGAAGATGTAGAAGTCGCTGTCGTTGGAAAGCACCGGGCACTGCCACTCAGCGGCCAGGGCGGCAATCTCCTGGTCGGCCTCTCCAAAGCACTGAGCCAGTGGGACCTCCAGCCGGGCCAGCGTCTGTTTGAACACCAGCTTCACCATCTGTGGCAGGATCTTCTCCTGCCTGCCGGTCACCGCCGCTCGATGGCCTCTTTGGATCCGATCCGCAGCTCTTTGCGTCAGAGTGTCAAGCTTCTTGTCGGTGTAGTCCGTGCCTCCGTCCAGCACCACGTACGGCACCACGTCACAGCCCCAGAGGGCTCTGACGAACTTCTCAATCAGGTCCTCAAACGCGGCATACTCCCCGCCGTGATTCTGCTCCAGACCTGCCCCGTCAGCCAGAGGGAACACGAGGAACGAAGTGAAACACCACATTACTGACCGACATTCACGTGAGCACTGAGCGGGCAACAGCTGAGACACCTGGAGGGGGTCTGGTCTGGATTGGCTGATCTAAACCTGACTGGTGCTTTATTATTGCACCTCTGTGCCAGTCGTGGACCGTCCATAACGAACGCCACGTTCGAGCATAAGGCAGTTCACAAAGGTGCCTGGAAGCAGAACAGCTGAGAGGTCTATGATTTATAATCAGCGTTGTAGTCTCTAAGTTGGCCGTGCAGAACCCCTGATCCAGCTCAGACGGGTTGGACCAGGAGAGACTGCAGGACAGACCTGGAAGTGCGCTGCGAGGGAGAACTGGGAACATCTGGCTGAGGCTCCTGTTCAGTTGACTGTATTTTGGCGCTTTTCCATCACCAGCTCGCCTCGCCTCTCGCTCCGTTTTCCACTGCAGATAGTACCTCCACAATAGTACCTGGTCGTCATAGCGACGCCGCAGGAAACTACAGTGACGTAATCTTCTACGTGACACGCCCGCTTAAGTTTAACATTAGCTACATTCGGTTGAGGTTTGACATGAGCTCAGATTAGTTTTATTAGCAGTTGTGGTTTAGTTTGCCGTGAGTTGTTAACAGTCGAGTGTGTGTGCTGCCCACGGGAGGAGCTATTGTTGTACACACACGTTTAGACACACATCTACCCCATTATTGTGTGTTATACACCTTTTATTCAATGCTTACAAAATGCCAAACCGTTAAAGTACATTGTGCTGCCAACACTTCTGCTAAAGTGAAATGGTGACTGTAGGAGCTTGTGTGTTTTAAGTATTACTTAAGTCAATAAGGCTCTCAGTCCTTCCTCCACCAGTGTCAGTCAGGCTCAGAAAAGCTCAAAATGTGTGTCTGCAGCACTGACGTCATCCAGGTGACAGCTGTTTGACATTATGGAGATACGAGGTTTCCGCAACAGCTATCAGAATTAAAGTCTGACGCTAAAATTAGAATCTAAATTAAGATGTGTTTAACAAACTGTACATACAAATCTAGCTGTGAGAGAGCGATACAGTTTGAGTGAGTGAGTGAGTACCGGTGAGTTACAAGTAAAGTACCTGTAGTACTTGAGAAGAGTACGCAGTACTTCCTGTGGTCCTACCTGAGTCGAAGTACAGCAGGTACATGAGGTTGCAGCCGTCGATCACCAGCCGCGTCTTCCTGAGCTGGACGTCCCGGTAGATCTGCCGGTGAGTCTCCAGGAGAGTAGCCAGGCCCTGAACACCCATCCTGGGTCTGATTCTGCTGAGGGACCCGCATCTCCGCCGCTCTTATACCGAGTCTGCACGCTCCCTTTCGGTTTCCTTAAGTTTCACTTTCCTGACATCAGCGCAGGAAGCCGGTCCCTCGATCACGACCGGCTGCTGCAGGCCTTGGTACATTTATAGACGCCGATAGGTCTGAGGGGCCGCGGGGTGACTGATGGGAGGGGAGAGGAGCAAAAACACACACCTGATGCACACATCTCTTCTCACTGTTTTTTGGACGTTTCTTCTTAATATTTGCAGTTGGGTTTTTTTCCCCTGAAATATTGGATCATTTCAGCTGTTCACGAAGTTATTTCAATAAACCCACGAGAGAAGTTTAGAGAGGGAACTGATAACATCTGAAATGTGACATTTTTATTGTCACAAACCAAAAAGGGCTGGAAAGCTCTGGTTTAAGCTGTAACAATGTTTATTTCGTAAACGGATCATGTGTTTTCTCAGGTAAAATCTTGATCTGAAAAGTAACTAAAGCTGTCAGAAATGCAGTTAAAAGTCCAACAATTTCCCCCGAAAGTTTGGCATTAAATGGGAAATACTAAAGTAGAAGTACCTTGAAATTGTACAGTAAGTGATTTATTTTTTTTTCAATAAATACTTGCTTATTTTTACTTAAACATTTTCAGTGCGGGACTTTATGGTGTGTTTTCATATTTCACCTAAATAAAAGTAAAGTATTGGAAGCA
This sequence comes from Coreoperca whiteheadi, assembly GCA_011952105.1. Lineage (NCBI taxonomy): Eukaryota > Metazoa > Chordata > Actinopteri > Centrarchiformes > Sinipercidae > Coreoperca > Coreoperca whiteheadi. Next base: position 1,425,475 of record CM022486.1, read on the forward strand.
AAATGTACTTAATGTATCAGAAGTAAAAGTACTCATGCAGAACGGCTCCATTCAGTTTCCATTTCAGTCACGACAACGTGCTTCTACAGACCGAAGCCGGTGACGAGGAGCTCAAACCCCGTGCAGACGGCCGGACCGGACCGGACCGGACCGGGTTGGGGAAAGGAAAGTGAAACCTACAGGAGCCCGAGAGCCCGTCAGCTGATGGGAGGCTGTTTGTCTGACGGAGAGAAGCGTGTCTGAACACGGAGGGCTGGCATGTTCCCAGCTCAGCCGACCTGAGAACCGAAACTCCCCGGGAGACACACCCAGCACACGTCCTTCACAATCACATAAATAAAGAAACGATTCATAATTACAGCAAAACAAAGGGAAACGCGTCCCCAGCTAAAGCGCGAAGGCAGCACGGCCTGGGCCGGGTTTCGAACGGGTGGCGCGACGTCCTTATCTCTTAATAACAAGTCAGAATTACGACAATAAAAAGACTTATTAAATAACAATACAAAATCCAAACGGCAAAACATCACGAGATGAAAAGTGGAAAGTAGCCTACCCTATGTCACAGTTCAGACCTAATAAGCATGTTTGCAGTTGTTCTGAGGTCTCTGCTTGTCCGGACCCGAACGCAGCCCCGGAGCCTCGGAACGAAACCGGGACTATTTCCCTGCCCTCAAATGGAGCCTTGAGAAATGTGGTATACCGTTTATCTTTTCACTAACTTTAAATGTGTCTTATCCTTTTAAAACCTTTGGTAAACCTCCTTGTGGCCCCTGTTCTCCTTGAAGGGGGGACGCTGTGGTGTTTTGTTAGGAGCACGGGGCTTCTCTACCGATCTGCGGATCGGAGATCAGAAGCACCGGGGAGTCACGTGGTCAGCGCGCCTTTCTTCCGGACTGGTTGAAACCGACAGAAAGCTGCTGGAGGTCTGGTCGCTGACCCGCAGGGAGACACATAACCTTCAGCCGAGACACCGTGAGAGTTTCACACACACACACACACACACACACACACACGTAGCTCCGGACACTTGCTCCCGCCATGGCCACCTTCTGTGCGCTGAGGACTCGCTGCTTCCTCCGGCAGGTGTTCCCCGGCCTGCCCGCCGCCATGCAGAAGCACTACAGCCTGGATGTCTCCGCGCCGCTGCTCCGGACGCAGGGCTACGTGGACGGCCGCTGGGTCGCCGCGGCCTCGGTGTTCCCCGTCCTGGACCCGGCCACCGGGAAGGAGATAGCCAAGGTGGCAGACTGTGGCCCGGCTGAGGCCAAGCAGGCTGTGGACGCTGCGTACAAGGCGTTTTACTCCTGGAAGCAGTACACTGCTAAGGTAGGCTATGCCGCTATAGCCGGACTCCATTCGCAAGAAATAGAAATTTCATATAAATGTTGCGTATCCGTCAGAAAAGCACCAAAAAACACCAACCCAGGGTATGTTCACAACTGAGAGGAACCAGACTTTAATTCGGCTTACGCATAATTCACCAGACAACACAGTATTTAGCTATAAATCCCAGGTTTCACTTTAGTTTCTCATGCTGCCGTTTTGTGCGGAAGATGCATGGACGTGGACCAGTTTTAAAGCTTTGCCCATAAAATAAAATGCGTTCGGCTTGCAGAGGGTTAGCTAGCCATATGTGTCGGAGCGAAGAGAGTCTCTCAACGAGACAGGAAACATGCTGGACCGAACCGTGGCCATTAAACGTGACATTAAACTGCGGAATATTTGAGTGGCGTTTGGCGTGAAGGCGTTCTCTCGTATCTAGGCCGCTCATTAACGGCGTGTCTGGACTGGGATTCACCGCGAGCAAACCGAGGCTGGCCCCGACAATAAGGTGGATTATGATGGTCTTTGGACCGTGATCGACTATCTATAATTTAACATACTGTCAAAGATTTTATTTCAACACATCATAAGCGAGGCAGATGCTTAATAATTATAATGAAATCCAAAGTCTACAGCAGCAGCAGTGGTGGAAGAAGTACTCAGATCTTTTAGTTAATTAAAAGTAGTAATACCAAAGTGTAAAAATACTGTTACAAGTACTGCACTCAAAGCTGTACTTCAGTAAAAGTACAGACGTTTATTAGCATCAAAATAGATTCAAAGCACTAAATGTAAAAGTACTCATTATGCAGAATCTGCACAATTTCAGAATTATATTATTGGATTATGAATAGCGATGCATTATGTGTAAGCTTACAGTTCCCTATAATAATACATCATCATTTATTAGGTGATTATATTTTGTATTAATTGTCTGAATCTGCAAAGTAACTAGCGACTAAAGTTATCGAATGTAAAAAGTACAATATTTCCCCTCTGACATGCAGTGGAGTGGAAGTAGAAAGTAGCATAAAACAGTAAGAAAATAGAAATGAAGTCGGTATTGTTGCACAAACCTGTCCGGTTGACCTGTGAGTTGCTGGTCAGTCATTAGTCTGTTGTCAAAGTCCAACTTTTGTTTGGTTGGTAGCACTTTACTTTGAGTCCCTCTGTTTAGCATTTATACGAAGTATACAAACTTTTAATAAACGGTTTCTAACACACTATAATGCAGTTGCACGCAGATATAAGGACATTGTAACTAGAGATCGACCGATGTGGGTTTTTCTACAGCCGAAGCCGATTTCTAGAGGTCAGGGTCAGCCGATGGCCGATATGTGCAGCGGATTTTTAGGGCTGATATCTGGGAATTTTTCCCCTTCATTAACTAAAATGTCCCACTAATAATAAGTGGACGCACAACATTTCTAAACCCAACTTCATTCGACTCGAACCATCTCTCGAATCTTAAACTTTGTGCACCGCACGATGTTAAAATAAAATATGTATCCAAGGTTAACCAGACAAATCAATAACTGGCCAGGTATTAAATATAGAAAACAGGTAACATAAAAAATTTAACTTAAGTTTTAGAGTATTTATTAAGCAGAATGTTTCAAGTTTGTTGAAACATAAATGTAAACTTAGACATACATTTACATAGAATAAATCCAACTTTAGAAATAAAAATCAATTAAATTGAAAAACATCAATATATAATAAATAAAAGTGCTGCAAACACACGAGCAGCCGGCAACGTTTGTGTTTGGTCTAAATCACACAGAACATCTAAAGTGCATTCTGACCTTCTGCTTTTTGCAACTTTCTGCATGTTTCTATAAAACAAAGTCCCCGAGTGACCAACTGTGAATAAAGACTTAAAGGTTTTCGTGCACTTGACTTCGCAGCATCAAAAATCTCTATTAGTGCACATAACGTAGCAGCAAACCCCTCATTTCTGAGTGAAGGATTGTTGTTGAATCCAGAAGTTTTGGGTCCTTCACATGCGGCAGCAGCACGTTCCACCGCACCAGTAACACGGGCCTGACTGCAAATCGGCGCTACTGAACACAGCCGATGCGGATATATTCAAAAATGACAATTATCGGCCGACCTCTAATTGTAATCGCTTATTAATGTAAAGTAGGGGTGTAACGGTAACACAAAATTCACGGTTGGGTACGTACCTCGGTTTTAGGGTCACGGTTCGGTACAGCAGGGAAAAATGCAAACATTCATCAGCGGCTCATTGGCATTGATTCTTACCGTAACAGTTAACGCACTCAAACACGGTCATATTGTTAAAATAGCACAAATGTCCGCAGCGCTCGGTCTTAACACTGCTGGTGATTTCCTTAAAGGCTACGCGACGGCCCGCTGTCGCTCGAGCTCCGTGACCGCATGTTTGAATCTCCCCGTAGCGCTCCCTCACAGAGGACGTGAGTGTCAGGGAGGATCCTCCAGCTTCTGCTCTCTCGCGTGTTACTACCGTTCTGAGGCAGTGAAATGTTATCTGAACACTGGAGTCTCCGGGCTCCTGATGGGATCTGATTGGTTGTCCTGCAGGAGAGGAGCGTCCTGTTGAGGAAGTGGTTCGACCTGCTGACGCTGCACAAAGAAGACCTGGCCAAACTGATCACATTCGAGAGTGTGAGTATCCGGTGGATAAAGGGAGCAGCGCTGTTGTCTGAAACCCGTGTGGGTCCCGTCTCTGAGCAGCGAACGCTCCTGGGGCTGTGAAGATGTACAGATGCTGCAGCTGTGAACTGAACATGATGGGATAGAAAAGAAGAAATACATAGTTTTTCTGCACATATTTATATTAATTTCTTTTTTGTTGTTTTTTTTACTTTTTATATTTTATTTATAAACCTTTCAAAGCAGTAACAGAAGGTTTCGTACAACTAAATTTTTCTTTCCTTTTCCCCCCACAATAGCCCTTCCCCCCAAAATACTTAACATACTTTAAATATTTAAACAATAGCAATAAAAAACATAATAGTAAAAAATAAGTAAATAAAATAATGTACTCCATTATAATTAACAAATATCATTGAGACATTTTATTTTAAATAATAAAACAAAGCAAAAAAAAGAAATAGGAATCTCTGACATATTTGTCGTCTTTACATAATTATCAAACAAGACGACAGTGAGTCTAAATTTATATTAATTTCTCACAGCTCCTTCTCTCATTAGTAAACCCTGACGGGTTCGAAGAACTAACGGTGTTAAACCGTCCAAGAGGTTGAGAGGAGAAAATCACCCGACGCAAAGAGACGCTGCTTCTTCTTCTTCCATATGTTTTTGTGCAACTGTTATTTATTTATTATAATTATAATGAATCCTGTGTGGGATGGGCCAGAGGTGCGGCACGACGCGGAAATGAAAACTAAACCAAAACTTTACAGAACAAAACAAACGTATGATTAAGTTAACGAAAAGGGCATCCGGCGTTTCATCTCCACGATCACTCACGTAAATATTTCAGTGAGGTGAAAATGGTTCCTGAGGATCGTCGTACCGGTTTGTCGTCTCCTGGCGTCCCCCCCCCTACCCCCCCCCCC
>CM022486.1:1430388-1447826 GCA_011952105.1 Coreoperca whiteheadi
CACACCACCCCCCACCAGGAGACGTTGCGCGTTAGCGGGCACGTTGAAGATAGCTCGCTAACTTATCTTAGCTGCCCGAGAACAGCTGGGTTCTGTTGTTGCTTTAGCAGCAGGCCAGGCTGGCTGACGGAGTCCTCTGTTGATCCCTGGGAACTCTGGGAATTAGCAAGCACTTAATAATCAGGATCAAAACCTAATCAAAGGGAAGAACAGCTGCTCAAATAAAGGGACGATACGGTGATCGCTGGTTTCAAGGAATTCTGTGCATTTATAGTAACAATTTAAAACGTGGTAATAAAGTCTTTGAAAGTCTGGAAATGTTTGGTTTAGGTACCTTGAAAGTTCTTGAATTCTACTCTTAAAAGGCTGTACGCACCCTGTAATTGTTACGTCATAAGCGCTTTGCCGTGTTTCAAGTTGTTTAACGAGCCACAAACGTTGGGAAACGCTGGTTTAAAATATCTTTTGTATCTTAGAGCTGCGACTTACAAATATTTCTTTATTCAGTATTCTGCTGATTATTTCCTCGATCAACCGTTTGAGCTATGAAGTGTCAGAAAATAGTGGGAAAAAGGGGCCGGTCTAAGTACCCAGAGCCCGATGTGACGCCTTGCTTTATCCAACACGCAAAGATATTCAGTTGACGACAATGTAAAACTGAGAAATCCAGAAAACCTTCACGTTTGTGAAGCTGGAGCCATGAAATGTTTTTACAACAACCGACTAAATGGATTAATCGACTAATCGTCTCAGCTTAGTCAATTTCCAACAAAACATCATATTTGATAAACTCTTCATATGTTTTAAGCAAATATCTTAATTAGTAAAGTAACTAAAGTGGTCAGATAAACGCAGAGGAGTAAAAAGTACCACATCTGAGATGTGGCCGGGTGGAAGTAGAAAGTGACGTCATATGTACTTAAGTAAATGTACTTAGATACTTTCCACCGCTGCCAGACACAGCGTTGCTGTAAATAATCCACAGAACTCCCTCACAGTTTTCATTGGGACTATGTCTTCATTCTGCGGATGATTCACAGCTACCGGGACGGCGTGGCGGACAACAGACGCTGCCGTTACATGTTTAACTCTGACGTTATCGTGCGTGTGTGTGAGTGGCTGCCGAGTCGTCATGTGTCGTTGTGTGTTGCAGGGTAAGCCCATGCGGGAGTCTCTCAGCGAGATCGCGTACTCCGCTTCCTTCCTGGAGTGGTTTTCCGAGGAGGCTCGGCGAGTGTACGGCGACATCGTCCCGTCACCCGCCAAAGACCGAAAGATCTTCCTCCTCAAACACCCCGTGGGGGTCGCCTCCATCATCACGCCGGTGAGAAGCCAATAATAATGATAAACGCACAAGGTGAGAATATTGTCAAAGAACACGAGCAAAGAGGAAATAAAAACGTATCAAACGTTTCCAACGGCTCTGACAAAAAGGGAAGACATGTAATAATCAGGGGATCTTCATCCCATCTTATTTTTAGCCATCGGTCCACCACTTTGGTCCGGACTGAAATACCTCAACAGCTATTGGATCGATTGTGATGAAAGTCGGTACAGACGTTCATGTTCCCCTCGGGATGGATCCTGCTCGCTTTGGCAAATCGTCTGACGCTTCATGTCGCGCCATCATCAGGTCAAAACGACCATTTGTACTTTACGTTTCTGACCGAATACCTACGAAATGAACGGCCTTCAGCCTCAGCTGTACTTGGCGTTTGGTGCTAATGTCTGCGTGTTGACACACTAAACTAAGACTGGTGAACATTACACCTGTGAAATATGACGTTAGGCTTGTTGGGCTTCGTCACGCAGCAGCAGCACAGGCGACGGTTCAGTCATGCAGTAACCACAGTGTAGCAGCGTGATAACCGTAAGGAACGAGCAGCTTCTGCCAGAACAACCAAAAACACGACGTGCCTCCCAGGAACCTAAAGTTGTTTCTAAGCTGATTTTCTGCTGCTGGGACGCCTACCCTCAGGAATCACCTGGCTTTGTTCACGGGACTGCTGAAGGGCTGTCTCTGTGGCGAGCATTGACCTCGCCGCTCGTGGTTGATGAACTCCAAAACGTACGCTTGCTGCTTGTTTCCTATTTCTTCATGTGACAAATGGCGCTTTCCCCCCACGCAGCAGCAGCTCGCCTCTGATTGGTTAACAGTCGTACCTGTACCTGCTTCCAGGTACTTCTCTTCGTACCTCCTCCGGCGAGGTTCCGAGCGAGCTGAGGCGATACTAACATGTGACGTGAAAACACGGCAGGCTGCTGATTGGTCAGAGAGAATCGTCACTGTTCACTGCGTCATCATCGCAGGCGCCAGACGGAGGATCCTGACCAACCCCGCCATGTTTAAACAGCTTGGCCGGAGATGGCGTCATGTACCCGTTACTGTCATGGCGACACACTCCATCTCCTCCATTGTCCCGTGTGTGGGTAGCGGATGTGTGTCGCAGCTGTTTCCTGCGGCGTTGCTATGACGACCAGGTAATATTGTGAAGGTACTATCTGCAGTGGAAAACGGCGCGAAAATCGAGGCGAGCTGGTGATGGGAAAAGCGCCAAAATACAGAATGTGTGACGGCACCTTTTATATTAATGGAGCAACATGAAGAGTACTGGAACAAATCACTGTACTGTTGAGTTTAATAAGACGTTTGCTTCCCAGTAATAATCAGAGCAGCGTGTCGCACTGCGGGTCGGACGCCAGGCTGGTTAGTCTAATAATCGGCTGAGGCAAAACCAAAACTAGGAGCTAAAAGAGGCTGAAAAGCTCTGTAGAGCTGCAGAGATCGGGATTTTGTTTTCATCAACCCTTTTCCCGTTACGGAGTAATTAGTTTCATTGTCCATATGAAACATATTGACAAGTAGAGCCTTTAAACGCACAGGACGTCATCTCTGCCGATAGCAGGTCTCCCAGATCACAACAATAACAAAAGACGCAGGTTGATGACGTCGGGTCGCAGCGTGGGATGATGGGACTTGTTGTCCTCCTTGTTAAACAGCCACCGTTGCAGATGCTAATCTGTCTGACGTGACTCAGGCAGAAACCCTGTTCACGGACGGGGTCCTGTGTTAAAGGTTCGTTCGCTTCCGTCCTCGCTCTCTGACGTTTCATCTGGCGTTTCCCTGGAAGTTACAGCAACTAGATATATGACGCCATTGACAGGCGACCAAATGAAACGCACCTTGAGTAAAAATCCCGGAGTTCTCTGGGTTTGAACGCTGATGGAAACATTTGGGATAACTAAAGTACACAACAACAGAAAGTATAACACGGGTCCAGACGTTTTCAGACACTTTAATGCGGAAATGTTCCATATACAGTGAAAATGCTGCAGTCTGGTAACTGTTGTGTTGTCCCACAGTGGAACTTCCCCAGCGCCATGATCACCAGGAAGGTCGGCGCTGCCCTGGCCGCCGGCTGCACGGTGGTGGTCAAGCCCGCAGAGGACACGCCGCTGTCAGCGCTCGCTCTGGCTGAGGTCAGATCAGCTTTAAGGCTCTCTACTCGTGTGGCTTGCGTTCAGGTTCTGCTGCAAACTGGCATAAAGGTTTAAACATTGCGACGTCTTGTTGTGCAGCTGGCGGAGCAGGCGGGCATCCCGGCGGGGGTGTTTAACGTGGTCCCCTGCTCCAGGGAGAAGACTCCGGCAGTCGGGGAGGTTCTCTGCACCGACCCACTGGTGGCCAAAATCTCCTTCACTGGCTCCACCGCCACCGGCAAGGTTAGACCCTGAGAGCCCTGCCTGCAGCGCCCTCTGCTGGTGGGGTCCACGTCATGCGTGAGGAATGAACTTAATTTGTTGACAGGTGTCCGGACAGCGGAACAAAATGAAGACACACCAGGGTTAGGCCCAAGTAAAATATTCGTCATCACAGCCCAATATCACTAATCCCAATTTAGCCTCAAAGGGCTCTACAGTCTGTAACACACGAGCCCGTCTGTCCTCAGACCCTCGACTGGATGGTTTCGATATGTTAGCTGATTGGATTCATAGCAACTCGGCTGCGATCAAAATACCTTCTTTAGAGTTCATTGTTATCAGTGAAGTACAAGTACCTCAAAACTGTACTTGAGTATTGACCTCACTACATTTTGGAGGCAAATATTGTACTTTTTACTGCACTTTTTATTTTGACAGCTTAGTAACTAGTTACTTTATAGATCCTGGTCATTAATACAAAACGTAATCAACCAATAAATTCTGATATGTTATTAGAGATTATATATAAAGTAGTTAAGATTAGCTCCACCTTTACACACATAATAATCCAATAATATGATGTATATTGTTCTGAAATGGGCCACTTTTACTTTTGGTACTTTAAATATATTGTAATACTTCTGTGCTTTTTACTTGGGTCAAATTTTAAATGCAGGAATTTTACTAGTAACAAAGTGTTTGCACACTGTGGGATTACTACTTTTATTTCAGTAAGAGATCTGAGTGCCTTTGGTTATTGTTGTATTTCTCTTCTCAGACTGGGAAACTAGTTTTAGCTCTGAAAAAGCTTTCTGAATTAGTCTCAGGACACTACAATCAGCATTCCATCCATACAGGTGGTTAAACAGCGAAACCTTAAGTCTTAAATCTCCTCAGCTGCTGCTGAAACTGGCTGCTGACACTGTGAAGAAGGCGTCCATGGAGCTGGGAGGCCACGCCCCCTTCATCGTGTTCGACAGCGCTGACGTCGACCAGGCGGTGGGCGGAGCCATCGCCTCCAAGTTCAGGAACTCTGGACAGGTAACGCGGGAGTCTGACTGAAGCTCACAGCGTAGTTATATTACCACAGGGAGCTGGCTCGGGGGGGGATTCAGGTGTGTTGAGCTAATAGTGGGTAATGTAGCCTCAGCGGACAAACGCCAAACGTGACCGGGCTGCTGAGGTCACGTCGTAGTACGCGTCACTGCCCTTCTCCTCCTTCCCGTAGACCTGCGTGTGTTCCAACCGGTTCCTGGTGCAGAGCGGCATCCACGACCGCTTCATGGAGAAGCTGGGCCGAGCGATGGACGCCGAGCTCCGTCTGGGTCACGGCTCGGAGCCCGACACCACCCAGGGGCCGCTCATCAACGCCCGAGCTGCAGAGAAGGTAAACGCTGCGGACGGGTGCTGGCAGATCAGCTGAGCTGCTGCTAGATATGATCAGCATCTGCAGAGAGGGTGACCTTTAAGTGTCAGTAGATCGGTGACCTGTACAGAAATGACCTCAAAGGGATGTTTGAGCGCTGAGTTCAGGCTTATACTTGTAAAAAGAGAACATGACGACATGCAACACACTACTCATTAAAGTAACTGATAAGACATCTGGAGAGTTAATGTGGGAACAAAAAGGACATTTCTATGTAATCAGTTTCATGTCTACCCACTCATTTGCTTAATGACTCTCACCACGGGTCAGGTTTTTATTTACGTGATGATTGTGCGGCGTTTGCTTCGAATCTGCTGTAAGTGCAGTTACCTCTACTTAAAAAGGGGATCCTCCTTAAAATCTCGTCAATAGTTTTGTCTTTAAGTGTCCGCCCCCGTAGCAGCAGCGTTCGACACCTGAGGCCTTCTGTCCCGCAGGTGGTCCACCAGATCTCGGATGCAGTGTCCAGGGGCGCGACGGTGCTGAAGGGCGGGAAGCGTCTGGACGGGTCCTTCGTGGAGCCCACCCTGCTGGTCGACGTCACCGCAGAGATGCTCTGCATGAAGGAGGAAACCTTCGGCCCGCTGCTGCCCGTCGTCAGGTCTGCACGCTCTCACCAGGATTTAATATTCCACACACACGTAAACGAGCTGCAGCCAGCTGACCAGAATCACTGTAAATAAAAGTTGTTGCACGTTCAGTTGACGTAGCTTCAAACTAATTAATTATGATTTTCCTTTTACTCAAAGAAAGGGTTGAGATTTTTCATGCTTGTCTTTCCATAAACTGATTATGAACAAGCTTCTAAAGGCTGTTCTGCATTTAAAACAAGAAGCGAACGTCAGCTGGTCGCATTCAGGTGCTGAAGCGGTTTGTTTCTGATTCACAGGTTCAACACCGAGGAAGAAGCCCTGGCGATCGCCAACGCGTCCAACGTTGGGCTGGCGGGTGAGTTCATCCTTCTGAGCTGCACGCAACAACAAACTGCATTAAATGATAGAATATTAAAACGGAGTTGTCTCTGTATGCTGACAGATTCAGCTACATGAAAGTATAAAATCAGTGACCTCATCCCTTTCACGCACTTTAAAGACGAAGTTTACACGTTCTTTCTTTATATTCTTTAATATCTTATTGCCACTTTTATATTTCTTATTCTTGACCTGCAGTACTTGCTTTATCTTTCTTCATATTTCTACTATATTTATTGTTTTTGCCCCAAAACACCAAAGCAAATTTACTTGTATGTGTAAACATGCAGCTCACTTGTGATTTCCGGGCCGAATTTAAACGTCTTCCCCCAAATTAAATAGTTCATTTTGGTGCCACAGATTTGGATGCGAAGCTTAACATGCTGACTGAAATTTCGTTTAACCACCTATTTTAGTTTTTTAGATCGATTGTTTAAGGCCACTGACCAAGTCATCTGTAATGAATATTCGGTAGCGATGGGTTTTTGTGTTGTTTATTCCCCCTTTAATGCCAGAGAAACAACGAAAACTTCAATATAAAAAAAATACCTGAGCTGTCACTCAGCCCTTCATCACACTGTCTTTAAATGAGCATCAATGCAATCATACAAACGTATGAATCAAGTTGGTTTTTTTTAAATAACTGCATCAAAAGCCTTTTTAGCTCGATATCCAACAAATACTAATTAACAACACAAAGTTTAGGCATCCCAAACTGATGCAATACCAGCTGATACCAACGTTCGCCGGATATATCGGCGCATCCTTATTATTATTATTAATAATAATAATAATAATAATAAAGAGGCCCGCAAAGCTTACCCCAGTTGTGCCTCTTAACTTACTGTAGGGGAAAGGAGTGAAACCGGCCTTGTTGACCCGTCTTGACACATTCTGTCTTGAAATGTGGACTCTGAAAGGAGGGTGAACCCTGAAAACGCACCCGGCCGGGCGCTCCTGTCGCTCTGATCTCAGGACAGTCGTGGGTTTTGCCGATCTCTTCCTAAACCCCGACGGGCTCTCGTTCTCTGTCCTCAGGTTACGTGTACTCGCAGGATTTGAGTCAGATCTGGCGGGTGGCCGAGGCGTTGGAGGTGGGGCTATTCGGAGTCAACGAGGGCCTCCTGTCCACCCCGGAGGCCACGTTCGGCGGGGTCAAACAGTCCGGTTTGGGCCGCGAAGGCTCCAAGTACGGCATCCAGGAGTATCTGGAAGTCAAGTACATGTGCTTCGGAGGCCTGAAACCCTGAAACCGGACGGAGCGGCGCTGCAGGTCCAGTGGTACTACAGTCAGTAGTGATGAAAGGTGGTCGTAGCTGTAGATCTCAGGTTTCAATTGATTTAATTCAACCATAACAAACACAAAATTACCCTTTCAAAGCGTCTATGGACTGCACTTAATACCTTAAATCTAAACCGGCAGTCCTGAGTTGGTGAGTAACGTGGGTAACATTCCTTGTTAGCTGTCGGGAGGGACGGCGGCCTCTTAATTTCCCCTGTTGCCTTTTCGTTTGCAGAATGAAACATGTCAGGTAATAGTGTTCCATGACAGCAGTTATAATGACTTTTAGGGAAATGTGTTTGTCTTCTAGTTTGAGATCCTGAAACATTCATTAAAGTATTTATGAAAACACATTTTTAAAACCGATACGTTGACCATGTGTTTCGCAGTATTAGGGTTAATTGCGTTAAAAGCAGTTATAGCACGGCCACTCTCCACCAAACAAAATAAAGTCCTTCCAGTTTCGCACAGTTTCCAACTTTACAATAGCAGATTTACATCCAAAGTCTGTGTAGTTTTTGGGACTTGATGTAAGAGAAGTGGCGGGAAACTCGGTCTCCATCCAACTCTCTGATGTTCCCAGCTGGCTCGTTTAGGAACTCAGAAAGAGATGACAGTGAGCATAGATTTAGGCTTTTATTGTTCACATTTCCAAACAACTCTTTTTACAAGAGGAAAAAGATTTGAACACGATGGTTAACTGACCAGTTATAAGGCAAAGTCGTCTCGGACAAACGTCCCCAAATCAAAAGACAGGCGTGCGAACGTTAGCAGGTAAACAGGAGCTGTTCGTTTCTTCCCCACATCCATCTTTGTTTAAAACAGAGAAGGGAGATTTTACTGTGATAAAAATCAATGAAAGTTTGTATTGAACGTCGTGATGGCCTGGAGTAGGCCTGCATTTTCTTATGATGCTTCTACATGCTGACTTTTCACAATTCATCTATACAAAACCTAACAGCGTATTTGTCTTGCGTATGGAACATTAGCTGAAACCTTTTAGGAGACTTCACACACATTTCAGTAATCTCTGCTAGAGATCAGTATTCCTAGAACAACTAGATGTCAGTGCATTTCTGTTCGGAGATAAGAGGTCCAAAATAATTGCAGTTACTCTGTAGATTAATGTTAGTTTTTCTGAACCTCTAGAAAGAAGTACAGTTATGGTTGCCAATGTCATATGTGCCACGTAATTCACTTTTATTTCTTACAGCGTTTAACAGTACTTGTGAGTATTTTCGGTTTATTAAAGAGTAATGTCTCACCTGGCTGCAGTGACAGCTGGTGGAGCTCGGCCCTGGTCTTTATTTGACATGAGCAAGGGTTTTTAAAGCTGGCTTTTATCATATATATATATATATATATATATATAAAGACGTCTTAATTTGGATACCTACCTCCTCGTTAAGAGTATAAAATCTTTTAATTAGGAGAGCGGGTCTCGCTGTTCGGAGAGAAATGTCTTTATAATTACAAAACATTTTAAGCCAGCTTTATAAAACTGACAAATTCTCAGTAGCCACTATATTAGGTACACCTGCACAGTCAATATCTGCCATAACGTCTGCCCTCACGAAGTTTATAATCAGTTTTTGTTGACATTGTCAGGAACGTAAATTCCATTACATGTTAATTACTGAGGTCATAGTTAAAGGTCGTACTGGACATTATACTGAGAGGCGTTTCTAATTTTTTGTCCTCCCTACATAAGGGCGGGAAAAATATTAGAAACAGCTGAATATAATGTGCAGTCCAGTCCACCAACACCCCTAACTATGGCCTCAATGCTGAAAAATAGTTGGTAGTGAACACCTGACAGCGTCAACAAAAACAGATTATAGGCATCACAAAATAGACTCAATTCAAATACAACTGTACAGGTGTCCCTAATAAAGTGGACACTGAGTGTTTGCTTACACACACGAATCAGGGCCTGAAAATGTCGCGACAGCTTCTGTTCTTTGGCTTTGATTGCGGCTCTAATTTAATGTGAAAAAATATATACATTTTGTATTTCTGACTGATGGAAAATTAAAAAGAGGAAATTGTAATTTTACGTCTTGTGATGAGTTTTATTTTCCCCATGTAAGTAACGAGATGATAGCGGACACCAAGGACTTCTTTTAAAAAGCCCATTAGAGCAGAAGTCCTCTGCCAAAACGATAAGTACTGGATAGTTGTGTCTAATTTAAGTGTGAGATAACGCAATGCGTTTAGGTCCAGTTAGCTGAGCGCTGGCTGCAGTCAGCTGACTAGCTTCTAACAAGATACAAAATGTAAATCGGACAGACCTGAAGTTGTTGGAGCTAGTTTAACCGCGGAATTGACCTCTCTGCACTAGAAGTTGCTCTGGGTGAGACCATTTCCCAACTGCTTCCTTAGAAGACTGAATGGGTCCTCGGCGGCGTCCTATTATTAAAAAAGTAATCTCGCTTTTTTTACCCTCCAAATTTGGATATCACAACCTATATTGTCTGTCCTCCAGGCCGCAAGTATTTGTCTCCGCCGAAGGAGTTTGACCCCTAAATGGGACGCTGGTTTATTTTACCGACCTCCTGGGAAAAGGATTTCTGGGTGACGAAGTCCTTCAAGCCTTCAGAAGTGAAATCTCTCGCTGCCAGAGTGCACGCGCCCCGGACGGGTCACCAGGAGGTCAGCTGTCCCCATCAGCCAAAGGCATTTCCATTGCGGGCGGCCTGAGCGCCGAGCCGGTTCCTGCTGCGGACGGGCCGGTCCCGGCTGAAGATGGTGTCCTGGTCGCTGTCCAGCTCTGACTCGGACATCATCAGGCTGGAGTTGTGCTCTGTGCTGCGGTGTTTGATGCCTGCAGAGAGGAAAGGTGTTGGAGTCGGAGCACCCTGTTTATACATCCTGCCATAATTTACCTGCACTGCAGAAGGATTCAGAAGACTAACATAATGTGCAACCTCTGATACTTAGCGCTGTAGTCCTGCGTCCCCCTTCTGGACTGAAGCACCGTTTTATCAAACGTAGATGTTGGTGTTTGAGCGGCAGCTGTCGTTCTATTGGTCAGGAACTGTCATATTCTGCTGAGCACAGTGCGTTCACGCTACAGTCATTCAGGAAAACGAACTACCGCAAAAAACTAAAATTATTTCCACTGCTTTTAGTACTTCTCTAAGAAATGTTACAGCTGAGGAACTTTGTGGCAACTAATATTAGATGTCTACAGTAGTCTGGTGTTGATGTATTTGACAGGGACAGATTGAGTACACACAGACAGCGATGCAATGTACAACACCCGCCCCTAGTGGGGCTTTTATGAAAATAAGAGATTAAAACTGAGGTGAAAAAAAGTAACGCTAAGTACAGCAAGATACATTAAATCACCTATTAAAAGTGGTAAAGTTTTGCAACAGGTTTCAAGTGATCAGGTAGCGAGTTCGGGAGCGGTCAAGTCATTTATCGTAGGACAGCTAAGGTTAATCTCTTCAGCGTGACCTTTAAAGTTTAGCTGAGGATCTACAATTGTCCCTGAATAGGATTCTGTTGCAGGCAGCGTTTTGCAATCGTGAGCGAACCCTAGTTTTTCTTGGCAGAATATATCCAGCGGTTTTATCTGACCAATAGAAAGGCAGCAGAGCTACGTCACAGAGTCACCACAGCTGTATTTTGTCCAGTAGACACAAACCAAAGGGCAGGAAATACGCTGAGACTGCAAATTCTGGATGCAAATCACACGTTTTCACGATTCATATTTCAGTTTGTTGGATGATATCCAAGACTGCACTGCACGGGGAAAATATTCAGTGTGATAAATTCACATCTCATTTAGAACAAAAGGCGTAAGTCCACGATGTCTTGCTGTACATACAGACCAGAACCAATCAGGTTAAAAGGGAAGTGACTCACTGAATTTGGGTCTGAGCTCCACCCTCTCCTGCTCGTCCATGTTGTCCAGGATGGTGTATCTGGTTTTCTTCCTCACCTTGGTCTGCCTCCTCCTGAACACAGTAACACTGCAGAGTCACCCGGAGTCAAACTGCCTGGGATCAGTGCGTCGCCGGCGAACGCGCGCTCACCTCCTGCAGCAGCAGACGAAGGTCCAGCCGACGGACAGGATGAAGACCATGAGCAGGAAGCTGGTCAGGATGACGTACAGCACCCTCCACTCTGACGGCAAGAGCACAGTGATCTACTCACAGCTTATATATTTGCATGTATTTACGTCACCTGTTCGCCGAAAAACATTAGGCAACATCAGAGTAAACGCACTTTACGCAGCGGAGGTCTTACGTTGAGCAGGAATCACGTGGACGTTGTCAGCTTTACTTTTGTAAGAAATAAGATAGCAGCGCTAATAATTAGTGCTATATAACGATTACCACAGTTGCTCTCTCCGTCGCCAAGGTAACGACGAATCAGGTTCTCCGTCCAGAAGGGGTCGCACGTGCACTCCTTGGTGACGGGATCACACTGGCCACGCCCCGAGCAGCGAAGCAAGCACACTGAAGGGAAGCGGGACAGAGAGAGGATCCTCAGCGGGTCGCTTTCCAAGGATCAGCAGAACCGAGTCACTGACTCGAACACGTTTCCGGCTCGGCAACGTTGTTAAGCTCAGCGGAAATCTGCCGTCACGTGCAGAAGGGAAAAGGGTTCACATCCTAATAAATATGGAAAACACTCTCTCCTTTTTTTTATTGGTGGCTGAGAGAGGGAGAGAGAATGAGGTCAATAGTGAGAGCGAGGTCGTGGGTAAGTGAGTGAGAGAGAGAAAACGAGAACCAGAGTGAGTGAGTGAGCGAGAGAACGAGGTCGAGCGAGTCCTGGTCTGGACCGGCCCCGGTCTCTGCGGTCAGTGGTGTGGGCTGTTTGGACTCACGGACGGTGTCGACTCGCAGGACCCTGAACAGCAGGTAGTCGCTCTTCTCTCGGAGCAGCTGGTTCCTCAGCACGCCCGCCAGCCTGGAGCCAGAGGTCGGCCCCTGGGGGCCCCGCACCGAGAACCGCAGCACCGTGCTACACCAAACACACGCGGCAGAAAACCAACGGGTCAGGCACTTCACCTCATGAGGATGTCAAAACAGTGAAGCTTTTCTCGATGGAAGAACACATTTCCTGTCATTTGTAACAGATTGCTTTAGCAGTTGGGCTGTTTTTCTCCGGACCGTCACGTCAAACTCGTTACAGAGCAACGGGGCACTCAGCTGGTCGCGTACCTGAGGCGCGAGTGTCCCTGCAGCGCTCGGACCTGGACGTCGCTGTCGAGGACGTGGAGCAGAGCGGCGAGCTGTCGGACCACCGTGTCCCTCTGTGCCACGCTGACCTGAGACACCGACACCAACATCTCCAGCTCCACCTCCTCCCCGCCGCCGGGCTCTACGGAGACACAGCAGGGACACACTTCACTGCTCTTCCTGCTGGGAGCAACCGGTTACAAGCAAAGTTCCTGTTCTCGCCCTACCTGGTCGGACCTCCACGGTGGCCGTGGCGGTGCAGGAGCGCCCCTGAGCGTCGGTCACCCTCAGCTGGAACAGGTAGGTGCCCTCAACCAGGTTGGCCAGGTACAGGGAGGCCCGAGTCTCCGAGCCGTACAGCACGTCCTGCAGACAGCCATTTATCACAGGATCCACGTGGACTTCCTCTCATTTTGTGTTTGCTTTAAATTTGTTTTGAAGAAATGTAACTGAATCCAGTGGTTTTAGGGCCATTTTCTTGTAATCTTAACTACTGTGTGTTGTTTCCCAGGTTACCAGATAATTACATCATTATATCGTGAAAACAGTCCTGAAATATCAACATGCGTTCCATAAAAACACAGCTCAGTTGTTGGAAATTCGCTAATTCAGTTGTAATATCAAGAAAACCGTTTTCAAAGTCAAAAAAGTAAAAAAAAAAAAAAAGTGGTACGGTTGGAGCAGATTGGAGCAGTGCTTGCTAATCTACTTTAACCCTAATGTGGTCCGACGTCCTGTATCAGGGGCCTGTACTGACCCCAGCGGCAGGACTCTGGCTGTCTCTGACCCACAGGTAGTGGACCTCCGTCTGGTCCCCGTCGGTCACGGAGCCCCGGAGGACCAGCGAGTTGTTGGGCAGCGTGAGAGTGTGGCTGCCGCTGGCGTGGGCGACGGGAGGAAGACTTGTGGCTGTAGGAGGAAGAGCGACAGAAACGATCCCGCTTGGTCTTAGAATCACTAATGGTGCGAGTAAAGTCCAGTTCTGGACTGGGTTCAGGGTTCAGGGTTGTAAATATACGGTATTTTCAACGTCGATGAATTGTTTTGTCTATAAATTGTCAGAAAGTAGTATAAAAAAATATAAAGTAAACCCTCTCACCTTCCTGGACCCGGACGGTGAGCGACGCGTTTCCTGTCGCCCCCTCCTGGTCGGAGACAGTCAGTCTGAGGGTGTAGCGTCCCACCCGAAGGCCTGTTGCCGTGGCTACCGCCTGGTCCGCTCCCTCCAGCTTCAAACCCGGGGGGCCGCTGGGAAAAACATGGCGGTACGAGCCGGCACTGTGAAGATCTGAGGAAACTAGAAACATCTTCATTAAAACATTCACACAGGCCGCCGGTGTCCTACCTGACGGCGTCCCAGTGGTAGCTGACGATGCCGCGGTCATCGGTGCTGCCGCTGCCGTCCAGCGACAAGCTGCTCACCGGAAGGAACAACTTCCTGTCAGGACCCACGACGGCCACCGGGCCCCGGTTTGACCCCCTGACCTCGGACACTGAACAAAGTGGGGGGGGGAGAAATTTGATCATTTTTCATATTTGAATTCTTTGTTAGTTAATTTAAAAAGGGACAAAATGAACATTGTTACACGCAAAGTTCTGTTTACGGGACGTCCAGCGGAAACTAGCCTGCAGCCACTGTAGAGACTGTACCAGCAGCACGGAAAGGGAGCTGCAGGCCCCCCCTGCTGGCCGGAGTGCAAAGCTTTTCAAATAATCTGATAAATAATTGTAATCGTTTCTGTTTGTGGAAACATTATTGTAAAAGTACGATAAATATGGTACATTTTGAAGGAAAAACGTATATCAGCTGAAGGATTAGAGGAGCTGCTCAACTTAACGGGTGGAAGAAACCTCAGGAGGAGCAGCAGCCGAGCTCGTTGTTCATCCTTGCTGTCATATTATTCCAGTTCCAGGTTAACTACGGAACGTGAAGAACGCGCGTGCACGTTCTGACATCACGGTCGTGTGGGAGGGGACCGGACACCTCACCGTTTTCCCTGTTGTATCTGTGATTTACCGGGCTGCGCGGCGGTCGCAGCAGAGGGCGTGGCCACGGCTGGAGGGTCGGTGCTGGGAGTTGAGGAGGTGGTGGTGGTGGGGTCAGGGGTCATGGCTGTGCCCGGGGGCTGGGTGGTGGTCTGGGGAGCTCCGGCTGCTGACTGGAACACCTTCCCCAGGACTGTGGAGCATCAAGAGTGCACAAATCATGTCCCTATTACTGCGATAAACCGCTCGAAAGATTGCTCTCTAATTATGTCACTGTATAGTGTCTCCTCCCGTGTGTTAGGGTTTCACACCGAACTCAACCTGCTCCCTCTACGACCTGATCCAAAGATGTTCAAGAAACATTTAAAGACACCTAAAAATGGTGAATAACCAAATAGAAAATGACCAAATAATTGATAAAAAATTATCATATTTTAGAGCAAACTACTCAGAACCAGACTGACATACTCAGAACTGAGAAATAAATACATGTATGTATGAGTGTACGAGGGAAAGCAAACTAAACTAAATACAGTAACACAGAGTTTACAAGAGGTTGTGAGACCACGAGATGTGATTTGATCCATCGTCTGTAATATATTATACTTTACAGTGAGTAATCAGGCTGGTTAAAAACCGTAACATTTCACTAATAAACTAATAAAAAGGGAAACAACTGATGTGGAAATGATCTGTGTGTGTGTGTGTGTGTGTGTGTGTTCAGTACCAGTTGTGGGTTCAGTAGAAACTGAAGCATCAAATGTAACTGTGGGCAGCGTCCGGTCTACAGGGTTTCCAAGGGACACATTCAGGGGTCGATCTGCAGGTGAAGGAAGGCAGAAGGCGTCACAGGTTTCTGGGGGAATTTCAGCTTCAGACTTTGGGGTAAACAAAGTAAATTTGTGTTATTTTCTAAATGTTGTTAAAAGGTCCAGTGTGCAGGATTTAGCGGCGTCCAGCAGTGGTTTGTAACCACCTGAACGCCGCCCGCCTCGCCCTCCCCTTCGAAACTACGGCGGCCACGAAACGTGAAAGGCCCTGTCCAGAGACAGGGTTTGGTTTGTCCGTTCTGGGCCCCTGTAGAAACATGGCGGTGCAACATGGCGGGCTCCCTGGAAGGGGAGCCGCTCCCTCTGTAGATATAAAAGGGCTCACTCTAAGGTGACGAAAACACAGCGATTCTTAGTTTCAGCTGATTGAACACTAACGAAAACACACTTAGGCATCATCATCCTCATCATCATCAGCAGCAGCAGGCGGCGACCAGCGTTTGTGTAATTGCTCTCAAAGCCAGAAGGGGGAGACAAAGGTTCCGCCCTGCAGCTTTAACCTCGTTCACTTCTGTGCCCTTTTTTATGACACGACCGCTTGGTTGGCGCCAAAGTAAGTAACTCTCAAATCCTAGGCAGGGCGGCTTTAGAGATCATAAATGACGTCATACATTAAGGTCTACCTGGCCGTATGGATGTGCTGATTGGCCAGTGGGGAGTGGCAGGGGTGGGAAGTGAGGTCCTTATATGGTCCTGCTGGGTGGAGTCAGTGGTGGGTTTCTGTAGCAGTAACAGTGTCGACTCGGTGCTGCGTTGTGTTTTAGTCTGTAAACAAAAAAAAGACAGTTCGTTAACGGAGCGACACGTGTTTGCTGGTGTTCCTCTCGCTTCACGTCTACCACTGTTTCCTGTTGAACACCAGGCGGAGCAGAAACTGAGGTTTTTACATTCCTGTCTGTGTACAGACTACGTGCTAATCAGTGAGCTTCAGAGGGGTTGGTGGCTGTATTTGTGGACCCCCGTTTCCAGTTTTTATGCTAAGCTAGGCTAACCACGTCCTGACTCCACTGATAGCCATCTGAACATCTCACTCCAGGAAGTAAAGAGCACAAGAACATTTGTTGCTGTAGGTGCCGTGTGACCTGATTAACTTCACTCACCCTTTCCTCTGCAGGATCAGTTGGTCTCCTGGTTTTGTCCTCGTCCCCCTGACTGACGTTCCCCGCTGAGGAGGCTCTATTCTGGGCCACGCTGCTCTCTGTCAGCCCCCCGTCTGGACCGTCCTCTGCCTCTGATTGGTTGAAGCCGTCTCGTCCGTTCGAGGGCGGCTGATCGGTCGCCACCTCCGAGCCGGGCCCTCCCCTCTCCTCCTGGCTTCCCTCTGAATAGTCCACATGCAGCACGCCGCGGTCGGAGAAGTCCTGGCGGGGCCCGTCAAACAGGGCGAGGTCCTTCAGGGCCTCCAGGTCCCCGGGGGCCTCAGGGGACCGCGAGAGGGGCCTCCAGCGGCGGCCGTACGGCTCTCCTCTCACCAAAGACTGCAGCACCAGCGTCTGCGGGGAGCCTCTCCGCAGGAAGACGAGGACGGAGTCGGCCCCGGGTCTGTCTCGGGGCCGGCAGTTCTCCCTCTGCTGGCAGCTCAGGATGTAGCAGCGGCCCTCGAACAGCCAGGCCAGGTCGTAACCCGGCAGGTCGCAGCACGCCGCCACGCACTGCGGCAGAGACGCCACACCGGGCACCCGCAGGATGCTGCTGCTCTCCACCGCCGGAGACACCACCGCCTCGGAGAAGGTCGCCCCCTGCCAGCACTGAGACGCCACTGCAGCTGAAACATAACACTGTTTATTTCGTGAAATGGGAGGACAGGGTAGCGTAGGGGCCTTTTCTCTATGTTCGAGGTTTTTGTCTGGAGTTTTTCCTTCCCTTGATCGAGGGTTGAGGTTGTTGGAGGATTATTATTTTGGGCTGCAAATAAAATCAACCACATTAGTAAACCAATTCTCTTGAAGACCCCTCCTCCTCCTCTCTCTCTCTCTCTCTCTCTCTCTCCTGCATGTAAACAACAGGTCAAATTAAAAATATCTAAAATGCATTTCCATTAAC
>CM022486.1:1465820-1481239 GCA_011952105.1 Coreoperca whiteheadi
TCTGAAATGGGCCACAGCCAACAGGACGTTCCGCAGCTTGGCCCAGCGGAGACGTCCACCCTGATTGGTGGAGGGCCACTTGCTCTCCAGCACCGCCTGAGGACGGAGGACACCTGATTCAATCACACGCACCTGTGTTAGTGCAAGTATGGAGCCCCTTGAGCTCACCAAAGGCAGTAAACGGTTAAAGGACAAGACAACAATTTCGCTGAATAAATCAATAAATTATTAGTAACTAATTAAATTAAAAAAACGTTATACTATATCGTCCTATAACCTCATAATAGTACATTCTTTTCTTTTACCTCCAATAAGCTGATGGAATAAATAAAACATGTGTTTTACTCTGATTTCTATGTCCCACTAGTCACTTTACAGCCCAGTTCTCTTATGTTTTGGATGCTGGCACACACGAAATCATTTATCTGTTCCCTATTTTCTCTCCACGCTCCCGGTTTTCCTCATGCTCGTGTGGTAGCGGCGTGTTTGGACCTTGTTGTAGTAGCCGTAGGTGATGGTGTTGGGTGTGATTCCGGCCTTCTTCATCTCCAGCAGGACTCGGACGGCGAGGACCGGCTGACCGTACTGACCGCACAGCTGCATCAAGATCCTGTAGCACACCTGAAACACACGACAACCTCATCCTCATCGTCATCATGCCCTCACACGCTGTGGCTTCCTCACAGAGTAACCTGTATCCAGTGTCTCCGGCGCTGCTTTGGGGACGAGTTCCTGGAACTAAACGGTACTTTCAATAACTTCATACCACCACAGGGACGACTACAACAAACACAACAGCGGTGACCACCATTTTACTACTGCCTCTGTACGGAGCGGGACCAGAGGTGTCAAGTAACGAAGTACAAATACTTCGTTAAGTAGAAACTTTGGGTGTCTATACTTTACTGGAGTGATTATTTCTCAGCCGACTGTTTACTTTTACTCGTTACATTTTCACGCAGTTATCTGTCCTTTCTCCTCCTCACATTTTAAAAACAGCTTCGTGGCTCCTCTTTCATTCCGGCTTGTCAACGCTAAAACATTTTTTAAACCTCTCCAGATGAACGGCTCCATCCGGACAGAGCGAACGTGACTGTGGTTGGATGGGAAGTAGAAACATGTACCGTCCCGGCTCCCTATTGGTCGGTTCGATCCGTCGCAGCTGCACGCGACACAGATCCCGTCAGACTCCAGCGGGGACGCAGCCGGCGTTGGTCGTCACTCAGAGACAGTAATAAGTGGCAGCGGACGCTTGGAGCCGAGCGCGGAGACGTCCTCACACAGACGGCTCTTTACTGTGTCTGCACTGGACCAACATGTTCATGTTCAACGGGCTGACACAGGCAGCCTGGTGCCGCCCACAGGTTTCAGCATGAACCTCTTAATATAACATTACAGTCATTAGGGCCTTTAGAGACATGTGTTAGAGGAGGTGGGGGAGTGCACTATAGGCCCCTGGGGCCCCTGAGCTTCTGCCCTCAGTGGCTTTTGTTACAAAGTTTGAATACTTTGACCTCTCTGAGCAGGACCACCAACACTTTAAAACACACTAACACTTGCTGGACAAACCAACATGTGACCTATTAGTCCCCCCCCTCCTCCTCTTTAACACTTCCTGTTGTTGTTCTACCTACATTGCCTTCACCGTCTGTCACCGTCTTGTAAAGTGCCTTTGAGTACCTTCTTCAGCGCTATTCAGACAACGGAGGACAGGCTGGAGTCAACGGTCAGAAACCAAAAGGTGGTCCTGAAGATTTCTCAGTGATTCAAAAAAAACACAGACCAATAATTACGGAGATGTATCAAAAAACAAAGCATCAGTGAAGCAGGCAGAAACGTGATGTGGTTCGCTGAGCACGGCTTTCCTTTCTAAATTACATAAATCTAAAACATCCGTTAGCAAAATAAATCCTCAAAGTTCAGGTTACAGGTTGTTGCGTTCCTGCAGTGGAAAAGGGATAAAATGTGTCTACCTGGGTTGCAGGTTCAACGTTATCTGAGCGCCCCAAAAACATGTAACGTTTTTTTTAAATTTTGGATTGCGTTTTCTTTCATTCGCTTTTCCTTCTGTGTGTAGCTTCTGTATTCCTGACGGTTTCTCTTGCCCGCATCTCACGTTTTAACTCCGCTTTAAAGATGCAACAGCGAACTCTTCAGATGGCAAATCACCAAAACTCGGTCCAATAAATGACCCTACAGACACCGAATATCGTATCATCACGTACAGCGCCGAGCAAACGGAGGAAACAGCGTGAGTCTTTCAGCTCAATATGGTCCTACAAGACAATAAAGTTGACTCTGCTGTTGTTCAGACCAAACAACAAGACATCCAGAACGTCACTGTAGCAGTGACCTTTGACCCGGTCAGTGTCTCACCTCATCCGGCAGCACCACCTTGCGGTTCTCCATGTGTTTGAGGACGTCGTAGGCCGTGTGCAGCGCGCGCACCTTAGCGCTCTCCGCCCGAACGAAGGTGGGCAGGTAGATGAACCAGAGGCCGTAACAGTGACCCAGCAGGCACTTGGACCACATGTCCGGCACCGCCGAGTACTTCTGCGCTCGCTTCTGGGCCAACTTGATCTCCTGGGAGGCAGAAGACGTTTCGTCACATCAGCTGCTGAGAGGCGTGGACATGTCAAGATGCCGTCTTTCTTTAAATCACACAACACTCAAAATGTGCGGGCGTCACCCGATGTGACGTTTTTAAACGCGTAGATTTGTTGCTGTTTAAAAAACAAAAAGACAAAAAAGGTACAAATATGTTCCACTTTGGAATAAGTGGTTTAAATGACCAAACTAAACTCTTCTCCTCCAGAGATCTGAAACTTCTGCAGTTGAGGTTTTCACCCCAGACCCACTCACATTCACACAGTCTGGCTTCTGAATATTGGATGAGCAGTGAAATATTGATAATGAGTCATTAAAATGAAATGATACACAGTAAGACTGCTAACGAGGCTCCCCCTCCGATCCTCATTCAGGGAAAACTGGGTCAGAATGTGAAGCCAGAGAGTCGGGATGCACCGACCTGACTTTCTCTCTCCTGATACAGATGTCCACACCGAGTTCTGATCCATAAACCAGATACTCTAAATTTCATAATGACATTGACGAAGAAACTGTATCTCATGTGGTCTGGCTGATACTCCCTCCTCTGAGTAAGGTCGTCATCTGCGCAGACATTGATCTGAGTATCTGAACATACTGAGTATCTGTCGACCTTAGCGGACTCTGTCATGTCAGGCTTAGCCAACGTGTCAGAAGGAGCCTGGATCAGCGCCGATCCCGATCCTCCAGATCCGGCTCAGGACATCCTCACTTTGTACCCAACTGGGTCGTGTGCTTAATATTCAAATGGGACGAACACAAAAATCTGCTTTTAACTCCAAACTTAAACTGACTCGCGGTCGTCGTTTCTCTCTACATGGTTGTCACATTTTTCCCGGCAGCAATCATTTTTCACACGAACGGAAACCCTGGAGCACTAGCTAGTAAGGCTGATAACATCAAGCTAATGGAGTCACCGGACTTTTTCCCCAATCGGCCAACACATTTTATATGTACTTCAGTTTAAAGTGGGACTGTAACTTTGGGCGCTGTGGCCACGCGAGACATTCAGGGGACACTGGTGGATTCTAAAATCGCAGTGAGACAGTAGCACAAGTAGAGAGGAATTATAAAAATCAGCAAAAACTAATCTGTTATTAGTATATTTACACTGTTTTGTTATACAACAGTGTCTGGCTAATGTTTTCCAACAGCAGCTACCAAGAAGTGCCGGTCATACCAGAATGGGCAAAGACTGAGTTCAAGTTTTTATTTCTAAGAGGAAGAATGTGTTAGTTACACACAGACTTTATTTAAGACTAGAAAAGTATTGAAGCAAAGCGTCTTATCCAACCTCAAAAGACCTGCTTACAGATGAATTTAACAGTTTAAAGGGGCAGTTCACCCCAGAATCAAAGCCACATGTTCCTCCTCTGCCCTGCAGAGCTGTTTATCCACCAGGACTGTTTCTGTCTGAGCTGCAGAGACGTCTGCACGCTCTGAGTATAACAGGGCTACATGGCGCTCGGCTCGTGGAGCTCAGAGAGCCAGAAAATACATTTGGAAACCTCAACAGCAACGTCTCTTTCCAGAAATCAGGACCCGGTTTCTGAAGACGATCCACAGACTTGTTGTTGTGAGCAGTTTCATGTAGAACTATCGGTAGAAAGAAAATAGTTCTACATGAAACTGCTGGCAACACACCTGCAGATCACACTAATTTCGGAGGAGATCACTTAATATTTTTAAATGCTGTGTGCTGTTGTACCTGCTTGGTGCGTCGGGGGGCGGGGCTACTGGGGGCGCTGCCCTTAGCCGGGACCCGGAGCTGGTCCTGGGGCCGGTCAAAGAGCTCTGGCTTCAGCGTGGGGAAGGTTTCATAGCTGGAAAAACGACGTCTCGTCAGCACATTGAATCACATTTAAGACCTTTCTAACTTCAGACATGGCGACTCCGTACCTGTAGAGGGCGGGACACTCGGACCCGTCCGGTTCCTGAGGTTCTTCGGGAGGCATGATGAAGACTGTGTGCTCTCCGCCGTGAGTCTCGTCCAGATCGATCAGCCTCACCTCCTCCGGCTTCTCCACGTCCACCTGGTGACAAACACACCACCAACAGCAAATATAATGATTATACATTTCCTTATCACGTTGAAAATGATCCAGATTCTTTCTTTTTCTTGGCTTCAAATGGAGATTATTTTCTTCATGGAAACATCAATTTAACATCATGGAACTGTAGTACCGAACCCAAATTCTTGACCTTAGTGACCTGATGAGGTCTGTGAGATACAGCAGAAAGCTGCACAAACTGTAAAAACTAAATCCAGGCTAGATGTTGAAATGCGTTTTGTATTTTCTGACCGCTGATATGAGACTGAAAGGTCTCAGAAAAGGGGTTTTTGAATAAGAGCTGCAGAGTCTGGCATGTTATTCCTGCAGCTGCTTCACAGCAAAACACATTCTGGCTTCTAATGTGAAAACACTGCATGATAATCAGGGAGAGCCGGGGTTCTGACCTTTTGGACGCACTCGTCAAAGAACTCGAGGCAGGCGTGCCGGTCGCTGACGAAGGAGCACTCCTCGATGAACTGAGTGAACATCTGAGTCCTCGTCAGCTGACTGTAGAACTTCTGCTGCGTTCGATCCCGAGACTTCAGGAAACCTGCAGGAAGAGGAGGAGCAGCGGATCCGTCGATCAAAGTCAGACACAGGCGTGGTTTGAGATTTATCTTCCACTTCGACTTTATTCACTTAAAACTAAGTTTGGTGTATAACGACGTGATTGTTTGATTATGTTCTTCCTACTGTAAAGAAAGTTTTCTGCCCTGCGTGCAGCGAGGCCAACCATTTAAAAGGCGTCTCAGCCGGCGCATACGCCGCCCTAGATCACATGGCCCATCGAAACAAACAGGTGAAGGGGGCCTGATAAGACACAACTGATGCATGCCATTCAGCCTGGCATAAAATCACATTGTGAACATTACTGTCCATACTATTATGTACTAGGAAAGCTGCCGTGGCTTTTGCCCTGTAGGCCGACATTGTTCCCCCTTCCGGCCCTCGCCGTTACGTTTAAGCGGTGCACCGGCGCACTGAAATGGAGCGGACCCACGTTGTTCCAGGGACACCGGCTTCCCCCGGCTCCTGCGGGCTCTCCTCTCTCCACTTCCAGCCACAATGTATTTTAAATAAACCTTTAAACGGCCGTAACTTCGTTGTTGCTTGTGGCTCTCGGGAGCTGGGAAGTGGGGAGTCTCATGGGTTTCCCCCAGGCCAGGGCGTTACAGTCCAACACTGATAATAATAATTGGGTTTAATAACTTAAGACTTTAAGTTCGTCATTATTCAGATCAACAGGCAAAAAACTCCATTTGGCATTTTTACTCAATAACTGGCAAAATCAAATAATTATGGGCTGGGCATTATGGTTGCATCCAGCAGCACAACATTAAACACCAAACTCTTGAAAGTCTTTAAGTACAGGTTGCTCTCAATCATTCATTTGGACAATAGAGAAATAAAATGATAAATTATAGCCCAGCCCTAATTTTGACCAGTCAATTTTTGGCAACTTCAGCTCCAGCGCGCACACACACACACACACACGCGCGCGCGCACACACACACACACACACACACACACACACACACACACACACACACACACACACGCGCGCGCTCCCTCCGTCGGCGCTCACCCTGCAGGTTGAACAGGGAGCTGCAGTCGGTGGTGGTGTCCGACGGCGCCTGGGTGATGGGCAGCAGGAAGGTTCGGTATCCTCGCAGCAGGCAGCTCATGAAGCGAAGGAATGCCTCCTGGATCTCCAGCTCCAGCTGCTTCTGACTCCGGTAGATCTGATCATAGTCAGTCAACAGGAACTCCAACGTCGCCTCCTCCTGGCCGGGAGTGCAAACTGCAGCGGGCGAGAGGAAAAGGGGAAAACACAGCGGCGGTTACATTTCACTTTAATCATTTAATGAAATCAAAAAACATTCTCTGCTTCGAGGAGGTGAGTCTATATAAGACTCCGTCTATATCCACGTGTGATACATTTAATGTTTTAAAATGCACGGACACAGCAAATAAAAAAGGCAAAAACGTAGAGGAGTTTGTCCTTGTTCCGCTACGGTTTTGTTTTCCTCCGCTGTTGCCTCTGAAGCGCTCTTGTTACTTTATTTTGAAAAGCCATACATCACGTGACGTGAGCGGTCACTCACTCTTCTCCAGGGTCTTGTGGAGGTTGGTGAGGGTGTTGAACAGGGTCTTGCCGTGCTTCCTGGGCAACGATCGCCATGACAACGGCTTCTTGTCCTCCAACCTGAGAAGCGGGGGGAAATCATCACGGTGAGCGGCGGTTTCACGGACTGGCGGTTTTTTCAAAGGTTATCCATCATATCAGTTTTAAAAGCTGTCGCCTACGGTTCAGTAAAATCCAAAGACCGCGTTTCACCTCAAATTAGTGATTGGTAAAACAAGTTTGATGCCCATTTCATTATCGACTAACCTCAGCACATGGGACACATTTAGCTAGTTACTAGTTCTGCTGTCTGTCCCGATGCACAGTGGCAGGCCGGTATAAAATCCCTGATGTGATAAGTTGAGTAATATCTTGAAAATATGGTTCTAAACAAGGTGGCATCAAATGTGTTTGTGTGGTGACTGTGAAAATAAAGCCCAGTTTGTTGTCCTCTGTCTCTGTCTTGAACCTGTTGTGTCTCTCTGGCAACAGTTTGTTTTGTATTTGTCTTGTGCCTTTTACGGTTTTTTTCAGCAGTGTGTTTTGTGTATTTGTCATTTGTAAGTAATGTTTCTCGGATTTATCTTGTGTTGTTACTAACTAATACATAGTTTTGTGTTATATTGTATTGCTCTTTTATCATCTTGGCCAGGGGACTACAGATGAAAAATAGCCTCTGGGCTAATTCTGGCTTCTTCTTTTTTTTTTTACTCACGTCTGTTCGTGTGTTTTTATGAAATTGCATTTTCCCCTTACGAATAAATTATCCTAATCCAATCTAATCTCTGCCCACTGACAAGGCAAAGCGCGGACAGCACCTTTACAGATGACCCACGACACACAAAAGCCAGTTTTTGATTTTTATAGTTTCACAGTCGACTTTCTGATTCAGGTATTTTGTGGATTATTACAAAAGATATTACATTAAAAAATGCCCAAAGAGAATCTACTGCTACACGGCCATTGAGTTACGCGCTGGCGTCCAGGCGGATGAGATGAACCTCTTCCAGAGGTGACCTGTCTTTGAGTATCTACGTTCACTGTGCGTGTCAGGCCTCTACATCTGTCAAACAGCATCATCAGATGGACTATGGAGCAGAAGGGTGACGGACTCACTGGAAGATGGTGTTGGTGTCCAGGTCGACACACACCACATCAGTAGGGGGGTCGTACAGGTCAAAGTAGCTGGAGTGGACGCCCACGATGAAGGGCATCGGCGCCAGAAGCACGTCGGCCATCTGCAGCGGACACAGAGGGATGTAGGGACAGAGCCAGCGCAGGGGGAAGCTCATCTGGAGAGACCGCCAGAGAGAGCGGGAGCGATTATTATATACGTTCAGTTCAATACCGTCAACACGTGGATGTCTCTGTGTGCGTCAAGTCTTACGGAGACGAGGGCCTCGCTGACGGAGGTGAGGACGTCGGGGCGGAGCGAGTGCAGCAGCAGCTTGTGCTCGGTGAGGACGGCGAGCAGCAGCGTGCAGGCGTTTTCTGGGCCGAGGTTCTGCAGCAGCTTCAGGAAGCTTGCGCCGCTGTAAACAGGAGGACGGCCAGTTTACTATTTTTATTTTTTGAAAACAGCAAGAATTCATCATTTCATGCATCATGAGGAATCGTTTACTGCGTGTTTAGGCTAACTTAAGTGTGTGTGCCGTTATTAAGGCCGGGGCTATGCGACAATGTGTGAGGTACAAATAGATATAAACGTGTAACCCGTTTTGTCATATTCTATATACTGAAACATCTGTAACATCTGTGAGTGTATTAGACCGTTGCTGACAATGTTCCCGATCAAGGAGCACGACTGAGTCATGCTCATACTGGATTTTGATTTTTGCAGCAATTCGAACAAATACTCTGATTTGTTAATAATTGAACAAGTAGGTTCAAGAAAATGCACTGTAGCACACCAGATACTGACATCATGATATAAAACTACATGTACTGCGATTAAATAATTACATTTAAATATTACAATACTAAAAATAATAAGCTAGAATTGACTAAAAGAGTCATAGTACTGAAATAAAGTGTACCAAAAGATAAAGACAAGATGAACATTACACTGACAATTATAAAATGAAAATAGGACAAATTATTATTTCATTATTAATGCCTATTAAAGAGAGAAAAAACAAAACAAAAACTAATAACGGACGCGGCGGGTAAATTAAAGCCATGAGCTAAGAGTTTCATATTTTATCCTCCATATGTCGAGAAATACAAAACCACCTAACCCGCCCCACAGCTCTGTGTGTTTAGGACAAAGTAAACCTCCAGTTACAGATGAAATCGATCGCGGCTGAGTGAACCTCACGTGAGTCCCTTTGGACGGTCAATGATTGTTATGTAAACTGACCTGAGCGGGAGTGGAGAGGACACCGGCTGGCAGAGCAGCAGGTTGTCGTACGGGGACAGCTGGAAGATACAGTCAGCGTTACACAGAATACACACACACACACACACACACACACACGAGGATGGGATCATTTGTTTGGCTTCTAAGTGATTTGAGAAGCGATTAGTTATATAAATGAAACAGAGACATCCCACAGGGAGAGCACCACGAGCGGTCGGGCAGGCTTTAAACAAATCTACAGTTTATCTAAACCCCTCAATCGGGTGGTGATGGGGAAACTGAAAGTGAACCAGCCCGGGACAATCCACTGAACGTTGGGTCGCACTTTGGGTGATCTGTGTTTTCACTTTCAAAACAGCACATTTGACACCTGCGTGAAACCGCGAGTTTGTTTGGAATCTGATCGTCCTCCTTCTCGTGTGGTTTCGCTGGTTGTTGTGAAGCTGAAGTTGGTGAGTAAAATGTCATTATAACTGACCTGAGTGATGACCAAATGGAGTTTTCTTTTCTGGGCTCAAGCAGGCAATTTTATGATAACAACCTTTAGAGGGAATAATTATAGAATTATTATAATTGATTTTTTAAGAGAATCCCAACCTTGACACACAAACACAAAATTAACAACTCAACTGTCGCCCGTGATGATAATATTATCCCCCTGCATGCAGCTGAGTGAAATCACATCTGAACCCGATAGATCATCAGTGAATTATTTTTTCTATTGAAAGAATTAAGTCAAGAAATTTGCCCGCCAATTGGAAACGATCAATAAAAAAGGACTGCTTCTGATTGGGCACAGTTACCCCGTTCAGGTTGCGACCAGATCGTCCCCTACATCCTGTTGAAGGAGGAAGTGAAGGATTAAAGTCAGAAGTAACACAAATTAATAAACCTGTGACGTCAAATAGATTTTCTTCTTTACGGAGTTCAGCTGTTTCTGCAAATTGTCAAAAACTCTCTGTCATCAATGAATCTTTCCGAAAGCCTCGAAAACTGCAGCCATCTTAAAAGAGGAGAAGCCGAGATACAGCTGTGATTAGCAACTACCAATCTATGTTGTATGTAAATTAACTTATAAACTCGTGGCGCCAGAAGCTAAACAACTTTTTGACCTTTAATGGCAACTTTCAATCTTCAGACTGTGGTCATTAAGGTTCTCAATGATATTTGTTAAGAAACTCAGGCCAAGACCGTCATCGTCCTACTGGATCGCAGTGCTGCCTCTGACTCGGTTGCCTATAAAATACTACTGGACATATTTGAAAAACGGGTTGGGCTCTGAGACACGGTCCTAAAGTCCTTCAAGTCCTATCTCCACAACACGAGCTATTATGTCACACTTGACAACTGCAGTAAGACCGACATGACGTGTGGAGCTCCCCAAGGCTCAATCCGTGGTCCTCTTTTATTTGCCTCCATGAGGCCAAATTACACAAGACAATGAAATCAAACTCGCATAATTATGCAGACGACACCCAAACATTTCATGCGTAGAACAGATTTGAAAATTCAGTTACAGAGAATTTTGTAATTTGTGAAGTTAAATTTGGACGTTCTGAAGTACAAATCTTTTCTAGGCATTTACAAACTTGAATTCCTCAAGCATTAGTTTTGAGTCATGTTTTTTCACAGGTTTACAAAGAGTGACCTACAACCTCAGGCTTTAAAATTATCTCTCAACATGATTTCATCTCATTGATCCTTATTTGAACCCATAAACATTTGTTAAAAGCTACAGTGAGCAGCTATTTTAGGAAATTACCGAGCCCGTTATAAAAATTAAACTTTATATTTGCGAGTTGTTTTTGAAGATTTACGTCTTCAGCAGGGACCAATGGGCTCGGAGCTGAGAGCCGCAGACAGGAAGTCAGACGGTGCCGAGAGACACGTTGTTGGTTTTGGCCTTTTCATGGGATTTATTGACAAGAAAAATATAGAAAAACATCAGCTCGTCCTACTAGCGACATAACTGACACTCTGGATAACAGTATGCACTAGTGGTGAGTGATATTGTCTTAAAAAGCACACAGCCCTTCCAGAATATGGCTGAAGCTCTCTACTTCTTCTACTTCTCCCAACTTGTAAAAACTCGCCGCGAAGGACTGAGTCCCGGTCTTTACCTGAACAAGGATGCGAGGCCGCTGGGGGGAAGGAAACGGCACATTGTGCATGAAGCTGGAGATGTGTCTGCAGAGATGGAAAAGCAGGAAGCACACCAGTAAATATCAATAAGAGTAAAAGCATCAATCACACTTCTGTCCACAATTCAAAACGGTCAGAATCACGTAAAATAAAGAAATGCGATTAATATTTGATCAGTAGTCCGAGTTTTGTCACAGAATGAATAATTTATCAGGGTGGGAAAAAGCTCTAAATATCATCTGACATCTGGAGACTCAAAATAGGCTCCACTCAAACTAAGATACTGCTTCACTAACGCTGATGAAAAATTCATGCAGACTTTAAGGATTCAACCAAAATGTCTAATTAAGGCCTTGCTTTGCCCGATAAATTAGTCATCAATAAAACGGCCTCATGCCAATAGCAGACCGCAGAAGATCTGAAACCACTGAAAGTGAGGGTAAAAAACATAACCGTATGAATCTGAACCTAAATCGTGCACTGACTTTTCGAGCGGCAGGACGTGGGGTCCGGAGATGGAGTATCTGTAGACGAAGGTGAGGAACTTCTGGAAGACGGTGAAGAAGGGCCAGTGGGAGAGGACACAGATGCTCTTCTTCACCTGCAGGCTGCGGTTTGTGATCGGCCGCCGGTCGACCACGCTGAGCAGCCCGAGCCTCACGCTCTGCCGCTCCGACAGCAGCTCCCTGGAGAACGACTCGTAGAACTGGATGGCCGCTCCGTAAACCTGCAGGGAGAGAGCGGGGGGGGAGGGGAGGTGTCAGTGCTTTGAACAGAAGGAAACGTCGGAGCCTTAATGGGTCTAACTTCCAGCACTTGCCGCTTTCATATCACTGCAAACTACGTCTTTGGGTTCTGGACTGTTGGACAGACAAACCCGCTTGAAGAGACGTCACCTCTCGTGACATCTTTCTAACATTTTATAGACTGAACATCTCCACATCAAGACGGCACCACTGTACCTGTGGCAGTGCGTTTTCGCGGTCACTCCTTGTTGCGCGTACTGCGTGGTTACATGTTTTATGTGTCTTGTTGTTGTTGAGCGCACCGAAACAAATTCCAATCAACTGCGGTTGACACGGCAGTAAAATGGTTGAGTCTGACAGCAGCTGGCAGAACAATCTCTCCTCCAGTTGTCAAGGAAGTTTAAATCTAAATTTTATTTCCCCCCCAACACATGGAGGCAAAATGCAGGTGAAGATCAGGTGGTACGATCGAAACGTTCCAGCACAGCCGATGTGTTTTGTCACACACTAAAATGTCGTATCACCGCTGCAACTGCTAGTCAAACTTCTCTGTTCTGGTTCTCCATTTGTATTACTTCTAACCAACAATAAACTAATTTAGTTCTCTCTCTCTCTCTATGTTGGTGCTTCACTCATTTTTACAGTCAAACAAACATGAAATTAAGCTTCTTTTCTCCCCCATAACTTTAATTTTTTAATCAGAGACGCAGTTCTCCCGTATAAACTTGTTCTTGCAAATTGCATGGACCAAACCAGCAGAATGGGCTGGATTTACCACTGCGGCATCGTCCAAAGACTGTTTGAAGGACACCCATTAATTGTGCAGTAAATACACACTTCGGAGGCGTCCATGTTTTACATTATTGCAACTGTCATATCGATTATATTATACAATTCATTCATTCTCTATCCATGGAGGTTACTGTTATTCTTTAGCAGAACTTGTGTGTGTGTGTGTGTCTTCGCTGCTCCGGACCTTGTCCCCGCAGGCGGAGGTGAGGACGAAGGTGGAGAAGACGGGCAGCTGGTACTTGGTGTTTAGTGGCCAGCTCTCCACCGTGACACCCATCGGCAGACAGAAGACCGGCACCGACTCCGGCAGAGGAAACGCCTCCAGGTCCTCCTCTGGGTACCGGCTGATCAGACCTGCGGCCCACAATATGTGTAAATACCTATGGAAATACCTGAGAGATCCTCAGGTTACGAACGACTGCTGACCGTCTCCAAACATTTCACATGGTTCAGGCCCCTAACTTGCTACCTGACCTCAAGCCTGCCAAATTATCAAGAAATGAGTTTTAAGACACTGACGAAAAATATTTAGCATCAAAAATGTAACCAAACCAAAGAAGGTACAATTTACCAAAATATATACTTGATAATTCCAGTATTTTCCTTCTCATAATGGTGGCCATTCTGACTAATGGGTTATGTTAACTTTGTACCCTCCACCTCCGTTGGTGGCGGGGCACGAGACTGACTCGGGTTTCGTCCTGTAACGCCGGCAGCGTTGTCCTGGCTGCGGCAGCCCCGACAACAACAGAGTAGTGCAGAGGAGAGACGGATACTCACTGGCCTTGTAGACCAGGGCGTTGGCTTTGGCCACAGCTCTCTTGTAGCACACATACAGAGCTGGACCCCACTGGAGACAAACACAAACGCACAACGATGATAAACTCTTCTCATAAACTCATAAAAAATTAATACGTTCAAGGATAGTCAATTAAAACAATCAGCGTTCTTAATATTTCAGAGGGAAAAAAGTCTCACATGAACTAAACAGGTATTAATTTATCTTTGCCGGTAGAATCAGGACTTTATTTGAGAGAGGCTACTACTCCTCTGTTTTAGCCAGTCAGCGCATTTCAAACTGCAGAATTGGAGACAAGCATTTATTTTTCTTACCCCCCCCCCCCTCAGTATTTCCCCTTTTGGTCATTTGAATTTGCTGTTTGGAGCCCTTTAATTTCCTGAAAGACTTTGTATTGTGGGAAGTGTAGAGTTTCGTTTACAGCAGCTTTTACAAACAGCAGAGTAATAAGAGGGTTTCTGGTCTCTCAGAGCAGCGAGTTTGACACAACTCTGTTGCTGTATTAATGGAAACATGTCGTGGAAATGAACATTATGCTGAGTCATTTTTAAGCTTTACCATCGTAGTCATTAGATTCCAGGTACCAGTCATTTAAAATCCCCCCGTGGTACCTGAGAATTTAGTGCATTATCTCACAGCAACAAAGAATGACAAATCCACCGCTGAAGCGCTTCCCAGGCCCCCCGCGGTGCTCACCATGCCGGTGTTGAGGTTCTTGTCGACGCGGCAGAAGGTGTGCGGGGCGACCTCTCCCTTGCTGGGCAGCAGCAGGGCGATGTCTGTGACGCCCAGCGTGTGGAGGCCCTGCGAGTCCAGGGCCCGCCGGTACGTCAGGAACACCCGGTGCGCCGTCGGGGCGCCGCCGGTGCTCAGGTTGGCCGAGCGGCTGTAGGGCGTCGTCTCGATGATGTACCAGCCCTGCTTCAGCTGCTCCTTCCCCTCATACAGAACCCTGCAGGGACAGTGCAGGACTTCAGACGGATGAAACTTTCTTTTAAACTTTTATGACGCTCGCTCATGAAAGCTTTTCCATTTGCACGCGCTGTCTGGCAGCTCATTCCTGCAGCGCAGGGGGTTCAATTCAATTCAGTTCCATTTATACAGCCCAATATCACAAATCACAATTTTGCCTCAAAGGGCTCTACGACCTGTACAACATACGGCGCCCGTAGAGCCTTCGATTCGAATGAGGAAAAACTACCCCAACTTTTAACAGGGAAACAAAATGATAGAAAGCTCAGGAGCAGCAGAGGAGGGATCCCTCTCCCAGGACGGACAGACAGGAAGGAGATGTGTGTGCAGAAGAGATTCACAACAGGAGATCATAGAATATACAGTTATAATGACAAAACGCAGGTTGTAAAACACAAGTGTAGAGGACAGATCCAGAAATCAGAGTAGATACATAGTGTCAGTGACCGGCCAAGCGAGCAGCAGCTCTGTGAATCAATGAATGAATGAAACCTTCCTTTCCCCAAGGGGAACCACATCGAACGCCGGCACAGACAACAATAACTAACAAAGTAAAACCGCACCGAACGTCCCACAACACCATAGATATAGAGGATACAAGAACCAAAACATAACCAACGCAGCAACAGTGGCAGACATGCAATCATCGGTTCAGTGGCTAAACTGAAACGATAAATAATTAAGTAAATAATCAATAGTGCCTGTGTCTGATCTGTTCAATAACTGAATGCTCCTCGGCACGAATTAATAAGTAATGGCATGTTTGGTTTTTGTTAATGGCATTCTATATGTACGTCCGGGGGGGCGGGGGGGGGGCTCTGAG
>CM022486.1:1481264-1498137 GCA_011952105.1 Coreoperca whiteheadi
TTGTTGGGGGTGTGGGGGGGGTGGGGGGGGGGGGGGGGGGGGGGGGGGGGGGGGGGTGTGGGGGCGGGGGGCTGTGTGGGGGGGAAGGATCATCCAGTATTCTCAGAGCCAAATTGAGGATTTACTGATCTGTGAGGTTGGAGATGCTTTTAACATCGGATCCTGTAATTTTCCTACTCAGCAAGCTCCTGTTCTGGACCAAGAGACCCCCCCCCCTTCGCCCTTAATGAAATTTCAATAAAACAATGCCAGAGTTGTTACATCTGCATTAAAACTACACAATTCCCTGAAAGAATAGAGCCGTAGCTGTGCTTTTGAATACCTTGCTGGTGTGTTAGCAGACCAGGTGAGTTTGTGATCAATAACAGAGCCCAAATACTTACACTGCTCCACAGGCTCAACAACGGTGCCATGAATAGTAACAGTTCGCAGAGTCATAGCTTTGAGCTAATAGCTAACATGCTGATGTTTAAGCAGGTAAAGTGTTTACCACCTTAGTTTAGCATGTTAGCATGCTAACTTTTTGTAATCCGCACTAAAGTCCAGCTGAATGTCATCAGTTCTGTGGATCGTAAATGTCCGTACAAAATGTTTGTGCCGATCCATCAGGTAGTTGTGTGGATATTTTGGTCAAAGCGGTGGACTGACGGACAGACTGTGGCACGGAAATTGCAATTTCTTGTTATTTATCGACCAACATAAATGCCGAAGCGCATATATACAGTAGGTAATAAGATAATACTGGCCTGGCTGATTTATCAGTCTACATCTAACATGAAGTTAGTTTGAAATAATGAATAAGATGAAGACCAAGGCAGTTCTGCTGGCTGTGATTTTTGGAACTACAGTTCCCATAAACGTATGACGTTGCCTTCTTTGGTCAGTGACAAGCACAGCTTGAGCGACGCGTTTTGTTTAGCCGACATTTGCCCCCATTCAAAGTAGCTGGATCAGCTGTTGGCAGCTCCTGTCTGCAGCGCACCCATGGACGAACAGACAACGATCACTGCACACTGAAGAAAACGTAAAAACATCATGATTCTCTGGAGTTATAGAAAGCGTCTTTTTTTTCCATTGAGTTCCTTTGAATGACGTTGATCCCCAGGAGACATCGGGTGTTCAGATTTGACCGAGTTACCACTTTGAGAAGGAGAACCATTTTTGATGAAAATTGCAGCAATCAGGAGCTAAGGGTTTTAAAGTGCCTTAACATGTGTGTCAGAGTTGATAGGTGGGGCAAATGGGCAGCTGTTTATAGAAGTACCTGTCCCGACCGTGCAGTATCTTTGCTTCACATCCCTCCCAAAACTCAGCCTCACCAAGTCAGATTTCATCTGCAGAGCTAAAGGTCTGTGAGGAGGTCTAAGTCTGGAAAACGTTCAGACCCTGGTCCGGTCAAACTGCCCCTGAGAAACTCACTGGTTCCCACCCTGCTGTCAGCTAAAAAAGATAGGAAAAAAAAAGATGTAATCTGATGTCTAACGTAAAAGGATTTGCCTCATTACCCGCTAACACAGTGTAATCCAGAGAAATTAAACGGTTGAACGCGAAGGAAACAACAGAGACGAGCCTGTGTGATGGTGAGGAGAGTCCAGGACACGACACAGTCTGCCCACCGCTGCGTTACATAATCCTCCGTATTACGTAAGCTCAAGATTTAATATGCATCACACTAAATGCACTGGACCTGATTTCTGTATGAGCGCGGTGCCGTCACAGTACTGCTTTCTATGCATCTCAAGCTAAAACAGCAGAATAATTTGCAGTACAACATGTAGCTCACGTGTAAAGTCTTGTTATCATCAACAATAACAGCCCTGTATTCCTGCACAGGAAGTCTTCACTGTTTTAAAACGTTTTGTTTTTTTTAAATTTCACCAGAGGACAAAGTAACGACGCCTGCAGCCAACAGTGACTTTGCAGCCTGTGTGTGTGTGTGTGTGTGTGGGGGGGGGGGCAGATTATTCTCGGAGCATCACATCATCGTTACAACATAAGCCAAAGTTAAAGCCGTAATGCCAGAGACACATTCTGAGGCTCTAGTGTCTGTAAGGCCAGTCCTCCTGTGCTGGCAGTACGTGGACCTGCGCGAATAAACTTTGTAAATGTTAAACGACCACATGACAGCAGCGACTATTACATGAAATGCCAATATCGTTTGATTGTTCCAGCTTCTCAGATGTTTGAATTTGCTGCTTTCCTTTAACATTATAGTTACTTGAACATGTTTGGTCCGACAAAACAGGACCTTTGTTAACGTCGACTTGGGCTGTAATGGCCACTTCTCACAGTTCCCTGGTGTTTTGTAGACCAAGCGATTAATAATGAATTAATTAATAATTACTTCAGCGAGTAATTGACATCTGTTGTGTGTGTCTTTTGGCAGTTGGAAGCTCAAAAAAAACAAAGAATTCAGGCGCCCTGGATTATGGTAAGTGAAAAAGGGGCTGAAATAGATTTTCGTTCCCAGGAATGAGACTTCCCACGCTCATGTGAACAGAGCTGTCAACAAGTTTCAACATTTGGGGAAAATGGCATGTTCACTTTCTTTCTGAGGTTGACTCAGTGCCTGTGCGTCAGTGTTCACGTCACATTGGATGGATGGTAAAGGTGGTGAAGATTCATTGGTTTGTTTGGATGATTGCAGACTGGCAATATAACATTATAGCCATTCAATTTGGGTTTAACTACCTTCATTTAACGACAGACTTTGGCTGACGTGACGTTTGCTTGTCAGGCACTTCTCTGTTATTTAGCAGCAAGTCTGTTTTGTTTTTTTAAGAAAGAGCTGAGTGATCGAGTCGTAATTACAAACGGATGTTGACGTGAACGCTATTTAAAAGGCCAGAAACTAACTATTATTAACTCCCTTATGAGGTGAACACAGCATTATGTCTCCTTCGTCTCCACAATCGCGAGGTAAGGTAGAAATACAGCGTTCATGTTACAAAAGGTAATGCCCCAGGAAGGTGCACTTGCATGTATTTGATTGGCCAACATTTCCAGACAACATCCCATTGGGCAAAGGTTTAGCCTCGGCGTTAGCAGACAAAGTGACCTCACTGAAATGAATAAGGGGGCTGTGTTTTCATCCGCAGAACTGACTGAGCGCTGACGAAGCAAAGCGTGTCTCACCCCAGGTCCAGTATGGGCGGTTTGTCCCGCCCTCGGCGGTAGCACAGGTACAGGTGCGGGTTGTTGATGAGGCCGGCGCTCAGCTCGGCCGAGTGTCCGCCGAGTGTCCTCTCGATGCAGGTGAAGCCCTCCGGTACTTCCTCCCCGAGTCCCCGGGCGATCACCGCCAGGTCCGTCACCGACTCCACCGCTCGGCCCGACGAAGACGAGGAAGAGGAGGAGGGCGTCGAGGAGGAGTTGGTGGGGGTCTTGCCGTCCTCGTCCAGGGGCCTCCAGGGCCCCGCAGGGTCGAGGCCTGCCACTACAAAGTAGTCCACCAGCTGGGGACATTTCTCCTCTGTCATGCCGCCTGTCTGCCCTCCACTGCAGAGAGAAACAGAGACTCTGGATTAATTATCTAAAAGGTCACGTTCTCTCACGTTAGAGAATTTCAACTTTCCCGAGATCTATGCATTCAGAGTTGGGTACAAAATGTAGGTTTAAAAAGCAGGGCCTGGGCAGGATCCAGAGAGATTTAACAGGGATATTACTGTTAACATTACTTTAGGATCCGTACCTCCTGCGAGCCATTTATGTCCAGTTAAATGGGACGAAACCCAGGAAAAATACCAAACGACGCCATCCGCAGTAACACAATTAAGGGAAGACTCTCGACAGACGGCTTCGACCTGCAAGGCGAGAGTCACATGACCGACGGAGTCAGAAGGCTAAGCTGTCTAGTTTTACTGTAGAAGAAGGTGAAATAGTAGCAGCAGTAAAACTGTCTACAGTAAAACTTGTTCCATCAACCTGCTGTTTTTTCACCTCTTTTCAGTCAATCATTTTTGAATGTAAAAACAATATTGAGGGACATAAATGTAGGAATATGAGCCAAATGAACATTCAAGCAAACTAAATAAATTCAGATTTTACCTTTTTTAAATGCCTGCGATTAAAGAGCAACTAGACCCCCAAACCTCTTGTTTCAGCAGAAAACAAACGTATATGGGTATTTAGTAAAGTCTTGTTATCTTAGTACAAGGTATTTAAATTCTTCGTATTGGGTTATAAATATGCACAGCCACCGCCCTCTACAGGGTGAAACGCTATTGGCTATTGCAATTGAATTTTGCTATTGGCTGATCTGGAAGCAGGTGACGTATATGGAGGCAACCAACGTCGCCCTCCCCGCCCCTGGTGTTTGAAAAGTCACATGTCACACGTTTCGCTGCTCTGATTGGTTGTGGGTCTATGCGATCGCGTGCCCTCCCAGCGCTGCCCGTGTGGATACTTTTTTCGCGTCCTAGAGGGGTTTTCTTTGAATCTCCGGGGGTAGGGGCACGTCAGCCCAAACTCTGGGCTTCAGCTGATCTCTAAGTACAAAGTGAAGGCGTGTCATACCGGACTTCTTTCATTTCCACGTGAAAGAGGGAAAAAAGAAAAAAAAAAAAATCACAGTTTTGTCAAGCATCTTGCGACGAACTGGGAGAGCTTTAACAAAACCTGATCGTTCAACTAACTGACACACTGTCTGCAGATAATTCACAGTTTCAAAACTACATAAGGCGAACAATCCTTTTACAGACACGTCAAAGTCCGTCTCAAAGAAACTAATAGAAACGTCAAACCACAGACACATTTAGTCCGTTTGTATAACTGTCTCAAGTATTAGCAATTTCAGACTCAATGCTGCATTTCCTACTGCCTTTGAGTTATTGATATTTATCTTTTTTGTACTTTGTCAGTGTTTTTCAAAAACGTTCACGCCAATAAAGTTCACCCCGGCGGGACTGCACTGAAATTAAGAAGGACGAGAGACACTGAAGTGACACAGGAGCTGCACTAACGAGAGACGATACACACACGCTGACGGCTTCCTGTCAGCGACTAACACACAGCCCTCAGCGTTCTGGAGGTCAAACCCTTAAATCAGCCAATCAGAGAAGAGACCGAGAGCCTGCAGCGCTCCTTCAGTACCTGACTCTTCTTCTTTGGTTGTATTTTTTCCCGTGTCTCCTACGGTTCTCACTACTACATCTACATCTTTGCAGTACACCTGCAATATCATGTGCACGCCATTCGACCATTTGTTGTCGTATTTTTCAACACCCCCCCCCCCCCCCCTTCTTCCAAATTCGAAATACATTGCTGTAAACCTTAAAAAAAACAACCTGACAAGGAAACGGCAAAACTGAATTTGAGTTTTGAGAGCGGAATCACAGAGAGACAGATAAGAGACAGGGACGGACGGAGTGGTCAGGGTGGTGTTTGTTCACAAAACTCAATATGTGATTAAACTGACATGCAGAGGGCAGGGTGGTAAGTGTGTGTGCGTGTGTGTGTGTGTGTGTGTGTGTGTGTGCGTGCGTGTGTGTGCGTGGTCAGTGGGTCCTAAAAATAGGATGTGCAGTGATGCTGTGAGATGCTGCTGAAAGCACTCTTATGTAACTGTAAATGGCCCTTGGCCTCTCTCCCTCACCCCCCCCCCCCCTGTAAACAGAGACTGAGGAGGAAAGAGAGACAGAGGATGGAGGTGACTGGGAAGGAATCACAACAGAAACCTCACGCCACCCTGCTGAATTTTAGCTGAAGATTCCATCCGATGTTGAGCAGAAATGTCAGACTTTAAGAACAAAAAGTCCTATATATTATATAAACACACTCTATATCTACAGTATATATCCACATTGAGAGATAAAATCATGTTTTTTTTCCCCTACAAGTCCTCTAAAAATAAACAACAACACGCAGCCTTGTTTGTCTTTTCCTTCCAAAATCGTTCCAAATCACTGCTGGACAATAAATGAGATGCGATGTCACTCAGATCTGGTTAAAGTTCGGGCTCAAACGCGACCCGGTTGGGGTTATAGAAACGTCGTAGTTTGGGTTAAATGTACTCCTTCGGTTAGGGTTAGGGGACCCACGTGGTCGCGGTTAAAAGAAACCAATGTTGACTGTCAGCAGGAGACCTCCCGCTGTGAACGTCACCTGGCTTCTTTCTTCGCTCCAAATGGACAAATGTCAAACTTCCCACAGCCTACTACGGGGTGTGTGTGTGTGTCTGAGTCTCAGAGGGGGGTAGTAACGAGCTACATTTACTTCGTTACACTTATTCGAGGAACCTCTTGGAAAAAATGTGCTTCTAAGAGTAGTTTTACTGCACTTGAGTAGATTTGTGAAGAAGAAACGCTGCTCTCACTCCGCTACGTCGGGCTGCGCTCGACTCCTTACCTCATTTTTTTTTTTACATTTATTCTCCTGATTCTACCCTTTATTTCTGCCAGAGAGATGCCGTCAGTACATCTACCGCATGACTCTGTTTCACCAATCAGACGTAGCGATGCAGTCACATGACCGCACACACACTGTGGCGGCACAGGCTCAAAAAAACCAAACAGATTTATTGTTCTGAGAGCTCAGGTCCCTTTAAACTAAAATATCCATTTATTTTCAAACGCCTGTATATTTGGCCGATGGAAAGCAGACGTGGGTGTGATTTTTGTGTCAGTCCACCTGTTTCTTGTTTATTACTTTGACAGCTCAGGGATGTTCAAGGAGCAACCTGTTTCAAAGATGTTTTGCACTGTCAGTTCTGCTTTTGAATAAAAGGGTTGGAAATTAATGCTTTTTTTTATCCGATTAATCGAAAAAAATAATCGACAGATTAATCGATTATTAAAATAATCGTTAGTTGCGGCCCTAGTTTGTTGTGTGTTCAGGTTGCAACTAAAAAAGGTCTTACTTGTCTTGTAATAAGCAGCCAGGAGCTGCTGGGGTTTACGCTCGGAAAGCAGATGTGTCAGATGGATAAACCGTTCCCTTTCCTTCCCTTTCTTTAAACTGGAGGTGTCACGGCCCAGCGGGGGGGGGGGGGGGGCTCGTCGCTGTCATCAGAAGGTGAAAGTGAGAGAGGGACGTTAAAGAGGACACAGAGGAGGGAAGTGGAAGGAACACGGCGGTCAAAGGTAAGCTGGCAAACAGGAAGAAGACTGGCAGCCTGCTTTCTGTTCGTCGATGACCTCCTGGTGACCCAGCAGCTCCCCGAGGTCATAAAACACAAACACACACATCTACTCCACACCTTCGCCGTGCCTCTGGATCGCTGTACATCTCCAGC
The DNA here is from genome assembly GCA_011952105.1 of Coreoperca whiteheadi. Taxonomy (NCBI): domain Eukaryota; kingdom Metazoa; phylum Chordata; class Actinopteri; order Centrarchiformes; family Sinipercidae; genus Coreoperca; species Coreoperca whiteheadi. Next base: position 1,488,496 of record CM022486.1, read on the forward strand.
TCCAGACACTCAGACACCTGTGACCGATCGATGGGTCTATAAGTAGGCAACAGCCTCTCTGCACACGAGGCCATCGTCCATCGCCCTCTGCCGCTGTAACATCGTGGTTTAAAAGCCCGCCCCGTCCCCTTTTGGCCAGTGAAATCTTGCTGCTGAAAGTGCGATACAAGCTTATAAGCGCTGTTCATCAGGCTAGCCGATGAGTAAGAAAAGGTTAGCGCTGCTGGGATCGAGGCTAACATGCCCAAACCAACACACTCGCCTACTCAAAAGCTCAGTAGTTTATCACTCTGGCTGGTATTTGAAGTATGTTTTATAACCATGTGATCTGCTTAATAAGGTAACTTGAGCACAGCGTTAGCTGCCGCAGCTTTCAGACCGTGGTTCGGGAAGCACAGTGAAGACTGCGGCTTCCCTCCAGGGCTCAAGGTGACGCTAACCGCCGTCTCTTCCCCCCAGCGGCTGGGAAGCGAGACACAGGAAGGTGTTGAGGAGCTGCAGCGTTTGTTCACCAACGCACCTGTCACACAACACACCAACACACTCGCTACGCACCGCCCTGAGAGCGAGACTGGGTAGGAGGTGAGGATGGGCTGTGAACAGCGCTGGATGAAGAGTCAGAGAAAAGTCTCTCAAAGTCATTAGGACCCCGTCATACATCAGAATGTATTTGGTGATTATATTTTGTACTATTAAGTGACTAGACATGTGCCGGTTTTCGGTAATGAATATGCACGATATTATTATCGCGGGCACAAACAAAAACTAAACCCCTTCCTCTCCTCAGCTCTGTATCCTGTGCTGGGCTCTAACAGACTAGTTATTTGTTATTTAAAAAAAAGTCCTTAAAGTTACTAAGTGGACCACGCTGAAGTTTGTTTATCTCTTTAACCCGTTTCTCTTGTGGAACTAAAATATCGGGATAATGCCGCGCGATAAAAGCTCAATTAATGGCAGCATGAAGAACTGATACCGGCACACGCCTACTAGTAACTAAAGGCATTAAGGTACTGTAGTGGAGTAAAACTGTAGTGGAGCAGAAGCAAACTGTAGCAGAAATAGCCCCAGTGACTAACACTGGGTCCAACACTAGGAAAAACGTGAAGTTCCTGTATCAGCACAAGTTAGAATAAGAAGGTGAAAGGTCAGCGTCTTGGTGTTGGACAAGGACACTGTTGGAGTTTTGTTGGTTCGCTGTTGTTTCAGCTCTTCTCTCAAACAAACATACAAGCTGGTCTGTCTGCTGCAGTCAATCAGCCCAGTTCATCCTGTATCTCGCCGTCAGAGCAACCTCCATCCTCCCCTCTGAAGGCACCATAACTTCACGGGTTTACCGCAGTAAATGTCTGCTGTCACCGACATTCAGGTTGTGTTTGACAAAAAAAAGTGCCAACGGCAACGCTAGCCGAAACAGCTGATTTCATCACAATCACTTCCCGTTTTAAATGGCCCATGTGCAACAATGGAAACCTCGCACATGCACAGCCGCACACACACACACACACACACCTAAAGCCACACCGGAAAGCCCAGAGAAATGCACCAGATTTCCTCACTGCACTACAGAGCATCATTTGCATTGTGTCAGTACAATCTGTTAATCACTAACGTAACAAAACACACTTCTGCGAACGCCAACGTGGGATTGTTTCTTCTTTAAATGACGGTTCAGAACAGAGAAAAGTGGGGCTGAAAGTAATGGCTCTATCTGTTGATTATATTTGACAGATTGTTTAGTCCTTGAAGTGTCAGAAAGAGGCAAAGACTGTCCCAGATGACGTCTTCAAATTAAGTCATGTTTATTCCGACCATCAGTTTACAAAACAGAGAAATCCTCAAATCGGAGAAGCTGGAGCCAGCAAACGTTTGACGGCCAAAAAGATAATGAACCGATAATAAAAATAGGTATTTTTCTGTCAGTCCACGTCGACGAGTCGCTGGCTTGCCTCACCACTACAGCGAGGCAGCGGCCTGACAAACAAATAGTATTAAAGTTGTAGACGGACCTGAAGTGTTCCCCTCAAGCTTGTTCAACTATTTTAAAACACAGCTCTTCTCAAACCAGACGTATCCAAATATTTGGGTATGAAACAGCATAAAAAGGTTCCTACATGTGATCGCCCCACTCCTCCGCACAGCTCATCTTGCCCCCTTTTCCCTCCGACTCGGTGTGGCACGTTTTCACCCCCGGCAAACAATGACATTATGGTCCTGTGTCGGGGCCGAGTCACAGCGTGATGCGGTCCGCCCACGGCTCAGCTGTGACGTCACCGCGAACCCATGTGATGTAATGCTGGAGCCTCTGTGGTTTTGGGGTTTTTGTTCAACTTCCGCTCTTGAATTCAGACTCGCAGAGTCATGAAACGGTTCGTTTTAGGTGACATTGCACCAAGCGACTCCTTCGGAGTGTGCGCGTCTGTCGGCAGTTGGCTGGCTGTTCACCCCTCAGTCTTCGTGGTGTGTTCGAGGGCAGCTTTCAGCAGAGGACACGAGGTGACACACCTCGCAGGTCTGCCGTGTCGGGGGCCCTAAAACGCACTGAGAAAACCAGATTCTGTAAATAAGAGTAAAACTAAAGGTCACGACTTCAGCTCGGCCACAGTCACTGCACAGTAAAACGGTCTTTCAAAAATAGTCAGCGTTGGGCAAGCTACTTGGAAAGTGACGCGAGCTAAGCTACCAAATGACGCTGCATTTAATGAAGCCTCACTACAAAAAGTATCAAGCTAAGCTACAGCAACACAGCAAAATTATAATACATTGAACCAACTTCATTCCCAGTCAGTGCTCTCAGTGATCAATAAGCTGCTCTCTGCTCCAACACCAGACACGCTTCACTTTCAGGCCTCAGCCCGAGGATCGGCACGTGACGTTAGCTCGTGTGGACGCTACCGCACTGCTTGATCAATGAAAGAGCCAAGCTACTGGAAAGCTATTCGATTCAGGAAACCGCGGCGCCCCCACCACGCCACGGAGAGATGCAGTTATAAACTAGCAGAGGGGTCAGAAGTGTTCCCGTTCATTCCTCAGGTAGAAGTACAGACGCTCGGGTTTAAAAAGACTTCTGTTGAAGTATCAACTCGAGCTTTTTACTCCAGTAAAAGTGAAAAAGTGCTGGTTTCAAAACTACTTAAAGTATAAAAGCAAAAGTAATGTAAGGAAACAAATGCCATTAAGGACAAAAGCTTAGGGGGCACAGGGGCCTATAGAGCACTCCCCCACCTCATAAAAACAGGTTTCTAAAGGCCTTAATGACTAAAGCGAACGCCTTTTTGTCGTTCACTGGAAGAAACAAAAAGGGCAAAGGACCTCGGACCGGACCGGACCGGCCCGATGTACAAATCCAGCAGCGGGCCAGCGACAGAGGACGAAGCTGCACTCGGAGCTTCACCTGCTTGTGATGAGAAACTGAGGTGGCTGGATGGATGTGATGTCAGCAGTGCCCCTCTGTTGCTTTCCCTGTCTTTTATTTCATAGTGTTCTCAACCTTGAAAAGGATAAAATCCTTTCTCAGAAACGCCGCGCCCCCCCGGAGGGGCTGAAAGCACTGGCACTGCTGTCCAGGGAAAAGGGACCTGTTACTGGGATGAGTGACTTCAATCAGAGAGTCATTGAGAAGTTTGCTGGCCAGAAACAAAGGAGGGCAACACGTCTCTGAAGAGGTTTCCCTCCAGGACTTTGGCACATTTATCTCTGATGATTTACGGGGGGTCCCTGGGTTTATCATCTTCATTGTGTTATGTTTATTGCTTTTTATTTTTTGCTGTGTTTATTGTCTTTTAATTGTTGAGAAAAATACTTTTCTGCTCTGTTCCATTCTATTCTTTCCCAAAGTACTTTTTCAGCACCTTAACGCCAAAGCGACGCTTCTCCGAAGTGAAGTGCGTACCGTTCACGCACTGAAGGACTTCCTGTCTATGCCCAACCAACATCATGTGCATTTCCACGTACGCAGCTGTATTAAGATCAACGTTTTTTTGGCAGGAAATTCCGTCAGGTGGCAGGTAAGTTTTGCTTATTTCAACGACACCTAAAAGCCGAAGCACAGAAATAGTTCTCCATCAAACTCTTCAGTCCGAGTTGTAGTAAAGAGGAAGTGAGAAGCCGGAGGGGAACTCTTTCTCAACTAATTATTAACACTGACAAGCAGCTGCTGAACGCTGCACCACTCACCCGCTTTCAGCTGTGGTTTCTCTGCTTCTCAAACCGCAATCGTTTCACTCGCCATCGGCTCTTCCTGCTTCAGTCTCTCCACTCCGTCTGCAGCCGTCAACCTTCCTGAAATCATAAAAAACACAACACGTGTCCTGGGAACTTGGAACCTTTCTCCAGAAAATGATCCGGCTGATGACACGCTGTCTAGGGTTAACACTGTAACGCACAGTTCAACGTGGAAATGGGCTCACGCTTTCTCCGCTCATGTCTGCCGAGAGAAACCGAGTTGGTAGCCGGTCCGAGTCTAGACCTGCACTACTCAAAGAGTTTGAACTGAAATCTGCTAGTTTGACCTTCTGAGTATCCTGGTTCCCTGAGCTAAAACCCAGAAGGGGGTTTAGCAACATTTACTGCGGTTCTGAAGGTATTTCCAGAATCCTCTTCTGAACACCGTGATGACAGAAATACCAAACAATGTGGCATTTATATTGAATTTAAAATGTCTGGATTACAACAAACTATGTTTTCAAGGTTTCGTTTTGTCTTCTGGAGGGGAAAAGAGACCGGTTAAAGAGGCCGAGCTGAGCTGCTGGATGGAGTGCGTTTACGTTTGCTGAGTGAATGTAACAGTCTTCTGTTTGTTGGAGTCAGAGCTTCGCGCGCCAAGCTCGACAACAAACAGCGTTAGTGTGGAAGCAGAAGCCCTCGGTGCCTGGAAATAACCACCAGCCACCACCGCCTGCCTCTGCCGTGTACGTGACCTTCATCTCACACCAGAGGTCGACCAATATTTGTCATTTTTAATATACCAGCATCGGCCGAGATCCGTGTTTGGTAGCGCCGATTTGCAGTCAGGCCCGTCCGCGGGCGGCCCCGTGTTACTGCTGCCGCATGTGAAGGACCCCGAGCCGAAGCTTTTTATTCACAGTTGGTCACTCGGGGACTTTGTTTTATAGAAACATGCAGAAAGTTGCAAAAAGCAGAAGGTCAGAATGCACTTTAGATGTTCTGTGTGATTTAGACCAAACACAAACGTTGCCGGCTGCTCGTGTGTTTGCAGCACTTTTATTTATTTTTTATATATTTATATATTTCAATTTAATTGATTTTTATTTCTAAAGTTGGATTTATTCTATTAAAATGTATGTCTAAGTTTACATTTATGTTTCAACAAACTTGAAACATTCTGCTTAATAAATACTCTAAAACTTAAGTTAAGTTTTTTATGTTACCTGTTTTCTATATTTAATACCTGGCCAGTTATTGATTTGTCTGGTTAACCTTGGATACATATTTTATTTTAACATCGTGCGGTGCACAAAGTTTAAGATTCGAGAGATGGTTCGAGTCGAATGAAGTTGGGTTTAGAAATGTTGTGCGTCCACTTATTATTAGTGGGACATTTTAGTTAATGAAGGGGAAAAAGTCCCAGATATCAGCCCTAAAAATCGGCTGCACATATCGGCCATCGGCTGACCCTGACCTCTAGAAATGGGCTTCGGCTGTAGAAAAACCCACATCGGCCGATCTCTATCTCATACGTCACATTGGTCTCACGCCTGCTTCAAACACAAGTGTCAAAAAAACCCCACCTAATTAGCATCTAATTTTTCACAGGTAATCAGAGTTATCATTCTAAAGAAAGCCCTTTAAAGTCATTTACTTCACCTTACTCAATCACGGGCCGCGACTCTCTGCGCCCGTCTCATACCGTTTGCGTGCAGTCCGACCCGGGAGGCTGTCACAGTCTTTAGGTGTAGCTTTGACAGCTTGTTTGAAAAGCTGCCACAGGAAGTCAGCGCCGCCGCGAGGGAGAAAAATAGAGCTTTCATTTCCAGTTTCTCAGCGAGAGAAAAGTGCAGCCGAGTAAGACGCAGCAGAGGAGGGAGGAAGGTATGAAAGGAAGTGGAGGTGACATGTCCGCCACAGAAACACTGCAGGGATGTGTGTTTATCTGTGTGTCAGCTGGTACCGGGGGGGCGCAGATCACAACGGCTCTTTGTTTCCTCTGGGTGTCACGGCAACATCTCACACACCACTGACTGACATGGCCTCTCCACACGCTCAATGAGCACGTAATACACACACACACATATATATATAGAAAAAGATATATATATATATAGATAGATGTATATATTGACAACCCCTCTGGCAGAGTCACATGATCACCTCCCACTGCGCAGAGGAGTGGACATAATAACAGAAACGCCTGGACGAGGTCATGGGATTCAATGCAACAGCACATGAACATTAATTAAGTGGAAACTATTGAACTGTGGCTGCGTGCTGTGGCCCGAACATCAATCCTGAAGTAAATCTTTGAGTCAACTGAAAACTCATTGATTATTATTTCGCTAATCGATCAACTGACTTTAGTAAGGAAAGTAAGTCGGTAAAAATCCCAAATATCTGCTGGTCCAGCTGCTCCAATGTGCTGCTTTTCTTCGATCACATCACTGTAAGTTCAATCTCTTTTCATCCAATATTATTAATTACCATCATCATCATCGAGCCTTGTCGGCATTCGTCTCTGTTTCCTAACTGTCGTTACTTCAGCTCTGCAGCGCCACGTGTAGAAACCAGACAGAGCTGCAACGATTAGTCCATCGAGAGAAAATTAGTCGCCAAGTATTCGGATAATCGATTAATGAGTTCAGTCAATGATTTTGACGGACACGGCAGCTCTGGATTGGCTTTGTCCAGTCGTAAAGAAACAGCTAATTATCTATATATCAGATATAGATATTATATAGAGGCTATATATAGATATATCGACTTTTTGTGTTCTTTATTAGCCATCCCCTTCCCGTCACAGCAGCAGGAGGAAGAGGTTCTTTGGGCCGATGTATGCCCGATTCCCCCTCCCGACAATCGGAGGCGACATCTGGCCTGGGACTGCGGTCGGTACCGATGTTGGGCCCAGATTATCTGGTACTGTGAGGGGTTTACAGATCCGGTCGAAGGCCCCCCGACCTGCTCGCAGACTCGTCGGGGCCGCCCCGATGACGTCAGACAGGTTTGATATTTAGGATTTTAAAACGCGAGACAATCACGTGAGCACTGCACGAGCGGGACCACGATTTTATTACATTTAGGACGTCACTGCAGGATTACCAAAGCAGACTAATTAGGATTTTAATACAACTCATACATTCTGGGAACTCGCGATTGACCTCTCTTCTGTTTAACTATAAAGAAAATCATCGTTAACTGCAGGCCTATTTAAAAGGCAGTTCAACTAATAAACGCTAAAAAGCTCTCGTAAAGTCAGCAGCTACTTCTCTCGTGAAAGCCAAAACAAACCGCAAGACGTTGAGCCTCAGACGGCGAGCCTCACGGTTCGTCTCCGAGGCGATTTAGAGACATTTTCTGCCGAGACGGAAGAGAAGATGCAGAAGCCGAGCTTTACAGACACGCAGGCAGGAGACACCAGAGTCCTCAAACTACTTTGGAATGAGCCGGAAATAACGAGCAGCGTTACGTTTGTGTGGGAAACGTCACACAGCGGCTGGAAACTGCAGGTGAAGACATGAGAGTTGAAGAAAAGCCTTCGTTTACGCAACAGCAGCTTCCTTTCCGAGCTGACATCGTTTAGTTTCGGCGTCTCTCGTCACTCGCGTCGCTCAGTGAAGCGTTACTTTGACGGCAGACACGGCAGGGAGCCCAGAGTGGCTTCAACTAGTTTCGTTTCAAGCGGCTAAAAAAGCAGCACGTTTTGGGGAATTCCGCCTCCCTCCTCATCCAAAACAGCATGAAAATGGAGGTGCAATCTCTCTCTGTCCTCTGCATGAGTCCGGGAAAGCTTCAGCTCCGGCCGTCGTGACTTTTTGCACACAAGTGACCAAAGTGCATGTTGAAGCGGCGTTAGATGAACTCTCCCTTGTTAACTAAAGAGCGTGGAGTATCATTATCACTGATAACAGAGTGCTGTGTCAGGCCGTCTTCAGCTGTGGGGACCGTACGTCTCGCTCTGTTGTCCTGAACTGAGTCCAAACTGGACTCGGCGTCTGGGAGGTCCGGGGGGGGCCTCGGTGCAGGCCGACTCAGAAACGCTATTTAAATCCTCCTCAGACCACTGGGACGGTTTGCGAAGCCCTCTGACCTCAGGCCGAGCTCCAGGCAGCAACGCTAGTGCTAATTCTGGCAGCAACACTTCACCGCCTCCGGCAGCAAACAGGAACCGTCGTGCAGCGGCGAGCCGAGGCCTCGCCTGCAGCGGCGCGGGATCATCGCAGGCAGACACGGAGAGCAGGGCCGAAAGTGGACGAGCTGAAACGCCCGCAGGCCCCTGAAGGAGATTTAAATATCTGGAGTCTATATTTAGTTCGGAGCACGGCGGCTCACTTTATGAACAGCAGCACCGGGAGGGCCGGGAGGACGCGCCGCCAGTTTCCAAAAATGAATTCACATGACGTGATGATGCCACGTTCAGGACAAACAAACGCAGGGACACAGAGGGAGGAGAGCAGGCAGGACGCTGACAAACAGATGATGCTGTTCCATTTAAGACCGGCCTGCACTTACAATTCAAACTATTTCCACGCACTGTGTCCTCCAATCTCCACCCATCTCTAGATTACAGAACATTTCTAACTAAACAGTATTATTGAAACTTTTCTTATTAAAGTAAAAAAAAAACCTGAAGACACAAAAACAGCTTAAATAAATCTTTTTTTACACATTTCTTCACGACATAAGGGCAAAGTAATTAGAAGAGACGATTTTCAGACAGTTAGAGTTTTATAGGCCTTCTGATGAGGTACCAGTAATACCAATTATCCACGTTGAATTTCATCAATGGGACGCTCATTCAAACAGATGTTCAGACACCTATAGATTCAGACACCGTTTAGCGAGTTAGCACGCTAACATTTTCTAATTCATTAAAGCACAGTGAAATGGTAAATGGACTGTACTTGTATAGCACCTTTCTAGTCTTTCTGACTACTCAAAGCGCTTTTACACTACATCACATTCACCCCATTCACACACATTCACACACTGATGGCAGGAGCTAACTGCCCATCAGTACAAATTAAACTAACCAGTCACACTCACTCACACACCGAAGGCGCAGCTTCGGGAGCAGTTCAGGGTTCAGTATCTTGCTCAAGGATACTTCGACACATGGCGGGGGGAGGCCGGGATCGAACCGCCAACCTTCCGATTGGTGGACGACCGCTCTGCCACCGAGCCACAGCCGCCCCAAAAAAAGCCCTTACAGTGTTAGAGCAGTGAAAGCCCTTAAAGTTTTAGAGCAGTAAAAGCCCTTACAGTGTTGCAGCAGTGAAAGCCCTTAAAGTTTTAGAGCAGTAAAAGCCCTTACAGTGTTAGAGCAGTAAAAGCCCTTAAAGTGTTAGAGCAGTAAAAGCCCTTAAAGTGTTAGAGCAGTAAAAGCCCTTAAAGTGTTAGAGCAGTAAAAGCCCTTAAAGTGTTAGAGCAGTAAAAGCCCTTAAAGTGTCAGAGCAGTAAAAGCCCTTACAG
>CM022486.1:1504058-1523566 GCA_011952105.1 Coreoperca whiteheadi
AACGGAGGGGAGGGGAAGGGGGGGGGGGTGGGGGGGGGGGGGGCTCATTAACGTGTTACCTTTAAGAAAGGACACTGTGATGAACGATGAACCAGTGGACACAGAGAGGGAGATCACACTGTGATAAGAACGATGAACCAGTGGACACAGAGAGGGAGATCACACGTACACAAGTACAGAAAAGTGGAATGTAATTATTACTACTCATGCAAAGTCTCAAAACAGCCCATTCACTTCATCACACTGAACCAGGGTCAGCCACTCTTCTTCTTTGAAGCCAGATGGCTCCCGTTTCCGGTGTTACTGGTGCTGCCAGACTTGCACCCTTTCAGTGTGAAGCCAGAGGGCCCCCGTTTCCGGTGTTACCGGCGCTCCAGACGGCAGCCCGTCAGAGAGAAAGCTGAACTGGCCCAGTGCGTCGCTGGACGTTTAAACACAGACTGTCCACGATCCCCAACAAACACAGTGTACTACACACACTCATGCACAACCTTCAGCTGTAGCACATTCATGTTGCAGTGTACTTACATGTGGGGAATACTTATACACATACCTACCACTTATACTGCAGTATATTAATATAAAACACTAAGCAGCGATGTGTGTATACAGTACAACCACTAAACCTATATTATATTTATATATTGACTACATCGTAGTATATATTAAATCACTATACTGGATTATGCTTGTATAGAATACACTGCAGTGTATTTATATGCGGGAAACGCTTGTGTGTTCATCTGAACACACATTAAGCTGTGCTATACACACCATGCTGCAGTACTTTTCTGAGAACACATTAAACTGCTCCAGGTTTCATGTGTTTTATTTTATTTTCTGGAAAACAAGGTGACGGTACAGTCTCTTACAAACCTCTCCTGTCAGCTTCAGAAGCACCTCTGGGTTGGAAACATGTCCATATGTACAACAGTCGTAACATTCCCTGGTTATTCGTGACAAGGTTCAAATAAAATAAAATAAAAAAAAATCTGAGTAGAACAAAATGTCTATTTATTATTGGAAACACACAGCGGAGAGAGGCGGGAGCCTGAAAACATGACGGCGCCGGTAATAATGTGAGAGCAGTTAATATCATACAGCAATACAAAATAGGTGAAAAAATATTAAATATGGCCTTTAACTTTTCCCCAGTCGCCCCGGGGCGCCCCCCCCCCCCCCCACACACACACACACACCTGGCTGGTCAACAGCTCTCCCTACTGGCAGCATCCGGAACTGCAAACTGCGCGACAGGTTTATTGCATAACAGAGCGAGGCTTCACACACACACACACACACACACACACACACACACACACACGCACACGCACAAACACGACGTCAGTGTTACAACAAACAGGAAACGGGTGGGTGGATTATGGGGTGACCTTTTGACCTCCTGAGTGACAGTTCTTAGAGAAAGGCGGCGAGGAGCTTTCAGAATGAATTGCAGGTGTTTTGCTGTCGGCCAGCTGACCCTCCCTCTGAGCGCTCCCCTCCAGGGAGCTGCTTCAGGGACACTCTCCTGCAGGGAGCCGCTGAGGTGAGCTGCAGTCACGGCCTCACGACTGACCTGGAGTAGGGACGAAAGACGGGGACCCGGGGAGACCCGCTGAGCGGTCGATGCTTTCAAATGAGCAGATTTTAGGGCTGATGGAGACACCGAGAGACGCGCCCAGTGGACTGAATGTGTCCACGTGTTCAGTGACATGTGTGTGGGACAAAAACACCGCCCCCCCCCCCCCCAGCTGGACCTGAACAACAGAACAAAACAGCTGAAATCAAACTGTTTTAATCCATTTTCTATCCTGCCTGTAACTTCAGCACAGTGGCTGCTGCACGTCCCCCCCCGCAGCAGCAGCCTGGACCGGCCTGCAGGGGGCAGCAGTCGCCCTTCTAAGCTCCCTGCGGTCTGACTGTGTCATTCCCACATCCTCCATCACCTCCACCCACATCCTCGAGCTGCAAAGGAAGCAAACACCTTCCCGCTCCGACGTCTCACAGATGACCCCCCCCCCCCAAATAAACTTGTTTTTATTTCTTTCTGTATAAAACGCTTCCAAACCTCAGGCACTTGACCGACTTCCCTGTCTCTCAGTTTACTGGCGTTAAAAGCTCGACTCTCCTGCGTTCCCTGAATCCACCTGGAAACTCACACCGACTTCCATAACTTTCCAGACCTGCAATAACCCCCAGCAGCCAGTGGAACGTCGCACCAGTGGACTGTTCCATTAAACACAGATCAATTCCCTTTCTCTTCTTAATCAACAGGAACAGAAAACCGGAAACCTGAATTCAGCTTTCGAAAATGAAGATTTTGGACTTTTATTTTCTCTTTTTCGACCCGATTTGTTTCCGTTTCTACTTGATTGTTTTAAATGTTTATTATTGCCTTTAAGAAAGCTGCTTGAACGACTGGAATCAACTCAATACCTTTCTTTAAATTCCAAGACATGACGCTGACTTTTGCAAATCAATTTAACAAAATAAAGCTGTGGAAATAATCTCATCGCTGGCTGCATGTGTTCAGTACGGTGCGGCCCTCAGCGGGGGCCCCGGGCCCCCGGGGTTGGGAGACGGGCTGGAAACTACTCTGATCTAATACTACGAAGAAGCGTATTTTCCCCCAAACCAAGAACTTCTCCTTTAAAAGGTCCAGTGTGTCGCATTCTGCGTTCACACCAGACAACCACGAAGCGATGAGCGCCAGTCTGAACTTTGGCGGATATTCACGCCGCGTTAACCAATCAGGAGCTTGCTCGAGTGGTGACGTGATCAGCCCGCTACAGTAGGTGACGTGATCAGCCCGCTACAGTAGGCGGCGGCATGCACCTGAACAGGTGGGTTGCTACCGGCTGTAAAAACCAGAGGGAGGGAGGAGAGCGGGAGAGGGGGGGGGGGCAGGGGGAAAGAGAGAGAGGGAGAGCGGGAGAGGGCGGGAGGAGGGGGGAGAGAGAGAGAGAAGGGGAGAGAGAGGGAGAGAGGGGAGAGAGAGGGAGAGGAGGACAGAGGGAGAGAGAGGGAGAGAGCGGGAGAGATGTGCGGGGATACCCGCAGTGAATGTCACACGCGAATGAAGCGAATCAACTCAAAATGTTCGATGTCCAGCCACCTGGTGCGGTGTGAACGCAGTGGAGCCCTTCGCCTCGACAGAGGGAGCGGGTCGCATCCGCGGAGGCCGCCGTGTTGCAGCGCCGCGATTCTACAGGACAAACCAAACGCCGGCTCTGGACGGGACTGTCTCCGGCGCCGCACCGTGACTCACTCTCCCGTCTTTAGACGTAAAACCGGATCCCTGGCTAACGCAGACACACGGTGGGAGCGCTCCCGCGTGCACACGCAGACCACGTCATGGCAGCTTTTGATCAAAAAGCCGCTTCGAACTTCTGCACGCTGTTTCTTTTCTTCTCCTCTCCTCTTAAATATACTGTATTTTTATTTTTTTTAAAGATATTATCTGAGAAAGTATATACATAAAGATTTAGACAACTTTGGATTAAAAAATAAAACTTTATAGTCAGAATAATATTAATAATACGTTTTTGGTTTTTTTGGGTTTTTTTTTTTTAAACCTTTGTTAGATAAAAATAAGTTGCTATGCTCCGGCTCCTGGGCGGGGCTTAAAACACAGGTGCAGCAGGTGCAGGCAGAGAGGGCGGGGCACGAGGGCTGTCAATCACAGTGACTGGGGTTAAAGGGCAACCCCGCCGTTTTTGCGTTTTTCGGGTTGTTATGGTATAAAGCTAGCAGACAAAAGTCACGTCTTCATTCCGCAAAAGAGGATTCGAAGGGAAAGTCGACGCAGGCACAGGAGGCGACGCCGTGACGTCACTGCGGGGTGCGGCTACAGGTGCAACAAAAACACGACGGCGGCGACCGAGGATTCCTTTTCAGCGTCGGTTCTTTTGCGGATCATTTCCCCGACGTTGGGTCCGCAAATTGTCTAAAAACAGCGGAACTAAATTTCCAAGAGACAAAAATAATTCACAAAAAAAAAAAAACCAATCAGCTGGAACCAATAAATTTTTACTATTTGTGCAAAAAAAACAAAACAAAACATTTAACAGCTGATCTAAAGAGTTAATTTTCTGCGGAGCTGCAACACTTAGTCGACTGACAGAAAATTAACCTGCAACTATTTTGATAATCGATTAATAGTTTCAGTCCTTATTCTTTGATCCCCGAACGAGAGGACCTTCGGTTTTATATCTTGAGTATTTTTGGGGATTTGGACATTTGGTCGGACGAAACAAGGCGTCGCCGTCGACTCCGGGGAAACTAAGATGGACTTTTTTGCTCTATTTTATGACTCATCAAACATTAGGATTATTAGTTGCAGCCCTGGATCCACACCAGGATCGCACTCTCGCTTCTGGGACTTCAGGGAAAGATGTCCGTTTGGATAAAATAGCGTCGTCAGCACATTGGTGGAATTGCCCTTTAAAAACACGTGACCTGGAAGGACGAGAGGCGACTGCAGCGATCGTATAAAAACACTTCAACGGGGGGGGGGGAGGCACGCAGGACCGCGGACTCGGGGCTCCTACGCGCATCGCAGTCTAGATTCTGATCTGCGTTGGGGAACGTATCTCTGAAAGTTTGTTTCCTGAGGGTGTACAGAAACCCTGCGTCCCATCTGCCCCTGATTCATTCTGCCTCTCCGTCATCGGACGACACATACAGTCCCATCGTTGAAATGCAGCGCTTTCTACTACAAAATGCAGCCGGTTGTCCATATATGACTACCGGCCGGTGCGTCCGGCGCTTCGTCGGGAACGTGGGCGAGACTGGAGACGAGGCGGCAGCAGGCACACGAGGCTGAAACACAGCGAGCCACAGCTTCGGGTCGGGGGACAAGGCTGAAACGTGACGCCGCAAACAAAAACAGGGCACAAAAAGGGGTTTGTCTTTGGGAAGCCGGGCCCAACACGTCCTGGACCCGCAGAGATGAAACGGGCTATCTGTGATCAGACAGGACGCTTACTTTCTCGTTTCTCCAGTTCGGAACGCTTTGAATGGAAGTGTCGGCCGAACACAGGTAACGTAATCACCTGAAGTTAGCCAGCTCAGCGTTGGTGATTCTGGTTGCGAATTGAAGGGTTTTTGACCTCTAGCTCAGTCATGTCCCAACCTTTCTGACTTGCCGCCCTTTAAGATGAAACTATGTCTACTCGGGAGCCGTCTTCACCAGTTCTGGCGGGTTTAAAACGTGATTTCTGAGCAGAGAAAGTGGGATTTTCTTTAAAGGGTCTGAAGGATTTACTATTTCCCAAGCAAAAAGGTAAAAGTTTGAAGGACAAGTGGGGAAACGTCAGTGAAGCGAAAATGTTTGTTGTTCTCCGATATGTTGTTTGTCATCTCACGCTTCCTTTAAACCACCGGCCTAGAGGTAAAACAGTCCAGCTGCAGCTCGGTTTTTAAACCTTTTCACATCGAAATCACCAGAACTGTGCCGACCGGGAAACTAAACCGGAACTGCTGGAAAAACCAAAAACACGCAAGGACTCTGGGGGGCGTCTCCGCTTGCCGCTGAAGAGCAGGAGAAGCCTGCTTTGTCAACAGCTTTCACGTTTCTTTGGCTTTCTAATTAAGAAAAAGGGTGAGAAAATCCCGTAAGTCTGACGGGTTTCACCGTCTGTCTGTGGACGGACGGTTTTTAGAAACGTGCTGTTTAAAGACAAAGGCATATTGGAGAACATTACTGTGACTCCACAGGCGTGGAGGAGCCTTCCACAACGCAGATCAGTCGCCTTCTCACAAACTCACAGAGTAAGCGTCCTATGTGATCACAGGATCCTTAAAGGGTTTAAAGCGGCTTCGATTGGACACTCGACAGCATTATGATTCATTTCCACTGCACGCACTCCTGAGAGGGCTTTATCCCAAACCTTTGACCTGCTCTTCATTAAATAACTATAATTTATTTATGCAACTGAATGCAGGCCAGTTTGGTCTGAGGAGAATCTCACAACCTTTCAGGCGGTCAAACAGACATCTGTGACTGTCAGAGCGGGAATAAAATATAAAATATAACCTCTAAGTCATGGCTAAGTTCCTGTCAAAGTGGCTGATGAAGCAGAGGAAGCCGAACATGACCAGTTCTGGCCTCTGATTGGTGGTTATTTCCTGACCTAATGACAGTTAATATGACAGATCCAAAACAGTCACACGTCGTCGCCCTCCCCGCGGCGCGAGGACCGACATGGCTGCTGGATGGAACAGAGAACAGTCAGAAAGCTCAGAGAGGGTCCACACGTAGCGGGATGCATAATGCTTTTCAAGATTTTTCCAAGCGCTGCTGGTTTTTACAGACGGCGGAGCCGGCGTCACGTGAGCGGGTTATTCCTGCGTGGTCGCATTTTTCATTAACATGCAGATAAGACTCGTACAAGCTAATGCCTACAAACAGAAGCATCTTGGTTGTTCTTGACTTCAAGCATGGCGAGAGCGTTTTCAGCCTTTGGCGGAACCCCCCCCCCCCCCGTCCTTCAGTTTATTCCGACAGAAATCTCAGGTCCTGCTCACCAACAAAAGGACTCTTGGAGATTCCCAAGTTACTTCCAAACATCAGGGAGTGGTGAGGGGGCGGCGGCGGCGGAGCGACGCTGATCCCGGGGTCCTCTCCACCTCCGTGCGGGTGGCCGCCTCTTCGCCGATGCCCACCGAGTGCCTGGAGCGGAGGGGGTGCGGGGTCACTTCAGCCGGTCGGAGCGGAAGGAGTCCTCCACAGCCGGGTCAGCGAGCATCAGGTCGCCGTCCAGCATGTCCAGAGCCAGGGGGTCCATCCTGAGCGGGTCGTCCAGGGAGAAGGGATCCATCTCGAAGCCGGGGACGTGAGACAGAGCGCTGGCGATCTCTTTAGACAGACCCGGTGGGGAGTCACCTGCAGGGAGGTTGGCATGTTAGACTTGGAAGGAAACCCCCAGACGTTTCTCCTCAGGGGTGTGCAAACGTGGTTGAAATCTGTTTTTTCTGCATTTTTATTATTGATCAATCTTCCATTTATGTTTTCGATTTTATATATATATAAATAAATGTCAAAGGTCCAAGAAGCCAAAGTGACGTCTCAGAGGTGCTTGTTTTGTCTGACAAACAATCCAAAAGGCAAAGATATTCTAATCACAATGATACTAAAACAGAAAAAAATCGTCACATTTAAGAAGCAGCCTGATAAATTACTTAAACAGCTGATTGATACACAATGGGGGAGCTGGTCTGCACACTATACGTGGCAAGCTGCCAACAGATATTTATAATGATGCAACATTTCCACCTCTAAGGTCTTCAAGGATTAAAGAGTGGCATTCTTATTATTAACAAATCTAACGTTCAGACCAGCAGCATGTCGGCGCGTCTCTCAGCGCCATCTGACTTCCCGTCTGCGGCTCTCAGCTGCGAGCCCATTGGTTCCCGCTGAAGACGTGAAGCTTTAAAAACACCTCACGGATATATAGTTTCATGTCTAAAGAGGCTCAGTAGTTTCCTCCAACAGCTGCCCGCTGGAGTTTCTATCAAACAAACAGGAGGAAACGTCTGTTGGGGACTATTTCCAGCGGCGGATGAATCCACGTGTGGTGCTGTAGTGAGTGTTTGGGGCAGCAGGACTGTGTGTGTGTGTGTGTGTGACTGAGTCAGAATAAACTACAGTGTGTGTGTTCATGGTGATGAAGGAGCAGCAGTGAGGCTCGCTGATGAGTTTCTAACAGTTTCTGGACGACAGCGGAGCTCTGAGGCCCAGAGCTCATACAGTGTGTCTATTATCATACACTGTGTGATGATAAGGTTTAGAAGAACATGTGCTTTTATTTTTAAGAGACTGTTCAGAAGAGGAACTCTATTTCACTGCTATGTCAAGCTTTATTTTCTCTATGGAATTCACAGATCCCCCTTCTCTCTAACTAGAGAGAGTCGTCGAGTTTTCGCTTCCCCCGAACATCCTGGGAAGAGTTAAAGGAGCCAAATAAAACAGTTCCTCTTTAAACGTCTTCAATTTCTGTCTCATAATGTCATCGTTCCACGTTTTCAAGTGTTTCCCTTGACCCACTTCCATCCCTCTGTATACATAACGTCTCACATCGCTTCGTGCCATGATGGCTTCTTGCTGGGTTCTCCTCTAATTATAAACTTTGCAAAAATAAATATCAACACCTCAGCTCCGTCTCAGAACCTTCAGCCTCGTAGTTTCTGTTTGCACATCTTTATACTCCTACTCTACCTCCTAAAAATACTTTGCGTACTTGTTTAATGCATATGTTAATCTATGTCTATTTGTATATTTAGAGTGTATTCTAGTATATTCTTTATATTGTGTATTCTATAGATACTCTATCTATATACATAGCTGACTATATTTAAGGAGTATAGTAAGGTTTTTCCTAATACTCTGTATTAAGCTATTTAAAGTTTGTTGTTGTAACAATATATTCTCCACTCTTCTAGTGTTGATATGTATATTTATTGCGTATGTACTGTTTAAGTGCAATGCCTGGACAACCTGCTGCTTTAGGTTTTGAGAACTTGGACCTCTTTTGTTAAACTAACATGTCCATCTTCCTGAGAGTAGGGTCTTCGGAAAAAGAAAGTACTGTTTTGGTTTCGTACTGAAGCTCGGGTATCGTATCGGCACTAAAGGCTCGGACACATTAAACATCAGCGGCTCTCACAAACACTGGCCGACACCCACCGGTGAGGATGATGTTGGGCACGTTGTGTCGTCCCTCCCCGCAGCTGTAGTTCTGGTTCTGGTTGTTGAGGAGCTGCTGGTCCCCGGGGTCCTGCATGTCCAGGGGCCCCTGGGTGTTGGAGGGGAACTGGTTCTTGTCGGTGCTGCCGCAGCTCAGGCCGCTGTGGTTCAGAGACAGACATTCACCCTGGTTCTCTGCTGTGAACTGGAGCAGAACGACAGATGCAGATTTAAAGGCGGGAAAGTACCACCGTGGTACGATGTGGATATTCACTGCGGGATACTTTCCTTCCAAAAGTTCACCATGAAGTCTCCGACAGGGGCTGTCCCCCCCCCCCCCCCCCCAAAGAATCCAGCAACTTCACCTGACGTGTATTAGATTTCTACCTGATGAAGGTCCAACACGATGTTAATAAAGTGAGAGCGAGGCTCCGTTTCTCTCACGTCAGTTACACGGTAGCGCAGGTGGTAACAAAAATAAACAGACAACTGAGGACACAAACCCACAAAAGCACCAGACAAACTCCGAGATGGCCTTGGGCTTATGTGGGATTCAGGAGAACAAATCTATAGAGACAAAGGCTCTAGTATTAAGCTTGGGGGATTACACGGTATGGGAGATAACTGTCAAAATAACCCGACTAGAGCCACGTAAAGACCAATAAATCAAAGTAAACCATGACTGAGCCAGACCAAACTCTACAAGAAGCCGTTAGAGCTCCTGGGACCTCGGAAGCAGGTGAAGCAGGCCCGATAGGTGAAACATCTGTATAAGCAAACGGAATCAAATCTCTTTTGTAGCTTCAGCGGCCCCTCTTCTCCTGATGTAGATGATGATGCATGAGCTCAGACAAAAGTCAGAAAAGGGGAAAACCCCGGCTCCCATCAGGGAGTTTCACTGTTGTGTGAAGAGAAACCCTCCTCCCACATCTCAACCCAAGAGGACCAGCAGTTAATAATGCTGCCTGACAGCGAGGCAGCAGACCGCCACACCAGGCCTTACCGTCTTTCCTGTCTCTGTTTAAATGTAGGCTCATGAAAACGTTTGCTTCCGCGTGACGTTTTTTGACGTGCATTTGGTTGTGAGTGGACAGCAGACAGGAAACGAGGGGGCAGAGACGCCAGGAATGACTTGCAACAGGTGAGTCAGACCCGAGACATTGTGACTCATGTTCGGCGCCCCGCCCCGTGGGCCCCCCGATGCCCCCCCCCCCCCCCCCCACACACACACAAAATTCACAAAATGAAATTGATGTTTCTGGCCAGGCGTCTTCCCTCGACTGTAAACACAACCTGCTGGGTTTAAAATGATCAGCTCAGACACCAGCGGGTGACATCATACCCCCTCCAGCCGGTGGTGTTTACAGTTTATGGTGACCTCATCTGAAGGTGCTCGGTTACCTGCTGGTTGGATTTGCCTGTGAGCTGGAAACTCAGATAGGGGTCGTCCAGCAGAGAGTTGAACAAGGCATCCTGGAAAACAGCAGAAGGACGCCTCGGTTACACGCATCGTGAACGACACTGAAGCCTAAAGTGACGTTAATAAACATGTTCATGTGGATTTAGCTTGCGGGGTGGCAAATAGATTCCATTAAACCGACTTGTTGGCCCACAAAAGATTAAAGACTAATGCTCTTAAGAAGTCCAAGGCTCCTGTTAAACCCCAACGTTGTCTGAAGAAGCTCTACAACAGTCTAATCTGTGTGTTTAAATGACTCGTGTGGCAAACAGTTTCTTTAATTCCACGGAAGTCTCTGCGGTTGCAACATCAGAAGCCCAGACGCCTCCTGGTGACAGTCTGTTTGCTGAACAGGTGGTCAGATATCAGAGTCTCTCTTTTACACAGCATGTTCAAGGTGGGATTGTGGCGCCGTTATTAAGCACAGAATGGGGGGGGGTAGTAGGACACTACCTACTGCAGCCTCTCGAGAGCAAAGCAAAGCTCCCGTGTGTTGTTTCCTGCTGCTGGAATAGCGTCGCTACGACAATCGGCTCCGCCTACGGCACGCTATCTGAAATCGCACGCATTATGCCGGCGCTGTTCGGTTCAGTGTAAAAAAGCAACACCGGCGTGACGACGGCTCTTCTCTACGGCAGTAGTCCAGGTTCTCTGCGCAAAAAGGCCTACGGACTTCTACAGACCTTCGCAAATAGCATCAGGTGATGTTTCTCTTTCATTTCACCTCACCATCCCATCACACACACATCTGACCCTGAGACAGGACATCGGACATGCGCTAACTTTCAGCTTTGTGCCTGTTAATCGCTGTGTATTTAAAGCGGAGCCCTTGGAATGATTTTTATTTGTCAATATTTTTGCGGCGGCAGTGCAACTCAAGACTCTAGGAGAAGACTGAACTAAATCAGCACATGTGCTCATGTAACTAAGTGGCACCCACAAACACATAATTGTGTAAAATACTGGCCTATATATATAGTATGCGTGTGACCATCTAGCACAACATCAATACTTTTGGAAAAAAAAAAAAAGACGAAACACAGCAACAGCAAATGCAGGACAGATGGAAATAAATGAGAAATGATTATGTCTGACTGGGTTACACGGATGAACTGGTTTGTACAGGCAGAGGGGATAACACAGAGCACGACCATATGAACAGAAATGATTCAATCAGCTTATCCAATAAGACATTACCGCTCACTAAAAATAACGCAAAGGCATCGGAAAATGACAGGGTTTTTGTAGGAGACCAAAAACAGATTAAAGCTGCTTATGAAACCAAGTTATGAAGTTTGGTTGGTCACGCTGAATCCGGAGTCAAACAGCCAGACGTTACTGGTGTTTTTGAAGGTTTGCTCCACAATATCCATCTTTATGTTTTTTTTTTAAACTTTTGATGAGGGGTTGTTCTTTGCTAAGGTAGAATTTGTTTCCTGAGGTCGTCCAAATACAGAATGCATGCTTGATACTAACTGGTTAAACGGATGACTTCAAAGTTTGTTAGTGCCATCCGAATTCTCCTATAACCGGTCTCATTCACAACCTCAGGCTCAAGAAGTGTTCACTGTGTGATGGGCAAAAGGGCGCTGAATTACAGACAGTGTAACTGATGGATTCAAGTTTTTAGCAAGATGAAAAGTCAGTGTTTTGTGGAAGACTGATGTTGGAAATAGACCCAAGAATCCAAGACTATGTGATTGTTTTACATTTATTTTTATGTTTGCATATGACTGTTTATGGGGAGACTAAATGGACTGAGGCCTCCTTACATGCTGCGATGTTGAG
Organism: Coreoperca whiteheadi; assembly: GCA_011952105.1. Lineage (NCBI taxonomy): Eukaryota > Metazoa > Chordata > Actinopteri > Centrarchiformes > Sinipercidae > Coreoperca > Coreoperca whiteheadi. The sequence goes on from CM022486.1 coordinate 1,515,992, forward strand.
AGAAAACACTCAAACTGTGGCGTAAATCAGGGTGAGGCAGGATTCAATGAAACATTTGGTTCTTATGGATGTTCCTCTTTCTCAGTTACCCAAACGGTACATGCTAACTAGCTCGGTAATTTTGCCGCAGACTGTAACCGGGAGTTCAGATCAGAAACAGGAAGGCATTAACACTATTTTGGAAATCGAAAAGGAGCGCGAGCGCTTCCACACTAAAACGCATTTGCGAATAAGTCCGGGGTCGCAGGACTTGGGATGTTACCGGTACTGTCAAACCTGTTACACATCCGCAGCTATGCATGTTTCTGACATCGCTGCAATTGCTTACGTTGTAGAGGTCTGTGGCCAGGTTGTGGCTGATCTGCTGCAGCTGAGGGAGGCCGTCGGCTCTCTGCTGCTCCGTTTCCTGTTTGACGTGACACTGAGCGGACGAGGAGCTCTGGACACACGGATCCATCGGCCGCTCGTTCTTTATCAGCTGCGTGTTGGCTGTGTTCACATGCGGCCCCATCGGCCTCTGCTGCTGCAGAGAAACACAGCCACAGTCGCTAACGTAAGCAGGTGAGGGCACGTATTGTGTGTTGAACAAATGCATCTACCCATGTAATCGCTAATCTCTTCTCCTTTCGTTTGACCCGGCGGCCTACCGTTCCAAAGTGCTGCTGCATGTGCTGGTTGTGTGTGTTGCGTAGGTTCTGCAGGTGGAGCTGCTGCATGGACTGCGACTGCTGCTGCTGCTGCGCGTTGGGCCGCGGCTGCTGGAGGCGGTGCATCTGTTGGTGGTGGAGCTGCTGGCCGGGCTGCGAGCCGGGCAGACCGGGGAGAGGCTGGTGGGAGCCTGGCTGGTGCTGGTGGGACTGGCTGAGCGGGTACGGAGGAAGCCTCTGATCCAGAGGCAGTTTGCTGGTGTCTAGAGGGACGCCCTGTAAAGGGGGGGGATGTTAGCACCCTTCTTCAGCTATAGACTAGATAAGGAGGCTTCACACTCAACATATTTGATTTTCACCTCTGGAGCTTTTACATTTAAATGCCTGATAAATCTGGTCCCATGCACAAATTCAATGCAAAATCACAAATTTGTTCTACTCATTAGTAGCACTGCTACTATTTTTACCAGCAGGCAAATCTCTATTTTTTATATATATATATATAACAAAAATATAAAACTATATTGCCCAATGGGAGGTTAACAATCCTGACTTCCACCACATTAAAAGTTTTTTTATTATCTGCACTTTTGAAAATGGTTCTGTGGAAGAAACACACCACAAAATACAAAAAATGTGTCCATAAAATTGGACAAATATATCGATATCGACAACTGACTGAGTCTATTGCCAGTTGTTTGTTTTTTTTGGGCGAGTTTTGTCATTTTATTTTGCTAATTTAAGGAGTTAGAGCCGCTGCTCAGCGACGGACTCTCGTTCATCCAGCAGCACAAAGAGAGGCAGCGGGGGGGAAAATAGCTGTAGAGCCACAATATATGTTAACTCGGTGAATTAGGAGCTTATTTCGACCAAACCAGAGGCGGTGATTGTTTTGGTGAGTGGTGCCACACAGACACGCACCTGCATGGATATCGGAAATATTTTACACATCGACCCCTAACCCTAAATCACATATCACAAACACCCCCTGTCCTTAGAGCAGTTTGATTTAGCAAAAACTCGCAAACAAAAGCTCAAGAAGAGCAACAGAAGACGGATCCCACTTCCGCAAACGGACATGCAATAGATGTCGTGTGTTCACAGTAGACAGAAATAACAACAGTACAATTAACAATATGGAGACAGATTGCAACCATGAATGAAAATATGCATCGGGGAAGATGTCGAGCACCTTTACTGCTGAGGATATCACAACCTTCTGGCAGAATTGTTATATTAGGGAGACCTTCTACTAAAATTGCACAGAATATTCATTCTTGAGGTAATTCTATGTATTAACAGGTTTAAATGAAGTCCTAGATGGATTGAAGTCAAACAGTCAGAACACACATCTGGCAGGACCTTGTCTCCCCCCCCCGATGCCTCAAACATATCGCTGGCATTTCTGTACTACAACTTCCTGTTTTTTCATCAGTCGGCATACAGGATACTCTGATACTGGCTCTGTGATAAGCTAAATATGGCCTCTCTCTTTCATTTTTAACTTGGTAGCAAGTTTGTGTGTCGGCAGAAAGTCCACGCCTGAACCAAACCTACAAACGGGCGTGTGACTCGATGAGGTTAACAGTGGGGGGTGAAGAGGGCGATCAGCGTGAAGTTGTTACCTGTGTGATGGAGGACAGGGTGGGGGAGATGGTCGGGGAGAACTGTTTGGAGTGATGCCTCCGTGACTCCCCTCCCATGGGCAGGATGAGCGGGGAGAGCTGTGCTCGTCTCCGCGGCGACGTGCTGAGCGACGGCTGGCCCTGTCCGCTGAGCAGCGGCGAGTAGGAGGAGGAGCAGGAGCCGGAGCCGCCCACTCCGCTGCTGTAGCTGGGGTTACTGCTGGACACCGACTGGAGGGAGGAGTTACTGAGGGAGGAGTGCAGCGATTGGCTGCTGAGGGAGGACGGCAGGGAGGGGGAGGAGCTGAGGGACGACTGCAGCGAGGGGTTGCTGAGCGACGAGTGCAGGGAGGCGGAGCTCAAAGAGTTGGAAAAGGAGTGGCTGCTGAGTGATGACTGGATGTTGGGGTTGCTTAGCGAGGACTGCAGGGACGGGTTACTGAGCGTGCTCTGTAGAGACGCCAGGAGACCTGAGGAGGCAAAACAAACAAAGCAACAAAAAAAACCTATAAACACAAGCGCCATCTCAACATCCTCAGAGACAAAGACTTTTCATATAAACAGAGATCAAACAGTTAAGAGATCCAGAACAGGGGAAAGATGGGATCCCCAAACCATTTGCTGATGTAGTTTTTGCTTCTGAAAACTAAAATGTAACGTAAAGCAGCAACCAATAATTACTAAGTTTAGTGCTGTCAAATGTCTTGTTTTGTCCAACCAAGAGTCTAAAGGCCAAAGATATTTAGTTTGCAATGAGATAAAAGCAGAGAAAAGCAGCAAATCATCACACAGAAATAACTAGAACCAGAGAGTGTTTGACATGTTTCCTTAAATAAAGTAATTAAAGGGGAAGTCCAGCAACTTATTGATGCACATCTAGAAAGTAGGGGGACTAGTAAGAATGGACAAGTTTAAAGCAGCAGAGCCCAAAACATCCTGACTTTTTGTCCGTAATATGGGTCAAAATCCCAAAACACGGGATGCTACACTTCCCATGATGCAACTCGGTAGCATAGTTTGGTAAGACCCCCGCTGGCTGGTTAATAGCCACGGCTTTCAAACTCCCACATCACAATTTGTAATGTCGTGTTAGAAGACAGCCTGATGACATCACTATGACATCATAAGGAATATGCTCTCATGTTGCATTCACACAGGAGGCAAAGGGAATTTTTCTTATACAGAAAGTCGATTTGATGACGTGTCCATTCGCGCCGGGCGACACAAATGAAGCAAATACGGGAAAAATTAAAATGTTCCAGTTAAGTCGTCACTGTTGCCGCCTGAGGGCACCCAGAGCTCTGTGATACCACCTCATATTTATACAGAGACCGGACTAAAGAGGAGACCGCTTGGATAGAAGTAAAGCGAGCACGTTGGGCTACCTGGTGAGTTCTGAAAATGTGTGTTTGTCACGTGATTCCAGCTGTCGGTTGCACTTTACCGCGACTCCAGTTAGCATAGCGTAGCTCTAATCGAGCAGTACTCCATTCGGGAAACAAGCATTTTAAAAGGTTGCTCGCTTGTCGTGCGGACAGACCTGACAAAGCAGGAACTCAAGACTTTCTACAAATCGCCATCATGATGTAGTTTTTTCGTCATCCTTTTTATCCGTTTATTGCAATTAAATCACAGCAAAATGTGTTTATTCTTGGTTCATACGACTGAGGTAATCCAGATTAAGGACGAACATTTGCGACTGTAATGCACGGCCAGAACTTGACAAAACTCCTCCAGACACACATTCAACAACTAAAACTTATCTTCACGTGTATAATCAGCGGAGTGGCCCTTCAGATGATTAATCAAAGTTGTCAATTCATTTTCTGCCAATCAGTTAATGGATTACTTCACTAAAAGTTGCGGCGCTAATCAGGCCGAGCTACACCTTTCAGAGAACACAAGATTATTTTATCGATAAACGGGGGGAGAATGAAGGGACACTATGAAATACGGCGCTGTACATCACACTACATCAAGTAGAAACCACCACAGACACCTGAATGATCAGACGAGCGCCCTGATCAAGCTGATGTAGCAGGGTGAATAATGAAACAAGCCAAAAGACAGCAGCTCCCAGTCACTAAATAAATCCACAATTCATTCAAATGTAAAAAACAAACCAGTTATTTGTTATCCGGAGGCGGTTCCCAGTGACAACAAACTGTTCAACAATAACAGCTTCACTAAAAGTCAGCCATTAGTCACCTTTAATTGCTGCTACACTGCAATTAATGGTGCATCCCTAGACTGTGACTGTAATAACAAATATCTGCGGAGAAAATGTTATTTATTATGAAAATAGGTTTCCAAATAAAGAAAGAAAAATATGGCCATATCATAAAAATATGGCACTAAACTCTTCGCATGAATCTTTACTAAGCAACAGGCACTGCAGGAGCAAAGTCCTCGTTTTCTTCCTCCGTGGCTTCAGTTTACAACACGCTGTCTGTTCGGGGAATCGGCTCCTCCCCAGGTGAGCTCAGCAGGTGAAAACACACGCCCTCCCTCCCTCCTCTGCGTCTTTTTATATACACCCAGTGGGCCAGGTTCAGCCACAATCTGCCTTTCATGTCTACTTTCGGACCTGGTTTAGGACTCCAGGCTCCAAAACACCCTCGTGCCAAGCACGAAATGTTGATAACATCTGCGTTATTGGCAACACTTGCGATCAATTACTTTACTGAAGAAATATGAACCCAAAGTGTTCCAAAAAAAGAAACAATGACCTCACTCTGTACGCTGAAACGAGCTCGGACAACACGTCCAAAACTAAAGGGCAAGTTGTACCTTTCACATCGACACAGCTGCAAGGATCCCCGTGACAATCATTTCGTCAGCTGCTCACGCTGGCGAGGATCTGCGTGTGCCCAAGAGCCCGCCGCCCAACACGTGTGCAGGGCATCGCCTACACACCAAGTGCGGTGTGTGGAGAAGCGCGCGCGCGCGTGTGTGTGTTTTACACACCTGTCACTTGTCCGTCTCATGGAACAGACGCGCCTCCATATCCACAATCAGTCCACACCGATTCTGAGAGACGCCCGTCAACACGAGAAAATGCTTCTCTTGCACGCTTTATTCAGCCCTTTCTACAATGATCGATTATCAAGGTTGATTTATATTTGTCATTTTAGAACACGAGGGTGTAAAACGAGATTTAGTTGCGGTTCCCTTTTTCGCTACTCGCACAAACCTTCTAAACATTATATACAAAAATGATATACAGCAGATGGGTAAATAAATAAAGTCATAATGAAGTCAGCAGTCTCGCAGGCGGCGGGACGAGACGGCAGCAGGGTGAACTGTCCTGGGCCGCCTGCACATCCCATGCCAGTTCATGATGTTTCCAGTCAGGATGCTTTCTATCGCTGCTCTGTAATAGTTAAAAAGAACTGGGCACGGGAATTTGGCCTTCTTAAGTTTCCATAAGAAATACAGCCGCTGCTGCGCGTTCTCGACCAGGGGGGAGGTGCGAGAGGACCCCGACAGGTTCTCTGTGATGCTGATTGCCCGGGACCTAAAACTGTTCACCTGCTCCGCCTCAGCCCCACGGATGTAGACTTATGGCCCCCGTTTTGACTACAAGCCTTCTGGTTTCTCTATCCACATATAAAGCTATGGTGGGCGGGGGAAATAAAATAAAATGAGTCAATAAGTAGCCATGGAAACTCCATGTATGTCTGAACAAAACTCGTCAGGGGATCAACAAAGTCGTCGATATCTGTACCCAAAATACTGGCCAGCCATCAGACAGTTGTAGAGATATTTCAGTCTGGAATCCAGTGGTGGACTGGCATCGCCACGCTGCTGGCAGGACTAAAAACAAAGCGGTTTTCTTCCTGTATACTCCTCATTTGGTCCAGTACATTTCCGATGCTCAGAAACTGTGGGACACTGATGCCTTAACGAAGGTCCGACTCAGTGTGGATCGAATGGCAGGACGCTTCTGTGGCGATTACATCCCGCTCGCGTCTGCCGTGAATTCTGGGTAAGACGGGTGGCGGCAGAAGATGCAACGGGATCACCAAAAATCAATACAGTTCATCTTCTGGGGAGCATGACTGTCCATCGCAATCTAGGAGGCGTGGTGTACAAAGTCGTTGATTTGGGCCTGCATGGGCAGAGGTCCAGTGGGGAATAAAAACATGTGACGCTGGCCATCAGCTGCTCCGGACTGCTGTTAAGTTAATTATGTCATTTTGTTTGTTTATTAGCATGTCAAAAAGAAAACCCCAACTGTCATGGTGGTTTAACTTGTCATCTTAAAGCTGCGGTTAAGTTCGGAGGCGGTGTGAAAAACTTTATTGTAGCTTGCACAGATAAATAAAAAGACCGGTGACTCTTTCATCTTACTCAATAACCCGCAATTATGGTAACCACTTGACACTACTATACCATTCTGTGCTCCATGTTTCCTCAGAGCGGAGTTAATGGGACGCCAACGGGAATATCAGCCACAGTATAAACCCGAAGGGTATTCCTAATGATAAATACCACTAATAAAGCCACTGCTAGCATCCATCTGAACAGCTGACAGCTTGGCGTTTTCAGCTACGCCTTCCCCTTGTGGCTCCAGGTGACAGTTTGTCCGTCCATCTGGTTTGCAGCCTTATGAAAGACAACGTGACGATCCAGATTCAGGTTTGGAGAGCTGCAGCCTGAGGCTGAGCTGACGGCAGCTTCCTTCCTGCGGTCGGTACAGTCACTTCGCAAAATGATAAAACACTGCTACATTTTCCGACTGAACTTCCACCCATGAAAGAAAAAAAAAAAAAACCCTCCTTTTTCTCTCGGAGGCTAAATTTAGAGCGCTGCCCTGCCGTACATCCCCCCTCGTTTCATCTCATTCGCTCTCGCCCACATACTTCCTCTGCTAACCTTCACATTAGTCACTTAGCTGAGGCTTTGATCCACGCAGATTTACAACAACTGAGTGGGCAGGCAGCTCGGTGTCTCGCTTGATCTACAACTGTTGTTAGAGAAAGCTTCTCGACGGAGGTCTCTTTATCAAGAGCATTTCTGAACTGACCTTTACATACGAGGTCAGCGTACTGAGGCAATTTATTTAATCGAAGAGGTCCTACTGTGCTGGTGTGTTCTGAACTTAAAAGGATAATTCCAGTTTATTACAACATATGTTTGCAGTTTGACACCATCTTCTGCAGCAGGACAAGCTCTCCCAGCTGAGTTTGCCCAACTCCAGGTGGATCTCCCCCCCCCCCCCCCCCCCCCCCCCCCCCCCCCCCCCCCCCCCTCCCCCCCCCCCCCCCCCCCCCCCTCCCCCCCCCCCCCCCAGCACCCAA
>CM022486.1:1532450-1552720 GCA_011952105.1 Coreoperca whiteheadi
GAAAAAAAAAAAAAAAAAAAAAAAAAAAAAAAAAAAAAAAAAAAAGGCAGGTTCCCAGATTAAGGAGGGGCAAACAAAGAAGAGGGGGGGAAAAAAAAAAGAAAGAACTGAGAGCTCTTCAAAACCAACTCAGGTTTGGAGAGACGCCGGCTAAAATCAGCTGTTTCCTGTTAGTTGTCTAGAGGTTAGTGTTACTGCTGTAGAGGCAGGCGAACCGAAGCAGCAGCCTCGGTAGGATCCGTGAAAACCTTAGTGAAGTCTCAGTGTCACCTCACGTGATTCTGATTTTCTTGTGCAAATTCAGTCGGACGTCAGCGGGAGAAAGCAGCCCGTGGGTGGGGGGGGGCGTTCAATGGGTAGCTCAAGGACGCTTCAGCAGCGAGGGAGGGGCTGAGGGGACGCACTTCAGCTGAAGGACAGTTCTGCTAGTAACTGCACCTCACTGCAAAAGTCCTTGTTTTATTCTGTTTCGCCTTCTACGACGAGCCTTTCTTTAAATTCAATGTTTAAAAGAGTACTTGGTTAAATATAGATTACATCACAGAAGACACAGGGTTTCTGCAGGTGCCATAAAGCCACAATTTAAGACCTTTTAGCACCTGGAAGTTAATTTTAGAATTATTTAAAAATGTCAGCTTTTTGTGAGCTTTAAACCACAACTCACCCTTTACCAGCAAGTGGAACTAGCTAAGGGTGTCCACAAAGTGATCTAAGTATATGGGTGGGAGATTGTAACCCCTGGTTGTGATTTAAGATGGTCTTGTTGGCGCTGGATGGAAAATATGTGGCGTCAGCAAAAAAAGCTGGTGAGAGGACCTTGAGTGTTACTAAAGACCATTTGGGGATTAAAAAGTACATAAAAAGACATTTGTAAGGTTTTTGTTTTTCATTAGATATTTTCTTATTTTCCATATTTAAAAAGGTCAGTGGAGTTAAGCTGAGCTCGTAGTTTGTGTACACACACACACACACACACACACACACACACACACACACACACACACACACACACACACACACACACACACACACACACACACACACACACACACACACACACACACACACACACACAGAGAGAGGATGTTAAGTTAATCATTTTGCTATTGGCACGAAACAAGGTATCTTCTCTGCAATGATATCTCTACTTCCATGACTTATTATTTATTCACTGATCTACTGTATATGATTTTTTTGTGTAGCATAAAGGGAACAATAAAACAAAATCTCTGTGTTGTAAAATGATCAAAAAAACTGTGTTGTATTGAATATATATATATGTGTGTGTGTGTGTGTGTGTGTGTGTGTGTGTGTATTTCCCAGCTTTGATCTAGTTTTGGCGGGCCTGGAGATACAGCTGAATGGTGGTTACGTTTTTGTCATCGTATATTTCAGACTCCCGTCTTCGTCTCGCCAGGTTGCGATGCAGCATGAACCCACGTGGTTTTGTTATTTTCAGCTCGTAAACCACCTGAGGTGTCGCAAAGGCTTCAGAAAGGTTCCGGAGCAGATGAGACTCGCACAAGATGCTTTGGAAATAACAAACGGGCATCCCCAGGGACAGCCACGTCTCCACGGAGACAGACGGGCAGAGCGGGAGGGAAGCAGACAGTACCTTCTCCAGCTGGGGTCCGGAGGCGGGGACAGGTAGGCGGAGTTATACGGCGAGCTGTCCACCTGAGGAAACGGCTGGTTAAGGGAACAGCAACACAAATAACACATCATCCTGTTCATAAACTTCCCTGTTCACCTTCTGTTTCCACTTAATACGATGGACTGTGGCTGCTGGTTTTAATATGATTTTCTCTTTACTGAATTCTAGTGAAAAACAAGCGGCAGTTAAAAGCCCACTGTGGGCAGTATCAAATCACAGTTCACTGATAAATCAGAAAACTGACCTTTCAGAAGGAGAAGGTTTAAACACCCCGATCAACAGTTTTTTTTTGTCTGTTGAGAGAACAGTTTTCAGCACTGACTGCACAGCTTCACACTCAAACTGTCTGCAGCTCCTCTTTCACACTTTCTACTGAACAGACTGGCTGTTTATTGCACAAATCCAGGGTGATTTCAGCTACTCAACTTGTATGCCTTCTCTTCCTTTACATGGTGACTCTCAGCTTTTTTACATGCTTGCATCAAGACTACTGATGTCTTTAAATTACACTCGCAGAGCCTCTTGAACCCTTTCTCCACTGCAGGAACTAAACAACAGTAATTTGGCCTCACGTAACTCGAATTTTTCTTCCTTTGCCCTGTTTCCAGGGCATTTTACAAACCGGGACTTTTCAGATATACGTCAATAAAATCCAAAAGCGGGACCTCCTATTGTGGTTTTTTCCCTGCTGTTTAGTAGGTGAGTGAAGTAAGCTGCTGTACGACTTCCGCAATGTCAGACGTGGAGCTAATGTTTTTCACATTTAGGCTAAAATCAGGAATGGCCAGATCTGCTGAAGACCTGCAATTAGTTTCTTTCACTCCCATTTACTTTCAAAACAGCAGAGAAAGACGCGCAACCTCCAAATCCATCTGTAAATAGAGGATAATCCCTGCCGATCACTGGATAAGAAGCTAACAATCATGTTTAGACACATGAGAAATCAGACATTTGACAATGAAACCTCCATGGTACACGGTTTCCTATTAACACATTGATTTAAAATCCACTTTCTGCTTGTAAATAAGAGGATGAAAGGTGTTTTTCTCAAACTGCAGCTTAGACTCTCTGCAGTTGTGTCTCTCACGAATAACAGTATAGTCAAACATGAAAACCAAAAGGACGCTGCTTTTCAAAGCTAGGTGAACGACCGCAGGTCTACGGCTGCATTCGGGAGCCGCAGTATGTACTACATGCTGCTTACTGCTTTTCTTAGTGGTACGCAGTATGAAACTGTCCAATCGTGCCCCGCTGCCATGATCTCAGATGCACGGCAGGCCCAGGGGCAAGAGTAGTCCTTGCCCCTCCACCACTCAGAAGGCTGACCCAACTGACGGCAGCACATCTACTGCCAGCACCACAGGTGTACGTGACTGCCCCCAGCCCAAGTCAATACCCGAGACCCAAGCGGGGCTGGAAAACCCAACAGCTACCACTGGCCTAACCGTAACCCCAGAGGCGACAGCCCAGACTCCTCAGCAGAAGAAAAACACTTCTGTGGTGTCAGGCGATGAAGATCCAGTTCGGAAGACTTTTGAGCTACTGCAAAAATGTGTCTCGCAGCGTGCCAGGCCAGGCTTAGCCGGTTTCCGGGTTTTTGGAAAGCGAAAGTAAACAACAGGAGGAATATAAATGTAACTACCACTTGCAACATTCTTTGCAATGTAATCTTGCGTAAGGAGACCGTGACCCGGCTACAGCCGGTCCGCAACGAACACACACCGCTCCACTTGTCCTACCAACGTTTCCCATAACGTAGCCACAAGGTAGCCACCAACGTTAACCTCGGCGAGCTGTCAATAAGAAAACAACGCGACGGACAGGAACTAAATCTAACGTTACATTTGCTGTCGTTAGGGACGGAGCGGTTACACCCCTGACGCGCAGCGACCGGTTGTTGAGTCAGCCTGACTAAAGTTAAAAAAAACTAATAAATAATGCTGTTGTGACCGTTCCAGCGCTTTGCATTGTGGGACACAGTACACGAGGTAGACTGGTCCGAGGCGTACTTTTTGCAAATCCGTACGACATCTGGGTATTTTTGGCACGCTGTACATCTTGCTCTTGCCTGCATGCTATGTTCTGGCCAAATTAGCACGTACTGGCAGTATAGTAGGCGGTTTGAATGCAGCCCAAGACTAACATGTAATAATTAGACAGTTTCCGAAAACTGACTTTGAAAAACAACTTCGACAAAAGAAATCCCATCCGCAGGGCCTGAACCTCAAGACAACCTTCAACTTCACTTACACTGCCCTAAATGTGTTTGCTTAAGGGCATGAAAACAATTCCACTCAGCGATGAACGTCACAACCCGGGCTGATGCCTCCTCACAACCCATTTATTTCAAGAAGTAAGTTGAGTCCGGATCAGCGCTCAGCCTGCAGAGAATCTTTGGAACAAAAGCACGCTGTGTTGCTGCTGTGACCCAAAAACAGATGCTGACTACTGACAAGATGACACAAAGCAAACCTCACACGACATAAAATAATATCTGTGTGAGGTTTCACAGCGGGGGAATTGTTTGATGATTTAGATGAACTTGACAGGGGGATTCACAGAATGTGGCAAAAAAATACACTTTGGCCGTGGAACCGTTAAAGCCCCGGTTGTTTGAGGGTTTAATGAGGTAGAAATCTCCTTCCAAAGATGTTAAATAAAGGATCAGTTTAATACGGATCTATATTTCTCTTCTTCTCTACTAATCCCCATGTTCAGATCCAGAGCAGCGGTCTCCACCAACAGGTCCTGAGTGCGGATCACGGCCTGGTGGACCTCCTTCCTCCGCTGTCGTCCAGAAACTGTTAGAAACTCATCAGCGAGCCTCGCTGCTGCTCCTCCATCCCCCATGAACACACACACTGTAGTTTATTCTGACTCAGTCTCTCACACACACACACAGCCCTGCTGGCCCAAACACTCACTACAGCACCATACGTGGATTCATCCGCCGCTGGAAATAGTCCCCAACAGACGTTTCCTCCTGTTTGTTTGATTTAAAAACTGGGAAACTACTGAGCCTTTTTAAACATGTAACTATGTATCTGTGAGGTGTTTTTAAAGATTTACGTCTTCAGCAGGAACCAACGGGCTCGCAGCTGAGAGCCGCACAGACCTGCTGCTGGTGTATCTTAACAAAAAGACAAACCGTAACTTCAGCCGTGTCCTTTAACAGGCTGTAGATTTAGAATTTGACCGTGAGCTGAAGGATACTTGTCGGTTGCGGTAAGGTCGGACCGGCGAGATGAAACGGCGGTCCCTCTGGACTCGCTCCACCAGACCGTGATGCCGAGTGGACCGGTTGGACTCCAGAGTGGAGGGGAAGGAGCCCTGAGAGAGGGAGAGAAACAGAGACCAAATTGTGATTGATTGCAAAACTCAGCTTTTCTAATTTCCCTTATAGGAGGAAAGAAAAGGAAAACAGGAAGCGGCAACACAGACAACAACTCCCTCAAGACATCAATTTCCGGGACATTTGGTTACACTCCTGTTGTAAGAACCATTTACTGTGGTTTGAATTTGCAAAATAATGCGGTGGTTTGTTTCAGCTGTGTTTGGAAATTGGTTAACTATTTATATTCCAGGGTGCTCAGCGAAGTTATAAAACAGAACTGCTGCTCGTATGATTTATAGCTTGTCCCTGAAGCTCTAATTTCGGCTGCCAGCTGCTGTGGGGATGTCGCACAAAGACGTAATTCGGACGACGTGTAAAACAGTTCACACAGCAACCTGAGCGTGTTACAGCCTAAATGTATAAGTCGTTGTTTGACAGGACATACAGGGGCTAGTTTGTCATTCTCCAGGGCTTTTTCGCTGACTGGAAAGCTGTATGAAAGAACGAGATGTTTTCTGTTTTTGCTGTTGTGCCTAACAAACTAATTTCTTGGAAAAACCAAAACCTTGAAGTAACAAGATACAAGTTACGGAGGTTTCAACCCCCCCCCCCCAAATTCCTCCGGACTCCCAGCGGAGCTCAGTGGAACTGAGGAAGCCGGAAAACATCCCGATACCTGCAGCCAAATGTAATCTTGGGCTGACCTCGGAGACAGAAGAGGAAGAGGAGGGAGGCAGACAAATCCAGGTTGAGATATGAGTGGAGGAGAGGAAGGGAGAGACGATGATATGGATGAAAAACGTCCACTACAGAACGAGTCTGGCTCCGCGGGGCTGATGGGAAACACTGATGACTCAGGAGGGGAGAGCCGAAGGCTGCCGATTGTGGTGACACAGCAGACTATCATCAAAACACTACAGGGTCACCACAGGTCCCAGTCCAACTCACAACCACCGCTTCTGTCCTCTGAGCGCATTTTCCTCCTCTGTGTTTAGTTGCAGGCGTGCTAGTAGCGGGTAATGTCAGTAACCGACCACCAAAAGTAGCAGCTGCTCGGGACGCGGCCTGCATCTCTGACGCATTCAAATCCGAAAGGACGCAGTAAAGTCACTATCGACGCATCCACGCTACATTCTGAACAACGAATACGTTAAAAGCCGAAACTTTATCAATACATCTGTTCAACAAGCATCAACAGGTGAACATGTAGAAAGGGCTATTTTTTTTTATTTACTGAGACTGAACATTCGTTCTAATCTTCACTCGGCATCTTGATGGCAGGAACATGATTTATTTATTAATACTTTAGATTTGTTTTCAGTGAGATATCAGTGAGTTTATATAGTGACTTTGCTGGCGTAAACTTTACTGTTGCTGCTCTGGAAACAACACCAACTAGCTGTATTTAAAATGTTCAATTCTAGGCCTGTTCTGAATTTATTAAAATATATTATAAAAATAATAATATATTTTTTCAAAAGCAATTATTTAGAAATGACAAGAGTATCGATAAGAGTAGTAGTAGTATTGATAAAATCCTAAAGATACCCATCCCTAAACACGGGTTAACCACTACAATTTGTCAAAAAAAAAAAAAAACGACACACATTTTATTGGGGACGCGCTCAAATGACCACCATGACGTCAACATCACTGAGAAGCAGAAACAGTAGAAATAGTTTCCCTTTCAGTATTCGTAACCGTCCCGGTGATAGCTGTACCAGAGGTAGAGAGGTGGCAGTAGTAGTATCAATACTACAAGCAGTATTTCTAGATACCGAAGAAGTATTATATGTGGTTGTTGGGGTGGAAGCAGTAACAGAAGTCACGGCGGTCAGCAACAGAAGAGTTAAATGCAACATGAGACAAATAAAAACAGGCGATTGGAGGAAATGACATCAGAAGTGGGCGCACGGTGGCCGACAGTCACCTGGAATTCTTGAGGGTTCCTGCCGATCTGGTTAACGTTGGGTAGCGAGCCGCCGTAGTACGGACCCTGACTCCTGGCGAGGCGGAGCTTCTGGGCCTGGAGCTGGCAGGACGACGACGACAGGGAGAAATAAACACGTTAACAGGCAGAAGAAGAAGAACACGCTCGATCGGTTCTTTACCGAGATCTAAATGACAGCGTCCCTCGACCGCCACGCCGGGAGATGTTCGCGCCAGGACTCCATATCGTACACAGATCACATAAACAGCAGCTTATATGAAAAAGGTGAGTAACCGGCAGAAGGGACACCGAGGGTCAGAGGTCACAGCGCCACGATAATACTCCGCAGTCAACGGTTGGTTGAATGAATGAATGAATGAAACCTTTATTGCTTTGCACAAAGAGCATGAGCATGAACCCAAAACAACCATACATGACGACACGTAATATAAGTAAGTAAGGTGTATTTATAGAGCACCTATCACAGGTAAAATCACAAAGTGGCTTACAATGGACAGTTATTGACAACGCGACAACTGACAATTTAAAACAAGCAAACATAAATCTAAAAGCATAATAACATGAAGAGCCAAGCCGACTAAAAGCTCGTCTTCAGCTGCTTTTTAAACAAATGAGGAAAACCAGGACGTAAAACAAAACTCATCAACGCGCGGGGAAGCATATCCGGCAGACAATCCCGCTGAGGCATGATTCCAAAACAAAACCAGATTCCCCGCAGGGAAGTAGTGACGATGACGGAGGACCATGGTGGCTGCCCACCGCCACAAGCACCTCTAACTACCCGATGCCCCCGACGCTGCGGTGGGGCAAAACGTCTTCATCAGTCTGCTGTGGTAACCCAGCGGTCGTTTCCTACGCCTGGGGATTACTTGTATTGCTAAAATATGATCAGATCGAACTTACGGTCTGCTCCAGTTAGGGGCGTGCTTTCTGTAGGTCGGTGCCTTCGAACGCCTGACGGCTGAACGTGACGTGCGATTGGCTCCGTTTGCCGACGTAGTTTAATGAATGGAGACATGTGCTGTGTCTGTAGTCCAACTTAAAAAGAAGGGTTTGCGTCCGTGTGTGTCCTGTGTAGAAAGGCACTTAGCCAGGCAAGCTAACAGTTAGTCACGAAATACAAATCAGGCCATGCCATTTGAGTTCCTTCTTTACTTCATAGTCACAGGTTCCTATTTAAACTTTCCTGATTTGATTCGAGGCCCACTGCTAAATTCAAATCGACGAGCACAAGCCTGCAGTCGCAGTCAGCACGCTGTGGTGGACAGGCCACGTTTGATTTCAGTCTGTGCTTACTGCCCGCCTCCCACTGTGGCTACTAAATCCCGGAGCATCCACTTCCAGCTGCTCTGATCCGACTTTAAATCTACTTTCACTTTGCTGGATTTGTTTTTGGCCTGGAGGGAAAGACAGAGTTCAAACGCAGGAATGTAACTTAACCGTTGTTTGTATCATGCTCACGTCACAAAACTGGACTAGAGGTGGGAGAAGGCCTCAGCCGCCACAGACGTTTAGAAACCAATAAAACAAGCTCCACGGCTGACCTCTGACCTTTGACTTCCTTTCACAACTGACTCCCCGCCTGGTATAATGAACCCATACTGCCTGTGACGGCCATTTATTTTAAACCGTCAAAAGGGCAATAAATGGAGTGCCGATGTAAAAAATGAGAGAAAATGTTGAGGTTTGCGCACCTATAAATAAAAGCACATATTTACAGCATGTCAGGATCACGCTCACAGGCCCTGGACCAGCTTCTTGGCAAGTGTGATGAACCCATTTAATCTCCAGCCTCTCCTGTCCTTGTCCGCTATCTGCTCACGTCCTTGCAGCTTCGCAAAACACGTTTGCAAAGATTCCCGGTGTGTTAAAAGCACTGGCAAGCATCAGCGGCGCTTTATAAACCTAATAAACAGCTTCGTTTCAAATACGGCTGACAAACCTCTGTCTTCGTTTGAGTAATATTACATTTTCAAGGCTTCGTCTTTTGTTCCAGGAGGTTTCGGGGGAAATTCCAGGAAAGCCATCACAACTGCACTTGACTCTGATTGGTTCTGCTCACCAGAGAACTAAGGAAACACTGAAATCTGTCCAATCGGGAGACAGTTTGCACTGGTTTAGTTTCCTAATTGCAAAACAAAAAAAAAAAACCCGCCAACATTGAGAGGAAAGGTGGCTAAAAGAAACGCGGGGGCGAGACCGATCTCCTTCTAAGAATATCTCACCTAAAAACAAAAACCTTCCAATGACTCAAGACGAACCTTCCAGCCAACAGACCGCGCCGCTCGCCCCGAACACAGGCAGTAACCGCTGTTTGCAGGCCGGACGACACGTGTAACGCAGCAACACCAACGCTGACAAAGTGACAAACACCAAATCATTCGGTCACAGTGCCTACAGAGTGAACAGCAGCAGGCTCCGAGGCCCCGGAGTCCCTACTTTGAAACCAGACTGAGGCAATAATCTGATCAATCTGTGGTAAACACAGCTTGATTACTCATCAGCCTTTCAAATTAAGGTTGTAGTCCCCTTTTATACACATTTGTAGGGCAACAGTCCCAAAACATGCAACTAGTGGTGCACACATTGGCGGCAGCACCGACACTGACCCGTTAAATAGATCAGGTAGCAGCCAGGGTTTAGGTTTAGTTTTACTTTGGTTTATTTCTTTTCGGGGGCAACGGAACAAAACAACAACGAAAAACAACACAGTATTTTCACTTAACACAAACCTTTATTGACCGAAAAGGGCCCCACAACAAACAGAAGAGAAAAAATAAATTAATTGAAAATTTAAAAACAACCACAACAATTCACAAAACAGAAGAAAACATCTTAATATCATTAATTGATCATCATTCTTTCATTTCATTAAGTTATCATCGTTGGTTATTTACAAAGCCTTAATTTGTCATCACAGATTCACCCCTCTAATGGTAATAAATCTACTTTTTTTTTGTTTTAAACTTGTTCTCGCCTGACTCCTTTGAAAGGTTCCTAAATCGTCTGAGATTGTACAGACTCTCCCTGAGCTCAAACATCTCCTGGATACTGCGAGGGAGCCGATGATTGGAAGCCTTGGACATCACAACTGCCGTGAGGTCAGCTCAACCCACAACAAATACAGTTTCTCGGTCGCTCCCGTTAAAACATTTGACTTTACGAGCCTTCAGGAACAAAGTCCTCACGATTTGGAGAAGCCTGAACGGCAACACGACAGGCGTCACCTGCGCACGCCGGCCAACTTCCCTCCACAGATCATGCTGACAATTTCCTCTTCACCAGTGAGGATGGAGGATTTTAAAGCCAGCAGCCTGGTTTAGTTAGTGGCTTTAAATTCCCATTAACCAGACCGGTTAATAAAAACCTCTGGAAGTCCCGGTTCCTCCCCGAGGCTCCAGAAGTCAGTTACGACCTGTTCCTCCCTGCGGCTGCAGAGGTCAGACGCGATTACAACGGTCTTGTGAGGAGGAGAGCTTCTCGAAATAGTCTCAATTAGAATTTGTTTACAGAGTCTACGAGCCTCAGAATTAGCCTCAAATAGAAATAACTAAAAAAAACAACTTAAAAATCCCCCAAACTTGGAGATAAATGTTTGCAACTGGACAGCAATGGTTTTAGTTCTCACAATTAAAAACCACAGAATATCAGAATATTAGCACGTCAGCTATCATGGCTCATTTGATTGACAGTACAACCCCTGCCATATATAGCTGCTTATATATAACTTTAAAAACACAAAACTAACTTAGATTCACATTGAGGCTAGAAGATTTAAGTGACATATACCAAAGAATGTAGCCAATAATAAAAGATCTATTGCTGCGGTTGCCTATCCACCAACATACTCCTGTTAAAAACGACAGGCAGATTAATCAATCACATCATATCCCGGTGACGTCATTACCGTGTCCCAACTAACAGTCCAAAACCCCAAATGTTCATTTAGCCGTAATGTAAGACAAAGAAAAAGCAGATAATTCTCACATTTAAGGATTTGGAACCATCAAACGTTTGGTATTTTTACCTGAAACATTACTTTAATAATGAAGTAATTTTCTTTCGATCGGCTTATCGATTAATTGATTGGGCCACAAGCCACAAAGAAAGAATTAGATCCCTCCAACTGGTTAACTGTTTTGGTAATCGATGACTTGTTTGAGACATTTCGTGAGCACAAACGCCTGAACTTCTCTGCTTCCTGCTTCTCGAATGTCAATCTTTTCTGGTTTTAGATTTTTCTACGCCCTGATGATGCAAATGATATGTCGACGCGTTAGCTCACCGCAGACACGCTGAGGTTGTGTTTGAACAGTGGTGGAATTTAACTTATGTACATTTACTCAATTACTGTACTCAAGTACTATTCTGAGGTATTTCCATTTTCTGCTACTTCATACTTCACCGAAAACAACATTTCAGAGGGGAATACTGGACTTTGTACTGCACTACATTCATTTAATACCTTTAGTCACTCCGCAGATTCAGATTAATAAGACAAAATATAATCGGCTACTAAACGATGACGGGCTATTATCGGTTAAACCTGCACGTCTCCCCCTACTGGCAGTGAGAGTAATTACACAAAACGCTGTAAAAATAAGTATAACCCACTGACATAAGGGTTCTGAAACTGGCCATTCTGCATAACTTTGGGTACTTTAAGTGCATTTTGATGCCGATACTTTAGTATTTTAGTGGAAGATCTGAGTGCTTCTTCCAGCGCTGCCTTTAAAAGCTGTATTGTGTGTGTGTGTGTGTGTGTCCTTGATTTCTGTTTCTTTGCAGTAGAAAATGAAAACGGTGGCCGGTGATGTTTCAGTCGGAGAGAAACAGCATATCAATGCTGACCAGCCTCGACGCGGAGCTACTGCGGCTACCAACACACACAACCTAATGCCATTAGCTGATTGGAAGAGGCAAAAGGGAGGTATTGTCAGTAAAAGACAGATGAGGAGCTGGTGTGTGTTCGTCAGAAGCCCTTGTCAGACATGGAATCTGAAATAGGGCTGTGACAAACAATCACTTTCAGTGTTGATTAACCTATCTATTGATTGTTCGACTCATTGGTCAATTCATCGTCAAAAAACCCAAACAACAAATAGTGAAAAGCTTCAGGTCAAACAAGCAGAGGCCGTGTACCTAAGGAGGGAGCTAACCTTTTAGACCCCCATCTAAATCACTAAATTGCTAATGAGACGAGACGCGTCAGAAGAGTCTGTCGGATTCAGCTCGGCAACGAGGGACTGATCACATCGTACGTTCGCTTTGGGGTATTTAATCAGAGCAGCGCGGGAAAAAGAGAAAACCTGATTTATTACAAGTGAAGAAAGTCGAGGCGCACAGCTCAGTCGGGTTACATGTCGGACTTGTATCTGTAGCTCCTTGTGATCAGAGACAAATGTGTATCAATCCTTCGTGAAAAGTTAATAACCTTCGAGTTTCTATTGAAACGTTCTGTTCATTCAACAGGCTGAATGTGTTGTTACTGCAGCTTTATTAGATTGTGGGCCGATACCGGTGTCTTTCTGGTTGTTGTTATTATTTATTCCCCCTTTTGTGCCAGGGAAACAAAGAAAACCTCATTACTTTACTGTTTCAGCCCCTCATCTGTCTTTAAATGAAGCATAAATTCAAATCAATACAAATGTATGAAATAAACTTTAATATAACCTTCTTTCACGTGACAAAGACATTAACAGATCAGTGGACTGATAAAGAGGAGTCACTGCCGCGTCACAGCTGACACGACGTCCAACACGACTCATCTAGGAAGTCGACCGCTACAGAAACCGTAATCCTAAGTTATCACCAGAGTCATTTAGTCTTTCTGTCGTCTCAAACCGAGACACACTTGGTCCGAATGAGTCAGAGGCGCTGCTGCAGAATTTATGACTGAAAACAATAACCCAGATCAATTCCTCAACCCTCAGACCACAGTCATTTATCAACAGGGCTACGGGGTGAAGCCTCAGCACTCTGGAGTGCCGACGCTTGTACTGAAAACTGGCTAAGTGCTGGACGTTGGCACTCAGTGGTCCTTATTCTTTGATCAGAGGAGTTCATAGTGGCTTTCTGGCGAGGTTCAAACTGCCAACAGACCAACGCACATCAATCAAAGTGAGCAGAGCCTTTGCACATGTTGAGGCCCCCCCCCCCCCTTAATGTGTACAGTTATAACAGCTCGCTTCATGTTTGTTGTGTGGTCATTCGTTTAAACACGCAGATTTGGGAATATGCATCACGCCATCACAAAACTGAAATAATAAAGGTTTCACACCTGGATTTAAAAAGGTAATAATAAGGTACGGTGAGGCCCTTTCAAGGCCCCTGGACACCATCACAGCACTGGTGTCCGAAGATTTTCAACAATTCCCAGCACTTGTTATCTAAATGTATAATTTAGGGTGGGGGTGGGGGGCGGATTTATCTTCACTATTATTCTGGGCATCGCAACCTTAAAACTTCCTTCAAATATATGAAAAATCGTTTTGTGTTTCCATGATGCATAAAAGCCAGAGACTCGCTCTCCACGCATGTACATTTAAAATGCCCATCATAACTTCCCAAAGCCCACCTCGACACAGTAAACGTCTCGTTTTGTCTGACCAACAATCCAAACCCCTAAAGACGTGCAATTTCCACCGGAGAGGCTGAAGCACGTGCTTCATTACACCGACGCAGAGATCTATTGCCTCAAAGCTGCCTGGTGATTTACAACGTCGCCCGCTGTGGTTTAAAACGCTCAAAAAGGAGAGAAACCACACCATAAACGGGATGGCAAAACCAGTCTTCGCCCAACACTGGTGTCTTCTCAGCTCCCTATAAATAAGAGTGAACTCAGTGATAATAATAATAGTAATAAGGCCAGGGAAGCGGACTGCAGGCAATCACAGTGAGCTGAAGTAAGGCTGTGATTGGCCGGACAGTTGATGCACCAGAGCAACACAAAATGACAATAACCTCACACCTGATGGAGGTTCTGTGGGTTACCTTGGGATTCAGCTCCGTTCAGACATTAACGGTTTTTAGGAGTTAAGGCCACAGCAACGTACGTTCACAGCACAGCTGCGTGGCAGCGATTTGAGGCATTCAGACGACAATTAGGACTCCGTTTAAGCTGAAAACTTAACGCCAGCCTTTCAGCTTTTTTTGTCACTCGCTCTTTAAAACGTCACAAATACTGCCCAGATGTGGAGTACAGTTTACAACTCAGAGTAACCTCCATAACAAGGAATCCATTTATATTAAGAACAAAGCAAGAGCTCTTTGCCTTTGTGAAGGTCTGCCAAGAAAATGTTTGTTTTCACTTGATTCATTTTTTTTTTTTTTTTAAATCACCCACCAACATTATGTTAAAACAACTATACTTAACCCATTTTCCACACCAAAGAGTCGACATAGATAAACATGAGACCATCAGGTCAAGGTTTGGTCCAAGGACAAATCATCTGAGGAGCTCTGCTTCTTGTCCTAACTTCACCTTTTGCTAGGACAGCCAAGCTTCACCATGCTCTTAGCAGCTACTTGAGATGACTTAAATACATTGAAATTAAGTAAGTGATGACATAAAAGACAGAATTAAAACATGCAGCGGGCCCACTTAGCATTTGTGTCAGGGTAAACTCACTCCAGACGAAAGCCCCTAGTACCCACAGGTGTTACGCCCTCACGTACATGTTACGTCAAATCCCATTCAGAAAATTACAATATAAAGTAGGCATTATATGTGCACTTTATAAATCACGACTTAAAGTCCGTAAAATGCTTTTTTTGGTTATTTTATTCAAAACGGCATAGCTCCAAATTCACCAAAAAATAATACGATTAAAAAGCATAAACTTTTTTGTTAGGTGGTTAACTGTTAGCTAACGTCAGGCTAGGAGAAGCGTGATGGTAACAGTTAGTTTAGAAAGTTAACTACGATGTCATGAAATTAACTGGTATTATGTGTCTCACTTGAACGCCGAATTTACCAGAAGCACAACACAAATCAGCAAAATATCTTAAATCGTGTTCTTTTTTGTCTGTTAAATACAGTATGTGCGTGGCAATACGTGACGCCGCACTGAAGTGGCGGATTTTTGAACGGAGTTCGGCGGGGCGCTCTCTCCGCGCCGAAGCGAACGTATCGGAGGCTAGCGGCGTGACAGCGACGTTCACGTAACATAGTAAACAAGCCAAGTTAGCCCACGTAGCTAATGCTTGCTAACGACGTATCGGAAATGGACAACTAGCGGCAACAACACTGTCTGCTAACACTATATATCATACTAAAACTACTAGAGACGGTGTCGTGTTGCGTTGTTATTCGCTAAGAATGCACCAAGTCTAAGCAGAGCGCCATGTAAAGGCAGCAGATAACGACATCTAAGAGCCTGACAAGCCCAGGCAAGGCCTCTCTTCCTCCGGGCAGCTCTCCTCCTCCTGCCTCCGTCTCAGACTCACCCTGGTCGAGGTGATGTCCATCATAACCTCCTGGAAGGCGGCTGTCTCCTCGGCCTGCCGCTGGGTGTGCAGCGCTATCTTCTCGCTAAACTTTCGGGGGTTGGAAGCCCCGGACCCGGAGCCCGAGGTGGCTCCGGGTCCGGGTCCACAACCGCCTGTACCCGTCGCAGACATCTTCACCGAGCGGACGGGACGACTTGACGTAGTGGAACGATTTTCAGCAGAGACGCGCGGGAAGGTGAGGAGGTCTCACTCTGCGGCGACTTCTGGGGACCTCAAAAGGCGGTCAGCGTGTGCTGTTGCGTGTGGCAACAGGAGAGCCCCGAAATATTAAAATTTCAAACCGGATACGGAGAGTAACTGCGCTTTAAATAGTGACGCTAGTGGAATGTGAACCTTTTTATTTTTATTCTTTGCCTTGAGGTTCATTTTAATACGAGTAGTACACATAAACAGTTTGACAAGCAAAACTAGAAAAGGGGAAATTGGACTTAGTTTAATTTCACGAGGTACGTGTGTTAGTTTACTGGAGCTAAAAGGGCTTAGTCACGTTCGGAAAACGTTTAGAAAAACAAACAAACCAGTGTTTCCAACATTAAGTTGTGTTCAGCTGTGTCAAACGCTTTATGAAAGTCAACAAATAAAACAACGCTATTATCTACGATGTTGCGATTTTATTTTAAAAGCTACACGTGATCGGAAAAAGAATAAACAAGTGTACAGAATAATACAACAAAATCAAATAAATAACAATAACACATTCAGTTGAATGGGAAATAAACCATTGTCTAGCAAACTAAAGCTTCTACATCATCGCACATACTTGATTTTAAAAAAAGGCTAAACAACTGGGGGAAAATAACTTATTCAAGCTATTAATAAAGCCTTAAACTGGCAGTGGTGGTGACATGATGTCTGTCAGCGCACCTTGCATCATTTCTTGTTAGTAGGACAAAAACAAACTTTCTTGCAGCCTACGAACTTCCAAAACAGTGTAGTATCAATATTAGTGTATTGATTTAATTTATATGTGGTTTAGATTAATTCAAACAGATTTTACATCTGAGACGGACATTAGGGGAGAGCAGATTTGTTTTCACATCTGCACAGTTTGGTCTCTATGGTAACCGCTCGAGTGTCAGGTCAAATAGGAACAAGGCGCGTGGCCGAGGTGTGAACGCCCACCTTTCAGAAACCGAGGCTGAATCTGGTTGTTACTTCAGCCCGCCGAGTGAGTCATCTCGTCAGACACTGACGAGCTTCCATTTGTGGGAGAAAGTGGCCGCGCGCCCTCTGCCGGTCGGTGTCCGCCGCCGCGCGCCGAAGAGCCGAAACCACAGAGGTCCACTTCCTGAGTTAAAGTGTCGAGATTACAAGTGTCGTTCTTTGCCGATCCACGCTGGGGATTCCCGATGCTCCGCCTTTGCCGGAGGAAGGTCTGAGGTCAAAGGTCAGGGTCTGGAGCTGGTAAAAGCTCCCCTTTGCTTCGCCGCAGTTTCCTGGAGACAATGTGTTGGAGGACAGAGAAGATGTAGACAAGCGTGGACTCAACTGCTGTCATCCCTTTCTAACTAATTTACTGGAAAATGATATTAGCTTTTTTTGTTGCTCAGCTTCCCCCGACACGTTGAAGCCCAGTTAATCAAAATCATCATTTGTTTATACATTTTTAATGCTTATTAGGTAATAAAAAACACTGCCAATAAGCATTAGGCTACTTAATAGACATTAGGCCTGGAAGGAGGGTATTCCTCGCTCCAAGCAGGAGTTTTGAAATTCTCTATTTTACAGGTCACCACCCAAAGAATTGTTTAATAGGCGCAAAAACTATATTTATCCCTTTAAATGTTCACTTATAGTGTTTCATGTTATTTGTGGAAATCTAATCTCCCTACACGGTGGTCTAAATGTTTTTACAAAGTAGGACCAGGGTGTATGATTCTGGATTCTCCATTTTATTTGTATTTATTTAGCCTAAAAACAGTCAGATTGGAAGACAGCGACTGTAGAGATTATTAATCTGGGGGCGCTCTGGCTCCAGCATAGGCCACACATCTGCAACGACCCTGGTCTGACACCAGCAGGAGGCCTTTGTCGCCCCTCTCCACCCGCCTCGGCACTATCAAGAGTCAAAATTAGATTTAATAAACGCCGTCCACCAATCAACACGCCCGAGTTCAGTCTGAAAGCTCCAGAAAAAGCTAGTAAGTGGGCTTTGAGTTACGAGTGGAGTGTGGTGCGTTCATGTGCTGCTGGGAAGCTCCAACACCTGAGACCAAACAGCAGCACTGAATTCACGTGCTGTAAATTAAGCAAAAATCAACAGTAAGCACATATTTATAGTGCATAGTTATTAAAAGGCTTCCTGCGTGCAAATATTCCTTCTTGTACCGTTTGGATTCTGAAATTATGGAAACCCAGAGGCTGAACCTTTAAACTGTTTATTCTCCAACAGTTTATGACAGAGATATGATTTAGATTTGAACCTTTCCTTTTTTTTAATCTGTCTTTAATGAGTCTTTAATAAGGAAGTACCATACAATACTAAATCACTAGCTCCTAGTACTAGTACCTCCTTAGGACAAAGCAGCAATACTTTGATAGGAATGATTAAAAAGAAAATTAAATATGTGTCTATGGCTAAAAAAAACCAACAAAACCAAATCAGGACCTGGCTTTACATGACCTGTAAGACAATAGAAGCATTAAGAAATAATAATAATAATAATAGAGATAATAATTGTAAGCAAGCAGGGAACACTTTCTCTGCTATTTACCTGTTGAAGTATTTTTACACGTATTATAAAGCAGTTACTACATACCTATGTGGGTATTCTGCACATTTCCACTACAGAGCAACACCAAACATTTGGAGAAAATTACATCCATTATTAAAAAAAAAGCCGCCTATCAATACATTTTGGATGTGCAGGTCCACCTTGGCAACGTGCTCTTCTTACTTTTCTTTGTTTCGCTGACATGCTTTGGCAGAAACGTCCAGCTGCGAACAAATGGCCGGGTAACCTCGGGCTCATTTTTCATGCTAATTGTTTGCAGTTTAGTTATGGACGAAACACCAGGTGACTATTTCTTATTAAGTTCCAGCCTGTGAGTTTGACAGAAATCTTGAAATCTGAAAAAATAAAATAAAAAAAAAAGAATAAATAATCTTGTGAATAATAATGTCAAAACTTTTCATTTGAAACCAACAAATTAAGAGTCTCAGTCGCTGTATGATCTGAAAAAAAAATCTAACTTTTTTTTATGTTTAATTCAGTCTTTCATGGATCATCAGTACAACATATGACACATTTCACACATTCAACACAGTGATCAAAATACTGTGGTCCTTAAAATGACTTTGGATCAAAGCCTTTGGTGTTAAAATTACAAAAATACATTTCTGTAGTGCCACTGTCAAAAACACACCACTCTCGATTACATCAACTCCTCATTTGCATGATTTCTGCACTTTTTCTGCACATAAAACCCCCTTAAAGCAAGTTGAATGAAGTCAAAAATAAATCAAAGCTGATCTTAAATAGGAGATACAAGGTTTCCACCCCGCCGGCTCTGACCTTTCAGCGTCAGGCCCTGTTGTAGATTCCCTCTGACTGAACAACAACAACCCGCCCATTGTGTCTGTCCGGCGGAGCGTTTCTCTGCAAGGCTTCATCCAAATAAAAGACTTCTTTTAACTGAAGTGAAAGGAGGAAAGATTGGAGTTTTTCCCCGTCGAACAGGACACAAAGTGTTTTCTGTTTCTGCCCGTGCAGCGAAGAGAAGCAGGAATCACATATTTCCACAGCTGCAAACTGAAATGTCCGGATTTTAGCTGCAGATGTTTGCTGTTCGGGAGGATACGACCTCTACGATCACAGAGAGAAGGTTGCCGGCAGGTCGGTGTGGTCACATGTCACATAGGAGGGGGGGGCGTGTGGATACCAATGAGCTGTTTACTGGCTTTTCCCCTTAACACTCATATCCTACAATTGTCCTGTGCATCAAGAGCACATATCTGACATGAGAGCAGTTTAGGGATAGGGCGGGGGTCGGGGGAGGATAAACCAAGCAGCGGCTTGAGGCAGCTAATAAAAAAAGTGATAGTTATAATTACTCAAAACCATTCCAGTCAATTATTAAAAACACAAAATCTGAATATTTTCTGCTTCAAGATTTGCTGCTTTTCTCTGTTTTAAGGAAAGACACCCCCAGGTGAATAGGGTAAAACATTTAACTAATAGATATACCATGAGACCTCACCATTAGTTTTTGTTAATTAATTAATAATGCGATCGTTTGCAAACATTTCCAGAAATGAATTGTGAACACCGGATAAAGCCAGGTTCAAAATGATTGTTTCATTGTTTTGACATGTTAGAGTCAAAAGGTTTTTACAGCAGGAATGTATGTCTTTTTTTGACTCCATAAATCAGAAAAGACTGTCAACAGCCATAAAAAAAATCAATTTTCGCCATGTTTGTTGTAAATATGCATATAGGAAAAAAAACAGAAAGTTAGGTGCACGTAAGTGCTACTGAAGTGGAGAAAAAACGGCCTTTTAAGATACGTCCTGTAAAACTAGAATAGGGTGAATAGGGTAAAACAAGTTAACTAATAGATTTCACCATGAAACATCCCCAGCTGATTACTTACATTAAGGCAATTAGTTCTTGTACTTTTTCTGAAATGTTGTGTTTAAATATGCAAATAAGACGTTATCTAACGCTAACTTTTTGTGAATTTAGGAGAAATCTACAGACACAAATAGCCAAAGTGTAGTAAAATAAACACCTAAATGTGCATTTTTGGCATTTTCTTTCAAATAGTCTTAAAAAAAAAAAAAAAAAAAAAAAAAAAACAACCCTCTACCACCAAAACCA
>CM022486.1:1552745-1565766 GCA_011952105.1 Coreoperca whiteheadi
TAGGAAAAATATAAAAAAAAAAAAAGCCAAAGTGAAAAAAAAAAAACACCAAAATGTGCATTTTTGGCATTTTTTTTAAAAAAATATAAAAAAAAAAAAAAAAAAAAAAAAAAAAAGCCATCTTATGGAAGCAAAACCGGTGCATTAACGCCACCGGCTGCTGGTGAGATCACAGAGCCAACTAACTCCAAACCTCACCTCGGTGCGAAGCATCATCACCTTCCCTCTCCCCCCATTGGCTGGAATGGTCACTCTGAAAAGGTCGTAGTCAGCATCTTTGTGGAGGATCAAGTATCAAAACATCCATAGAAACTTCTTAATCCACACTCCAATATTTCCAATATGGTCCTAACATGCAACATCACTAAATACACAACTTCCATGCCATGTCGTCGCCTCCTCACGGCTTCCGAGTATTCCTGAAGTCGTGTATTTATCCATTTGTTGGCAAAGCGACGCCCATTTGGAACATACTGAACACACAGATCAGTGACTGGAGCGATTTGAGAAGTTTCTACTGATGTTTGCGACGCGACTCTGACTAAAGCTGCCGTCCTCCAAGAAGAAGCAAGACACAAACCTTTCAGATCCTCCTCCCAAGCCCACAGCGGAGCCTTTTGACAGATTTAAGGTGGATTATTCCTTTTAACTACGTCGCTATGGAGCGCCAGATGGAATCTACATGACGATGGTTCAAAAGCACGAAAAGTGTGAATTTTATAGCCTAATACATTTCCATTATTTTCCTAAAAGTTAGAAGACAAAAGGACTGGATTCCTGTTTTCAGGTCTGTGAGGTTCTGAGCTGACTAGAATGACCTGTTGCCTTGTTCAAGAACACTCGGATGAATGGCATCAGATTAACAAATGTGAGAGACTTTCTTGCCAAACGTCTGTGTTTCCACGGTTACAATTTAATGAAGAGCACGGCGGTGACCACGGCGAAGCCCACCAGCAGCATGGCCACCTTGGGGATGCGGTACCTCGGGGAGGCGAGCTCGTGCGGCAGGATCTCCATGAAGGTGATGTAGATGAAGGTTCCTGCTGCCAGCCCCTCCAGCGTGCAGCGGGCCAGCTGGTGCTGCAGGGACGCCTTGGTCTCGGTGAGGCCAATGCCCACGCCGATGCCGAGCGGGGACATGACGGCGAACAGCAGCAGGCAGCCGAAAACCACCGACCGCCGCAGCCGGCCCTGGGACAGCTTGAAGGCCAGGCTGAAGGAAATTATGCTCTTGTGGATCATCAGCGCCAGGCAGATCTCCAGCACCTCCTTCCCGTCCTCCAGCAGCCCCACCGCCAAACCCTCAAACACTGAGTGCAAAGACAGCGAGAAGACCAGGATGAAGGCGCGCAGGGCAGACTGGGAGCCGAAGTCCACGTGGAAGTGGCCGCCATCGGATTCCTCTGAGCCACGGCGGCGGTGGGAGTGATGCCGACCGTTCCTGTCGTTTGCCTGGACGCTGGAGTCCACCAGCAGAGCCCGACGCTCCTCCGTGCGAGAGGACGATTGGTCCTTAAAGGCCAGGATGATCTGCTCCAGGACCAGGACTAAGAAGAAGCCCATGGCCATGATGAACTCAGGTAGAGGGAAGTGGAGCTGCGAGGGGAGAAGAA
This sequence comes from Coreoperca whiteheadi, assembly GCA_011952105.1. Lineage (NCBI taxonomy): Eukaryota > Metazoa > Chordata > Actinopteri > Centrarchiformes > Sinipercidae > Coreoperca > Coreoperca whiteheadi. The sequence continues at coordinate 1,554,359 of CM022486.1, forward strand.
GAACACAGCTTGGTCCAGTTAAACCACAAACTGTAGAGAAACAGGTCTGTGACATGTGTCTGGCTCTCCACGCAAATCTGAGCCTGGGTGAAGCTAAGTTGGGGCAAATAAGTGAAACTAAATTGGGTAAATGTGACCTGGTGAACGACGGCAGCAGGGCTGTTGCTCAGGGGGCAGACCAGGTCGTCCACGGATCACAGGGCTGGCGGGTCGATTCCCACCTCCTCAAGTCAAAATGTCTAAATTCCAGGCCCGTACAGTTTGAAAAGTTTGCCATTTTGGGAAAACCGCAAGATTGATACCACTCACATGTCTGCACACCAAGTATGAAGCTACACCAAGCTGCAAGCTAACTTAGCCTAGCATAAACAGTGGAAACAGGGCAAAACGTGTTTACACTTTGGTTTTTGTACGGATTAAACAAACGAGATACGTGTTAATCAGTGAGCTTTAGAGGTGCTGGTAGGTGGATTTTGTTACTTTTGGACAGGGCCAGGCTAGCCGTTTCCCCCTGTTTTCAGTCTTTGTGCTAAGCTAAGCTAACCGGCTGCCACTTCGTATTTACCGTACGCATGAGAATGATATCGATCTGAACATCTAACTCAGTGAAAGAAAGCGAACTCCCCAAAATGTCAAATTCCTTTAGGTTGAAGCTCTGAAAGAAGTTGAAGCGGCAGTTAAAATGGAAGTGCTGAAAAGATTTCGAGCTTCGGTTTTAATGTTAGTGACGTTACCGCTTCAGTCACTTGAAGTGCGAGTGCTGGAAGGAGTTGAAGTGTCAGTTGAAGTGTAAGCACAAAGTATGAAGCGCAGACGATGAAAGACGATGAAATCGAAGAGTTGAAAGAAGTTAGTGCCAGCTGACGTGTAAGCAGTGAAAGGAGTTGAAGCGTCAGCTACTCAGAGCCAGGAAATAAAATCAGAGGGAAATGTTAGCATTTCTAAAGAATTTCTTTTGCTGTCCACTTCCACAGGTGTGATGCCCACGTTTGTTTAAACTGTGCTTAAATTATAAAATCCGTTTGTAAAATATCTGCTTACATTTCATTATAAGCGCTCAATGACGTATACACAACTCAAATAAGACAGAAAAAAAGTGGTGCAGTTCCCCTAAAATGATAGCGATTCACTTTAAGCTGCAAAACCTTCTTTAGTGGCCTCTGCAATGTTGCATACTGAACGACAAAACTGCTGAAGGGTGAAATCCAGCGGATGTGGAGAAGATTCAGATCAGTGATAAAGATGAAGACAAACCTCACAGACAGAATACAGTTGAATAGGTTGTGTTGACTTGTTCCTAATAATATGAACATGTTTCACAGGAGATGCACCTGGGTATTTTAGCAGGCTGACCATATCACCGTGCTAGCTAAGAAACGTTTGGTTATTAGTCGGCACTGGAGGTGAGGAGTACGAATATCACATGAAGAATGAACTCCAACTGAGTGTTTTCCAATTTAAAAATAGCAGAAATATCAGTGTTTTTATCGTCTTTTATTGATTCCCCAAGCATTCTCATTGTGCAAACATGCCTGTATCCATGTCCGTGTTTGCTTCAGTTGCTTTTCTCTGGGTTCATTCCACGTGCAGTAATTATTTCTATGCTCCGCTGTGTTTGCTGCTGGGAAGCTCGTGCACGGCGGCTTTATCAGAAAACAGCCTGCTGCCGGAAACAGCTGAGACAGGAAATGTGCCTAGCGGCTGAAAGAGGCTCCGTAGAGCTGCTGCAGAGTCGGTCACGGCTACCTGACTGAGCGTTACTGTAATTACGTGAATATTTGAGACCCGAAATATGATGTGATTCGTGGAAATAAAAAAAAAAAACACAAATTGAAAACTCCATAAATTCCGCTGTAGTTTCAAATTAAAAGCACTTTAACGCCTGACAAGCTGAATTTACAACCTCCAGAAAACGGAAAGTGCTGGAAGGCAGCGCAGAGACACATCAAACGCTGTGTGGTGTACGCCAGGAAGTGTGGGAAGACGGGGGAGAGGGACACACACACACACACACACACACACACACACACAGTGTTACCGCAGTATTTAACTGCTGCCCGCTGAAGCATCTGGAGGATAATTCAATACTCTTTGTGAGGGAGGGAAGCGATTCCCGTTAAACTGCACGCCAGGTTTCCCAGCAGTGTCGTTTTTAGCGTCGACCTTCGGCCTTCAGCCGCCCTCCTCCTTAAAACTGGACGACGACGAAGACGGTTAAACCCATTCATCCCAAACTCCACATTAAGTCCCGTCTTTAGCGCCACGCTCGCTGCGGGGAAGGCACTGTTGGAAGGGTTGCCATGAAATGTGTTACAGGTACCCGTAGAGGCCAGAGGATAAATCATAAGGGCTGAAATACCTCAACATCTACGAGGTGAATTGGTTCGTGGTTCTACGGACTTTCGACGATGCGCTGACTTTTTTGGTCTAGCGCCATCACCAGGACAAATTAAGATGAACCTGAAGGGGTTGCTAGGTTATTAACAGGATGGGGAAGCAGGAAAATCACGTTTCTGCTACATTCTCCATAATCGTTGCTTCTCTTCTTGTGAATCACTGGATAATTAATAACGTCATCAGTCAGGAGTTATTAAAATAAAACGAGGGGGAGGAAACACTTTATGGGTGAACTGGTCACAGCCAGTAGACACATGCGACTGCTGACGACGGGTAGACACGCCTTCATTCTTAGGGTTCACACGCCCAAAAAGGTTGGAAAACACTAAAACCCGTTCCAGTAGTGTTCAGCAAGTTAATGCTGCCTTAGAAACATTTCTATATTTTATACAAATAGAAAACATTTTTGTATGAATGAAGTATGAATAATAAATAGGTAATATTATTTGTCTTTAAAGTGAGACCATATCTTTACATTTAAGGTACATTTTAGATTCATAAGAAATAAAACGCACCGCTGGATTTAACACGTTTACATTTTACGTTTCCATGGAGTCATTCAGCAGACGCTTTTATCCAAAGCGACTCACATATGAGGAAGACAATGGAAGCACCAGTGGAGCGAAGGCGACGCAGTGCCACGCTGCCCGACACGCTGGAAAGCGAGTTGGCCTCTACATGCCTCCAAATCGCTAATAGTTCCCGGTGTGTTTTTATTACAGAGGTGTTGTAGTAGTAGGAGTCAGCAGTTAGACTTTAAATCTGAGTCACACAGCTGGTGCCCTCTCTGCTTTTTCCACCCCTGCCCCTCAGTCAGCCCGCGTCCGCCACTCGTCTGGTTTTAATATTTCAATCCTGTGACACGGACTTTGCGAGTGAAGATTTGAGTCTTTACGAAGCAGCAGTTTTATTTCCTGTCCTGCAGACACTGCAATTCTTTCCGCCAGCTCAGCGTTGTGTCAGTTTACGATGCTGTACGTTTATTAACAAGACTCTGGACTTGTGGGCTCTTACTGTGATTCCTGCGCTGCCGAAGGCCTCGTTGATGCCCTGCAGGTAGTCCGGCAGCAGGTCCAGCAGACAGGTGGCCAAGAAAACGCCACCGGCAAAACAGCTGATCAAACTCAGCAGCCTGCGCCGCAAATCTGCAAGACCAAGATCTGGGATCAAGCGGACACCCGCAGCACTGCAGCCTCGCTGCGTAGACTGGAGTACTGAAGTGGGGGTCAGAGGCAGAAAATAAAGCCGAACATCCAGACTTCTTACCCGGATCCACAGTGCAGCGCCCCGCTCCCCGGACGACGCAGAGTGGGGCGAACCCAAACAGCAGCGTGACGGACAGCAGGACCACCAGTGCTCCCAGTTTGATCTCCAGGGCCGGGACGGCGGCCGGGTTGACCTGCAGCGCTGCCGTTTCCCTCCCAGGAGACAGGAGGACAGAGGAGGAGACCCCCCCCCCACCAACGGACATCTTCAGTCTGGTTTATCTTCCCCTGCGAGGAGGAGGAGGAGCTCTCAAACAGCCGCCATGGATCCACACAGGACACGAGAGCCTGTCAGACAGATAGAAATCACAACGCCGTTAAATTCCCTCGGACCTGCAGAGACTGGTGACCTCTGACCTCCTCAATGGAAACTCGGCCCACCACTTTAGTCCAGAGTGAAACATCTGATGGATTATCATGAACTTTGGTACAAACATTCACACCTTTTGTTGCGAATATTTTTACTTCAGTAAACATTTTAATGCAGGACTTTTAGTATTTTACAGTGTTATTGCTACTGTTACTTAATGCTCACTATAGGAGGGCATTCCCAGTGGCGTGCAGACCTAGGGCCCGCTCTGGGGGCTGACCTGGGGCCCGATCTGGGGGCTGACCTGGGGCCACCTGAGGGCAGACCTGGGGCCCGCTCTGGGGGCTTACCTGGGGCCCGATCTGGGGGCCGACCTGGGGGCTGAACTAGGGCTACCTGAGGGCCGACCTGGGGCCCGACATGGGGGCTTTCTCTGGGGGCCGACCTGGGGGCTGAACTGGGGCCCGCTCTGAGAGCCGACCTGGGAGCCGACCTGGGGGCTGAACTAGGGGCCGACCTGGGGGCTGAACTGGGGCCACCTGAGGGCAGACCTGGGGCCCGCTCTGGGAGCCGACCTGGGGCCCGACCTGGGGCCCGACCTGGGGCCCGCTCTGGGAGCCGACATGGGGTCTTTCTCTGGGGGCTTTCTCTGGGGGCCGACCTGAGGGCAGACCTGGGGCCCGCTCTGGGAGCCGACCTGGGGGCCGACCTGAGGCTTTCTCTGTGGGCCAAACCGGGGCCAACTTAGAACAGGTAACGACCTACCGTACTGCCTCCTCCCTAGAATAAATATCTTTCAGAGACCCATATACGTATTTTGTTCACATGGAAGCCAAATAAATACAAAAAGCCATTGTGAGCGTTGAAAAACGTGAACCTGAAGCACAGCACAAACTCCTGCAGTTGTTCAAGCTGTAATGTGTGTGTTTCCACGCGGAAAATGAGAAAAGTCCATGACTGCGATAACTCCTACAGAGCAGAGGGATGTTTCATTCTGACCGTGTGGCTTCAAACCTCCTTCTCTGCCAGCCAACACACTCACCGATCCAAACACCAAAACCTAACACCTGAGGAACGGAACCGTGACTATGTTCCGCTCGGTATCTAATGATCCAAACCTGGGTCTCAGACGGCGCCTCCGCAGCAGAAGTTCGAGCTAAAGAAAGTCCGCTTCAGGGGTTTTCTTCTCAGCTCGGCGTGGTGGCATGTTGTGCGGGAAGTGGTGAGTCAGTTCCCATCAGCTGATCCCGCTTCACGGCGGAGATGCTGTCAAGTAGACCGCGGCAACGTACCACGTTTCTGGTTTTCAAAATAAAAGCTGGTTTTGAGCACTCAGTTTGACATCAAGCACAAACTTTTTCTCATACTTTGGAAACTCTTTGCGTACCTTTATTGATAGTCTGAGTATCAACAGTCACCACACATTTCAATATCAAATGGTAAATTACATTTTTTTTAATCTATTGTCACTTTTACTTGAATTAACCAAAAACAGACTCTCATCCCTCCCCATGGACACTTCAGGTAACCTTAATGTAAAATCTCCAAATATAACTCACTGCATTACATGAACGCATATTTCTGCAAATTCGGTGTTATTGTTTTCACACACTGTAGATATTCTTCATATCCTGTGAACAATTTTCACATTGTTTCTTTCTTTCTCTTCACTTTAAACACTGTTGCCTACAGAACTTTATTTTCAAACAGGTGTAACTATATATATTATATTCATGATTCTTGACTTTTGCAGTCCTTGCTTTTAATTTTTTCTTACTATGTTTATTGTGACTGTTATGCACCAAAATACCAAGGGAAATTCCTTGTATGTGAAAAGTATACTTGGCAATAAACCAGTTTCTGATTCTAGCAGGCAAGATGTACACTGTATGCTTAATATATTTACTGTGGGGCAAAGCTTCCCAAACTGGGAATCAAGACATCACACCAGGTTTCAATAAAAACTTGAGGGTCATCGGATACTTCTGTTGCACAAAATTGTATCTATTTTTTCAAAAACTTTTGTATCCTGTTTTTTATTTGGAAATAATGGATACATTTACCTGAGTGAGTTACCTCAGGTCTCTAAAAATCTTTAACCATCTTTTGGTTAACTGCTCATAACTCAGGTCCACAGAGACCAAAACCTGAGGGGTCATGAGTAAATATTGTTTCGTTTTAAAGGATTCACATAGAGGAGTTTGGGCTCACTTTTTATTTCCTTTAAATAAAAATGACAGTTTATGCTTTTACTTCGATGGCACAATGCCTAGTTTTCCGGCCTTGTTGTTTCTAACTCTGACTAACTTCCCACAGCTGCAGCAGGGAGGAGGATCCATCCAGCAGCTGATCCTGCAGCTGAGCACAGATCCTGGAACAGACCATGTCACTTTTCATCACTTATTAATCACAAAATGTCAAAAACCTTCAGTCTTCTTCTTTGGGTGTTTGTCGGAGTTTGAAATGTTAAGACCATGAATGAAAACAAACTTCAAAAAGTTGTGGGAAGTAATTAAGTACTTTTAATCACACACTATGGTTAAGTATAAATTCGAGGTAATTTTTATGCAGGTTTCATGTTATGCAACTTTCTCCTTCACATCTCAGAGGGAAATCTTGTAGTTTTCACTCCACCACATTAGTCTGGCAGCTTCAGCTACTTTGGAGATCACAGTCCTTCATCCCCTTCCTGTGCAATGAAAACGTACCAGGTTACTTAGGTAACCATGGTTCCCTGATAGGGAACGACACGCTGCGTCAGCTGACGCTATGGGGAACACAGTTCCAACTTCCCCATGCTGAAGGGATGCCTGTCAGAGTGTGAGGCCACCAGGGGCACACTTCAGCACAAAAGTGCCACTGACCCCGGATTATTCAAGCAGTCTAGGCTATAGAACCTCCCAAAAGTGTGAGGCTAGGACCATCCCGCAGCCTCGCATATATTGTAGAGGGGAGTACCAACCCACCAAGTTCTTGTGGATTCCATACTCTGTGTGGAGTGGGCTCGTATCAAACCACACACCTCATAAGTCGTAGCGAGAGCCTCCACAATCCACCTGCTAATAGTGTGTTTGGTAGCTGGGCAGCCCTTACGAGGAGGCGGAAAGCATACCAGCAACGGGTATGAATTACGCCACTGAGATGTTCTCAAGGGCTCTGACCGGACAGAGCAGTCGCAGCCTACCGTTCTGTTCCGCTGACACTAAGGGAAGATGAAACGCCTGCAGGACCACCAGCCGGGCCACCTCAGTGGGTACTTTCAGTACATACCCCAGCCTTGGATGCAGGATGGCTCTTACTGCACCCGGAATGGGCAGGAGCCAACGACAGGGCCTGCAGATCTCCCACTCCCTTGAGAGAGTCATGGCCAGCAAAAATGCCTACTTTAAGGCCAGACACCTGTCCGATGCATCGTCCAGTGGCTCAAAGGGTGCTGAGGTCAATCCATTAAGCACCACAATCTGATCCCACGGAGGGACTTAGACTCGAGCCGGAGGTCTCATCCTCAAAGTACCACGTAGGAAACTGGTGACAAAGCGGTGTTTCCCTAGCAAGCAGCCGCACCATCGTGTGGAATGCTGCAATCGCAGCCTTGAGTGTAGCGGGGGAAAATCCAGCCAAAAACCGGCTTTGGAGAAACTCCAGCACTGAAGCCACCTGGCAGTGAACTGGGTCAAGGTGGCGCTCACGGCACCACGCAGTGAAACACTTCTACTTGCCCACATACAGTTCCCTTGTAGAGGGGGCTCTAGAGTGTAAGATGGTCTCAACTACCTTGGTAGTGAGACCAGCAACTCGGAGGGGGTCCTTTCGCCTTGACCCTGCGACAGCAGGTCCCTCCTGATGGGAATCTCCCATGGGGGGGACCATCCAGGAGGGCTACCAGGCCCGAAAACCAAATTCTGGCAGGCCAGAACAGGGCCTGTTTGGCAAACCTTCTCTAGAACCCCCAGGAGCAGAGCAATTGGGGGAAATGCGTACAGTCGTAGCCTCCGCCACGGCTGCACCACTCGTGTACCTTTTCTGTCTCTCTAAGTGCAGATTTATACAGCAAATGACCAGTTATGCAATGCCTTATTTTAATGTTGGCCGCTGGGGTGAGCCCCCTTCTTCACAGTCGCCATCATGGAAACTCCTTGAAGGAGTTGTGGAACCCTAAAGAGAGGCTAAAGATTTCTCATAATCTCCTGAAAACCCCTTGACAACCATACCAAGGACCCAAAAATGTAAGTCACTTTTCCTTTGAACCCCATTTAGAAACTGGAGAAAACCCTCCAGGATCTGTGACGAACACCTAGAAACACTCAAGAGTCTGTAGGAATCCCTCATGAACACCTTCAGCCTAATCGAGGACCCTGAAACCCTGTCCTTCAAATACAATGGAAAACAAACAATCATAACACCCTCTTATGAACCACAAACAACCCTTGATAGTCCTCACCTGGAACTCCCCAAAACCTGTCAAGAAACCCTAAATGTTTTAGAAGAAGCCCTGAAACCCCTTGAAGAAGCCCTGAAACCTCTCAGGGACCACAAAAAGTCTTCCACGAATCCCTAAAAATGGGTAAGGACCATTGAAATCACCATTGAGAATCCCAGAATTCCCTCAAAGATCTCTCAAGGACCCCTGCAGCCCCATCACGATTCACCAAAGGACCCAAAAGTACCACAAATACTTTCAAGAGCCCACAAAAGTCCTCAAAAACCCATCCCAAAAGACCTGTATTAGGATCCTCTGATCTTCATTACTGTAACTCATTTTAATTTAGAGACAGTTAAGTCAAACTAAAAATGGCATAGAAAAGGGTGTTCACAACCAAAACTTTGAAACCATAATTTAACATGGTAATTGCAAATTGGATGGTTTGAATTTTCAGAGAGTTATGCTTAGTCTAATATTCAAATACTCGCATAAACCTTCATATTTGGTGGTGAACCAGAATCACTCAAATGGTATCATGTATGTACAATCAAAAACATGTGAAATCATTAACTGTGAACCTTAACTTCCATTAAACACACAAAAAAATCTTTATTAAAAAGAAGAGAATCTTCCCACTGCCAGATATGTCACATGCAGAGGATAAAACATGGTTCACGTGCTGATTGGGTTAAAACAATATGCACCTGATATTACTGAGGTTTGTCAGAAACATTTGAAACCTCTCAAGTGTCTCTTTTTGACATTGATGACGAAACGTTGTGCTGAAGTGGATCTTCAATGTGTTGAATAAAGGTACAACTCATAGAGCCTCAGGTGTCCTTACAAACACAAATGTGACATCAGAGAAGCATTGGTGCATGTACACATGGATGCCGCCAAAACTTAACTTGCATGTCAAAGTGTTCGCATCTTATACACAAAACAGAGGGTGGAACCAACCGATATCATAAATCATAACAAATAGCATATCTGTCCCGGATGCCTTCTAGACGCCTCCCTGGGGAGGTGTTCCGGGCATGTCCAACCGAGAAGAGGCCCCAGGGAAGACCTAGGACACGCTAGGAGGGACTATGTCTCTTGGCTGGCCTGGGAAGGCCTCGGTATTACCCCAGAAGAGCCGGAGGAAATGTCTGGGGAGAGGGAGGTCTGGGTGTTCCTGCTTAGACTGCTGCCCCCAGGACCTGGCCCCGGATAAGCGGAAAGAGATGGATGGATGGATGGATGCTTCGGTGCTTAGCTATCAGTATCAGAAGCTTTTCTCAAGGTCCGGCATCTGGCCCCCCGTACCCCAAAACATAGTCACAGGGCCTCGAGGCCTCTCTTGTAAAACCATACATCAGACTAAAATATTAAAAATTCTATTATTTAACTTATAATCAAGACATTAAGAAAACACAAGAAACAGAAAACCTGGTGGTACATGCACATTCCAAGAACTTGTCTTTTTTTCTAGTGACTGTCTTCAGTCCTTACCACTTTGTTGTTCAGCCTAGCAATAAAGGCAAGACGTCCAGGCTCCTGCATCCTGCGGTGTAAGGTAGCAGCCATGTAGTCAAGTCCATCATGGTCGTCACTGCTGCAGTGGTGTAATGACTGGTTAGAACAGGGACTCAGAAGCAAAGAAAAGCGCAGAACACAGAGTAAAGTTCAAAAGGCAGTCTGAAGACCCAGGCAGTCATGCACAGGAAGTCAGTCCGAGACAAGCAAATGAGTCAGAAAAGGAAGGCCAAAAACCAAAGATGCAAACACTAGGGACTGCTGCAGAGTGATCAACATACGGGGTAGAACGAGGACAAACTGGCAAAGAGCAGCAAAGACAGGAAGTTTATATAAGGTGTTGGCTGAGGGAGAGCACAGAGGCAGGTAACAGGGTGCAGGGATGGGTGATCAGGGGCAGGAGAGACACTAGGGCAGGAACTGAAATGACAGGAGAGGTTAGTCTTTCAAAAAACAAGGATTAACGGGATGTTGCACAAGGATCCCCGGAATCTACCTAGGAAGACCAGAAACTTACTGTGAGCCCTGGAACTCTTTGGAGACCTCTAGAAACCCTAGCAAGAACAAGAAACCCCTAAGGACCTTTGGAACCCACTGAATAATTACTGGGGAAATAAAATGAAAAAAGCCTACATTTCTGTCAAAAATGTCTTCTGATGTGTAATCAGTAATGCTGAGGCCATTCAGAGGTCTGTCTCCAGTACGTGCTCCTCACAGTAGTCCAGGAAGAATGACACATTGCTGTTGTTCTGGCAGGTCTGGCGTAACTCCGGCCAAACCGCAGGGTCCACGTAGGTGTAGAAGATCAGGTAACCTCGGAGACTCGGCAGCAAAGCTTCGAGCTGAGCCAGAAACACCGCGCACACTGAAGCCAAACTGCGGCCGAAGATGTTGATGTTGAAGTGCAGGGCATCATGGCGGTAGGGGACAGCGTACGGTGTGGTGCACAGGCTGATGGCGGTGGGCTCAAACTCACGGTCTACGATCCACGTCAGCCCCCTGCGGCGCAACACCTCCAGGTTGGCCTCCAGGGGCCTCAGAGGTTCCCAGTCATTGATGATGGTTTTACCAGGCAGCAGGTTGGAAACCACGTGGTCAGTCAGGATCAGAGTCTCCGCCTGCTGCTGGCTCAGGGTCACCGGGCCGTGGGGGGAGGAGTCAGCCTGGCAGGGTGGTCTGGAGCGAAGCTCAGCGACAAAGACCCTGAGGTCGGCTGCCTCGCAGCACAAAGACAAGATGGCCTGCAGAGGGTGACAGTTAACATCAGGAGTTCAGTCTGAGCTGGTAGTGAAGCGTTGGTCAGATTCCTTGTCTACTTATTCTTTGATCAGATATTTCCTGATTTTAATCTTAAAGTCACAGTGAAACCAAAGTTAGAGACTCTTTAACTTCCTTAATGCCACATATTTCTGAGTGCATCAGAAAGTGTGTGCAGGGGATCGTTACAAGATCCCCTGCACACACTTTTTTTTTTTTTTTTTTTTTAACCCCGTCC
>CM022486.1:1571825-1605730 GCA_011952105.1 Coreoperca whiteheadi
GACTTTGACTTTGACAAGAGATATTTAAATCAAATCTGTCACATCTGATCGGCTCAGGAATTGCAGTGCGATACGAAATTATTTTTCAGCCAACTGACATCCAAACACCTCCTCCTCCTATGATATCGCTCTGCTAGCCGCTATGACGCCTGAGCCAACGGCTGAGTGTGGTTTTATATGTTGAGTTGGGTAAACTGGTCAAATTTATCCAATCAAAGTCCCATTTGATTGGATAAATGTACGTAAATACCCCAGAGTTTAAGAGAAGTCATCAAAACGTATCAATGCTTTACATGTTTTGCATATATCTATCATAAAACAAGAGATGAATGAACAATTAACACAGAGACACAGGATTAAAGCTTTTTGTCTCCGATCAGGATGTGAGTCCCGAAAATATCTTTGTGCCCTACAATGCGACGCACCTCCTTAGCTACGAGTCGGTACTTGGGCAGTGGTTGTGGTGAAGGCTGGCCTCCTCGGCTCAGCCTGACTGCAGAGACTTCTGGGTAGTGGCGGCGGATGTAGTCAGTCACGTGCCTCTGGAGGGCGCCAGCGATGCCACGGCCTCTCAAATCAGTTACCACCCTGAGACCCTGAAGTATGACCGTCTGACCACCGTCAACCAGCAGCGCAGACTCCAGTCCCACCTACAGGTGCGCGCACAGGTGAGCTGGATTATCATTATCATAACTTTAAATTTAGACAAATACGTCAAGAAAATGCAAGAAATTGAAGACGTGGTGGTACATGCACATTCCCAGGAACTTGTCTTATTTTTTAGGGAATGTCTTCAGTCCTTACCACTCTGTTGTTCATCCTCGCGATAAAGACGAGACGTCCAGGCTCCTGCAGCCAGCGGTGGAAGGTAGCAGCCATGTAGTCCACTCCATCGTAGTCGTCACGGCTGCAGATGGTCAGGACCTGCATCATGAACATAAATGCTGACGGCATCAACACAGCAGCTTTAGCTCGGGGAGAGTTAATGTATCCTTAAATTAAATGTGATGTTTATTAAAATGGGCAGACTGGGGTTCACAGTAACATATTAGAGACTAGGAGTTTTTTCATGTGTATATTCAGTTGAGTACAGATGTGAACAGCCACACTGGAGAAGACAACACAACTTTGTCTGTATGGTGGCCACTTTAGGACATCTCTAGGACATTCTCAGCCCTGGCTCAGCTGGTCTTAGTCTACGTTGCAGCCTACTTTGTCAGCCTCAGGTGTACTAAATTTGAATGATTAGTGATGATTAATGCTATGTTTGCATTAATTACATTACACTTAGTAGAACTGTGCCATTTCATTAACAACATTAGCACACATTAGTCAGTATGCTAACATTTGGCATGTCATGCTAACAGGACATCACAAATGCTAGAATGTGAAAATGCTAACAATATTGATTGCATAACTTGATCACCTTAATGTCACCATCAGCTTTTTTGTGAGGTTGTTCCCATTTGCACTAATACAAAACTTTCAAAAAATGGTGTGCTAATGACCCTGAAACTTCTGCTGATCAAACTTAATCAAACTTCAAACTTATCTTCTGGATTTCAAGTTTGATCAAAGGTTGTTCAGTATAAGTTCTTTGACAACCATAACTTTTATCCATTTACATTTATTCTCCCTGTCATGAAGCAGGAAAACCTCCATTGAAAAAATGTTGGGGACCTGCTGGAAGTCCCGCTCCTCCGCGAAGCTGTATACCACATCACAAGCTTCCCACGCCGCAGACATCCAGAACCCCCTTTCAACTAAACCAGCTGATCTGATTGTGATTTTACAGCCTGAGCTGCTGCTGCAGATCCTCAGAGTTACTGTGACACAAAAATGTTGGTCCTTGTTGTTTTCATAGTCACAAAAACACTTTGGATCTCCGCTCTGTGCTTTAAAAAGCTCCAACTGTTTCCCTTTTCACTGTGATTTTGAAACTTTATGAGCTGCATTCAAGATCCACAACATAACAACGGTCATTGTAAAACACTTTCACATTTTGGGATGTATCTCAAGAACAAACTAATACCTTTGATTTTTCCTTTAATACATGCATATTAGTTTTATTTACCACCTGGCAACTGTTTTGAAAAACACAAGACTTTATTTTAAACATCCTGTGTATTCAAAATGTTTCTCCAACTGTCCAGCTGGAATTATTATATTATAATAACTATATTGTGCGATCAATAGCCTACTCTTATTACATTCTATTCAGTTGTGCTTGGTCATAATTTTCTTACTATGATTGTCAATAAAAACAACTTTTGTGTTAAAGTGTTCAAAAAACAAAACATTTGTTTTTGCCAGAAATACCCACACAAAAATGGCAATGTTATTTTTAGTGGCTGGTGTTATTGCTATAGCTTCTAATAGCCGCTAATATCAGACCTATCTTCCAAACCAGGACTTTTTGACGAGCATATAAAGGCACCATTTACCACATCTGGAGCACTACTGATGACTGTGAACACGTCCTTTGAAACCAAACCCTTCTGCTGGTTTTTCATTGGCTAAAAATGTCTATGTCCAATCGGAATCAGGTTGGTGGGAGGATTAAGCTGCAACCTGAAAGTCTTCTTAAAGGTAAAGTTTATAAAAAGTGAATTGAAGCAGATGTGCTGAGACGCTTCATTGTATGATAGTCTAAACAGTGACACCTGATGGCTCATTCTTGGTATTGTATTTATATGGAAGGATTACTGGAAATGCGAAACCTGAGTCAAAATATAAGTGGGCTCACCACTGTCATCTCTAGTATTGTGTTTCGTAGGCAAGTCATTTAACCCCACCTGACACACAAATCATGGCTAGAATACAAACACCAGAGTTTTTTTTAGCACACACACTGAACGTACAGCTAGCGGACCATGAGGAGAAATTCGCTGAATTTGACAAAAAGACGTGTATTGGATTAAAATGGCATACGCCACGTTTACAGCTTCAATGAGTCAGCAATGGATCAAATGACTCGGCACAGCATCACTCGCAGTAACAAACCCATTCTGCAGTTCATATATTGAGCTTTCCTAGCCATAGCATTTGAGGTGTTTTGCCTGTTACACACACACTGTAGGTTGTTTTCACACTATCCCACATACACCATCCTGCTGCCCCAAACACACCACATAGCACCAAATGTGGATTGATCCGCTGCTGAAAATAATCCCCAACAAATGCACTATTTCCTCCTGTTTGGTTGTTAAAAACTACTGTGAGCAGCTGTTTTAGGAAATTAATGAGCCTTTATTAAACTATATATTTGTGAGGTGTTTTTAAAGATTTACATCTTCAGAAGCAGTGTTGCCACAGTTACTTTGAAAAAGTTATCTAATTACTCCTTTAAAAAGTTACTTAGTTTACAGATTACTTGATTTTAAAAGGAACTCAGTTAAATTACGAGTTACTTTATTAGTTACATTCATCCTCTGCCGACAACACCCGCCGCCTCAACATAAAAATGACAACTGGTTTTGCCAACACTCACTTAATTGGAAGTGCATTTTTAACAGTAATGTCAACAATGTATCTCCAAACATTTTAAGCTGACCTTAAGAGCTTTTTCCTGAAAAAATACGTTTTTATAAAAAATAAAATAATGCCAGACTTTCTTGAATTCACTTAACTTAAATACTTGTTTTTACTGAAGTCCAGCTGTTGTTGTTTGGGAGGTGGGGGGCCTTCTGCTCTCCGCTTCGCACTACCTGGTGGGACTCACTCTGTAAGTTTGAACGTGCAGTGTTGTGACTCCAAATGTTTCTTTAAATTTGATGTAGTGTTTTTGTAGCTAGATAACACTTTGTTGCTACAATGAACCTTATATTACCATCTTTAGCTGACACAAACTCAAAATAGTGTCTGTATTTCCAGCTAGAAAACGCGCATCTCTCTCCTCCCTCCATTGTTGTTGTTTCCGTTTGTGTCGCTGTGTGATATTATTACACATGACGTGAACTGTCCTCATGCTGAAAACGTGACCTTACTCCCTGAGATGCGAGAAGAAAGCAAAAATATGTTTTTATTAAGGAAAATGAAAAAAATATTGACGCAAAGTGACTTGGATAAGTAACTTTAATCTAATTACTGGTTTTGAAATAGTAACGCATTAGATTACTCGTTACTGAAAAAAGTGGTCGGATTAGAGTAACGCGTTACTAAGTAATGCATTACCTGCATCACTGTTCAGAAGGAACCAATGGGCTTGAAGCTGACAGTCACAGAGAGGAAGTCAGAAGATATTGAGAGACAAACTAACATTCATTAAGCGATTTGAGGGCGGACAAGGGGGGATGCCATCCCCCTTGTTAGCAAAACGACCAAAATCCATCCCCCTTGTTAACCTGCTCAAAAGATGTTCTGTGCTTTATCTCGGTGTGGGGCTTCACATTGCCACTTTAAATAATCTCCACAATCTTGGAATATCAGACACACTGGTTTTGAACTGCCTGTGGGAAGAGTGAACATGTAGGAGTCTGACCATTCTTGATTAAAAGCTCTGTTTCCGCTGTCTACTTTTATCTGTTAGGTGCACGCCATGTGAAATTATTTCTATGACTCGTGCTGTAAAGGCTAGAAAAGCTGCACCGGTTAAAATAGAGACCCTCTGTCAAAATGTAATAATTCAATAATTCTCAAAAATGTATCAATATTCTCTACAACAGACGGAGCCAGCAGCATGTCAGAGCTTGGGTCAAAAATGAACAGAGCGTGGAGCAAAGATGCCCTTGAATGCTCATAAACATTTTTATTTGGTACAGCATGTATACATGGACACCACCAGACCAACACTTAACTTGCATGTCAAAGTGTTCACTTAAAAAGAGGGTGAAACAAACCGATATCATAAATCAGAAGAAATAGCACAAAGACTGTTTCAGTGCTCAGCTATCAATATCAGGACGGCCTGGAGCCTTTCTCAAGATCTGGCTTGGCTATAGCTTTGCAAATCTGGCCCCTTGTAAACCAAAACAATATAATCACAGGGCCTCGAGAACTCTCTTGTAAAACCATATATCAGAGATAAGTATTATAAATTCTGCTATACCCATAAACTTCTTATTCGCCCCTAAATTTCTCCCACAAACCCCAAGTTACCTACTGTGCAGCTTATGATTTTCGGAGTTTTCATTTGCAGGCAAAATGATTTACATATATGGTTAAAACATAAAGAACACCTTCTGCAAGAACATCTGTAAACAATTCAAAGACACATGGTCCTCCTCAACAACACCTGGAATCCCTCTCAAACCTGGAACCTGCACAAAGTACCTCTGGAATCCCATCAGGAAAAGTTAAAACTTGTGAAGGATCAGTGAAACCCCATGATGACTCCTACTAACCCCTCTTGGTACTGCTCAAAGACCCATGGACCCAACTGAAGATTTCATGGGACCCCTCAAAGACTCATAAACAATGTTCAAAACACAACAATAACCCCTTACAATGCTTTAAGACTCCATGAAACCATTCAAGGACTCAAACTTCTCCTTCAGAAGCATGAGTCCTCTGACCGCCACAATCAAGCACCTCGAATGCCACCAAAATTCCTGAAATTTGCTCTAAAACTCACTGAAGACCCCTAGAAATCTCTGCAAACCCTAAAGAACTGCTGAAATAATTTTGGGACCCTGCAATCCCCACAAGGTATCTCTTGAGTAGTGGAATTGAGCAAGGACCCCGTGAACCACTCATACCCCTTAAGGAACTCAGACCCAACCCCAACTCAGGATTTCATGGGATCCTTTAAAGTCTCTTGGTTTCTTCTTTTGAGCCCCTAAACCACCTTTAAAAACCCTTAAAAGGCCCCAAGACCCCTCAAAACCACTCAAGGACTCATGCAACCCCTGGAACCCCTCAGGAATTCCACAAAGCCCGTACAGAACAGCTGAAACCCAACCAAAGGTTGGTTAGTCTTTCAAAAATGAACAGGATTAAAGGGATGTTGCACAACGAATCTACTCAGGGCGACCAGAACTGAATCTACTCAGGGCGACCAGAAATTTACTGCAAGCCCTGCAACTCAATGTAGACCCCTAGAAATCCTAGCAAGAACTTATAAAACTCTAAAGGACCCCTGGAACCCACTGAAGAATCCCTGTGAGAAACAAATCACAAAAAGCCTACATTTCTATCAAAAATGTCTTCTGATGTGTAATCAGCAAATGCTGAGGCCATTCAGAGGCCTGTCTCCAGTACGTTTGCCTCACGGTAGTCCAGGTAGAATGACACATTGCTGTTGTTCTGGCAGGTCTGGCGTAACTCCGGCCAAACCGCAGGGTCCACGTAGGTGTAGAAGATCAGGTAACCTCGAAGACTCGGCAGCAAAGCTTCGAGCTGAGCCAGAAACACCGCGCACACTGAAGCCAAACTGCGGCCGAAGATGTTGATGTTGATGCGCAGGGCATCATGGCGGTAGGCGACAGCGTAGGGTATGGCGCACAGGCTAATGGCGGTGGGCTCAAACTCACGGTCTACGATCCACGTCAGCCCCCTGCGGCGCAACACCTCCAGGTTGGCCTCCAGGGGCCTCAGAGGCTCCCAGTCATTGATGATGGTTTTACCAGGCAGCAGGTTGGAAACCACGTGGTCGGTCAGGATCACAGTCTCCGCCTGCTGCTGGCTCAGGGTCACCGGGCCGTGGGGGGAGGAGTCAGCCTGGCAGGGTGGTCTGGAGCGAAGCTCAGCGACAAAGAGGCCGAGGTCGGCTGCCTCGCAGCACAAAGACAAGATGGCCTGCAGAGGGTGACAGTTAACATCAGGAGTTCAGTCTGAGCTGGTAGTGAAGCGTTGGTCAGATTCCTTGTCTACTTATTCTTTGATCAGATATTTCCTGATTTTAATCTTAAAGTCACAGTGAAACCAAAGTTAGAGACTCTTTAACTTCCTTAATGCCACATATTTCTGAGTGCATCAGAATGTGTGTGTGGGGAGATCGTTACAAGAGATATTTAAATCAAATCTGTCCCATCTGATTGGCTCAGGAATTGCAGTGCGATACGAAATTATTTTTCAGCCAATTGACATCCAAACACCACCTCCTCCTATGATATCGCTCTGCTAGCCGCTATGACGCCTGAGCCAATGGCTGAGTGTGGTTTTATATGTTTATCTAACCCTAATCAAAAAGCAAGTCTGCACTATGTTGTAATGGTTTACTTTGTGGGGTACAATTGTTTGTCTCCAATCGGGATGTGAGTCCCGACAATATCTTTATGCCCTACAATGTGACGCACCTCCTTAGCTACGAGTCGGTACTTGGCCAGTGTTTGTGGTGAAGGCTGGTCTGCTCTGCTCAGCCTGGCTGCAGAGACTTCTGGGTAGTGGCGGCGGATGTAGTCAGTCACATGCCTCTGGAGGGCGCCAGCGATGCCACGGCCTCTCAAATCAGTTACCACCCTGAGACCCTGAAATATGACCGTCTGACCACCGTCAACCAGCAGCGCAGACTCCAGTCCCACCTACAGGTGCGCGCACAGGTGAGCTGGATTATCATTATCATAACTTTAAATTTAGACAAATACATCAAGAAAATGCAAAAAATTGAAGACCTGGTGGTACATGCACATTCCCAGGAACTTGTCTTATTTTTTAGGGAATGTCTTCAGTCCTTACCACTCTGTTGTTCATCCTCGCGATAAAGACGAGACGTCCAGGCTCCTGCAGCCAGCGGTGGAAGGTAGCAGCCATGTAGTCCACTCCATCGTAGTCGTCACGGCTGCAGATTTTCAGGACCTGCATCATGAACACAAATGCTGACGGCGTCAACACAGCAGCTTTAGCTCGGGGAGAGTTAATGTATCTTTAAATTAAATGTGATGTTTATTAAAACAGGCAGACTGGGGTTCACAGTAACATATAAGAGACTAGGAGTGTATATTTAGCTGAGTACAGATGTGAACAGCCACACTGGAGAAGACAACACAATTTTGTCTGTATGGTGGCCACTTTAGGACATTCTCAGCCCTGGCTCAGCTGGTCTTAGTCTACGTTGCAGCCTACTTTGTCAGCCTCAGGTGTACTATATTTGAATGATTAGTGATGATTAATGCTATGTTTGCATTAATTACATTTCACTAAGTAGAACTGTGCCATTAACAACATTAGCACACATTAGTCAGTATGCTAACATTTGGCATGTAATGCTAACAGGACATACTAAAGCTATCAGAAATTGTACCAGGTTACGTAGGTAACCATGGTTCCCTAATAGGGAACGAGATGCTGCGTCAGCTGACGCTATGGGAAACGCCTTCAGCGTGATTGCCTCTAAATCTCTGTATCAACTTAGACCAATCTTGATTGGGTTTAATGTCAACATGTGACGCACGCCGGCAGAACCGGAGGTATAGAGGGAGCCAGCTTCACTGTTGTCGTCAGCCTTCTGATCGACTGAAGCAAACCGCTAACAAGCATGCCGGAAGTATGGCAGCGAGACGCAGCGTCTTGTTCCCTATCAGGTAACCATGGTTACCTACGTACCCTGGTACGTTCCCTTTCAAGGGAACTTCAACGCTGCGTCAGCTGACACTATGGGGAACGCAGTAACAACTCCGCCATGCTGAAGGGATTTTCTGTCAGAGTGTGAAGCCAGCAGGGCACACTTCAGGACAAGAGAGCCACAGACCCCGGATTATTTAAGCGGTCTAGGCTGTAAAATCTCACAAAAGTGTGAGGTGAGGACCATCCCGCAGCATCGCATATATCGGAGAGGGGAGTCCCGACCACCAAGCCCTGGAGGATGCCATACTCTGTTTGGAGTGGGCTCTGATCGACAGAGGTGAAGGCAAACCGCGCACCTCGTAAGCCGAAACGATAGCCTCAACTATCCACCTGCTAATAGTTTTTTGGTAGCCGGGCAGCCCTTACGAGGGGCCCCGAAGCATACCAGCAATTGGTCTGAATTGCGCCACTGGGATGTCCTCCGGACATAAATCTCCAGGGCTCTGACCGGACAAAGCAGTTGCAGCCTACCTTCCTGTTCCGCCGACTCTGAAGGAGGATCAAACGCCTGCAGGATGGCTCTAACTGTGCCTGGAGCGATCTCCAGGTTAGCAGGAGCCACCGACAGGGTCTGCAGATCTGCCACTCTCTTGAGAGAAGTCATGGCCAGCAGAAATGCCATCTTTAAGGCCAGACACCTGTCTGATGCATCGTCCAGTGGCTCGAACGGTGCTGTGGTCAACCCATTAAGCACCACAATCAGATCCCACGGAGGGACTCTGACTCAAACCGGAGGCCTCATCCTCAAGGTGCCACGAAGGAAACTGGTAACAAAGCGATGCTTCCCAAGCGAGCAGCCATCCACCAAACTGTGGAATACACCTTAAGTGTAGCAGGGGAGAGTCCAGCCGAAAACCAGCTTTGGAGGAACTCCAGCACTGAAGCCATCGGGCAGTGAACTGGTCAAGATGGCGCTCCAGGCACCATGTAGTGAAAATTTTCCACTTGCCCGCATACAGTTTCCTCGTGGAGGGGGCTCTAAACACCCTTTGTCTCCACCTGTCTAAGGCACGCATGCACCTGCGTGTAACCTTGATCAGGCGAAAAGGATTGCCCCTCGTGGAAAATCCGGTGTCCCTGAGCCACCACTGCAGCTGCCTCATGTGCAGCAATCCAAGCGGAATCATGGTGGATGCTGCAGCCATGAGGCCTAACAGTCTCTGAAACTGAAATGCAGTGAGATGTCGGCCTACCTGCACCCTGAGTACCATAGTCAGGATTGACTCGACACGTGCGGGAGACAGTTGTGCCCGCAAAGCGACTGATTCCCACACTACTCCTAGGAACGTGATCCTTTGTGTTGGAGTGAGCGTGTTCTTGCTCGCAGAGGCTGGTTCAGGTGACGAAGATCTAAAATGGGGCACAGACCACTGTCTCTCTTCGGAACTATAAAGTACCGGCTGTAGAACCCGGTATGCATCTCGCTGTTGGGGATCTGTTCTATGGCCCCTTTGTACAGGAGAGAATGAATTTCTTGCTCCATCACTTGTGCTTGTACTCGGTCGACCCTTGTTTCCAGGATTCCTCGGAATCCTGGGGGTCGAGACCGGAACTGAAGCGTGTAGCCTTGTCGGACGGTGCGCAAAACCTAGTGCGACATGCCGGGTAACGCTTCCCAATCGGGCAGAAAGTTCCTCAGGGGGACCAGCCTCTCGAGCCGACCGCCTTCCCGAAGAGACCAACTGGCGAAAGCGGGCCATCCATAAGGAAGGTCTTATCCCTATCCCTAATACCCGACAGAGTCAGCCATAGGTGGCGCTCTGTCACCACCAGCAGGG
Organism: Coreoperca whiteheadi; assembly: GCA_011952105.1. Taxonomy (NCBI): domain Eukaryota; kingdom Metazoa; phylum Chordata; class Actinopteri; order Centrarchiformes; family Sinipercidae; genus Coreoperca; species Coreoperca whiteheadi. Next base: position 1,582,106 of record CM022486.1, read on the forward strand.
CCATGGACCGCCCGATCGCTCGGGCCGAATCCATCGTGGCCCTGAGCGACAAATCCATCGCACGGCAAAGCTCCTTCACATCCTCAGATGCGAGGGGCCCCCCGTCATCAAGGTCATCCAGCAGATCGGCCTGGTATGCCTGCAAGACTGCCACAGTGTGCAGACAGGCACCGGCCTGACCCGCCGCCATGTAAGCCTTGCCTACTAAAGCAGAGGTAGTACAGCAGGGCTTAGTAGGCAATGTCAGGGTTTTCAGGGAGGACGCGGCCTCCGGCGATAAATACGCCACCAGCGTCTCCTCAATACCTGGCATACCGCCATAACCGTTCTCTTTATGCCTGCTGATTGAAGCACACTGGTGACCAGTCGGGCTGGAAAGCTGTGCAGAATACGGCTGGGACCAGGACTTCGACACCTCAGTGTGGAGGTCCAGAAAGAACGGTAAATCCCGACGCGGGCGAGGAGTGGGGCTACGAGGAAACGCTTGTCGAGCTTACTCCGGCGACGAGCGTCCTGCTCTTCCGCTGGCCAAGCGATATTGAGCCTAGCCACCGCACGGGAAACCACCTCCAGCAGCTCTTCATACTGCGGCGACTGGGCTGATGAGCCAACCATGTCACCGAAAACGGGAGAAAGAACCATCTGCGATCCCCAGGAGTGCAGTCGCCGGGATGCTTCAGCAGCTGCCGGTCCCTACCGCGTGGAGAGCAGAGCTGGCCGCCTTCCTCCAAAAACACTAGCCGAGAGCGGAGCTTCCTAACCGGGAAACGCTCGCAACGCACACAGCCAGCCCCCTCGAGGGCTGCTAGCGCATGCTCTCTTCCCAAGCAGGCCGCACACATCTCATGTGGAATATAGCGTGGGCAGGGATACACGCACTGCTGAAACTGCTTCACACTCGCCATTTCTCAGAGACCCAGAGCGCTTGCTGAAGATCAGAAGAGTGACGACAACAATGAAGCCGGCTCCCTTTATACCTCCGGTTCCGCCGGCGTGCGTTACGTGTTGCTGTTAAACCCAATCAAGATTGGTCTAAGTTGATACAGAGATTCAGAGGCAGTCACACTGAAGGTGTTCCCCATAGAGTCAGCTGGCGCAGCGTTGAAGTTCCCTTGAAAGGGAAGCTAGAATCTGAAAATGCTAACAATATTGATTGCATAACTTGATCACCTTAATGTCACCATCAGCTTTTTTTGTGAGGTTGTTCCCATTTGCACTAATACAAAACTTTCAAAAAATGGTGTGCTAATGACATTGAAACTTCTGCTGATCAAACTTAATCAAACTTCAAACTTATCTTCTGGATTTCAAGTTTGATCAAAGGTTGTTCAGTGTAAGTTATTTGAGAACCATTACTTTTATCCATTTACATTTATTCTCCCCGTCATGAAGCAGGAAACATTTATTTGGCTTAACATTTTCTTGTACAGTGTCATAACTTCCCAATAAAAAGTTACTGTAACTATTGACCTGCTGGAAGTCCCGCTCCTCCGCGAAGCCGTACACCACATCACAGGCTCCCCGCGCCGCAGACATCCAGAACTTTCCGACTCACCTGTCCGCCTGCAGGTGACGCGGCTGCGCACGGTCACAGTGAGTGCAGGTGACAGAGCAGGTGACGCGGCTGCGCACGGTCACAGTGAGTGCAGGTGACACGCCGGTCCTTCCCGTCGACCTCCGCGGAGAGATGAGCCCGAGCACCGCGCGTCACTACGAACGGCCACCAGAAGCGACGCGACCAATGCGCACGCGCCAGCCCCCAGCCCCCCCCCGCAGCGCAGCACCTCAGATGACACGGTTTGAAGTGGGCATTTAAACTGTGATCAATTAGTCACTAAATGCGAGACAAATACAGAAACATAGTTTGGCGGTGACGTGCCATGAGAGAACCGTTTTGCAGTTGCATTTGCTGAATATTATTACGTCCTTTAGTGGTGCTGCAGCTGGAGGTGAGGTTACTGCAGAAAGGTGAGCTTGGATGGTGGCCAAGCGGCTGGCACTGACTAATACGCATGTCTTTACCTGTTTGCTTTGAGGTGTTCACTGATGTCAGGTTGATGTTATTGCAGAACGTGCTGTGACATGTTTGCTATCTCTGGAAACCTTGGTGTCTTGACTAAAATGTGAAATCAAGTTCTGTGGGTTTGAACAAAGCCTGGCTGTCTTTGATCCCGCATGAGGAACCATAGGGTAAGTTGGAAGTTTAATTGGGCTTCTCCTCTACTAGCACACCTGTCACCTGTGAGTGTAAGCTAGACGCTTACCATGACATTTGTATTAATGCGAAAGGTGAACACTGCCAAATCATTAGAGAGACCTCAGCTTGTTTAGCTGGTGATATCGGGCTGTGGTGGCTCCGTCAGTCTGCCTGCCTGCATTATACCTGACTTTACCTGACTTTTTTCACCTCCCTTTACATGTCCCTTTACTGAGCTTCGTGAGGACAAAGAGAACCTTTGAAATCCTTTTTAAAGGAGGGGATGACACGTGTTGGTTCACCCTTAATATCAAGAGCTGCATCAGCTACTGGTTTGGAAACCGGTTTGCTTTAGTGCATCACTCTGGTGTACTGCTGGTACAAATTACAAAATGGAACGTGGGCAGTTTTATTTGGTTAAAATTCAGTTTAATTGGTGTAATACCATTTCCTTATTTTGGTTTTCTCTCTTTCAGAACTGAATCGGGAACTACAAAAGGGCGAGAGCCAAACAATCTTTTTTCCTGTAGGAAATTCTCAGAAACAAAGGTGAGAGACACTATTTAATAGATGCTTTAGTTGTTACACTAAAAACATTTGTTGCTGTACATAGTGGCCCTGTTGACACCAGGGGTTCACAGGGGTCGTGAAACTGATTTTCAGGATAGTGTTTGGCAAATGCTTCACGCACTGGAGTTGCATTCATCAATGTAAGAATCAGGTCATTTACTTTACACATTAGGTTGTTTTTGCAGAGTTGTAACAGAGAAATGGGTTTCACAACCCAAGTGAGAGCCAGTGTGCTGGACAGATTGTCTCTGTATGAATGTACTTAAAAAAAGGGTGCAGACTCTAAAGTGTTAGTCAGTAAAGTTTTCTGTGCATCTTTTTTTTTTCTTTCCTCAGGCACAATTAATGATATTAAGGGCAGGTGGTCCACAGTAGCCTACTGCTCACAGACCCATGGACCTAACACAAGATTTTATTGACAAATCTGTCAAAGAATTTTCTAATGTGTAATCAGTATTGCCGAGGCCATTCAGAGGTCTGTCTCCAGTACGTGCACCTCCTGGTAGTCCAGGTAGAATGACACATTGCTGTTGTTCTGGCAGGTCTGGCGTAACTCCGGCCAAACCGCAGGGTCCACGAAGACGTAGAAGATCAGGTAACCTCGGAGACTCGGCAGCAAAGCTTCGAGCTGAGCCAGAAACACCGCGCACTGAAGCCAAACTGCGGCCGTAGATGTTGATGTTGAAGTACAGGGCATCATGGCGGTAGGGGACAGCGAACAGTGTGGCGGACAGGCTGATGGCGGTGGGCTCAAACTCACGGTCAACGATCCACGTCAGCCCCCTGCGGCGCAACACCTCCAGGTTGGCCTCCAGGGGCCTCAGAGGTTCCCAGTCATTGATGATGGTTTTACCAGGCAGCAGGTTGGAAACCACGTGGTCAGTCAGGATCAGAGTCTCCGCCTGCTGCTGGCTCAGGGTCACCGGGCCGTGGGGGGAGGAGTCAGCCTGGCAGGGTGGTCTGGAGCGAAGCTCAGCGACAAAGAGGCCGAGGTCGGCTGCCTCGCAGCACAAAGACAAGATGGCCTGCAGAGGGTGACAGTTAACATCAGGAGTTCAGTCTGAGCTGGTAGTGAAGCGTTGGTCAGATTCCTTGTCTACTTATTCTTTGATCAGATATTTCCTGATTTTAATCTTAAAGTCACAGTGAAACCAAAGTTAGAGACTCTTTAACTTCCTTAATGCCACATATTTCTGAGTGCATCAGAAAGTGTGTGCGGGGGGATCGTTACAAGAGATATTTAAATCAAATCTGTCACATCTGATCGGCTCACACAGGAAATGCAAAATATTTTTAGCCAACTGACATCCAAACACCTCCTCCTCCTATGATATCGCTCTGCTAGCCGCTATGACGCCTGAGCCAACGGCTGAGTGTGGTTTTATATGTTGAGTTGGGTAAACTGGTCAAATTTATCCAATCAAAGTCCCATTTGATTGGATAAATGTACGAAAATGCCCCAGAGTTTAAGAGAAGTCATCAAAACTAATTAACGCTTTTAATCTAAAAACATAAAATTTGTTTGGCATATAACAAGAGATAAATGAACAATTAACACAGGGACATAGGATTAGAGCTTGGAAATTATAACTTTAGTTCATTGTGTTTAATCCAACCCTAACTTTAATCAAAAAGCCAGTCTGTGCACTATGTTGTAATGGTTTACTTTGTGGGGAACAATTGTTTGTCTCCGATCAGGATGTGAGTCCCCACAATATCTTTGTGCCCTACAATGCGACGCACCTCCTTAGCTACGAGTCGGTACTTGGGCAGTGGTTGTGGTGAAGGCTGGCCTCCTCGGCTCAGCCTGGCTGCAGAGACTTCTGGGTAGTGGCGGCGGATGTAGTCAGTCACGTGCCTCTGGAGGGCGCCAGCGATGCCACGGCCTCTCAAATCAGTTACCACCCTGAGACCCTGAAGTATGACCGTCTGACCACCGTCAACCAGCAGCGCAGACTCCAGTCCCACCTACAGGTGCGCGCACAGGTGAGCTGGATTATCATTATCATAAGTTTGAATTTAGACAAATACATCAAGAAAATGCAAGAAATAGAAGACCTGGTGGTACATGCACATTCCCAGGAACTTGTCTTATTTTGTAGTGACTGTCTTCAGCCCTTACCACTCTGTTGTTCATCCTCGCGATAAAGACGAGACGTCCAGGCTCCTGCAGCCAGTCGTGGAAGGTAGCAGCCATGTAGTCCACTCCATCATAGTCGTCACTGCTGCAGATGTTCAGGACCTGCATCATGAACACAAATGCTGACGGCGTCAACACAGCAGCTTTAGCTCAGGGAGAGTTAATGTATCCTTAAATTAAATGTGATGTTTATTAAAACGGGCAGACTGGGGTTCACAGTAACATATTAGAGACTAGGAGTTTTTTTCATGTTTATATTCAGTTGAGTACAGATGTGAACAGCCACACTGGAGAAGACAACACAACTTGGTGGCCACTTTAGGACATCTCAGACTCAGCTTGTCAGGCTGTGCTCTACACCCTCAGCCCTGGCTCAGCTGGTCTACGCTGCAGCCTACTTTGTCAGCCTCGGGTGTACTAAATTTGAATGATTAGTGATGATTATTAGCTTATTGACATCCTATGTAGATTTCTTTATCTATTTTATTGTTATAAAGCCACCTGGTTGCTCGTTATTGTATTAAATCAGTTCATCAATAAACTAAATAAAGACTACTTTTGTGCCCCAGAATGCAGTTGGGTGAAGAACGTCCAGTCAGTTCATCCGCACACCCCGAGACACACATGTTCTGCAGGCTGAACAGCTGTAATTACACAATGTCACCAATATCGTAAATCTCAAATATTTTATTTTCATTGTCATGAATTCACTCTAGACACTGACACATACAATACTATAGTATAATAATACAATACCACATACGATGTAGTGAGTCAAGTGTCTTCCTGCTGATGCCTCACGTATTTTACCTGTTACTACGAGGTTTAAGGCATTTTTATTTCTCTTGACTGTGTCCTATTACATCATATACAGTAGCTGCGTAATTATTTATTAACCATACGACTTCATTAGTAGGGTGCTATTTTTGTTATACAACTAGGATATTCTTGACACATCCCACTTTTTAACCATCAATAGGACATAATATTTCAAGGTCTAGTGCAGATGAACAATCTTGCAGATTTATTTCTTGCAACAAATGAGAAGGTAAGTCAGGGCAGGGACCAGCAGGAGTGGCACTAAATGCCGCGATTCCCGTCACTGTGACAGTGATGAACTGATTCTGCCCCCCCCCCGGTGTAGGCGGGAGTCTGCCTGGAGGGGCCAGGCGTACCTGCCAGAGAACATGGAGCTCGGCAGGTTGTCTGGTTCCCGGGGCAGGCTGATGGCCAAGAGCCAAGTTGTAACTGGCATTATTCTTTATTGTTATTCTAGCTCGTTTAATTAAACTAAAACTGAACACGTTAAACTAACTGAGTTATCTGAAATGGAGAAGATGAGCCTGAAGTACATAGAACATTACATTTGACCAACAGCCAATCAGGTTCTTTAAAATCCTTCATTTTTATCCATTTACATTTATTCTCCCTGTCGTTAAGAAGGAAACCTTTAAATGGCTTAATATTTTCTTTTGCAGTGTCATGACTTCCCAATAAAAAGTAACTGTAAGTAACAAGTTTGATATCCTTAATAATAATAATAATAATAATACATTTCATTTAAAGGCGCCTTTCAAGGCACTCAAGGACACAAAAAAGCAATAAAATATGAAGCAAACAAAACACAAAGTTACACGTCAATCAATCAGTCAATCATATTATAAAAAGCTATTCTAAACAGGTATGTTTTTATCTGAACATTAAACTGGGAAATGGGATCCAGCTGTTGTTTGTGTTGTGGTAAAGAATTCCATAATTTAGGAGCTGCGCAACTAAAAGCCACCAAAGGAACTCATCTTTAAATTTGGAACAGACAATAGTTCTGCCTTAGATGATCCTTCACTTTTTTCCATTTACATTTATTCTCCCTGTCCGGAAGCAGGAAACATTGAAATGGCTTAACATTTTCTTGTACAGTGTCATAACTTCCCAATAAAAAGTTAACTGTAACTGTTGACCTGCTGGAAGTCCCGCTCCTCCGCGAAGCCGTACACCACATCACAGGCTCCCCGCGCCGCAGACATCCAGGACCCGCTTTCCGACTCACCTGTCCGCGTGCCGGTGACGCGGCTGCGCACGGTCACAGTGTCCCGTCGACCTCCGCGGAGAGACGAGCCCGAGCACCGCGCGTCACCACGACCGGCCACCGGAAGCGACGCGACGCGAGCATTTAGTCACTAAATGCGAGACAAATACAGAAACATAGTTTGGCGGTTGACGTGCCATGAGAGAACCGTTTTGCAGTTGCATTTGCTGAATATTATTACATTCTTTACCGGTCCTTTAGCGGTGCTGCAGCTGGAGGTGAGGTTACTGCAGAAAGGTGAGCTTGGATGGTGGCCAAGCGGCTGGCACTGACTAATAAGCATGTCTTTACCTGTTTGCTTTGAGGTGTTCACTGATGTTGTCCTGATGACATACCTGTGGAGGTATGGAAGTGTCTAGGAGAGGTGGCAGTTAAGTTTCTGACTAGTTTGTTTAACAAGATCTTGGAGAGTGAGAGGATGCCCGAGGAATGGAGGAGAAGTGTACTGGTGCCAATTTTCAAGAACAAGGGAGATGTGCAGAGCTGTGGCAACTACAGAGGAATAAAGCTGATGAGCCATACAATGAAGTTGTGGGAAAGAGTAGTGGAAGCTAGGCTAAGGGCAGAGGTGAGCATTTGTGAGCAGCAATATGGTTTCATGCCTAGAAAGAGCACAACAGATGCAGTGTTTGCTTTGAGGATGCTGATGGAGAAGTACAGAGAAGGTCACAGGGAGTTGCATTGTGTCTTTGTAGATTTAGAGAAAGCGTATGACAGGGTGCCGAGGGAGGAGCTGTGGTATTGCATGAGGAAGTCTGGAGTGGCAGAGAAGTATGTTAGAGTGGTGCAGGACATGTATGAGAGCTGTAAGACCGTGGTGAGGTGTGCTGTAGGGGCGACAGAGGAGTTCAAGGTGGAGGTGGGTCTGCATCAAGGATCGGCTCTGAGCCCCTTCTTGTTTGCTCTGGTGATGGACAGGCTGACGGATGAGGTTAGACAGGAGTCTCCATAAAGCCAGAGAGGCCAGATTGAGGTGGTTTGGACACGTTCAGAGGAGAGACTGTGAATATATTGGTAGAAGGATGCTGAGGTTGGAGCTGCCAGGCAGGAGGTCTAGAGGAAGACCAAAGAGGAGATTTATGGATGTAGTGAGAGAGGACATGAAGTTAATTGGTGTGAGTGAAGAGGATGCAGAGGACAGGGTTAGATGGAGGCGCAGGATTCGCTGTGGCGACCCCTGAAAGGGAACAGCCGAAAGGAAAAGAAGAAGAAGTTGTGACATGATTGGAATGACATTGATCTCGTGAAAGACAAGACAAATAAATATTCCAGCGGATTTTTGTATTTATTTTTGAACATGCAGGATCTACTAAATGAAGACATCCCATGCTTTGCACACCCAAAGCACGCAATCCAATCTGTGTAATGAGCGAGTATGAAACATGAGAAGGCAAACATAAAAAAGGTAGTTGGGTGTGTGTGAGAGCCACAGGCACGGCCGTTTTCACTGCCTTTACTGTGACACACGGCTGGTAGGAAGAACTTATTAAGAGATGTAGGGAAATGCCGCGGTGTTACACACTCTGGTCGGTAGGTGGCGGTGTGCACCTGTCAGGTGTTTGCGATCAGCCAGGAAACCGAGCGCAGAAGACGAGGAGGAGGAGGAGGAGGAGGAGGAGGAAGAGGAGGGGGAGGAGGAAGAGGAGGGGGAGGAAGAGGAGGAGGAAGAGGAGGAGGAGGAAGAAGCCGACGCGTTGAAACAGAATGATGGGAAGTGTGAATATTGTGGAGAGCAAGAAACAGTGGATCATGTTGCATGACGTTGTCAGAAGTAAGACTCAGAGAGAGACGTTTTAAAGAAGGAACTAAGGGAAAATGGAGAGGAAAATATCAGTAATAATCTCAGAACATCTGCAGGGTTGGAAACTTCTTATAGAGTATTTAGGATCAACAAGATTAATGAATAGGGTCAGAGAATTATAATTGTATTAATTTATTTAGGTCTCTTTGTTTATTATTATTGCATAGATGGTTTATGTGTGTTTGTTTTTGTATATCTATGTGTGTATGTATGAATGTGGGTGTATATAGAACATTAGTCCTCACTCCAGATCAGTGGGGGGCGCTAATGCACCCGAAAGCTGTTGGCCAACCGCCAATAAAGCCAGAAGAAGCCGCAGGCGACGCGTCGTTGCGGCCGGACGCGGAGCTGCCCGCCGGACTCTTTAGCCTCCGTGAGCCGGAAGACAGCAGCGCGTCGCGGCGCGTCTTCTTCGGTCCTCCTGCAGCAGCGGCGCGGCCGCTCGCCGATGGACAACCGGGGCCACTGACCCGGGAAGAGGAAGAGGAGCCTGTCGGCAGCCTGCACGGTGAGTCCCGACACCTAATGTGCCGTCTGCTCCTGGTGATCCGCCTGGACCCGGATCGGGCCCCAGCACCGACACACGGCCAGCAGCTCATTCACAAGCACCTTCGCGTGGGCCTGGAGCGTCCTTGAAAGTTTGTGGGGTTCATAGCAAAACCAAAATAAGGCCCATGGAAGTTGTTGGGACGCGGTCCTGTAAGTTACTTAGTTACTCTCATCTGGTGCCAGCCCGCTCGACATTAGTTAGATAGGATGTTTAAACTCCTACAGTGAGCATATGACACAATGCGTTGTTATGCAGCAGCACATGGAACCACCCAGCAGTAAATAACGTGAATAGACTGAGCTGTTCTGCAGCCAGCTGCTGGAGGAAGTACTCAGATCAGCAACAACACCGTGTACAAGTACTCCGTCACTCAGAAGTAGAAGTACCATCCGCAAATTATGCATTTGGAGTACCAGGACTCATTACTCATAGCGCTGATCAATCTGCTGGTTACTTATTCAGTTCACTGTTCAGTCGTTTTCTGCTTTTATTGTGCAGCCGAGGGAAGAACAAAAGTCCCCAAGACTTTCTTCGATTCTGACCATCAGTGTCACGCTTTAACCCCAACGTTTGGAGGTCTCGTTTCACTAAAGTAACTGACCAACATGACCTCAGGGGCCTCGCGTTTGTTGTCAAGCTGAGCCCAGAAATACTTTTTAAAGAGGGAACAGTGGAAACAAGTTTAGCAGCTTATCAGGTTTCTGTTCAGTCAGACCGCTGCTGTCAGAGGCCCGGTGGGTGTGTTTGTGGGTGTGTTCCTACCAGGATGTCCTCCTCCAGTGCTGCATTATCGTGATCTCCAGACCCTTTGTTCTCCCTGTTTGGTTTGTGTCGTGTTTCCTTTCTCTTACTGTGCTCTGACGCGTCGCCTGTTACTGCAGACCTGTGTGCGCTTGTCTGCTGATATAGACCCCAACATTGAGGTAAACCTGGTTATCAACTAAAACCTAAATGATAATTATATATATATAGATATCATGCTTTTAACTACACAAAAAGCAGCTCAAAGTGCTTGACGTTAAGAGTAACGGCCGAGAACAACAGATAAGAGAGAGCAGACAGTTAAAGCTTTAACATGCGTGTTAATGGAGGAGGGAAGTGAACCAACGATAACATGAATGATAAACTAAGGATAAGTAGAACAGCAGAAGCAAATAAAAGATTCTTTTGGTATAGTGGGCAGCAGAGACTCTTTGGATCTGAGGGATCTACCAGGGACACACTTATAGACAAGTACAAGTAATCTTGGAATTGATCCTACAACATTTCCATGGAGTCATTCCGCAGACGCTTTTTTTTTCTTCAAAGCGACTCACGTGCGAGGAAGACAATGGCAGCAGTTCTAACAACACGAGGTACCAAGAAGCATCAGAGCAGCAGGAACTGGTCTGTCAGAGCCCAGCACAGGATCCAGAGCTGAGGAGAGGAAGGGGTTAATGAGCAGAGGTAGAGAGGAAGAAGAAGAAGTCAGTGATGGTCAGTCAGGTGTTGGTGGAAGGCGGCTCCCGGTGGTATAACAAACTGGAAGAGGTTAACACAGTCGTGAATGAGCCTGTGACCGGCACATCGCAGTAGTCGTAGTAAAGTCGGAGCGTCTCTGCGTCTGTGGGACAACGAACAAGGTCTGTTGAAGCAAAGCTTGTGCTGGAGAGGCGTCCTCCAGTTGAATAAGAGTCACTGGGTGAGCCCCAGATGCCCTCGCACGAGTTTCTGGACTTATTACAAACACATCTGTCGACTGAGAAGCAGTGAACAAGGAAATGTATTTGTCATTATCCAACACAAGGTTGTACAACGAAATTAAGTTAGTAGTCCCCTCATGCTACACACACACACTATATATATATATATATATATACACTGAGTGTGTGTGTGTGTGTGTGTATATATCCTATAGTTATTTACATACTTACATGCATGTAGGCTGTACACCCAGGAAATAATTCAGGGCATGTTTTGGATTTGCAAGACAGCAGCAGCAAGAAAATGGAGATAAAAGTCTGGTTCCTGTCTTCGCATTTAAAACGTTGGTGGCAGCGTGGCCACGAGGGCACAGCCAACACGGTAAATACGTTCAGCTCTTTATAGTGAAGAACAGAGGGAGGTGCACGCATGTCCTACATCACTGATTCAGAAGAGGAGGGGGCCTGGAGTCGTCCTCAAGGCCCATCTAACCCACGACCTCAGACAGCCGGCTCCTGTTGACCCAAGATGACATGAAACCCGGATTCTGTTGCACCCACAACCACAAACCCCTGAAGTCCCCCCCCCCCCCCCCAAATTCTCCCCCAGGGTCTTTTGTTACTTCTTCTCTGGCCGTGTCAGACTGGATTGTGTACGTGTGTTTTTCAGGTCATGGATGCAGAGAGTGGCGAGCTGTTTCTCGGCGGCGGCGCGGCGGCGGCAGACAGCTGGCAGCTCGACGCTCCGTTCTCCTGCGCCGACCTCGTCTTCAGCGGCTCCGGGGAACCCCTGCCGGACTGGGCGGTGGACCCCGGCTGTGTGAGTGTGCGCTCCGGGGGGTGGTGGGTGCGTGTTAAGGGGATCGTACAGGTGAGGCCACCCGGTGCGGTGTGTTTTTAAATCAGTCGACCCTCTGACCTCTCGCCGCAGACGCTGAACGACAGCGAGCCGGAGGACGTCCTTCACGGGGTCGACCCGAACGAGGTGTTTCCCAGCGGGCCGCCTGCAGAACCCTCGTCTGAGAGCGACAGCGGCATCTCTGAGGATCCTGTAGGGGAGAGCCCTGTCACCATGGTGACCGCGGCCGCCACCCAGCCGGCCCCGGCGACCATCTACCAGGTGGTTTATGACATCAGCAGCCTGGGCGGCGTGAAGACTGAACCTGGACGAGAGAACGTCATCTCCATAGAGCTCGGTGAGGGCAGCAGTTTCTGCCTCTCGGTTCGGAAAGTTCCGCCAGTTAAAACGGGAACGTTGGGTTTATAAATCCTGGGGACGCTCGTAGACAAGACTAACAAGGTTTTCTAACCGCGTCGCGTGACTTTTATTTCAGAGGGCCGATCTGTGATCGGAGCCCATTCCAAACCCGAGGCAGTAAAAGGTTTTTACGTCTGTACTGAAACCAAAAAAACTACTCCGTCTATTCGCCAGACTTTTCCACTGCGGACATGAAAGACGTTTTGAAGGCGTCGCTTTGTGATTGGAACATTTTTCCTGACTTTTTCACACCCTAAAACAACCAATCAATACTTCGAAAAAATAACCAAGGCAATCAGTGATGGACGTAATGATCCGTAGCAGCTTTAAACCCGACCATTACGCTCTGTAGAGGAATACACCGGCCATTCATAAGGCCACGAACAAGCAACTGTGACTTTTTCATAAAGAGGATTTAAAAGAGGTTTTGAAAATGAGTTCAGAATCGGCTTTATTGGCCAGGTATGTGTGCACAAACAAGGAGTTTGACTCCGGTTTTCCGTGCACTCCGTGTGCACACGCAGCTATTTGAAGAGGAGGGGGCTCGGGACTAACCAGAGTACAGGTCGGCACTGAGCGCTAAGATTGTGCTCTTTGATACTTCCTGACTTAAACAAATACATTGCTAATGTTTAGACTGTAATTGACCAAGTCAAAGTTCCAGTGCAGCTGCTTGTGTTGAGGAAACCTTTAACATCTGAGATTTTCAGGGGGAGAAAAAAGGGTTAATACATCTTATTTTTAGATTTGTCAAAGTAAGACATTGAAATAGGAATTGCTTTGGTATCGGTGCCGTGACTCGGGTATCGTATTGGCGTAGTATAGAAACATTTCAAACAATACGCGGTCTCTGGAGGGGACACGGCAGGAAGGGTTTCAGGCGCTGATTTGGTTTTATTTCTGCACAGTGACCCAGAACCTGTCGGGGCAAACGGTGGCTGGTGTCAGAGAGAGGACACGCAAACGGCCTTTATGATTTAAAAACTAAAGCAAGAAAGAGAGGAAACGCAAGAAAATAGCTGCCGTCTGACGGTGTGCGCTGACTGTTGCCGTGGTTGCACTCATTACATAGCTGGCCGAGGCGGGCTAATGCGCAGAAGCGGCCCTGGCGCTGCGGTCAACAGGTGACTGAGCGGTCATGCAACAGTTCCACCCACGATACGTAATGAGAAAGGCGTGACAGTTCGGTCCGCGTGTCGTCGGATAATCTGCACTTCATTTGTTTTATTTCTGTGTTCGTTCAGTATCGTTAAATATATGGAAAAATACACGTTCCAGATAGTGTAAGGTCTAGTTTTAGTATTTTAGACAGGCAACCTTCTTTGACTGTTAGGACCTATATATTTTATTAGATTAGAATAGACTAACCAAATGTATTATCATAATTCTAATTTATTTTAACGGGCCCCGGCTCGTTACAAGCATGAATACGTGGCCCTTGGAAGAAGGCGGAGAAGCCCTGCTGTAGGGTGATCGATTCAGTTGTCGGTTCCAGACGTGGACGGTTGGCCGCTCACCGTGATGTCACTTCCTCTCCTGTGCAGATGAATGGAGCTCTCGGGTGCTGCTTTCAGACTCGTGCATCGTCAACGAGCTGCCCGTGGCTTCTGCGGCTCGCCTCGATGGCAGCGTGGCCGCCGTCGACCCTCCCGGCCCCGACGATGACCCGGTGAGACTTGATTGGGTTGTGGTTTGTTCCTGCTGACGGTCAGCTGGCCTCCAGGGTTGACCCGGAGGACTGACTCTTCTTCTGCTGTTGCAGCTGTACCCAGACCTCCGGCTGACCGAGGAGGAACAGAAGCTGCTGACCCAGGAAGGCGTTTCTCTGCCCAACAACCTTCCACTCACCAAGGTCTGAGAAGACGTCACAACTGCTCACATAGGTTTTAAAATAACCTTTTTGCACCAGTTAGTTAAACTCAGTCCCCGAAAAGTTGACTTTCAGGAGGTTTTTCCACCTCATAATGAAACAGCAGCAGCCACTGAGCTTCTCAACACACACTGAAAGACAGGTTTTTTTTATTTTGACACGACGGAGTCCAACTAATTAGGGTCAGCCTGGTGTGTCGCAGCAGCGTCAGTGAAACCTGACTTATTGATTCCCTTGTAAGTGTTTAGTAATGGATGCTCAGGCCGCAGGATCCTTCAAATAGGGTGTGGAAAACCCAAAATACAGGCTATCTCATACCCGACAAACAGAAGCGGAGAGCTGACGCTGCCCTCTGGTGGTTACTGGACGTACTCCGAACGATTGAGCGGCACGTGACTGCATCTTTAGGTCTCTACCCTCATATTCTATAGCGGGAAGATAAAAGCGTGTTAACAGGACATACACGCGGTAGTCTCGAGGTAATACAGAGTGTTTCCAAAAGCAACACGGAGAAGCACAAAGTAAAGGAGCTAATTGTTCCAACACGGAGGCTTCAGCTGCCATTTGACACTAAGTGCAACCGAAAGGGAAGTTACTGCAGGACTTTGCAGACACGCGCTCATGCTTGTTATATGTGTAATACTGATCCACACAGCCCAACCATTCAAAATGTCCACCTGGTGGCGTAGAGCTCAGCCACCACCTGATCTGTGTGCAGCAGGCCTCTGCCGATTGGCTAGTTAGCTTCGAGTGACTTCCCACCTACCAATCAGGAACGTGTGGCGATAAACGGGATGATTAGCCCTTTAAAGGATCAATCGCTGCTGTTGATTTTGTATGAACCTTTTTTTATGTTTATTTCGCAGGCCGAGGAAAGAATCCTGAAGAGAGTTCGGAGGAAAATCCGCAACAAGCAGTCGGCTCAGGACAGCCGGCGGAGGAGGAAGGAGTACGTCGACGGGCTGGAGAGCAGGTACGTGGCGCCGGCTGACTGTCTGGATTCAACATGACAACTGTGTCCCGTCACCGAGCACGTCGCAGTCAAACTAGGCGAAAGAAGGCAAAGGCGTCCCACCTCTGTTGAACGGGGTCCCAGCATCGCTGACTGAGCAACCTGCTGCTGGATCGACTTCCTGACTGACTGATGACGATGTAAAAAAACTCAAAGCCACATGTTCCTCCTCTCGCCTGCAGAGCTGTTTGTCCACCAGGACTGTTTCTGTCTGAGCTGCAGAGTGTCGCAGACGTCAGCGCAGAGACGTCTGAGTGTAACGGGGCTACACGGCGCTCAGAGAGCCAGAAACAAACCTCAACAGCAGCGTCCGTTTCCAGAACTCAGGACCCGGTTACTGAAGATGAGCCACTGACTTGTTGTTGTGAGCAGTTTCATGTGGGAACTATTGGTAGAAAGAAAATAGTTCCTACATGCTCACAACAAGTCAGTGGATCAGCTTCAGTAACCGGGTCCTGAGTTCTGGAAACAGACGTTGCTGTTGAGGTTTTAAAGTGTATTTTTATTTATTTTATTTTTTTTTTCAGTGCCATGTAGCCCCGTTATATTCGGACCGTGCTGATGTCTGCGACACTCTGCAGCTCAGAAACCGTCCTGATGGATAACCAGCTCTGCAGGGGGGAGGAGGAACATGTGGCTTTGAGTTCGGGGTGTCCCCTTTTAGGGATGACATAAATCTCACGTTAGGGCTGAAACGATGAGTTAATTGATCAATTAGATGTCAGACAGAAAATTAATCAAACTATTTTTAAAATCAGTTTCTTTAGTAATTTTATAAGCAGAAATGCCAGAAACGCAGCAGCTCCGGCTCCTCAGATGGTCTTAATATTCTGTCGTGGTAAATCGAATACCTTAAAGTTTTTCTACTGTTGGTTGGACAAAACAAGACGTTTCAGTAAGTCTTCTTGGACTTTAACTAATCATGAAATGAACTGTGTGTGTGTGTGTTAACAGGGCAGCAGCTTGCTCCGCACAGAACAAGGAGCTGCAGAGGACAGTGGAGCAGCTGGAGAAACGCAACATGTACGACCACGTTTACTTATCGATTATTCCCAGTTTACAGACTGATAAAGACATCTGGATTCATTAGGAGGAACTGAGGAGCCCCATGTGTTTCGTGCACATTTTCTAAAAGGGCTTCGCTCCGGATAAATGGGAATCATCATACGAAGGTCTGCAGGCTCGCATCAGAAGCACAGCTCGGCGTTCAAATGTGTTTCCAGCAGCAGAGGGCGCCGTTGTCTCCTGAGTCATTTTAAATCTCCCGCTATAATGAGTTGAAGTAGATCTAACGGCGCTAATGCCTCCGCAGCGTCCTATCCGAGTGATGCTGACAGCAAACAGTCTGGTTCTCCTGGTTGTTTCAGCTTTTTACATGTGACACTTTACCCTCAATTGAGCTGTGAAAACCGATGAGCCGGCTTATTTAGTCGTTTAAATCTCAGTTCACGGCGGGACGATTTGTTGAGTTTAGTTCAGATTTGAGGCGTCCGTTTGTCCGTTCTGGGTTACTCGTGATTTTTTAAACGCAAGCGTCCCGAAAGCCGAGTTAGTTCATCAGGCATCTCGGTTTCGTGTTTTATTTGACCTTTCTGAGGTCAGACTGCTGCCGAAAGTGGCGACTGAGGAGCTGATGAAAGGTAATGTAACACATGTCGATGTGTCCCCGCCGATCAGGTCTCTGCTGGCTCAGCTGCGACAGCTTCAGTCTCTGATCAAGCAGACGGTCAGTAAAGGAGCCCAGACCAGCACCTGCTTACTGGTAGGAAACACACTGGCTGCTGTGTGTCTGAGAGTGTGTTTGGGGAGGGGGGGGTGTTGGTATCCAGTTCTCTTCTTCTTTTTTTTTTTTTTTTTCTTTTTTGGTTGAACTAGTAAAATAAGGCAAAACATGAACACATGTTGGTGCACGATGTCTGTTTTCTGACTGGGTGCTGCTTGAGTTGGATTCTGAGGCATTAAGTGTTTGTTGGGACTTCGAAGAAAAGGCACATTTCAGTGTTTCACTGCTGTCTTCTCCGGAGCTTAGCCGAGCTTTAGCCATATTGTAAACGCGATACGTGTGTGTTGGCGCACGTGTAACCAGCGATGTGCGGCACGCTTCGGTTTTTATGCATAACTCTCTGTCCGTTTACAGTTTCAGTCTTATTTTGTTTCGTCTAGTGTTCCTGCTTGTCCATGTTTTCCGTTGCTTTGAACCGTGTGCTGTTGTTTGCGTGTGTTCTTGATGAATATGTGAAAAGGTGTGTTTGTGTGTAGGCTGTTTTATGACTAATAATCTGGAATAAAACCAGACCAAAACCATGTGCACGGACGCTCAGCAGGCCCAGAAATCCACTGAAGAGACGTTTTCATAAATAAATACCTGTTCCTTAGAAATCTGGAGCCACTTCCAGTGTTACAAAGAGAGAAAGTTTGTGTTTGTGTGTCCTCAGATCATCCTGGTCTCTCTGGGTCTGATCATCATGCCGAGTTTCAGCCCGTTCAGCCGCGGCTCGTCTGCAGATGACGACTACAGACCCACAGGAGGTCAGGCCCTCTCGACGTCACTTCCTGCTGTTTTGAACGGTGTTTAACCCTCTGAAGCTCGGACGGCTCACTCGGAGTTACAGATGGTTGCCGCATTTAGAAAATATCATGGATTCTTCCTTTCAGACTGGGGAATCGGGGAATTGGATCAACTGTCTGGAGAAGTCAAGACATTTTAGAAAGGGGTCACTCGTCAGACTATGAAAACCAGCGTGAGCAAACCAGGAAAGGGGGAAAAAACGAGCAAATTAAACTTTTAAATTAATTTTAGTTCTTTTCCCTGAACTAATTTTAACTAACTGCGTTAGTTAGCGATGGCTAAGTTTAAAATAAAGACAGGATAAGTTTTGTCTTGTTTACAATAAAACCATTTATTTATTTAGCACTTATCAAAACCAAGAGATTTCAAAATCCTTTACGGGGGATAAAGACAAACACATACTGTACAAGTTAGATCAGGTCACATTTGTATTACACCTATAAATACACACATGCAGACGAATGAGCCAAATCGGACGCGTTAGCTGCTAGTGAGCCGTGAGGTCATGTGACATGTTGTGATACAAGGGATGCAAACTCAAACTAATACATTCTATCATTCTAGTTATTTCCAGAAACATCCTGACAGACCCGTCCTCCTCCCAGCCGACAGCAGAGGATACCGACAGTCCAGCTGTCCAGTCCGACTCGCCGTCCCCGCCCTCCGAACTCAGCCTATCGGGGCCTCCGGAAGGCGCTGCCATCCCCAAAGAACCAATAGGAACCCCTGAAAACACAGGCTTTGATGGGACGGCCCAAGAGGGGAGCCAATCAGGGAACGGCTCAGCTCCGACTGAGGTGCTGGGTCTGAGGTCGACGGCGGGGAAAGGGGGAAGCCATGATCCCGCCAAACCCGCGCACGCTGACGAGATGTAGAAAGGCGGTTTCACATCGGGGGGGGGGTTGATGAAGTCGACCCTGTGACGTCTCACTTTTGCGACGAGCAGTAGATGGCTGACCTGCAACGGACGCTCTGAATAACCACTGCCCATCAGTATCAGCCCATGTCCGTCAGGAACGTATTGATTGGTGGTGGTGTGAAACATTCGTGACGTGACGGAGACATGGCCGCCCGTCCTCTAGTGGATTTCAGTCCCAAACACACTCTCATTCAAACCTTAAAGGTGGGGTGTGCGATTCTGGAGAAGTCCAACACCATGACAAACACCACCATATAGAGCGAACGACAACACAGCAAGTAACGTAACTAACGTTAGCTTTGCCGTGGGTTAGCAGACTGCCCCTACAGTAGCTGCTGCTAAGCTAACAGCCGGAGAGGGCGAGGTGTTTCCCAGAGCAGCACAGCAGCAAACTAGAGAGGAAGCTGGATGACAGTGGGCGAGTCGTTTAACGTTACCTGACACCCAAATCACGGCTGGAATAGTGCTGTGCGGCTCGGTCCGAGCCACTTTGTTTGTTTCCCATTTTCAGAGCTGAGTGCAAACAGCGGAGTTAGTTTCAGAGCTCACGCTGAACGGACAGCTAGGAGATATTCACTGGATTTGACAAAAAGACGAGTATTGGATTAGAATCACGTACCCCACCTTTAAGCACCACAAAACCTTTACCTGAACCTAATCTTATCGTAGAGGAATAGTTTGACATTTCGGGAAATATGCTAATTCACTTTCCTGTTGAGCGTTAGATGAGAAATTCAATACCACTCTCATGTCTGAACGGTCAATATGACGCTGCAGCCAGTTAGCTTAGCGTAGCATAAGAGCTAGCCTGGCTTTGCTCAAAGCTTACAAGATCCACCTATTAGCACCTCTAACGCGCACCGATTAACATGCTATATCTTGTTTGTAGTAGCAATGATCTTCTCATCTAACTCTTGGCAAGAAAGCAAAGAAGTGTTATTTCCCAAAATGTTGAACTAGACCTTTTTAATAAAACAGGACGTTTTCAAGTTTGCACTTAAACTCCAAACGAAAATTCCGGTGTTTTTCAACCTGGCTTTTATTCATTCTGACTATGTATCATGCTGACAATGCACTCCATGGTGGGGATTCGGAAAAACTCCATACGGATCCACTTGTGGGTCAACTAGCCGGCTAACCAAACCACCTCAGAGCTTATCTGAGAACAGCAAACTTTACATGACAACTTGGCGAGCTCTGCCACCACGCGGAGCTTGTGTGAGAGCATTTTTTTTCAAGTTAGGGAGAGCCAATCACAGAGCTTCTGCCTGTAACGTCTTTCTAATACCCCTTTTCCACCAGGATGAACCGGGTGCTGGTTCAGAGCCGGTGCTAGTGCCAGTTCGGAGTTGGTTCGACTGACGAGACTTCTAAGAACCGGTTTGTCTTTCCACTGGCTACAGAGCCAGGTCTTACGTCGCATCTTTCCCAGCAACGCTAGCGCGGCAGCGTCAGTCGTCCTTTAGTTTTTTTCCTCGGTGGAAAAGGGGTATAAGAGAAAAGGGTCATCTGGCGTCGTGCGGATCCACAGTCTAAGCCGTTTCCTGAGGCTAGTAGTTCCACAACGTCCAGGACTCCACGTACTGTGGAAGCTGTTCCAGTAACCAACCCTTCAGAGGTTGGATCCTGCAGAACCGGGAATGGAGCGGGGAGTCAAACCTCCGATCTTCTGACGGTGCAGACCCTTTTTACAGATGAAACAACAGCGAAGTTAAACTGTTATTTTGTTCTCGTCTGGAACCTCGTCAACGATCTGTGGATTCGCGTCTGAGAAACCTTTTTGTTCTGGACGACTCCAGGGAACCACCAGGATCCTGTTCGGCTCGCGACGTACTTAACCCGAGATGGATCCATGTTTTGGAATAATCGTCGCCCCTCACGAAGACCTTGTCTGTAGCGACTCAAGTTTACCCAAAAAACTGTAATGACAGCCCCATGGCGCGTTGGCACTTCATTGATTAAATGGAAAGACAATCAGTGATTTATTAGTTGCAGCCTTAGTTAGATTGCTTATGAAATGTAAAAAAACTTTTAGCGGACTGTTCCAGAAACGCTACAGTTCTTAAATTTTATTTCTTTTATAAACGGCAGTCCAACAGAAGGACACAACGTCTTTTTTTGTAACAGACAGAATGTTTATCAATGGACGTTGATCCTGTTGGATGTAACGGGGTTTTATTCCCACCGAGATCACTTAATTTTTCACTTTTTAAAGGGTTCTGGCCGTTTCTCTCTGTTGGTATTTTTCAGTGCCATAACACAACACGGCCTGATTACCTGCTGACCTCTGACCTTAGTTCTGCTTCTCAGCCTTTGTGGCCTTTTTCACCCCTTATGATTAACGCCGTGTACCTACAGATCTTTTTTTTTTTAATCAGCAACTATAAAATGAAGGGTAAATGTAAGAGAAAGCCGAGCAATTGAACTTGTATCCAGAGACGTTTGGCTGCGCTTGCTTTCCTGCTTTACGTTCATATACAGCAGTTTAACACGCCCACGCTGGGGCTTCCCTACAGCTGGGTGTTGGCTGCCTTGCTCGAGGGTCCTGAGAGTGTTAAAACACTCAAAGTACTTTGTGTTATGGAAGAAAACCCCCCAACGTTCTACTAAAGCGAAATTCTGCTTTGCGTTTTTGTAAATATTGTTGGATATTTTGAACTTAATTTTGAAGTGAAGTCTAATTCTGGATGGGTTTTTGTTGTTTGTTTCAATCAAATCATTGATTGCGGTCTGCTTCGCTGGGTGGGTTGAATGGATTTATGTACGGAAACTGGAGCTTTGTCTCGACTTCAGCCGGCTGTTATGTTCTTCGTTTAGAGATGCGTTCTCCTGCGCCTCAGAAACAACCTGTGGCCTTTTACTGGAGCCAAGATAAACCGTTTCAGCATGCGGGTCCTGATAAAACCATGCGAGGCCAGTTTGATCTCACCGAGAACACTGCAGCACAGCTCTGTTGAGTTTGTGTGAGACGCCATCATTCAGCCGCTCACAGGCTTTACCTTTCATCATTACTCTATTAAAAGGGAACAATCAATGGAGACTGTGTCTGATTTATTTATTATTCACGCGTGAGACAGACGATTAAAGAACATGGTATATATCATTTGTCAGTCTACTGGCACGAAGATTAATTTTCTTGAACTGGAAACAGAAAGCTGCCCCTACGTATATAAATCTAATGAGGGATGTAATGACACATTTGGAGCCAGGAAAAAATCAGATTCTCACTGAAAAAGAAAGAAGAAATATTTTATTTAAGTCTGGCAACCTTTCTCTACTGGAGGCATCAGAAAAGAATATGACAGTATACGCGGTATCTACAGCGTGCGCTGTATTGCAATATTGACCCAAATGACCTGCAGTTGCACATCGACTCCAATAGCTGTCAGTAAACGACCATATCCGAGTCTGGATCAAAGACATGCCTTGGCCACATGACCTTTTGTTATTATTATTTAACATTGGCTGTAACTTACAGACTGAGTCACTCAGTGCTGCAAACCGCCCAGCATCCAGTGCAGCCCACAGGCTGCTGTTGTTTCATAGAATGAAAAATAAGCAGTGTTTGAATTCTTATCATTGAAAAGAATGTAATCATTTTTTTTCCATTTGGTGTCACAACTAAATCTGGTTGATTCCCCCCCCCCCCCTCCCCCCTTGGGCAGCAATAACCTTAACCAGGTGCTTCCTGTCGCTGTTCAGTCAGCTTTGGAGCAGGGCAGCAAGCAATGTGCCCGGGGCTAACGGCTCCCTTAGCCTGGGGGTAAGAAGGTTGAATGAACTGCACTTAGCCAGTGAAATAAGTCAAATACTATAGTCGTTTTACTATTTTATTTAAATGTATTGATGTATCTACGTTTGTCTTGATTTGTGGATGCAATTGATTACAAGGTCCCTTAAAGGAGAGCTTAGTTTTAAAAGCGCCTTTGTCCTCAGTTTGTTTTAGGGAAACGAACACATTGTGCTTGTTGAGCCCCCATTCAAAGCTGAAACAGAGTCCCACCTGTTTCCTCTTGTGAACGTTCAGGTTGCTAACAGCGCAGGTTAACTGGAGTGTATGGATGCTGAGGCGACTCCTTTCTCACTTGGTGGGACTGATCAGTTTGAACCATTACGGGGGAAAATGGCTCAGTCTCGTGGGAACATGTAAAAGGTGTGTGAAATACTCCGCTTTGGCTTCAGGGGTTGAAAGCATCAGACCGATGCAGCCTGGTCCTCTGAATTAACATTCACACACATTCAGTCGAGGCTTTTAAACCCGATCGGTGGGGTCTGTTTGTGAGTGACGTGGCCCTGCAGGAAGGAAGGAAGAAAGAAAGAAAGAAGAGGGCAACATGAAAGACCTGTTGTATTTCACGTTATTCGGTTCTGCTTCCGTTTTAATTTGAGGGGCTTCATCATCTCACATTTGACAACATCTTAATCCTCGTCCTCCATCCCGTCGCCATCTGTTTTATTCCCTGATGGGCTCTAACAACACGATCGATGACAGTTATTTTGTTAATTCCAACCAAACATAAGAAGCTTTTATCCCAAAAAGAGACACGTTTAGATGATGGAGTCATGACTTAATTGTCTAAAGAATCCGTGTCCTGTCAGTGGACTTATCAGTGAAGCAGCCTTGCATAGTTTCATCTATAACAAAGCAGCGTGGTTCCTGTTAATGAGCTCTGGGTGTTAATGGAGTCTCCTCTTAATTATTACGCCTGTTTGATTCGTCTCTTTCCTCTCTGCAGCTCACATCCCTCCTCTTGTTGCCCCTCTCTCTCTCGCTCTCGCTCTCTCTCTCTCTCTGTCTCTCTCTCTTTCGCTCTCTCTCTCGCTCTCTCTCTCTCGCTGCTCTCTCTCGCTCTCTCTCTCTCTCGCTGCTCTCTCTCTCTTTCGCTCTCTCTCTCTCGCTGCTCTCTCTCTCTTTCGCTCTCTCTCTCTCGCTGCTCTCTCTCGCTCTCTCTCTCTCTCGCTGCTCTCTCT
>CM022486.1:1619956-1685430 GCA_011952105.1 Coreoperca whiteheadi
GCCTCTTCTCTCTCTATACAAAAAACCTCCTTCCCTCCTTCCCTTCTTTCCTAAATAGTTTTTGTGCCCCCCCCCCCCCCCCCAATTGAATAGTGACAAGGTTTCACAGCTGAGCAGAGTTTTTGAGAGCTTTATCGTTTCATCAAACAATTCTGGACGTGCTGTGCATCTTTTTGTAAACTTTTACAAAAAAAAAACATGACATGGTATTTTTTGGAAACTCTGGGCTCTTGAATGAGCCTATAATTAAAACACAGTGGAGACATGATGTAAACTGAACATCATTTCTTAAATATGACTGAAAAAGAACAACCAGTGGATAGAGGAGAGGGTTCAAAGTTCCTGACAAGCCGACATCAGGGAGATATTCTCACACAGTAAATACAGCCCAAATCGCACCGCATGTCAGTCTGTATCTTATCTTCTTGCAACTATATACTGTAATAACTGTACCAGGGCTGCACAGTTAATCAAAATATTATCTGAATCACAACGTAGCCAAGGACAATATCCAAATTGCAGAAGCTGCACTTTTCTGATGAAGGTAAAACGTGTGACAAACAGCGTTATAATGAAGTGCTGCAGAGCTGCAGAGACGCCTACGGGCGTTGTTCGCCACACGGAAAGAAAACCCGTTTGTTTGGCACGGACTCCGACAAATGTCACGTCATTTAATCGATTTTTCGTGAAAGAATGAAAATTGTGACGCAAAAATTATCGGGAATCCTATCGTTATATATCTGTCGAAATAATCGCAAGAGGATATATATATATATATATATTTTTTTTTTTTAACCATATCATGCAGCCCTAAACTGTGCCAGCTCTTTATCTTTGTACACTGTTATCGCTCTGCCACAACCCTAACACACACACACACACACACACACACACCATTGTAAGCAGAATGTGTGTTGAATGTTTCCTTGTGGATTCAGCTGCTCATGTGAACAGATTGGTACAAACCGTCTGCCCGTCGTGGTTCCTGCCATCGCTCCCGTGCGATTTGTGCCCCGCTACCCTGCGAGCGCGCCGGGCGTTAACCCAGACATGAGCTGCTGATCCTTGCCTCGGGGCATCGTGGCAGCAGCAGCAGCAGCCAGAAATATGAGCTGAATCGATTGCGTCCACAGGCCGGACAACAGCTCTGCGCTCTAAGTGGCTCTGCCCCGAGGACACAGTGGAAAAGCTTGCATCAGTGAATGATGACCTGAGAAGGTGCTCAGGAGCCATGACAAAAGCACATGACTCAAGAAAACAAAAGAGCAACAACAGACACAGCATTTCCTCAGGCCTAACAGCGTACTTACATACTTTAATAGGGAGTAATAAATCCAATTTGTATTTGGGATACATTGAAATGTAGCTTTAGAGGATACAATAGCGTCATCTTCCTGGAGACACAAACACATTATTAAAGGAACAAATGTCAGCAGCTGAAATTGAGCGGGAAGGTTCATGCCTGAACTCGGAAAGAGCAGTTTGACAAAAGACTTCTTATCACGAGGTCCACTTACTTGGTTTTTCCAGAGCTTTCATCAGCATCTGACAACTCCATCCTCCGATCCAGCAGCAGATTCCAAACGACGACGAGTCAACTGATGCACCTTGGAGAAAAATAAACTGACCTCCTGGAATGAGTCATGATTAGAAAAGGGCAGAACGAATATAGAGAGGGAATATAGAGCGAAATAATCAATACATGGTATTATGCTATGCTGTGTTTTGATAATCAGTTCATTGTTGAAGTCTGTTTTCAAGTTAAAAAAAAAAAAGCTGAACTTTCTCCAATTCTAGCTTCTCAGTTTTGATTTTGATTTGCAGCCCTAAAACGTTAACACTGAAATCGTTCCAGATCTGAAAACGTCTAAATCAAGTGATGGGGGGGAAGAACTGAAAACCCAGACAAAATATGTTGCTGTATTTCAGTGCAGGATATATGTTCGACATGCAATTAGTGGCACGCTGTAGTAGCATGCAAAACCTATGAAGAAAATGACACCCCCGCGGTGCTTCGTAGGTGAGTTGATATTTAACCAAAGGCGCTGAAACATGGTCGAAGCATGTGAGACAATAGTTATTCAGGCCGGTCTGTCCGGCACCTCGCTGCTGCCGGCTCTCCTGGACGGAGCTTTAGTAATGACATTTTTCCTGTCGCTGTGCTGAAGTTCTGTAATAGAGTAATAAATAAAAAGAGCACAGGCTACTGCCGCCTCTATCTGCGGAGGTGTATCAATCTGTAAACCAGTCGGAAAGCTCAATCAGCTCCCAATGAGTTCCCCTCTCCGGTTCCCACAGAGGCATAAAGCCTCCCGACAGGGCATTTATTACCAGAGGTCAGGAACCTGCCGCCTTATTTGGAAACTACAGTCGGCCTATCAGATCTGTAGGTATTTCCTGCCAAACACACTCAGGCTAATTTTACCTTGTGTCTCTCTCTGCCTTTTGTCTCCTTAATCAAACATGCAACACTGCTGAAGAATGCGACGGCAGAATAAGCATCTCTTTCTGTTTCTTTTTGGGAAATATCGACAAGTAAATAGTTTTATGGAGGTCTGTGCTAAGAGACGTAGAAGCCAGGAAGGAGTGAAGGCCGTGTTTCCTCATTCCCTACTCCCCGTGTCATGGGTCTCAATAGTTGTACTCACTGTGGAAAGCATTAAGTCTTTATTCCAAACCCTTATGAATCACCGCGTGATTTAGCTTCATAGCTATTGTGGACTTTTTTTGAGGGCAATATGCAGTGCATAAAATTCAAACTGGGGGATTGGACCCTCAAATGAAATGGCGGATGGTAAATACAGTGGGAGGTTTTTATACAGTTAATGGGGAATGAGTTTGGACCCAGCTAAGGACTTTATATCCAAAATGATGCATACCAATCATTTCAAGTCTTTCCTCAGTTCATCTATGATCTGTCCAGTTTTAGATGCCTACTGACACACTTTAAAGATTTTGGCAGGCCTACAGTCGTGGGAGAAACCTCCTAGATCTCACGACCACTGAAAGCCAGTTTTGAGTTTTGGAGACCAAATTATGGACAATGTACGAAACTTAGGACCACATTCTCACGGTATGACTGCTGCTGCGACACACGGCTACACACCAACCAGCCAGAATACAACCCGGGAACGCATAGCAAACGCCCACAGATAGTGACCGCATCCATTGTAAGCACCTTTTTATTGAATATGGGTTACAAAAAGCGGTGCCAGTTCTACGGCAAAAGCTTGTTTTTTTTTTTTTTTTGCTGCATTTGTAAAACATGACAGCGTTGCAGATTGGCGACGCTCGTTTCTTACCTCCGTCGCAACGCTACGATGTACCAGCGTGACTTGCGATGAGCCTGTAAGATCGGAATTGTCACGCTGAGGAGAGGGGCCCGGATGTCAGCAGTCCGTTAGTGAGGTTTTCAGATTGAATCTCCTCCAACATTCCTGCAGTTGCTGATTTGAGTAAACACAAAAGAGGAAGTCGGGTTGCCATTTATCAACCCGCATGATGTTGTCTGACCACTCGGTGTGCCGTTTATTAACCCCGAGGGTGGGAGGATTTCCCCACCGATCAGACGTGGACGGTTTCTATTTGTCATTTCAACCATAAAACAAGGCGGCTGAATGAAATATCGTTTCTCCGTGGACGAGGATGGAAAAAAAGAGGAACCGTCAAGACAAAAATTAGGGATAATAAAAGCATCGTCGCTGTAGTGCAGCATTTTGAGAGCTACTTCCTAGTTAAACTTTGACCCCGTTTAGAAAATCAGTTTCTTGTGCTTTCCATCTTAAACCTTTGGCAATGTTGTCCAGTCCAGATGGAAATATCGATTAAAAATAGTTTTGTTCAGGCCTTCATGGTCCCCAGAGGGTGAATCCTACTGACTGTGGTGATCTCCTGACTTTTCCTTTAGCGCCACCATGAGCTTGACATTTTTGGTTCCGCGTAAAATGTCCCGAATCTGTTGGATGGATTGTCCTGGAATTAGGTTCACGCTCCCCTCAGGGTTAATTAATAACTTTTGTGTACCTTTCACCGAACGCAAATGTTTATCTGGCCAATAATCCCACCAAATACCTGCAACACTTCCCATCACCCTCAGCTGTTCTCTTTGTTGGCACTTCACACAAGTGCTAATCCATGCTAACATGCTAAGCGTGGGCGGTGAACGCAGCCCACATTATACCTGCTAAAAAGAATGCTGCCATGTTGGTGTTAATGTGGTCGTGTCAAAGTTATGAACAGGGCACCACACAGTTAATCCGGAGACTTTTATTTTGAAGGGTACACGTTTCCGGTGTTATTTACTTTTTTCTTACGCTTCCTAAAGTGTTGGTACGGTGTTGCTAAAATGTCTTTATGGGAGTAAACATGTTGTAGAAGTCGTACGCTTTTTTCTACAAAGGGGAAAGTTTTGTGTTTTTAACAGGAATTTTAGGGATTTTACGCCCTGCCGCGTTCAGCCCAAAGTTGCTAGTGTGGCTGTAAACTCTTAAATTGTAAAATCAAGTATACCTGTATTGTTAGACAGTCTCTCATATGGGCAAATGAACAAAGCCTCTGATTGTACTGTGGAGCTTTAGGGGAAAACAGTGGCCTATTGAAGCGTTCTGGGAGTCCTTTTCCAGCCGAATGCCCGATCCATATTCAGCCTGGTCTGTGTCTCAGTAATGCCAAGCCATATGCTCCAGACACACTGAGAACTGTCACGGCAAAAAAAAACATTTCCACCTTTGCTGCAGCCTCACACACACACACACACACACACACACACAGTTTAAACACCGTCTCAGGATAATAATGCAGAACAGTGGCTGCTGACAGCAGGCGACGGCCGTCCGTCTCCCCCTTTTTATATAACCGTCCTCCTGAATAAATGGAGGGAATCTAAAAACAGCAGCTGTTCATTATTTTGCAAAGAACAACGTGTTTTTATTACAGAAGTTCACAATTAGAACAGCAGTTAGTGTGTTTGCAGTGGCAGCATTGTCTTTTACACTAAGTGGTTTTCACCCCCGTTGAGTCATCGGCTGAATGTGGAGAGCCACTGGGCAAGGCATTTAACCCTGAACTCCACCACTGTTTTTGGTTAATTTTCCACTGAACGGGTTACAGGTTTGCAAATATACACAAGTAGAGCGGTTTGCTCACTGATCTGCTGGATAAAATAAGGTTGGGTAAACACTGTGCATGGGTATCCTCTTGTCCAACGGCATATCCACAGTGAGTCAGCAGGTTGGGATTCAGTCCATGTTCATTCAAGTTTTCATAGAGCCCAGCTCTGCCTGCTCTCTGAAGGGACAGTTCAGCCCAAAATCCATATGTCTCCTCTCCCCTGCAGAGCTGGTTATCCATCAGGACTGTTTCTGTGACGTCTGCACGTTCTGAATATGACGGGACTATATGGCGCTCGGCTCGTGGAGCTCAGAGAGCCAAAAAAAAAAAAAAGAACTCAACAGAAACGTCTCTTTCCGGAAATCATGACCCGGTTACTGCAGATGATCCACAGATCTGTTGTTGTGAGCAGTTTTATGTAGCGACTACGGGTAGAAAGGAAATAGTTCCTACACGAAACTGACAACAGATCTGTGGGTTCTCTCCAGTCCCCGGGTCGCGGTTTCTGTTTCTCCAGAGAGACCGGGCTGAGAGTAGTTAATCTTTCTCAGGACTGCTTCTCCTCTGCTCTGCTCCTTAAACTAATCAGCTGTGCCCTCATTAACTGAAGCCAGGTCGCAGGTTAGTTACCTTTTCACAGCTAACGGATGCTAATTAAGAGCGGATAGCCGAGCGAGTATGTGAGCGCTCACTGGAGACCGTGAGAGCACCGAAGCACTTCCAGCAACAGTTTTAACTGGTGCTTCTCATTGAATGACTCTAATGAATGCTTTCATTTCTGGATTGTCAATATTACCAGCAGCCATCGTTCGCTAACACGTTGCCCACAGCAACTTGATAATATACAAGCTGAGAATATTTCAGAGCTGTGCGCCTTTAAAATGTAGCTTCGATGTTAAAAGAGCATTTTCCCACATTGTAATTGTAAGACAGTGTCACATTTCTTATGCTATTCTGTAGCTGCCTGTTCCAACTCTTCACGCGAGATACATAATACTTAATTTATTTAAATATTAAACCCTAAAATGCTTTTTCCTGCATCATAGGTACCTCACTGCCTGGTTCTGATTCTACACACAGTTTCTTGATATATTGTGCGTCTTTGTGCAGTAAATGTTGGGATTTCGAGTGCTCATGCTGTCCTGCGGGCATGAGGAAGTGGAAGTTTAGGTTCCAGACTTGAGGGCCTTCATCAGTCGGCTGTAATTGGCAGGAAATGGTTTCAGTGAACATCGGGGGGCCCTCTTCCTCTCCTAAAACACCCATTTTCAAGCACGTATAAATAACTAAGTCCACAACTGAACACATGCACCTGTGGCTATCAGTGCTTGTTAGTTTACACCTCATTTAAGGAAATATTACTAAAGGGAAATCTGTGAGACTGTACGTGTTTTAGTCCAAAAACGTTATTTCCTTCTGTGGTTGCTCATGTCTTAACTATGCTCGGGGCAGAAGGTAAAAAGTAGAACATAATCTGTCTTTCCCAGGCCTCTAGTCTAATTGTTTATTGCAAGCATTTTAAAATTGTATAATGCTTGATTGTAACAAAATGCTTTATATGTTAGTGTTGCACATTTCCTTACAGTGCGAACTGCTGCAACTGATTGCTTGAAATGACTTTAGGAGCCCCTTGATGAGCTCAGCTTGTCGGACAGCCTCGTAACGCGATTAGACGGTGACAGATTTACTTCTGATCCCCTCTGGCTGCCTCTGACACTTTATCAGCAAGCTAACTAATGACACTAATAACATAAAATGTGAAATTGCAGATATAAACAACTTGTGAAGGGCAACATGGCTCTCCCCATGTGTAGTCCGTTTCACTGTCCCCCACGCAATATAACATGCTCCGCGTTTGCAGCGTTCACTCTCTCATTATGTCAGTCCACCCTCTGCCGTACGTCTGCTTTCCTATCACACAGCAACCAACACAAATAGACCCGAAGCCAGCAGCTTGGCAGCGTCTCCGGGTTTATCGGCTGCTGCCGAAGCGCCGTGTAATGTGTTGGCCTCAGTGCAGCAGAAATCT
This sequence comes from Coreoperca whiteheadi, assembly GCA_011952105.1. NCBI lineage: Eukaryota > Metazoa > Chordata > Actinopteri > Centrarchiformes > Sinipercidae > Coreoperca > Coreoperca whiteheadi. Next base: position 1,627,095 of record CM022486.1, read on the forward strand.
ATCCATCACTGTCCCAGCGCTGGCGGTCTGCTGCTCCCTGTCCTAAAAGAGCATGCTGGTTCCGATCCAGACGGTTTCAGCCAGTCAGGAACTTCTGACGCAGCTCTAATAATGTAGATAAGTGTACTTAAGTGAATTTCCTGGCATCGGTGTGTGCGTGTGTGTGTGTTAACAGAACGGTTTCAGCACGTGTTTTTCCTCCTGAGCTCCAACCGAACCTCCTTCAACACGGCAGGGAATGGATCTTAAGGGACCTATTGATCACGAACCTTAGCTCAGGTGGAAGCTTTTTTACGGCCAGCTGTACGTGAGGCTGGATCCTTGACCATTTTTTTCCCCCCAATTTTCGAGAAACAAAAAAGGTGTTTTAGCTAATGTAATTACATGTCCCACATCGCACAGTCCTTCTTCGGCAGAACAGAACAGTTCCATGCGCGTGGTGTGGATTGCAGTCAGTTTGAATTCATGATCAAGTAGATGATCGCTGTTAGTGAGCTTGCTAACATTGCTAGCTTTGATGACTTCAGGTACTGTGATACTGCAGTTCCTGCGCGAGCAGGCGACCGCGTCCCCTTTTCAAAAAGCATACTCACATCATTTGCTCTGCCGACGTAATGCTGCTCAGATGACTCTCATCATCATTATCACAATGAGAAAAGGAACACGATGAAATGTTTTTACAGAGAGCTGAAGTGAAACGGAACCTTTAGGTTCGAATCATGAAGGGTTCGAAGTGTAACAGTTCTGAACCATATAGCTGCAGCATTAACCAAAATGTTCACACTGAATGTACCTGTCATTATATTCTCGCTGTTGTCCCACAGTATGCTCCTGGCAGCTTAAGCAACAGTGTCTTTAAGGTTCTCTTTAGGCAACTCAAAGCACTCAGTTAAGGTCTGGGAAAGACGGCCGTTTCGTAACGCCTCCTGTCTTGTGCTTTTTCAGTATTTAACAATGAATCATCTTTATAATTTCATGCGCGAATTCGTGAATCATATATCCTGAACCCCTGCGTGCGCGATATTAGTAAATGACGGAGCCATTATTTGTTCGTGAGCTGTATTTTTGACTCATAAAGAAACACGCGTGGCAGCTGACGAAGGCCCAAGCATACGGGCCTGAGCTTCGTTGCAGCTCACGGGCCGACGCTGCAAGGCTCACGCCGGCGTCGTCCGCAGTCCGCCCCATCTGCTTTCGATCTCGCCGTTAAGTCTTAATGTTTCACATCCCCGTTTCTCATGGAAACAAACCATAGACGAGCATCTCGGAGCCATTTCCCGGGTCTTTCGTCTTCACACGAGGCGCTTTCCTTCGGGAGGCGACTCGATGCCAGCCATGACTCATTTCGGCCACCCTGCGTCCCTGTGAGTGATGTCATGCAACGCAGATTCAGTCGGCAACTGGACAGAAGTTTCCAGCACTGCAACCGTTTTCAAACAAGGTTCTTATCCGGCGACCAGCTGTTGATAGTATGGACACCGGGCACTCACACACTGGGTTCCTTTTCCCACATGTAAAGGTTTATATCTGGATTTGAACATGAAAACTGTAAACCACCTCTAATAGCGGCCTGCAGGTGTGAGCTTGTTAACGTCTCTCTCTATGTGTCAGACTGGCGACCTGGAGGTGTTTAGGTGGATATAGATGATAGATGGACTGATGATACTTTCACTAAGTCTCATCCCAAGAGTTAAAATCCTAATCGAACCAAATCAAAACTTAATCAAACCAATTAAACCAATATACTCGCTTTAGCAGAGGTTCATACCCTCCACAATCCTTTACAAAACCGTACAGATACATTCGTGACGACTGGATTCAGCTGCGATTGAATGTTGGCTCAGATTCAGCTGGTGCGTTTACTTGTTCTTGAATTCAAGTGTGTCAGCTGTGACTGGAAGTAACCAAACCACAAAAAGAGAGAAATCTCCTCGGTTTTGGCTTCAATTACTACATCTGAAGCAGTAGTCGACTCGGGGCATTTAACGTTTTAGCCAGTTCCTAAGAAGGAGGATTTTTTTTCACTAAAATGCTGCAGACACGGTGCTGTTAAAGGTTCATCTTCCAGCTTTACTGTCATCCATCCAAAGTGTGTTGCTTTCAACAACCGTGCATGGAAGCATCTTCAGTTATTGCCTTTGACTGGGATCAGTGTATTGTGGAATGCTTGGCGTTTTGCGGACTGCAAATACAGCGTAAAGATTCCACGAGTGGTTGTGTATCGACGTAGCTGAATCTCTGACTGTTGTATCAGTTTCCTGTATATCAATCTTTACCAGCAGTGGAAGAAGTACTCAGACCTTTTTCTTAAGTTAAAGTAGCAAAAAACTAAAGTATTAGCATCAAAATATACTTAAAGCACTAAAAGTGAAAGCACTTGCAGAGTGGCCCGTTTCAGAATAATATTCTATTAACGGGTTAGAATTACTGATCTATTAATGTGTAAGCATCATTCTCATGCTGCAGCTGGTAAAGGTGGAGATCATTTTATATACCGGCAGGTAGATTAATCCATAAAAATACATAAGAACATATTTGTTGATATATATTTTGTATTGATTATCTGAATCTGCAAAGTAACCAGAAACTAAAGCTTTGAAATAAATGTGGTGGAGTAGAAGTTTATAGCAGCAGAGAATGGATTTATTAAAGTACCTCAAAGTTGTACTTGCGTACTGCACTTGAATAATTGTACTTAGTTCTACTTCCCACCACTGAAGTGATATGTCCTCTTACCAAAAATATATATCAAACATGTTAAAAACAGAATAATCAGGTTATTTAGTAATAACAAGAAAAATGCGTCATCATAACATGAACATATGTGGTTTTAGTGTAAAAAGAGTCTTGTTGAAACAAGGAAAATAGTTTTTTTTTTATCTATCTATCTATCTATCTATCTATCTATCTATCTATCTATCTATCTATCTATCTATCTATCTATCTATCTATCTATCTATCTATCTATCTATCTATCTATCTATCTCATTCATTCATTCATTCATTCTCCTGCTGAGGTCCGCCCAGTCTTTGGTGAAGCCACAGTTGTCCTCGTTCCGTGTTCAGCCTCCTCACAAGCTGTAATCTGTGCTGATCACGGCCGCAGGCGAACAACAACGCTGCTCAGTAATCAGTGATGAAGACGCTGCGTGTGAGAGCGCTGGTGGAGGCGTTGGATCGCGGCGGGAACCCGAGAGAGGCAGCGACGCAAACAGCCCGATGGCGTCCGGTGATTAGACGCTCGTCACTGCAAATGTGTCGACCCGTCGCAGTGTGTGTTTTGTGGCCCCTCGGCCATGAAGGAAACAAACGGGAAAAACACGCCTGATTAGCTCGCATGCTGTCGACGAGGTGGCAAAGTGATTATGCAGATAAAGTGACGGCTTTCATATTAAAACATTACGCTGCGTCTCAGATGACACTCTCAGGGTGGAGGAAATTAAACCGTCAAAGGGCATCAAGCCAAGAAAAGTAAAATGTAGAGCTGAGCGACGCACCACGCAAGTCTGTAGATTACAGCATAGTGATTTTAACCTTTTAGTGATGCAGGGTGGCAAATCATTTCTTCTTTTTTTACACGGATCCAAGCGGTATTCCCCGGCATTTCTTATTTTTTGAATGGAAGAATACATTTCTCAGAAGATCAGACTTGCAGTGGCTTTGTTATTTATTTGATCACGTTCTTTACTTTCACTCCAAGTATGTTTTACATGATAAGGCGTCAGTCCCAGCAGTCTGTGTCACCCGCTTTGGGGGAACCGTGACGCCGCCCAGGGTCTAAGCCACCACTGAGAAGACACTGAGGTTATGTTCTCTGCATTTTTCTTTTGTGAAAATACTGATTCTGGTCCCCAAGTTCATCGGGCCGACACAGGGTGCCGATCGAATCTCTGATTTAGATATGTGTGTATACTGGTGTTGTGAACAGAAACAGAGCTGCTGTGAGGAGCAGTGATCAGACAGGCTGCACTCTCTGCCCTCTGTGGACACACAAGCCTTCACTGAATGTAATTACCTGCTTCTACGCCAAAAGTTCATTGTTAATTCGATGTGACGGCAGTCCTCGTTCCCTGAGCCGTTCTCCAATCATTTCTAAACATTTAATGGAATGTATTTTGTTCATGCTACGTTTCAAAAACGACCTCTCGACAAAATGTGCAGAAAATGTCTAAATCTGCTGTCTCGGTAACGTTAGCTGACCGGGAAAGTCATCGTCAGCAGTTTCACAATCGAGGCCTTCACATTAAAATGCCTTTATTGTGAGGCGCGTGCAGAAGTAGCTTTATGCACATACCGCTGCAAATGCATGGAGCAGAACATCCATCCAATCATCCCTTTCCCGCTGCTGTGGCAGCAGGCTTTGCAGGGTAGGCCAGGCGTGCCTCTCCCTAGCACAGTCTTTCTCGGGGGGGGGCCTGAGGCGTCCCCAAGCCAGATGAGATATATAATCTCTCCAGCGTGTTCTGGGTCCACCCCTGGGTCTCCTACCAGTTGAATGTACCTCCAAAGCAAGGCACCCAGGAGGATCCTGATCAGATGCCCGAACCACTTCAGCTGGCTCCTTTCGACGTGAAGGAGCAGCGGCTCCGGGTAGCTCAGCCCCGTACCCGTTACCCGAGGCTGAGCCCAGCCACCCTGGGCTGGGTATCAGTAATGGTGTCCATACAGTACCTTACCTTGGGAACATAAGCATGTTTTTCATCAAACAAGATATTTCAATCTGCTCAATGCAGCGGTGTTAAATAAAAAGCGTTGCCACACAGTCTGAAGTTAGAAAAGCTTCTGGATTTAAATCATAAAATATCTGGTCAAAGAATCAAACGTTTAGCGCCAACGTTCAACAATCGTCACATGTTGTAACTGAAAGCTACGGACACGTTTTGGTCAGGTCCAGATCCAGTCTTACGAAGGACCAGACTCTTAGACCTTCATGTCAGGAAATCCAATTTACAGGAAGCACAATTGAACAGAAAAACTAAAATATGAAACACTGGAATAATAAAAAAAATGTGGGGTGCGTGCATTGGAGACGGCCTTGGACTCATGACCTCAGTATTTCCACAATCCTGGCTACGGCCCTGAACACTGTGACACTCTTTGGTTCAAAGTGTGAGTTGAGTTTGGGAAACCTGATCGGAGCTCAAACATCCGCTGAAGTCACACCTCCCGTGGCGGCGTCTTCCTGCGGCGCCCGGCACCGGAGCGGGTGATGTCACCGCCACATCTCCCGTCGTCGTGGCGGCGAAGTGGGCAGCCGATCATCCTGAACAAATTTACCCACAAGGTCGTGCTTCAGCCCTCTTTTCCTCTTCCTCGCCACCGTTCCTGTCCATCTGGCAGTAGTTAAAGATTAATACGCTGGAATCCCCAGAGCCGAGAAGACGGGTGGTTTTATCCCGGCACCGAGACAAGAGCGCTGCAGAGAGAACAGTGATATCAAACTGGAATCAGAGCTGAATCAGCACAAAAGTTCAGCGGGTTCAGATTGGATGGTCTCATGTCTCAGTGCACCTACTGACATTACCTCCGAGCACATTGCCGACTCATTGAGGCTGCACACCAGTTAGCAGCCACTGTCAACCCCTTATACAGTATACAGTATACTGTTTATGTTCCTTTGTGCCAGTGCAGTTTGTGTTCTGTTCCCCTGATGTTTTAAACACGTGTATATTTTAAGCCACTGATATTTAAATCATGAAGTCATTTCAGTTGAATTTATTGCATTTGCTACATGCTTTGACTGTGCTCTGGCCTATTTTTGATTTAAAGGAATATTTCAACATTTTGGGAACTCCCTTATTCACTTTCTGTCCAAGAGTGGGATGAGAAAAATGGCATTGCTGTCATGTCTGTGTGTTAAGTACGAACCTGGAATCAGGACGTGGTTAGCCTAGCTTAGCATAATGACTGGAAGTGGAGGGAAACGGCTAGCCGGGTTCTGTCACACAAACAACCTCACTGAGATGACAAGACCTCGGGAAGCTTCACACAGTCACTGTAGTAGCTCCAGCATGTATCTCATGACCTGACGTGAGCGGGCAGAGACTTAAATTAGATTACACCGATATGTTGAAAGGATTCTGTTTTGTAAAAGGAAAGTGAAGCACTTTGGAGTGAAGCCCGATCAGATATGTATGTATTGAGTACGAAACTCGAATTTTACATGAGTCAACCCCCTACCGGCCCTCCCAGCGGTTGCAGAGGCCTGGAGGCTGCAGATATGCACCAATAGACCTTGAGTCCCTCTGATAAACTGTCAGGCTGCTTCATATCTGCTGCCCCACCACAGTGCAGCTATGGACTTACACTTATCTTACACTGGGAGGTAATACAGTCCAAAAACGGCTTGTGCTAGTGTTGGTTCCTAGTCTACTGTCATGTAGTTTTAGCATAATTTAAAAACACTTTCAGTGGAGTACTTTAGCTGCAGCACAAGTCATGACATGCTTCCTCACAAACACAGTCATCTGGTTTGATTTTGGCATCCCAGGCTGCAGAACCGGCCTGTTTCTCCCCCACAGTTGCATGCAAAACAAGCATCTGGTCAGGGATAGGTGCCCGGTGCTACATTTGTTAAAGTGTAATTCCGGTGTTTTGTCTGACAACTTCACGGAAAGGATCCCTACAGAGAGAGAGCTTTTTTTGTTGCAACAACTCACCTCTCGCGAGATTACAGAGCGAGACTTCTCCTTGAGCGAGACTTCTGTTTCTGGTTTCAGTAAAAAAAAGGATCTTACTCTTTGACGAAAAGGTCTGTCTCTGTAGGGAAACCCTTCCGTGATGTTGTCAGACACTTAGAATAACGATCTGAGCCTGTCGGCGGCAAAAACAAGAGCTTTTAGTGGAACTACGTTTGACAGGTGCAGTTGTCCACAAGGATTATGATGAAGCCATTGCAGCCTGTTTCGCGAGCTGAGGTGGTCTACTGGACCAATTCCAAAACATTTTTAAAGTATTAGTTATTTAGACCCCAAAATATGTAAAAATAGGGCCCGGGTTTAAAAATACCGGAAGTACCCTTTAATGCACTGAGCAAATTCAGTCCCTGTTCAGTAAATGTTGAGCAGGGTGAGAATTTATCACCAGCTACCAAACTAATCCTGCTAAATGTTGCCGATGGCCATGTGGTACATTTGAAGTGTCCTCGTTGTCAAACACCAAATGAGCACCGCATGTTTTTGTTGAAGACTTGGCAAAGTCTTTTGGGGTGGAAGTCTTTAGGTTTAGTTGATTTGGTTGAAGTTGGTATAAGGTTTTGGTTTGGTCAGGGGTTTGTTCCACATGTTTCACCATGCAGGCACCTATGAGCAAGGCACTTAATACAAGTCCAGCTCCAGCAAAGTTACGCTGATATTGAGTTTAGATCCTCAGACAAACATACCAGCGTAAATAGAGAATTCCCTGCACGTTGTTCTTGTGGAGGTAATGGTAGTGGACAAAGATCTCTCTCAGTATTCTGTGCAGGTTTTCTAGTTATTCTTCAAAAGACCTTGATGTATGGAGAATGTTCAAGTGAATTAAAACATGTGTTTTTCTTCTTCACTAGGACATTGCTATTAAGAAATCTGCATGCTTCGGTTTAGTTTTATGGATATGAGAGACAGTCAGTCAGTCAGTCAGTCATTTTCTGCCGCTTGCTCCCGTTCGGGGTCGCGGGTGACTGGAGCCTATCCCAGTGGCTTCGGCCCTTAGGCGGGGTACACCCTGGACAGTGGCCAACTTGTCGCAGGGCCGACACATAGACAGACGATATGAGAGACACAATAGAGAAAATCCAGCACGTGTCATTTGATCAAAAGCCTAAATGAATTTATGTTTAAGTCGAATCTCTAAAGGAGGAAGTCGGGTTAACAAAGCTTAAGCTTAAGTTACCTCGCCCGAGGAGAAACCTCTCCCAAAAAGTCAAAGGGACTGTACGCTCAGCGAATGCACAACGTATCGAGCTGCTGCCACTTCGGACCGACCCGCAAGCCTCATCTGCTTCTCTTTAGGGACTGCGGAATCGTTGTAGGATTCCTGTAAACCTGACGAGAAATAGTTTCGATCCCAGACATAGTTGAGTGCGATCGCAGAGTTCAGGCTGTTGCATTAATGTTTTTGTAACGTGACCAAATAAAGAAAAGGAATGTCAAGAAATTCCATACTGACACGTGCGCCGTCTGCCACGTTGAGTCTCCAGTGACCACTTTTAATGAACTGAGACTCAACAACTACGTCTATATTAGGTCCACTTCTGTGGTTTAACACGTGACGTTACAGAACTACAGCAGCAGATGCCCCGTCACAGTAGAGCGGGTCCAATCAATAAATCGAAACTCGCAGCAGTGGATTTTTTTGACATATCGTCACCTTTTGAGTGGATGTGGTGAACTTGTTGCCAAACAGCTGCTTCTTATTGCCATGTCCGGCAGTTAGGGAGCAACATTAGCAGTCGTGTTTGTGTTTACAGGTGTCATCAGTCAAAGATAAGGCAATACAACATCATCTATCTAAAATATCAGGTCTCAGAGAAACTAAAAGGGATTTTAAAGGATAATATCATTATTTCTAATTACCAATTTCCTCACGATGCAGTTTGTCTGGTTTGTCCTCCCGCCCTTTGAAAAAGGCAAATGTGAAGTATTTAAACATTTAATCCTCTGATGAGTGAATTTAGCTTTGAAACAGCAGTATCGGCGGTGGTTTGAAGGTGTGCAGGAACCAGTCCCGTCCCAGTTTGCAAACCACGAGCTGCATTTTGGCAATTTAAAAACCAGCCGTGTCGTGTGTTGATCTGCCCGCCGTCGGCTGCAGAGCACAAAATGAACTTTCTGACCCTCCTGCCAAGAGCTGCCGGACCAAAATAACTCTCATTTGTACCACACAGATAGTGAAGGTAGAGTTTCCATGTGAAACCTGCTCACAGTTTAATGATATACTGGGGCTGCAACTATTCTTTACCATCAGCTTACCAGAGGGATGTCCTCAAAATGCTTTTCTTTTGTCTGACAGTCAAGAGACGCATGAAATAGAGAAAAGCCAGAAATTCTTAGCGTTTCTGAAGCAGTAATCAGAGAACGTTTGGTATTTAATTATTGGTTGGAACAAGGCACTGGCTACATTTTTCGATTCTGTCACTAAGCACACCTGTGCTTGACTGTAACAGCGTGGCGTCTGCCTGAAATGTCTTCGCTTTAATTATCCTTTTGTTTGTTTTTTACCTTGATTTATGCGATTTATCCCGCTGCCAGACCTCTAAACTGCCGCCCACAGCCATTCAAAAAGAAGAGACGCTGTGCCCATCAGAGCTTTGTAAATGCAAATAACAATGGCGACGTCATTCTCCCGTGCCCGAAGGTGGACTGTTGAGGGGCTGCTACCACCCGCAAGGCCGGGGTCACGTGACGGCGGCCCCCTTTTCCGTCGCCCTGCCGGCTTGATTGTTTGCGCTGTGAAAAGCTAATCAGTGGAGAAGAGCACAACACAATTATAAAAAGGCACCACAGCAAAGAACAAAGGGGGTAAAGCTTGCTAATCAACCTGCTGTGTGTCTTTGTTCTTTCACGTCTGTTTAACAAAGACAGCAGTAAATTATCACTGGGATTGGGCCGTAATCATTGCAGACATTTCAAACGCCAAGTACAGGAAATAAATACTTGTATCCAGCCAACAGCCCCGCAAGATATGTTACATTACATCCTTCATATATTAATACAGTCACGCAAAAACAACATTTCAGGATCCCATTAATACACCAACGAGTCTCCATTATCTTTTTCTCTTATCACAGACTTTCCCCTGAAAATCACGTGGTTAAGCTTCTTGTACTTTACTTGAGGATTCTAGTTGTCTACTACTTTATACTTCTACTCCGCTACTGTTTGTTTATTGTTCTGCAGAATGAGTACTTTTGCTTTTGGTACTTCGGTATATTTTAGATGCCAATACTTGTTGTTACTTTAACGTAAGTAGACCTGCGTACTTCTCCCACCTCTGTCTGTCTGGAGAAACATGGGATGATGAAGAGGTCTCAGCTCAAACCCAACGCTGCATCACGGGTACACCGCTGACTGGTTCGAGCAAAGTAACCCCCCCCCCCCCCACTGAAATCAGCTGACGTGAAACACGTAAGACTGAGTAATGTAGTGACAATTAAATGGCAATTTGATATTTGTATTGATAATCAAAACTGACAGAGATGAATTTGCTGTTCAGCTAATAAAGGAACTGATGCAAAGTTTCAGCTCTCAGTCGAAACAAATCAAAACCCAAATCTGTTCAGTTGAATCTTTTGCAGTAACACACCTAAACCCCAATGACTGGAAGGGCCTGGTAATACACAGTGTGTGTATATAGATATATGTGTGTAGTAACAGAGCCAGCCTGTTCTCCTCTGCTCTGATGATGAGTTACAGTCTGATTATGATGATGAGGTGGCGGCGGCGGAGGCGGCGCCGTGTTCCAGCTCAGTGGGCCGTCCCTTCACTGACACACTTCTCTGATTAGGTCAAGTGAAGGAAGAGGAAGAAGAGGAGCCAACGCACAAAAATACAGAGAGTCACGTTGTAAGGCTTCTTACTTCTCGTACACACAAGTATCTAATCAGAGAGCCTGAGCGTGAACCTGATGTGCATGTAAAGGAGGATCCACGGTGCGCCGTTACGCACGGGGAACATTAGCATCGCAGCAATCAGACCCAGTTAGCTGTGTCAGCCTCGTGGGCCCGCAACCAGACACGTAAAGACAAACACGCCTTCTAATGAGATATTGTTTCTTCTGGTCAAAGAACACCAGGACTTCTTACAAACGGTGGCAGAGAACGGAGAGTAAACTTTGCATGTGCAGGAGCTTTCAAGAGGTTAAATCAAGCTTGAAGGAAAACTTCAAACTCAAATTCTAAAAACATCAAACATCAATTCTAAATGTTCCTCAGTTCCCTCAGTCAATCAGTAAGTGATTATATGTCTAAGTGGACTCTGGGTCCGTTTCTCCGTCCTGTCTGTTAGTTAATTAGTATTTGGCAGTGGTGGAATTAACAAGAACATTTGCTCAAGTACTGTGCTAAAGTACAAGTTCGAGGTACTTGTACTTTACTTTTTTAAATAAGTAAAGCACAATGAATGTAATTTTCACCGCACAGACTTTAGAGGCCTCTCCACCTGTGAGTACATGTCCCAGTATAGTATAAACCGCTGCGTGCATGTCCACTGTCCACCCTGCCTTTTTAAAATCTGGCCCTGTTTCTGTCTGGTTTGTACTCGTGCATTGAGCCTTCGATTGGCCTCGACTTGATTACGCTGATCTTCAGCACCTGTCCCCGTTTGTATGAATGCCAGTCAGGGGACGGCTGTGCGAGCTTTCACGGCGAAACGAGCGTTATGAGCGTGCGGCTTTCCATTCTCTCCTTTTTGTTTTGCTGTCCATCTTGCTTTCAGCGTCCGTTTGAGGTTCCGTCCTAAAGTATGACTTTACTACACTCAAAACATTCAATAATTGGATTTACGCAATTGTAATGATGCAGTTGTATTGTGTTATGTGTAAATATGATACGTTATTTTTTACCTATCTAATTCTTGCTCTTATATTAAGTGACATATTAATTTGTATTTTCATTCTTAATACCACATTATAGGCTACAGCATGATACATCGAAACAGGGCAGAAGTATAGAGCCCACTGGTGTTGTGTCAGCCAGGAAACAGAAACATAACGAACGCAGACGCTCCCCCAGGTGTGCTGCATGGTACGATTAAGCAGTTAACATCCCATCAGGCTCTGTGGCATGTAGAAAAAGGCTGAGCAGGCCCAGTTGATGCTGATTTTGTATCAAGATGGCAAGAGGAAAAGATCTAAGTGACTTTGAAAGAGGGTTGATTGTTGGCAGGAGCTCCAGTCACAGAGGCTGCTCAGCTGGCTTGTGTTTCGACAGGAAGAGTGACTGAAGTGACACGAAAGGTGAGCGTGACGCTCGTGCATTAGTGCGATATGGACGGAAAAACGGAAGAGCAGCTCTTCCTCCGGTGACTGCGAATGTCAAAGCAGGACTTGAGGGGTTATTAAGAGTAGTTGCGTGAACCCCTCATCACAGAGTTCAGTGGTGCACGAACCCGTCGGCACTGGTCTACAGAGATGTGGAAAGAAGTCGCATGGTCAGATGAGTTGTCCCTGAATGCTTGACCCCGACAGTGGAGGGCGTCCAGGGGCTCCGTCAGGCATTTAGCTGGCATGGTTCCGGTCCACTTGTCGCCTTAGAGGGAAGGGCCGCTGCAAATCAATACAAAGATGTTCTGAGTGATCACCTTTTATCCTATGATGAAACCATTTCTGTCCTGATGGGAGGGGTCTGTCTTCCAGGATGACAGTGCCCCCGCATGTGGGGCACCAGGGGCTCAGAGTCACCGTATCGCAACCCAGTTCAACACCTGTGGGAGGGTTCGGACCGACGTGTTAGACAGCGCTCTCCACCACCATCATCAAGGTTAAATTTCTTTCCAGTGCGTATCTGACCTCCGTTTTCTGGCCTGACCAGTAATGGCGCTGATCCAGCTGTGTCAGCAGGGGGGGGCACCATCGCTACTTCCTGTTTTGTAAACAGCCCATTATCGACTGTGTCCGTTCCATAGAAATTGCTGCGAACACAATGACTTGATGCAGGTCCAAACCTTTCAGGCGTGTGCCGCCTGCAGAGGTGAAGTCATGAACTCATCCTTTTCACTGTAATAGAAAGTGTATCATGCTTGAATGAGGCAGTGAGTCAGTGTGAGTGCCCACGTGGAACAAGCACGTTTTACAGTATAAGTATGGGTGGTTTAATTCTTTGTCCAAGTCAAGTCATTTTCACGTATATAGCCCAAATCGCAAATTTGCCTCAGGAGGCTTTACAACTGTACTGCACAACTGCAGGTAAATACAGACTCACCTGCATTTAATGCACCGACTGTAACTAACGTTGGGTATCTTCTAACTATCAAATCGATCGCTCCCGATAGCAGACTGTTGACTTAACCCGAGGGAAGAGCTTCGTCAATCCTGCCTTCTCTGCCCACTTGAGAACAGCTGTTACTCAACTGCCGGCAAACCTTGCACGGGCACGATCGTGTACACGAAGAAAATACTTTCATGTTATGTGACGTGCTTCACGACGGCAGACCACGAGCAATAAAAGGCTCTTGAAACATACAATTCATTCATTACAAAAGCTCCTCGGACCCTGCCATCCTGGGGTATTGTACCTTGGCTACTTTTTCTGTCTGCATGGTGCGCTACATGCATCGACAGGGAAAAGAAAGGTGCTGGAGAGAGGCACGTCAGGGGGAAGCGGCGACACCGAGCACTTGAAATCCTGGTTCAGGCCAAAAGACAAAAGAGACGACGCTCTGAGACATAAAGGTTGATGTGTCGGCAGGGGTCGCCCTGCTGTCATGTTCTTTTGACCTTTTGCGAGGCATCCAACAGCAGCTTCAACGCACAAAACATGAAGGAGGACATGTATCTTTTCCTTTTAGATAACTACTGCCTGACTCTGCAGTTCCCCCCCAGCTCTACAGAGCGTTCCAGCAACTTTGCAGCTCGTTGCTTTGGTTCACTCTCTCATGGCATTGTTGTGGCTGAGAAAAATCTCTTAAAGACCCACTGCACACCACCTGCTCAGTACCAAACAGCAGAAAGACAGCGACTAGCTGGTGGAGACCAAAACCGTGCCAAAAGGAGAGTGAATTGGATCCATGGACGGACACAAACACGACTTCAATGGGATGATCGTGTTGTCTGCTGGATGTGGACGTAAGGCGGCTGTTTGCTGATGATGAAATCTCGGTGTTGGTTTTCAAGGGGTCACCTCTTTCATCCTACTGGCCTGAACGCACACGCACATGTGTGTTGGCCACCTGTACAGGGAATCAGACTAAAAGCTTCAAACTCAGCAGGAACTCCAGGTCTTTCAGTGTTTGCCCTCCAGCTTCTCTCCTCTTCTCTCTTGGAGTTGAACAGCTTTTGGGAGAAGTGCATATTTCTCGCTTAAGTTGAAACGTTTTTCAAATGTGGAGTGTTATTCGTGCACTTGAGAGGGAGCTGGAGTGTGTGTGTGTGTGTGTGAACCCGCTGGCAGATATTTTGAACCAATACTTCTCTCAAGGAGACATTTGACATTTCACTGAGTGGCTTTAATGATCCCGAGATTTGGATTTTTTTTCCCCCCCTTGAAATCAATGCAAATAGCAGAGTACTGAACGTGCCCAACACTAAGACAACGGAGGGATGTTGGAAAGATCACAGCATCTCATTAGAGCTTCAAAAAAAGCTAAAGTGTGGCTAGTCATCTATAACAACACATAAGTAGATGAGTGTTAAAGGTTAGAAGCAGTGATATTTCTCATGACCTTTACTTTGGCGAGACGAGGCAATGAGTGTTTCTTCATTGTGTGGAGGCAGTCGGGAGACTTCAAGCCTCAAACGCTGTGTGTAGGATTTGTATGTGCTTAAAGCACATTTCAAAGGATTCTGATTGCATAAGCTTTTGTTTGTAGAAACAACGCGTGTATAGTATTGTTTAGAGCTGAAACTTTAATAGTTTATTGTCAGCTTTTTCAAAAATTTACTCAAGTTCAAGTCATTTTTCAAGCAAAAACTCTGCTTTCCTTCTGTTTTATAACCTTGTTAACTGAACATCCTTTGGTCGTTTGAGGACGTCACCGTGGGATCCAGTAAATTGTGACGGACATTTGTCAATATTTTCTGACATTGAATGGACTGAACATTTCATCGATAATCGAGGAAGTAATCATCAGATGAAGCAATAATGAAAATACTTGTTATTCGCGGTAGTATTTCTGATATTACAACGCTGGTTACTCTGGTGGTCCTGAATGGTTTGTTGCCTCAGCGTAACTGCGGCCGGAAGACAAAGGTGGGCTCCCATCCGTCTGTTTGCAGGCCCCCATGCAGGAGGGGGTCCGGGGGGATCTCTTTCTGTTTTGTCCCCCCAGTACGAATAAGGCTGGATCCTGAGTTAGAATTCGAAAAACAGCAGACAGAGAAAAGAGCGTCAACGTGAACTAAACGCAAATCCAAGCTTCATTTTATTTGCTCTGTATTTCATTATGATTACTCACTAAACAACACACAGCATCCTCACACATACACGTACTGCTGAATGATGAGGATGGACCGGTTACCATATTATTATTACTCCGCTTTTTTCGCTGAATCACTCACTTTCCTCGTTGCCTGGTAGCAAATATGAGAGTCGTGAGAGTCACTGAGACGAAGGAGTGACGAGGATAATCCCCCTTCCTCGCATCCTATTTCTTGCGTGACCTTTGCTTCTCTTCTCCGTCACCCCTCAGATGAAGGATGGCAGAAAGCTGGAGAAAGACCGCCGCCAGAGACAGACAGTGGAAAACGTGGATGCAAAGTTACGTTACTCTTTAAGACTTTTAAGTTTTTTCTACACCTTGTGGGTGATATTAAACTTGTTTTAAACTCCGAGACCTTCCCCAGATAACACCCACCGTCACCCCGTATGATCGTCAGAGAGATCCCAGGGTTTTACGCTTCTGGTGTTTCTGTCCGTCCATCCTGTGCAGCTTGTGAAGGGCCAAACGCCTTCATCTTCGGAACTGTCCCACTGACTGTGGAGAGTGCAGCGTAAAGTGGACGCTGCTCTCCTCTCATTCTCAACACGTCCGCGTGAGTCCGGAAGTGTGCAGGGGTCAGAGGTCGGGGGCGGACCTTCGGTCCCTGTGAACTTCCTGGTTTCGGGGTGGCGTCTGCACTCTGACCTTTGGCGCTGAGTCAGCCTGACACAGCAGCGATCCAACGCCTCATCCTGTCGCGTCACCAGATAATCCTCATAGGTTTATCAGCTGTCACAACTCCATCACCCTCAAAGGACAAGAAAGGACAAGCAAACTACTCCCACCCGAGAACAACTCAAACATATCCTCATTATGTTGACGAAATCTGGGAGGCATTACTTTTCTTTCATATGTATTGGTTGTTGCAAGTCAGTTGCAAAGAAAACGTTCTCTTTAGGGGAGAGGGCTGTATTGGGTCAGACGGACTGAGACGGTAAGTAGAGGAATGGACCCAGGTTTAGCTCACTGGTAAAACTCACTGCTTTGACATTGCGTCAGATGCTTTTTAAAAAAAAAAGCTTTACTGGAAAAAGTTGTGATTCTTCCAAATGGTCACCCGCTTTAAGATTTGCCTGTGGGTGCTCACAATTACTCGCGCGTGACGTAATTTGTTACTTTTAGGCCTTCCTCGTCGGCAAAAGGGAGGAACATCCCGAATTCGTTATCATTTATTCGGGTCAGTTTACAGCCCTAATGCTGAGTCGCCACCCAGAGAGCAGCAGGAGTAGCCTCTCTCTGAGATGGGCCCTGAACCTCATGCGCTCTGGTGTGGACAGAGGCCAGCTGTGCGCTCAGAAAGTGCAGAATATATATATATATAGAGAGAGAGAGGGGGATATTTTTAGGTAGAGGGGAATAAAACACACACACACACACAGAGGAGCGTTTAAAGTGCAGCGATTCAGTTTCCGCAGACTGTAAACTCCCCTCGGCGGCGGCAGGGAGGGATCTTTCAGCTCAGTATCAGTCGTGAAGAAAGCTTTTAGGCCCGCGTGGTTTCTGCGGTTTCACCGTCCACTTCCTGCTCAGAGGTTATTAAAGCCTGAAACAATAGAGGCGCTGGGACAGGAACGGCAGGCCTGGTGGAATGTCATCATGCCTCTGGAGACTTCCTGAGACTCAGAGAATCCGATGTGGGAGGCAGCCAAGAAACCCTGGACTCTCAGCATCCGAGAACCAGAGAGCGGAGCGTCTGTTACAAATACTAAAACCATCTCTGTCCCTTATCTAACAATAACTCCAACACTTCATTTATTTATGTCATTGCCAAACTAAGGTCCCTTTCACGCCTGGACCAAAAGAAGAAGGTGATTCTGAAATGATGAAATAAAGTTTATAGTTATTGTTATATTATTGTGATTGAATGGAAAGCTATTTAATACCATAGGCCACCAGTATGTCTGCCCTTAACGCCTCTCAGAAGAAGGTGAAAGCAGTCTCCACTTAAGCTGCATTACCACGAGAATAAACCCACAACTGGTGTTTTGCGAAAGGTTCTGCGAATGTGAAAGCTCAGTCTCTTACATTTCAAATAACAAAGAGAACGTGTTTTAGTGGCAGGCGAAGCACAAAAGCGGTTATTGAAAGGGAGAAAAATGTCTAAATACAGCGTGAAACCCGAGAAGCCTCACGGTGTCTTTTTACCGATAAAATCAATATCGATTTTGACTTGGTTCAAGATATCAGCTACTGAAGAATCCTTCACTCCGAGGCTTAATGGATTTTTCTCAGTGTAACTACAGAGCTGAACAGCTGATGCTCTTAGAGGGCCCCCCCCGCTCGCCTGTGATGAACCCCATTGATGTCCCCTCTGACAGATGAGCAGTGATCAGTGGCGGTGGAGGGGGCAGCTAATCTCGCCTCCAGCTGTCTGAGTCCCTCTGGGCGGCCTCGGCTGCTGTCTCACCGCCATGTTATCGATTTAGTGTTTTCTCTTCTCACCATACCTTTGATCAACAACATCCAATGCACGCAAACACACTCACGTCACGGCAGAGGAAACATTCGCCACTGATTGGATCAGATCTCTTTTTTTCAGTCTGATTGTAGAAATGACATTTGGATATCCACGTCCTGCTGTTCTGAGTTTGGCAGCTTCCTGACAATGACTCCCAGTCCTGCTGTAAGGGGTGGGGGCCCATCCGTCTGCTTTAAAGGGGTTCAAGAAGGAAACATCTTAGCGGGAAACGTCTTCGAAATTGAACTTATGTTTCACTCAAATGTCAGTCTTTTTATTTTGTAACCACCTTTTTATATGAAAGCTCTTACATAGCTTTCCGATTCATCAGTGCGGCACAGTTTGGTTTGCCTTTGCTCTGTATTCCACGTCATTAGATGTGCAATGAAACAATGACTATGAGCCGGTGACGTTGCGTCTTATACCGCTGCTTGTTTCACTATTCTGAAGCGCACGTCCATTCCTTTGGCTTTGGATCTGCATAAATACTGTGACTGATGCACCTTATTTGTTTTAACGTCCACAGAGTCTCACACACACTCACACACACACACACACACACACACACACACACACGGTGTAACTGAAGAGCGCCAGCTGTCATTTGCGATAGCTGCACACGCACAGTTACCGTAATCTACCTAGATTCGGTTGCTGATATGCTGTGGCTGATACAGCACTAAGGGATAGGCAGTTGCTTATCATTTCCCACAATTTGAGAGGATGGGATTGGATTAGTCAAAAACGGTAAATGAAAGAGACTCTCTGTCCTCTGCGGGCTGCAGTGTGGTCCCCGTTGTCCGTTGGTGTGCTTGAACATACATGCGGAGCTCCGCATGAAGCCTGTCAGGCGCATCATATCGGGTATCTGCAGTCTAACACAATGACAGTAAGACAATTTGAAAACATACAAATGTCCAACTGTATTCCATAAGCACCTTCACCGTCTCACAAAAGCAGATGTACCCTGTCTAAAACCAACCGGAACAAAATCAGTGACGGAAACTTTATACACAAACAAGAATACAAAGATTAAACTAAGATTAAGAAATCAACGTTTCGTGCCAGTAATCAGATTTAGCAGATTTATTATCCTCAAATAAAAAAAAATTATGAAGAAAACGTCAATGAACAAGCAACAGAAACAATACTAAACCACACGCAGCATAAAGCTTCGTTTCACCATCACGACTTCCAGCTTTAATTCAAAGGTCCCACGAGATGGTACCTCTGGGTGTTCCTGGGGGGAAAAAACCCAACCAATCCAAATGTTTCTGCCCTGTCCTGTCCAATCAAACTCTCCCCATAACTGAAAGATCATTGGTTCATACTGAGGCCCGTCTGGTGTCCCGCCCCCAACATTTGGTTTTACTAGGCGGCGATGAGCCCATTCACTGAACCCTGCAGAGGAGAGAGATAAAGTGTTGTTGGATCTAACCCCATTTAAAAGGGAGAAGCAGCCACAGAAAGAGCTGCAACCTCTTGTGGGCAAAAACGCTCTTCTAGTATTGCTTATCTCTTGATGTTGATGTATACCCTGAAATCTGGAACAAAACGCTGCACCACAGCTACTGAATTTATCCTTTGGAGTTCTGCAGAATTCAACCTCTAACTGGGAATCTGAAGCTCTCTGATGGGATGTTTCTTATAGCAATGATCTCTGGGACTTGTGCCTTTTCACTTCAGTGAACTCTGACCTTTTGAATACGGGATTTTACTGCAGTCGCCTGATGTTTTATGCCGATCCACGTGGTTCTAATTAGCAGACACCTAACACTGTCTGTCTGTCTGACTTCATCGCCAACCAGTAATGTGCTCCTGTAGCGTATTGAACCCCGACTGAAACCACTTCCTGCTGTCTCTCCTTTTCTTTAAATTTCTTTTTTTGCAGTTTTGTTTGTCTGCTGCTCACCGGACGTCTTCAGGAAGTTGATGGTTCACTTCCGGCAGGCGGATCTTCCTCACGAGCAGTACGTCTTCTTCTACATCGACGTGTTCGGAGAGAGCCTGAACTCCAAGCGCAGGCAGCCGTGGGCCCGTGGCGACGAGGACGACGCCATCGCCAGGGAGGCCTTCCAGGTATTCATTTCCCAAAAATAACCAATTCATTCTCTGCCCAAATCTGACTCCAGTTCCTCTAAGACACGAGAGATTTCAAGTCAAGTCAAGTCAGGTTTAGCCCAATATCACACACTAAACGGGCTTTACAGGCTCGCAACAGAGATCCTTTCTGGCCCAACCTTTCTAAAAAGACACGGAAAACTCTGCAACAAAGCCTTAGTGCCTTAGTGGTCCAGATTTTGTACAATTTTAATACAAAATGTCCTCTTTGCGTTACTATTCCTCCACCGCACTGGTTAGTTATGGCGCTTTCCCCCCACGCAGCAGCAGCTCGCCTCTGATTGGTTCTCCACTGTGTAACAGTCGTACCTGTACCTGCTTCCAGGTACTTTTCTTTGTACCTCCTCCGGCGAGGTTCCGAGCGAGCTGAGGCGAAAACACGGCAGGCTGCTGATTGGTCAGAGAGGATCGTCACTGTTCACTGCGTCATCACTGCAGGCGCCAGACGGAGTATGCTGAATAACCCCGCCCATGTTTAAACAGCTTGGCCAGAGATGGCGTCATGTACCCATTACTGTTATGGCGACTCAGGAGAACACGCCGCGGTCAAACGGGGAGGGACAGACACTCGGGTAGCGGGCGTGTGTCGCGTAGAAGATTACGTCACGGCAGTTTCCTGCGGCGTCGCTATGACGACCAGGTGCTATTGTGGAGGTACTATCTGCAGTGGAAAACGGAGCGAAAGGCGAGGCTGGTGCTGGTGATGGAAAAGCGCCATGAGTAGCAGTACCTGTAGCTGACATTAAACAGCACATTTGAAGAGCTTTTTCGGGGTCTTGCTATGTCTTTCTGTAGCCATATTGGTTCCTAAATAGGCCTTAAAGTTGGTGTTCGTGTGTTTCACGCTGAGCTGATTTGAAAATAAGAAAACAAATTAAGAGTTTGAAATGCACGGGTGTCGCTCCGGACGGGATTTAAATGACAGGAGGACCGGCGAGCTCACAGACAGACAGGAGGAAATTGAGGCTGTGATTATTACTGGGGTGGGGGTGAAAAATGACTCACAGACGCGACTTAAGCCACTGACTAGAGCGGGTCATGGTAAAATGCCCCCACCTCCCACGCAGCCATAAATCCAGTCTGAGTGGGGCTTTTTGACACTGGAGACTGCTGCTCACATCCCACCTTCTACATTCACTTTCATGTTGGTGTCTGTTAACGTAGACCAGGAGCCTTCCCTTCCCCTAACCAAGTTACCTAAACATAGCTAAACACTCATGTGAAACGATAGGCCGCCTGTTGTGTCACTCCGGTGTGGCAGCTCGTTGCCTGACGCGCAGCCAGGCTGTTCGCAGGCAGTTAGCAGCATCTAGTTAGGCTTTGTCTGCACACCTCTCCTAGCGATGATGTGTTGCCCAGGGTGAACTCTCTGCAGCACCAGCGTCTGCGCGTGACGCTGACATGCCGTTCAGTTTTCATGTGCCCACCTTTTGATGACTCAAAAATTCAGATTGTTTCTTTATCATTTAGGGTTGTCCCTGGTTGCGTAAGAGCAGATATTTTTCTCACTATGAATCATCCATCACACACACACACAACGTCTCAGACAGCGCAGATATTAATTTGGTCTGTCACCTCCACTCGCGTTCGATTGACATTTAAATTTGACGCACGCGAACATGATCTTTACTCGGCGAGACAATGCACGTAAATGGAATATCTCTTCAGTGGGGAAATTCAATTTTCCTGATGCCACAGCAAGGTCAAAGGTCGAGTTGACCAGACACCGCACTCTGGAGTGATCACTGACGCAAAAAAAACCCCACCTTCCAATGTGTGTTGCTCAGCCTGTGGCGCTGTTTATCCGTCCAGACTGTTTTGGTTGCCGAGCGTGGGAGATATCTGCCGTAGAGACGTCTGCATGTACTGAGTATAACGGGACTTTATGGCGCCTTGTTGTGACCAGTTTTATGTACGACCTATCGGTAGAAAGAAAATAGTTCCGACATGAAACTGCTCACAACTCCTCTGTGGATCATCTTAACCGGGTCCTGAGTTCTGGAAAGAGACGTTGCTCGTTTTGTTTATTGCCGCTTTGAGCTCCACAAGCCGAGCGCCGTATAGTCCCATTATATTTATTTTTTAAAAAACCCCTAGCGTATGGCTCTCTGATTTTGGAGTGAACTGTCCCTTTAAACACCGACCCGCTGCCCCCGGTCGCCTCAGGAGACGCATCTGTGAGCGTTTGACGTCAGCCGGTCGCGGAACCTGATTTCCCAAGCTACTCTGAAGTGTTCCCTCTCTCATCTCCATCTTCATCTCTTTTGCACTCGAAATTGGCTTTAGTCTCTACTGACCCTCCTCTGCGCGCACACACACACACACACACACACGCACACACACACACACACACGCACACACACACACGCGCACACACACACACACACACACACACACACACACGCACACACACACACACACACACACACACTCGTTCGTTCCCCCGAGCACTTATTGTCTGCTTCTGTTCTGTTTGTCCGTTACAGAGCGACACCGTGTTTTTCTCCTCCACCTCCCTCTCGCCATCGCTTTTTAAGTATTTAAACTTTCTCCCTGCGGCGACAGACTGCAGAAGAAGCAGGCAAACGCTTCACACATTCAGATTCCGAGAGCAGACTTTTCTGAACATGTTTCTTGAGGCAACACTAAACTAAATCTCCAGACTGACTGAAAAATCCAGACCGGGGGGGAACGAAGAAAAACTTTTGTATTTATAAAGCCCAATATCACAGATTTACAATCGGTACAGCGTACGACTGAACACCTGTTCGATGGCTCAGAGGCTTTTGATGTAAAGATCACTCCCAGAACAAAAACTCAGCTTTTGTAGAGAGAGCGTTTCTCTAGAAACAGTCCCCCGGTGGTTTTAAAGTGGACTGGTCATTGTTTTCCACGTGGGCTGATATTAAAAACCGATGCAGCTACATGTGCGCTCAAAAACATGTGCAGATCAGTCAGAGGACATTTAATATGATTTATTTGTTTAATTCTTTCTAGGAGTTGGTTTTTAGTTTATTTTGTATTAGTTGTAGTTAACGTGGTTGCCTCTAATTGTGTGGGGCGTTCACTTTATGTCTGCGCTTATTAATACTCCTGTAGATTCAAAGTAAAATCACGTTTCTTTTCTCAGCCACAGCCTTCCTTGTAGCTCGTGCCAATGCCTTCTGGGCTCCTTTGGGTGATTACGTCTGACCACACACAGTGTGCCTGGAGACGAATGTGTCTCACGATTTTTGCTTTTGTAACGTTGCGATAATTTAATCCAGTATTGAATTTCTCCCAGTGGAATAATCTTGTAAGCCGTACTCCTGGTCTGAGATCTGCTGCGTAGTTTGTGCACCCTCACGTCAACATGACAACGGTCTGGGTAAAAAGAAAGCCTTGTGGTTTGGTTTTAAAACTAAAGGCGCGAGAGCTTTTGTTGCTGTCGTAGCCTCGGCCTCCCGTCAAGGCCAGAATCCCATTGGACCGGTGTTGCGGAGGTCAGCGTCAGTGCGATTCAGTCGAACCTTGGCGGAGAAATTGCGGCTCTTGCGCCTTCCAGCGACGGTGCTCTCTCCGTTGGAAATCATGCCGCCGCTCGGCGCGACGTCGCACCTGCGCTTTTTGCGTGAAAGCTGTGTCCGACCCTCTCGCTTCTGTAACTCCACGTGGAGGTTTCTTCCACTGAATGTTTTTGCAAATGCATAACACGTTTAGGCATGATTTCTGTGCGTAGTCTGAGATGAACGTGTAACTACTGCCAGTCGGTGATTTGGTCATTTTTACCAGGGCAGATAGACAGGGGCCCCACGACGACACCTTGATACTTTGGTCATGAAAGTGACATAGAACAGAGTATTTATAGTATTTAGTTCAGAGAATATTCTAGATCCAAGACGAAACCATGTGCAGAGCCAGAGATTCTACGTTCAGTCAGTTAAAGGATCGATGAGTCAGGCAGACCAGACTCACTAGATATTCATGCTTTGGAACGAGCTGCCGGAGCAGCTGAATCAGTGGCCTCCTTTTTTAAATCTTACTTTTATCTGAGAGCTTTTCCTGATTCTCTGTCCCCCTTTTTTTTTTTTTTTTTTTTTTTTTTTTTTTTTTTTTTTTTTTTTTTTTTTTTTTTTTTCTGCTTTTATTCATTTGATTTGTTTTTATTTGCTTACTACTCCTATTGGAAATGCTTTTTATGATCTGTGAAGTTGTTGCCTTGTGCGAAGCACTTTGTAACCTGGGGGGGGTGGTGTCAAGTTATTAAGGGGGGATTCATTTTGCTCACACTGTGTTGCTGCTATCGGTTCAGCCGGCGGTCGTTCTGCTGAGCTGTGAACGGGTGCAGGCGAGGGAGCGGCGTGCAGCACCGCCTGTCTCGGTAAATAAAGATTAAATAAGATGAAGGACGAGCCCGCCTCTGATGTGGATGACTGGTCACCGAGACAAAAGACAACAGCGGGGGCTGCACTCCAACAACAGCTGTGTGTTTAGAGAGACAACAGGTTGACAGAGTGGAGCAACATCCAGCCCGTTTCTCACAGGAAAGGAATTCAGTCGGCTCGAGTTCACATAAAGACCCAGGGAACCGAAAGGGAGGCGGCTTCATAGAGAAACACATTTTCATTCTGGGGAGAAATCTGCGACGGGTCTGTGTTAGTCTCGGTGCAGATTAAAGAATTCAAATTAATCATTGACAATTTTACAACTGAAGTAAAAAAAAAAATCTATAAATTAAACAACAAACATTGTGCTGGCGCACTACTTTGGTTCCTGTCACTGGAAAGTGAATCCCTCTGGGTTTTCGGACTGCGGTTTGAAGTCGGTGGGGACAGATGCTCATTACCATCCCGCGCAGCGTGTTTTTATATTTGAAGACAGCCGGCGCGTCTGACGTCACGACAAAGAGGCTTTTCTCCTTCGAGTCTTCTTTGACGAGTTATCTGGGAAGGGGAATAAAAGACGGAGCCGTTCCTGCTTCACTTTCGATTCACAAAACCTGGGTTGCGCACAGAAACGTTGGCCGCTGTGGCCGTCGCGTGGAACCGTGAAGTCGGACCCTGACACCTCACTCTTCGCCTCCGGACGCTGTGAAAATTGCCAAGCCATGATTTGAACGGTGCTGTCATGTCTCTCGGGCCAAGTCACGGCGAGACTTTTCTGACTCTACGTTCGCCAATTCGGACACGGTGGCCCTCTCAGAAGACAACAGGACTGCGCAGTCTGACATCAGCACACTGCCTATCTCTAGTTGGGAGGATCTCACAGGCAAACTGCCACATTTAAAACCAAAACTGAACACCCGGTTTGACCTTGACCACTGCGGGGGGGGGGGGGGGGGATTTGTTTACCTGAATTTGTTTGTAGAGCAACAACTCCTCCTCTTCCTGTTTCCCTTCCAAATTCAGGAAACGTGTTTCTGTTTTATTCTACCGATCTAACTTCCCAACAACATGTTTGCTGGCTTACAGTTACGATAGAGCGACGTGTACTTGCTGACCAGTCCGCGTTCGTCAGTAAACGCAAAGGTTGTTTTAAAGTCCTTCTCCTCCTGTCTTGCAGAGTGTGAAGATCCTGACGTACCGAGAGCCTCAGAACCGCGAGTACAGAGAGTTTGTCAGCAACCTGAAGGCAGACGCCAGGAAGATGTTCAACTACAGCATAGAGGACTCACTGGTGAGTGTGTGTGTAATTGGGGCACAGTGAGCATGAATATAAAACACATTTTAAGCCATGGAATGGGGGGGAGCCTTTTCTAGTCCCCTAAAACAGCAATATCTGCGTACCTTCCACTAAAAACAATATCTGCGTATTGAAAAACAAGTATTTGCTTTTGAAAATAGTGTATTTCTCACTCAGAAAAAAACAAAACAAATCAAAGTGCGTTCTGACACTTGATTTGTTGGAATATTTAGTACTTTAGAAAGAAAACACAGAAAGAGAGGCAAGCAGAGAAGGCTTGCTTGTTTTGTTAGTAACGCAGATGATTACACGACTAGAGGAAAACCCAGAAGTTTACCAAATGCATCAACAGGGTTCATCTGGGAAACTATGAGTATCATTTAATTTCTATCAAATCTAATGGAAGTGTTGAATGGACAAACGCCACCATCCTCAGGCCTCACTTCTGGTGGACAAAGACAAATATGAGCTAATGAAAATAGAGTAAATTAGGTTAGTGTTAGACATAACGAACCTGACAGTCGCAACACTGGTAATTTCAATGTATAGATGGGAAAAAAACATTATTATTATGCAAATGTCTAATCGTCGGCGCTGTCAGTGCAGCTGGATGACGGAGCCAATTCCGTCTTTAGAGAAGGTAATTTAGTGTGCTGATTTCATCCTGTCGCTTCATCCTGCACAGAGGTTGAACATGACGCACGCACACACACACACACACACACACGCACACACACACACACACACACACACACACACACACACACACACACACACACAAAGACGCAGAGATGGAAAGAAAACCAGGACGGAAAAACGAGACCCAGCTCTGACATTTGAAAACCCAGCTCAGCTCAACACACCACGGTGCTCACTGCTGCTGCTGCTGCTGTTAGCATCTGGCACAAAGGTGACATGTGTAAGTAATAATAACAGCCCCTCACAACAACTCTCCAGAGAGGAGGTGAGAGATCTTGTTTTCGGCTGTGTTTTTTTTATTTTTTATTGTGTTACCAAAAAAACAAAGGTACAATATTGCGGTACTGACCCGTCAGCGGGTCTGGTAACACTTCAGTACCGGTTCTCGGAACCCATCCCTACTTATAAACTTACTTATGTAACTCAATAACTCTCTGAACCGTCTGGCCAACAGACGCTGTCGGCAGTGTGTTGCTGAGACAACTTTCCCCTGACTTGTGTGTCTGAAAAAAGTGACATTTTAGTGTCAGACGGTTCGGAAGAGGCGTGGAAAAATACGGGTCCGACATTTTTTTACTCCGGTGGCTCCGGGCCGAAAGAGTGGCTCACGATCTGTGCTTGCGTTCCCTTCTCCCAGCGGCGTGAACAGACTCAGGACCTGCCGCTGGCCCCCTAAAAGTGGCGAAAACCCCACGTGCCTCAGACACAGGGAATAGGGACACAGGGAGTGTTTTCACGACGCGTCATCGACCCGGAAGTCGGCCATATTGGCGATACTGAACGTAAACAGTGCCACTGAAGCGAACGGAACTCGCAAAACCTTTCTGCTGAAAATGGTCAATTATTGTCGTGTTTTAGGCCGCACTAATCAGTCGGACCGGGAAAAACATTTGAAGTGTTATATACAGCCAAAAGTAGAAACAAATCAAGGAGAAGAGAGCACAACACTGTGAGGAAAGACGGCGTCTGTGTTTGGCCAAACTCAACCAGGATTTCAAGGGCAAGAATCTTGAAAACATTCGCGTTTGTTCTTCTTACTTCTTGTCAGCTAGTTCAAATATCAGGCTACTATCTTAACAGATGTTGTAGTGTAATAGTACACTCTCATATTGATGTCACGTTGCTGTTTGTTATTTTTTTGGCTAAAAATCAGATTCAATTTCTTAACCTTCGCCAACAGTACAAGACCTGCATATTTTCTGTAAAATGTTACTGAAATTTAGTTAATGGTGCTATATTTATTATTACTGTATTGTAGGTGAAAGATCTGACCTTTGTACAGACTGGGTGCCGTGCGTTAATATGACCGGAAAACAAGGACCACGATCACCTGAGGACTCGCTGACGTCGCGCTACAGACGTCGTGTGAATCGAACCCAGCAGAAACACAAGGATGCTGCTGCCCATGCTTTGCTTTTTTTTTCATGGTTTAGACTTAATAAATTAGTAGAAATTAGTCTTCAGTTGTATATCAACCGTGCAATCCGTGCTGTTGTTTACATTCGAGTATCTCCAATATGGCCGCGCATCCGGGTAACTGATCCAAAACGTGACGTAGGTGCAAACCCTCTATGGCTCCCAAGTGAGCCGCCTCTCTTCTAAACCGCCTCGGGTGACGCTCAGCATGTGACCTCCCCTGATTGGACCCTGGTGTCCTACCCTCCGTGCATGGCAGCGTGTGCACATTGAGTTATTCACAATGTCAACAACACGTATCTCGTAGATACGGTTTAGTTTCCGTTCATCATGTGGGAATAAATAGTCAATTTAAAATCGGACATGTAGTTTCGGAGGAAGCTCGCGCTGAAAAAAGTAAACCCTCCGCTTCCTTCCGCGTTGTTTCAAATAAAAGGCTGGCTGTGTTTTTGGTACTGTCAACAAATCCCACTGGTGATGTTCAGATGTCTTTGTACAACAATGGAGCTGGATGGCACAGAGGAAGGAGATGC
The DNA here is from genome assembly GCA_011952105.1 of Coreoperca whiteheadi. Lineage (NCBI taxonomy): Eukaryota > Metazoa > Chordata > Actinopteri > Centrarchiformes > Sinipercidae > Coreoperca > Coreoperca whiteheadi. The sequence goes on from CM022486.1 coordinate 1,655,096, forward strand.
ATCAGGCTATTGGACTGTTCTCCTTTTTTAAATATCACTCAATTTTATTTAGTTTTAATAAAAGCAGAAATAACGAAATTAAAAGAGGTTTTTCTCAGACGACGAAACCGGATAACCTGGAACCATCAGCCCGCAACAGAAACGCTGTTAGTGTTCTGTTAAGGGGGAGACCTGAGCGCTGAAGGACGTCCGCTCTGAAAGCTGCGCCAAACAAACAAAAATCCAGTTTTGCCGCTTTAACGGAAGACGATGGGATGTTTTGGAAGCGCGTCCAGTGATCTGTGAGTTCACTCCTCCTGTGCGGCTACGAGCAGACGAAACATATCTATTTCTGAAATATCTACGTTAATCGACTGGGGTATTTTCTAGGAGGTGTGCGGCCCGCACGTCCTGCAGACCGGCGTACACGTGGCTCTTCTGAAGCGAAGTTATGAACAGTCGGGCATGAAAGTAAAGCTGACGGATGTAATCTAACAATAAAACCGTTTGTTGAGGTGGGCATCACTTTCACTGACTGCGTGACTTGTTTTGCAGTCCACAAACGTCTGTGTCTGTCTGCTGGTTATGAAGCCGCTTAGCTTAGCTTAGCACAAAGACCCGAAAACAGGGTTCAGGGGGTAGAAAGGCTCCCCTTCGCTGGGAGCCTTCTGTTGGGAAACATCAATAGGATGTCTAAAAGAGCAGGTTAGCAGCAGTTAGCAGCAGTTAGCAGCAGTTAGCGCGCGCCTTCCGGTGGTTTAACTCCTCATTTTGCCACAGTGATGTAGAAGTGTACTCGAGGGCGTGTCACCACACTGTGACCTCATTGTTGGCTGCTACCTTCAACCAAAGAGGGAAGTGAAACGCTGCTTTCTTTTTTTTTTTTTTTTTGCTTTAATGTCACGGAAGCACGGCCAACGTGAATCGGAGGGTTAGCGCACTGTATTTCTGTTAAAGAGGAAACTCTGCTTTGTGCGACAGCCTACAGTAACTCCATCAAAAGGGGAAAAAATACAGTTGAAGGCCCTTTTTTTTTCATTTAATTTAATTTAGGCTAGCTGTTTGGAACCCCCCCTGCTTCCAGTGTTTGTGCTAAGCTTGACACGTAATGGATCTGTCTATGTACTGGAGGCAAAGAGATGAAGCTGATAACCATCTTTGCAACAATCAGCGACCGGCTGCTAAATATTGGTCGCCCTGCACTTTCCTTAAAGCTGTAATCTGCTCAGATATATTACGGGCCTCCAGTTTGTCCCTTATCAGGCACCATATGTGCGTGTGTGTTTGTCTCTGTTAAGCAGGCAGGTTGTCTGGCAGCTAATCAGCAGCTGCTAGTTCATGAGCGGCAGGCCGGCAGCTACGGGACGCTAATGTAGTTAACGGACACACACACACACACTAAGATATAATAAGACGACAATAGTGTGATCCCTGTGGAGAAACAGGATACATCAAAGGAAACCAGCACCATTAGGAAACAAAGCGATGGCAGAAAACACACCCGCTCCGAGAGTTGACAGATCATGTTTGTAATGTCTCTTGTCATTTTTCTGAACTACACCCGACCTTTTGACCTGTGCTGGCACGCTTAGCGATCATCAGATGATTTTGCTCCCCATGACAGAAGTTCTCTCGCCAGTGTCAATGTAAGCGTGTAAATATCCTTCACATCTCTTTCACACGGGGCATTTTCTTGTCGTCCCCTTGTTCTGGGTTTTCTCCGGCCCACCGGCCTGCACGCTGGAGCCCCCTCGTTGAACGCACTCAAGACAGCTGGGGATGATGTAACCAGCATGAGGCCTGTAATTCGCCTGCCTTTGTATTTTTTTAACCATTAACCAGGGCTTCGTGCTGTTTTCCCACACCTCCAGGTTTGTCCCCCGCCTTGTTTTTCCAAGGCTTCATTGATGTCGTGTATGGTGGCTGCAGCATGAGAAAGTACTGTAAGATATATACATACATACATACAATCCAGCACTTCATACAGATAGATATGTCGGTTTGACTCATTCTTGGCTGCACAAGATACACTTTGTTTCCAATCAGCCATCTGTGTTTGCTGCTTTGGCCCGATCACAAATCTACATGCCAGTTAGGGTAGGTCAAGGGTGGCAACGCACCCGAAGCTGTCCTGGTGACTATCAGAAACGGCAGAAGAAGAACAACCTGTGCAGCTTCCGCTTAATCACTTTGGCTACGTCAATATCAGTCATCGGGAACAGCGAGCGAACTAACTACCACTCATTAAAAAGACACACATGGATGAATCGTATTCATGGCCTGCGAGTCTCCTCAGGCTCTCGCTCACGCTGCTCCCTCGGTGGACAAACTGATCAGGGATCAGAAAGACTTCTCCCCCTCTCAAGCGACGCGCTGAATATCGTCGTAATTGTTGCCCGCCGTTATCACACGAACAGCCCCCGTGAGTGGCTCTTTCCACGGGCTGCTCGCTGGCCGAGTTACACTCGGGAGGAGTGAGGATTGCGTTTGCGTCTTTGGCGAGACGGATGCGTTCGCACCTGTCCAACATCTGAGTCTCAAGCCTCGTCCCGGAGGACTAAACAATCTGATTCCAGTCCGTCTTGGATGCAGTTACATTTACTTTGTTGTTATCGAATTGCTCGGTGATCCTCCGAAGACGCTTGAAGTGACAATCTTATGGCTCTATTTTTTTATTTTTTTTTTGTGACAGGCAGCATTCTGGCAAAGAGCGTTCTGGCAATTTGGTATTTCCCTGACCTTGAAATCCGTCTTGCTCCTCTCTCTGGTCCTTTGGTGCCCAGTGAAGTCGGTGAAAAGCTTGCACCCAACGCCTTTTTTGGGATGAACTGGATCCAGAATCACCTGAAGGGGGTAAAAAAAATAAAAAATCCCTGCAGCGGTTTCAACATCAGGAGGAAAGACTGAAACCAGAAGGCGTTAATGAACATGGTGTCGCCATCACACGTCCAGCTTTCACACGTGGTGGGAATGTCGGCCTGTCCACATACTTTTGGCCATGTGGCGTGTTTGGATGGCCGACTCGCTGGGCTCGTACTGCCAAGCTTTTGCGCTTGTTCAGGCTGCTGGACTCGCTGTCCGCTCGGTTCCTGCTGTTTGTCTGAACCCAACAGCGGTGTGATCTGCCCGAACACCCAGATCACCGTCAGCTGGTGTCAGAGAGGATTATGGGTAATCACTGCATTGATTTCGATGGATTTCTTTAGGTCTGTTCCATCAGCGGCAGTCAGCTCTTTTCACTGTGTTGTGGTAAATTAAACTCCCCTCAGCGCTGAGCTTTTACTGAGCTTTTTCAATGTAACCTACTCGTGTCGAGCTGTTTCGACTCTTTAAAACGATCGCAGACAGGAAGCCGTGTGAAACATAAACCGGCTGAATTGATTCCTACAGAGAGAGGGTGGATGAAAAAGAGAATTTAGAAAGGGGTTTAGTTCTGTTTCTCAGTGTTCCTGTTTGTCTTTTTCCAGATGAACATCATAGCAGGCGGTTTCTACGACGGCCTGATGCTCTACACTCACGCTCTGAATGAGACCATGTCGATGTCTGCCGGCCGGCCTCCAGGCAAAGTGGTCACCAAGAGGATGTGGAATCGAACCTTCCACGGTTAGTGCATTCTCCGCTGCTTTTGTTTGATCGCAGGATGTTGATCGTCTTCTTCTTCTCCTGTAGTAACGCTCTTCAGTTAAAGTTTTTAGGTTTTCTCATGCATTCGTTTTCATGTCTTCAATGCATCCGTGTGCCACCCCTCCTCCACCTGAGCCCACTTTGTTCGTTATTGATTCAGTGAGAGGGGCAATTCAGTTTCATTTTACACTCGGAGGTAAATTAACGCCTAAAAGTGTAACATCTGAAGGGGGAGGAGGTAAAAAAGAACTGTGAAGACGCTGCTCTGAAGAGCTTCCCTCCAGAACGCACCCTGAGGATTGTGACACCCACTCGAATGAAATGACTGCTGACACGGAGGTCAAACTCATTTTGAAATGCTGCTGAGGTTATTATATGTGAGGACTGCGGTTCACAAGGCGATGCTGTCTGTGTCCTGCCCAGCTGCTGTGGGACGGACGACCATTTCAACACTGAAAATAGTGTTGAAATTCATATTTTAGCATTTAAATATGTAGTTGTTTCAGTGTGCTCTTGTAAGTGTGAAGGTACGATATATTTTAACGACCAGTTAACGTATGCCTTTGTGGTTCCACTACATATAATTAAATACAAAGCTTTATTTATTTTTCCCAAATGATTTGCTGTAAGATAAGTGAGGCGCTTTTGGCTGGAAGGGAGCCTGTTCATTTGAGGTTTGGTGCCTTTCAGGTTTGTGCCGGCTGACGACAAATCGACCCATCGACAATTCACGAGAAGTTTGTCCGTTCATGTATTCGGCGTGTTGGAGCAAAATGTATTTATGAAAGTTTTTAAAAAAAATAAAAAATCCTGATCAGTCTGCTGTGGTAATCCACTAGTAACTCTCTAAATATGTGTTTGGCATTATATAATCTCTGCTCCCGGCAGCGTGTTTTCTGTGCGTCTGCACCTTGTGAACATCTGGCTCCTCCGGCTGTCGTTTCTAACTGCTGGGAAGTCACGTTTGAAGAAGGTGGGCGGCTAGCTAGGCTGGAAAAACACCACGGGACGAGATGTTAATGAGCAGAAAGACGATTTAGTTAATTAGTAAGAGACGTCGTTTGCGCCGGTCTGAACAGACTCCATTATTTTATCCTGACAAAAGCTTGTCCGCGCTGCGAGCGACTGTGACGCTGTGGAAATGCTGTTATAACAATCTTAAAGTACTTCTACTTTTAGATAAAGTGATGTTGAACTGTCGACGGTGTTGAGCTGCCACGTGCGCCGGCCGCCCCTCCTGTTTCCCACGCCGTGAGAAGTGAATGTGATCTGATCGTTGTTAGTTATTTGTTAATGTCAGTTTCCTTGACCACCTATAGCCCAGCGGGGCCACCACATGCAGGCCTCCATCCACAGACTTGTTAGCAGAAGAAGGATGGGGGAGGGCAGATGGCTTAGGAGGGGTTGTGTAATGCAGGTAAAATATTCCTATCATTAATAATCATTCAATACAACTTTTATTTTACTTTAACAATCTGGGTCTGAACTGAACAAACAGCTCCAGTTTATGTCGAACTTTAACTCGGGACTCTGAGGTCTCTGATAAACCTGGACCTTGAACCTCGGACCCGACTCTCTCCCTCGCTGTTGGTCTCCTTGTGTTGTATTTCCCTCTTTCGAGAGCTTATCTTAAAGCTCGTATCTGTAGCTGCACCCTGAGCCAATGCAGGTTTTCAAGAATGTGCTCGGTGCGCTCAGCCCTGATATCAGCGACACGGAGAAGGTCTACGGGTTTGTGACCCCGACTGATTCACAGCTGGACTGAGGCCCCGAACATCAACACTGAATCGGGGATTTTAAAAGAAATATAGGGCCCTGTTTTTCAAATGAGGCGGCGCAAAGCGAGTTGTTGGTGTTTTGGTGGAAATCGGGTCTTTAGACTGTGTACGCTGATAGTAGACGTCTCAATATCACGTCGCAACGCCATTCTGGTGCCAACCTGGGGATTTTCGTCAACAAGAGCAAACTAAATACTTGGAGCAAATACAATTTGTAAAAAGTATATACAGTATTTAAAGAACAAACTAAGAAAAATGAGGATGCGTTGTGCGTAACAGTCGGTGGGACTGAAGGAGTCCCGCTCGGCCGCTGCCTCAGGGGACATGAACTGCTTGACATTCTCTTTTTTTTTTTTTTTTAAATGTTATCGTTGTGTCGAGCCTTATTCCTCATCACAATGAGCCCAGCAGCGTTCCTCAGTGAGCGTCCGAATCGCAGGCCGATCTCCGTCGTGTCCTGTGGTGTTTTCATGTGGGTCGGCGAGAAGACCACGGACCTCCCGTGAGACACGGCGTGTATTAAAAGACGCAGAACGGCCTCCGTCGTGTGACCGTTTCCAAATAGGGGGAAAAAAAAAGAAGGATTTCCGGAGAATCTGGGAATTGGCTAACGATGTTCCTGAACCGCTTCATTTGATGAGTTAAGTAAACGCTCCACTGGACATTTGGTCAAATGAACTGACCATTACAAGTTCTGAAAGTGATAATTAAAGAATTTCCACTTGAAACTGACAAACTTCTCTAATTAGACCGAATTCAACTTGATTCAATGTAATATTGTGAGATTCTACAGTGCCAAGGATAAAACAGTGAGGGAAAATTAGTTTTCTTACATTCCCCCAAATAAAGAGCACGAGTTCAGAACAGAACTTCATTCAGAGTTATCAGGACTCACTTCCGTTTGTGTCAGTTTTTCCTCTAAGTGCTGATAATTTAGTTTATGGCAAGCTATTTATGCCAAAGAACATACTGTTACCGTTCTGAGAGTCACTGGATCCTCAGGAAATCTTACCGTCTTTCCCTCCTGAGGTCTTCAGATCTTTTGCAGCAGTGACGCATTAGAAACCGTTGCAGAATCATTTGGCAAGTCCGTCGGCGCCCCGCTTCCCAACGCAGAGGTCTGCGTCTTGTTACAGCGAAGAGTTCCGCAGGGATTAATGCGTCGTCTTTAACCTATCTGTCTTTAAGACGTATCGGTTTATCTTTACGCCGCCGCCCTCTGACCTCTGCCGAGCCCCCCACCCCGCTGTCAGAGGGAATGCCGACGACGTGGAGACGAAAGGGGAGCAGGATTAAAGCGTCGTCCATCACGGTTTGATTCACGAAACGCAAACCAGATGACCTCAGCAGATTCACCAAAGGAAAAGTGAGTCTGTCGCGCTCGGAAAAGCCGCCATTGTACTTCACTGCTCCACTCCGATGGATCAACGTTTAGGAAAAAGGGGGAAAAAATGATTTACCTTGAGTTGTTTGACCTTTTCACATGCACCGTGTCAGTCCTCTTTCACAGTGAAAGCAATCTGATCAGAAAGGTAGGGGGGGAGGAGCGATGCGGTCTCATGCAACGTGTTTTAAAAATGGTTTCTTCCATCTCTCCACGTGGATCTCCTTTCCTCCTCCTCCATCGCCTCCGCTTGCTGATGACCCTTTGACCTTTAACTTCCTCACCGCCGATTCAATAGGACATGTTTTAGGTGCGGTGGCGTTGCTGTTGGCTTAGCACGAAGTTTCTCCGGAAGGTTTTCTCAACGCCGCGATTAAGATGTAGAAATGTGAAACACAAACAGAGCCGGAATGAATCTCGTTCCTCATCTGGCTTTCATTATGCGGACTTCGAGTCCCTTCAGTCCTCAGATTTCTCGGATCGTTGGATGAGCATCGCTGCTGTCGGAGAAAACATTTTTCTGCGTCTCTTTTAGTTTTTTGAAAGACATTTTCTTTTCTAATGCACAGGGAAGAGAATATTGCATGTATCTGGCAGTTTAACCAACAAAACTATAACAGAAAACCACCATATTCTCCCAAGTCTTCTGCCAGACAGTGTTGAGGGTTTTGCATCAGACCTCTGGTTACCATTGTATTAAACCTCGGCTTACAGTGTAGTGTCTTTATATGTCAGCGTGTTGAGAGGAAATCCTTTTTTTTGTTTGTTGTGTTGTTGTTGCCGTAGGGCGGAGTAGAAAAGATGGCCCCAGGCCGAGCCGTAAAACACAGAAGCCGACGTGAAATGTGGCCGTCGTACTGAAATCCTGAGCCGATGGCTTCAGGTCACTGACGCTGGAAAAGACACATCAGTTTGTCTGGCTTCTTGGCGGCAAGCAGCTGTTTTCTCTTCGGGAACCTGGAGAGGAAGCAGAGCGGGGGGGGGGAGAAAACGCTCCCCGTCTCGGCCCTGCGGGCGACAGAGAGACGAGATCGGCTCGGCTCTCTGCCTCTGGCCTCCCTGGAAGCACGTTTCCGTTCGCTGCAGCAGGAGATGTCACAGGAATAGTTTCCACTTCAGCCTGATGCGGTGGCTTAGGGTTGCGCTCCAGGGTCTGTTTAATAGGATGCAGGTGGGGAGGCACGTGGCGCTGTTTGAGTGCTCTCGGTGCATTTGGACTGTTACTGCTGTAAACGTATCTCAGCCAAGCAGAACTGAGAAGTAGAAGTCCTGCCGTGATTTTGGACGATGATGATGATGATGATGAATTCAGGTGAAAATTTATTTTTTTTAAAAAATGAATCTCGGTGTCTTTTGGTGAATTGGTAAAAAGAATGAGATTATGAAGTTTACATACTGAATGAGTCGGTTCTTTTCCTACGAGGAGCGCTGCAGCCGCGGTACGGCCGCATAGTCCCTTGACTATTACGCAGGAATGAGAGAATAGTTCCTCGCCATGTCGGTGTAGAAGATCGCAACTTTTCATTTTCAGCTGTTCTTAGCACACGATGTAACTACAGAGGAGTCTAGTTTTAAATGCTAACGGTCTAATCCGATTCAATTATGTATGCTAAGCTATGCTAAGAGTGCTGCCGCCAGATACAAAGATCGGCTAAATGGATTCAAAAACGGTAAAACTCAACTATTTAACACTAGGGGACTTGGAAAATGAATCTATTTTTTTTTTTTTTTAAATGCAGTGTTCCTTTAAATGAATTGGTTATGGACATGTCTGCAGCCAGTTTTGAGGTCTCCACTGAAAGTCCTGGACATGTGGAGCACTGAAACTGAACTGAAACCAACGGCTGCCCGCACGGGAGGAAATCAATATATAAACTTGTGCTCTGGAAGGGTCAGCAGTCATGTGAAGTCGACACGATATTCAGTTAATGAGATGGGAAAAACCCACCAGCAGAGTTCTTCTAGATTCTCTAAGTTTCATGTCCTGTTTCAGTGATCTTGTCTTTGGGGAGTGTGCTGATATCAGCTGTTATTGTATGAAGGGAGGTTTCTGTGCGTCAGAGGTGGGTTCAGCCTGCAGAGCCAGTTGATGAATGACACGAAACTCCACCAACTTCCTCTGTTGCAACCTCTCCAGAACACGCACAAAAACTCAAAGTACACGTCAAACAAACCCTTCCCAAAGATGGTTTGTGTCAGTTTAGGTCGTGTTCGTTTTTCTGGTAACTTTGGTTTTGATGAGTTATTTGATGCTATATATAAAGGGGGTTTCACGTCATGATTGGCAGCTGAGGCCGGGTGTGTGGGCGGGACCTCGATACCGCCGCTCCAACCCCGATCAGTACTGCGCAGACTCCAAATGAACGTCACCAGCACAGGACGGCTGCTGCTGTATCCGGGATACTTTGGCCTCACTTTAGTCCAGCGGGAGGAAGTGGGGACGCCGCGGCCATCTTTGTATGCCATCTGTGGTCAGAGGTCATCGGTGTTGAGGAGGACGTGGGACACGACGAGTCGACGTCATTGAAGAGCTCCAGTCGACGCTCAGACGTCGGGAACCCATGTGTGGTTGGTTGGTTTCATGTGTTAATGTGAGGAGGGTCCCGGTCTCCTCGCCGCTCCGCGCAGATCTGATGTTCCCATTTGCTGTTACTTTCTGTCTCGTCAGCGGACGATTTGAAGACGCGAGTCTTCACGTACGTCATGGTTTCTTCCCTAAGTCTCTTTCAGTTGCACTTTTCTTTTATCCATACACCAACTACCTCAGCCAAAAGAGTTTTTCCTTTTTTAATTTTCGGCGTTTCCACTCCGTTTTTTTTCTTTTCTTTTCTTTTCTTTTTTTTTAAAGGTTAGGCGGGATTAAGACTGGTGACGTCGTCATCTTGTTCCAGAACCAGAAAAATGGCCCCAAACATGTTGTGTGGATGAGCTGGACGCCACCATAACGGGTTTTTAAAAATTTTTTATTTGACTTTTAGAAATAGAAATAATCGACACATTATTCCTTCGATCGATGTGGAAAAAAACACGTCAGCAGCTCCCCAGAGGTCGAACCCCTCGTGACCTTTCCTCGAGTGCCATCGTGCCATTTGTTGTGGGAGTGCTGAAACTCCCAAGTGGTCGCAAGCTGCCGCGCTCTCTAACAGTTTAATGACTTTGTGCCAAGCAACGCCTTGTTTCTGGCTGTAGCTGCATAATTGGACGAAGTGTCATGCAAAGTAGGAACCCCAGAGTCGGCAGTAATGAGATTTTCCTCCACACACGAAAAAGACTAAACTCGCCAGTGTTCGCTTCGCGGCATATTTGGCCCTCTTTTGCATAACGCTAATGCGTCACCTGCAACCCCGCACACCTAGGGAGTCCTCATCAGGATGAACTTCTCCTTGGGCAGCGCTGCTTTCACCGTTGTTTTACTCCCATTCAGTTATAAAAAAAATCAACAACAAGGGATTCTACGCATCACTGATCAGTTTGCAGATATAAGATCGAGGCTCACGGATCAAGTTTAATCACATTACTTCCTGTATTTCGTCCATAGATAAAGCTCATTTTAGTGATGATAGAGATGAGGACCTCAGTGGAAATCTTGGAAAAATCTGTTTTGGTCACGTTTTATTTTATCTTTGTTTTTAAGCAAGTGCAGCATGTCTTCTGTCATTATAATCAAATGAATTTATCGTCACTTTTTTTTGTGGCTTTATATAAGAAATAATACAGTGTATAAAGTATATGAATTCAAGTGGTAAAAATGTACTGGACTCATGTGACGCACATAAAAAGAAGCCACCGATAGCAAAGCGAACAAATAAAGTAGCAGTGAGGTCCATGGAGCAAAGGAGGGAATGAAGCTCAACATACACGTCAGTTTAGAGAATGTAAGTCCATAAACACGAGTTGTACCGCAGGGTCGGGTGTGTGCACGCAGCGTATTTGTTCTGCTCTTCATTTCTTTCCGTCCCGCTTCAAAGCGTCCTCGCCACCTCTTTGTTTTTCCACCCATCCGTCCTCCATTAGTGCCTCGGCTGTCGCCGCTCCGTGGGACCTCGGGGTTCGAGGGGCAGCCGCCAACGCAAACTGGAGGGAAGCACGCAGTCTCTTAAAAACCAACGTCCAGAGTCACTTTGCCTGTGTATTCATGGCCCCTAGAGATTGCTTTTACGGATTCACCATTTTCAAATAACTTCCAAGACGTTTCCTGGGGGGAAAAAAATCTACATTTGCTGTAATTCTAGGGGAACATGGAGATGGTTTTCAATCCGTGAACTTCCAGCTAATCATTTCCAGTCGGTTGAGAGTCTTTTAGTCGGTGAAAATGTGCATTCAAACATATAAAGAATAAAGTTTGCAATAATCAATAACATTGAATCAGTACTGGAGCTTTTCGTTCCTATTCTCCCGATTGGCTAGTTAGAATAAAGGCACCCTGTGGAGGTTTCGATCCCTAGCAGTTTGGTTTGTCTCGAGCGCGTCCAGCCCATGGTGTCGCCCTGTTCCACCGATATACAGGCGGTGGCAACGCGCCGACAAACGCAAATCCAAAAAATATCCGATCTTGCAATACAATATACTCTTGTAGTGACTACAGCTTAAAGTGGTCATCGTTTGCCTTTTGGGCTTTTTCCCCTTTGCCTTTTATCGTGTTCCATGTATTTGTTTGTGCATGTAACAGGTTTGCAAAGTGAAAAGGTCCTCTCCCGCAGACAACGCCGCTCCTGAACTGCCCGAAAACTGCTCGGTTGAAGTCCAGCCTTTACTTCCGTAACGTGTCTACGTCATCATAATGCACCGATCGAGCGGTTTCCACAAGTTTACACCTAAATACGAAGCGAAAAGAACGTTGGACACGCTGTTACTGTGACGCAGAGACGGCGCGCACTTAAAACGTTACGTAAGAAAATGAATAACCTCCCGCTGCGAAACGACGTCTCCAGTCTCGGTGGTGAAGCTGGTTCGTTTCGGGGTCCGACTCGGCTGAACCGGAGCCACAGTTACCGGCTGAAGCCGCGTTGTTTTGCATCCCACTACCTTGCTCGTCAGATCCGGCCTACTCTGCTTCTGATTGGCTAGTAGTCCATACCTAGGTACTGCACATGTACTGAAACGGGAAATGAAGTGCATGTAACGTACGAGTCAGTATCATTGGTTTGGTTCTGTTGAGGTTTAATCATTTGTGTGAGTGAACTTTTTTAACTTGTCAAAGTTGCACACCTTTTTACTTGAATGTCTCCTTGACGTTGTTATCGAGATAAAGTCTGAATCTTATCCGAGACCAGATCCACCCTCTGCCGGCATTTCAATTACCGTCCTTCACTTTCCGTCTCCTCTTGTCATTTCTTGTCATGTCTTTTCCATCACCTGCTCTCGCTGTCTCATTCCTGTCATTCTCCCTTCTCTCCTCGTCTCGTTGTCAGAAGCCAGTGTGAGACGGCGGAGGAGAGACCCCCCCCCCCAAACAAAAAAATAGCCTGGAAATGCAATCTTGTGAAACCAGATCCTCCTGTCTCCTCCTGCCTTTCAGCCGGCGCTCTTGTCCTTGTTCCTCGTCCGCCCGGCTGCCTGTCTCTCGTTGCTCCACTGTGGACATCCACCACACAGCCTCGGTCGGCCTCCCCGCGGCCCCGCCACGTCTCTGTAACACCTGCGAGGGAGGCGGCGTAACAGGGGCTCCGCTCTGCGCTGAGGATAACCGTTTAAACGCGTTTCCATCTGGCGGACAAGACAGATTGACTTTTGAAAAGACTGCTGAAGCTGAAATGCAAATATGGATCCAACAGTTTTTTGGATCAAACCCATCTGTCAATAATATTTTCCATTAATCCGTTAATTAAGTCTATGAAATGTCAGCTAATGGAGAGAAATGCCACAATCACAACTCCCCCATGTCAAAACTATATTGAAGTTATTGTCTTACTTCGATTTGGGGTGTAATTATGGTCTAATTGGGAACTGCGGTTCCCGTAATGCTTTGGGAGATGTAAACAGGAAGTATTATGTTGCCACGGAGTGTGTTAGCTGTGGGCTATAACGTCTTTAGCCTATATGTGTTGACGTTTCGGCCAGTTGTCCCCATGTAACGAGCTGCCAGCAGCTCCAGTCTGCAGTGCTCCCACGGATGGATCACTGTGACGCTGAAGGGAACTTAGAAACAGGGCGGTTCTCAGGCAGGTTCTGCATCTTTTGCCTGCTCTAAAGATTCACGATGGACCTCAGAGATAAAGATATCATCGCAGTCTAAAAATGTGTGTACCACGTCAGCGTGTTCAGATTGGAGGTATGACTCAGAGGAAGAGCTCAGATTTTGAATGTGAATTGCGGCATTTAGACACTAAGGGTTTTAAAGTACCTTTAATTGCCTTTCACCTCATGCAGTGTCTTTGCCTCACATGATGTCTCCTCCTCTGCGTTCCCCGTTCAACTCTCCCATCGTGAGGCCTCACAAACAGGTACATCTCTGCAAGAACCCACCAAGGAAAATCAAATCCAGCAGACAGCAGCTCCTGTAAATGCAAATGTTTTTCTTCTTCTTAGAGCGCCGGTAAATAATTCAGAAGCGTCCGAAAAACCCCCAACAACACGGCTGCCTCGTGTTTCTGGATCTCACACACACACAGGTTTTTATTATTCTGAACGTCTCTGTGCCATTTTTAGATCTCAATAGCACACCTCCACCTTTCACACGAGCTGCTTCTCTGCCCCGGCAACAGGTGCGCTCTGCCATCTCGAGGTCTTCTCTTTCTAACTGCAGACATCCGCCGGCGTCACGCTTCCGTCGTCGTTACTTTCCTCCCCTGCTCAGCGGCGGTTTGTTGTCTGGCTTCATTTGTCATAAATTCAAGCTGATTAAGATCATGATGGATGGATGGATGGATATTAAGAAGTCACACATTGTCAGGGTGTTTTATCAAGATCACTGTAAATGTTCGCTTTTGTTTATGTTCAAGTCCAGTGTCGATTACGCTTTATTCTGAAGGGCCCATTATGATCACACCTTCTCACTTTAACACAAAATGCATGCCTTTTTTTTACTGCTCTTTAAAAACTGCAACTAAAAGCAAGCTGTATAGCCACCATCTCGAACGGAATGGCTTCTCGGAACACAGTCCTTTCCTTCATGTATCCGTACCTAACTTTTACATTTTAAGAATCTATTTTACAATTTTACAATTTTCTATCGCAAAACTCTTCAAGTAACGTTGCTGGTCACAAACTGTCTGTGACTCGGTCCACTTGATCGCTGTCAGCTGGGGGGAGGGGAGGGCATGGCGCTAACTTTGGTGACCCTCTGACTTTTCAGCATAACAACTCTAACATTGTTCGACTGAGTGGACTAAATTTTGATGCGGCGGAATCAGAGAAAATCTTTTTTTGTATTCCAGACATTTTTCCTCCATGTTAAAACCCGCAGCATACATTACCCACAGTGCAACTCGCCTGCCAACAATTGGGTTGGACAGTGGGGTGTGCTAGTAGCGCCTAATGTAGCCTTCATTTTCAAACTTCAGCCCCATCCGACGCTGATTTCTCAGCCTTCACACAGCGCCCACACGGCGTAGCACTCGCCTGCCCCTGGAAGACTGCTGCACTTCCCCTTTTACTTAGCTAGGCTGAGGACCGTGACTTTTGGGAGCTTCTGCAGCCGAAGGCCGCCCCACTTCCACTAGCTTTCATTGTTTGGTGTCGTTCATTGAGTTGTTGCTTAGGTTTTTAGCCTAAGGAAGTGAGAAATTCTTCTCCTTGAATGTGTTGATTTCTAATGGCGAGGCGCTCACGTTTGGCCGTCTAGTACACTAGTAGGTCCTCCTTTACTTCGATTGTGGACAAAGATCCCGGGAACTTGTTGATCTTCTTCTAAGATAAATAAACTAACGTTCTGTCCGAGGCTAATCCGAGGCGCACGTCTCTTATCGGACGCGTATTTTGGAGATGTGTTCCTTTAACTAATAGTTGTGAATCTCGGTCATGTAATATGTAAATCATCAGCCGGGGCGGCTGTTGTCTCTTCATGTCCGTAACCTCCCTCCGGCCAAACCTCCACTGGCTGTTTCCAGGATCGCTGCCAAGTTTTCAGTCGCACTAAAACAAACACTTGAAACCCGTTTGGGTCGCTCCCCGAGAGGGGCTCCAGCGGGGATTCCGTCATCTGCCTGAAATGCAAGAACCATTTCTCTCTGCGGACATGGACACTTGGAGGGGTTGCCAGAGTGTCATTCACTCCTCCTGGCTGCCGTAGATTAGCCCATAACTGTGTGTGTGTGTGTGTGTGTGTGTGTGTGTGTGTGTGTGATGAAAGAGCACAGACGTTATAATGAGACATGTCAGCCTTTTCTAATCTTTGATTTATAAGCAGTGGGGCCGGGTAAACCTTGGATGAGGCGATCCTTGTTACTAGGCAACAGGTTTCGGCTTTCAGGACCGAAACGGTCTCCTGTACCAGGTCTGTTTGGAAAGTGAATTGTATAAAAACGGAGCCAGCAGGGATCAACAGGTTCTGCAGATGTTGGGAAAGAAACCAACAACTGTCAGGTCAGCACAGACACGATTTCCACGGCGTGTTGAGTTACTCTTTAACCTGCCCGATGCCGTCAAACCGTCTCCACCAGCATCACGAACCTGCAGGAGAAAACACAAGCGGCCTGGGTTGACCCATGGCTGGTCTCGTAGCTCTGTCCTCACGCGTTTGCGGAGGCTCGCGTTACAAACGCCAGTATAACCCTTCAAGCAGAGCATCATCTTTGTGTAAAGCATAAAGTCTGAGAAGGAAGAACTGACAGCACGCTGCATACAGGCATGAAAATGAGTGAGCCATCATCTGTTACCACACAGCTGATAAATGAGCTGCAGACAACAGCTGGAAAAACAGAACATGTCAGTAAAACAACTCTGAACAATATTTAAACCGTGCTAAAGTGCTTCCAGTGGCCATATAGGCCGGGACTTGTTAGGATTCATCCTCTGGGAACCACGAATAACTCCGATTTCACGGCGGTGTGACCAGCAAACGTTGAGACGTCGTGTTGTTTAAGGGGTTTTTTAATTGCCATTAACGAACCTGTGGATAAAATGTGGAAAAGAAAAATCCCTCCACACCAAACTCTTTCTTGGCGAGCGAGCGTATCCCTCCGCCCGGTCTCTGGCTGTAGCGCAGGCTGCCCGCTTCCGTCTGTGAGCGCAGGTTTTCAGACCCACTCGCTGCAGGAAACCGTCCTCTCAGGGTCTTTCCTCCGTGGCTATGAAAGTGTAAAGAGTTTAAATGAATTTGAATTTTCGGTTTTGCGACTACAGACCTCCACGGGGCCGTTTCTGAGTGGAGTAGTGAGAACCAGAGACTCCAAATTCTATTCTAAACCCGCCGTGTTGCTCCACGTCACGCTCAGCATACACACTGCGATGGACGAGGGACACCGCGTGATCACATTTACAGGGAAATCAAATCTGCGCTTGGTTCCAGCTTCCTGGAGCCTCCTCTGCTTCTTCTCTGGCTGCCGCCTCCACGCAGGAGCTGATCATAATAATACCTTAATAAGAGGGGGATGGGCCGCAGCATACACGTTATATTTAGGGAAGGGAGGGTGTGTGCGGGCGGGCGGGGAGGGAGGGATGGTACGAAGATTTCACCGGCGATAATATCCATGACAAATAAGTCACGGGAGGAAGGAGGCGGGCTGACTGCAAACAGCATGAATAGAGGGGAGATCAGATTACAGCTCTCTCGCTCTGCTGCTTCCGCTCCATTAACTAATGGACGGCCACGTCTCGCCGTGTGTGATGGATTGGGAATATTGCAACAGATGGGTTTGCTGTGTTCATCAGCTTCAGTCAGACCGTCCTCGAGAGGCAGCATGGCGGCATTCGTCCTCTTCGTCCACGTGCTGGAAACGACCCGCGTTTGGCTTCAACGCACAGGAGCGTCCGCTGGGCCATGTGAATTATGGCTGTTGCCATCTTCACAAATCCGCCCTTAGTTCTTGTGAGGCTGCGGCCTCTAGCACCGTGGTAATTATTATCACGGGAGCAAAGGAGGCAGTCAGGTCAGGGAGGGCTGAAGTCCGCGTTAGGAGGCGGACAGGACGGGAGGCCGGGGCTCGTGTCCCCGCGTGACACCAGGTCACCACTGTTAGATGTGTTACTGAAGGGGAAAATATTACTGAGCTTTCTTTTTAAAGAGTCACCTAACACCAGGCAGAGAAGCGTGTTGCTGCCCTCTCCGGGTTAAACATTTCAAGCCTGGTTCACCTCGGACCCAGAGCTGCCCCGCTGACGCTCAGCAAAGACACGATTTCCACGGCGTGTTGAGTTACTCTTTAACCTGCCCGATGCCGTCAAACCGTCTCCGCCAGCATCACGCACCTGCAGGAGACAACTCAAGCGGCCAGAGTTGCCCAATCGCAGGTCTCGTAGCTCTGTCCTCACGCGTTTGAGCAGGCTCGCATTAAAAACGCCAGTGGAACCCTTTAAGCAGAGCATCATTATGTGAATATGTTTGGGAAATGGGTCCACACTGTTTCACACGCGGAACAAACAAACGCTACACGTCCTGACCTCACACAATCACCGCAGTCCCTCCCTTATGGTCTGCACCGGGACAAGGGGGCCTACTTGGACCCAAACAGTTTATAGTGTTATTGTGTTGTAGTTTTCAAGCTGCACTTTCTTGTAAAGAACCCGTTTTTTTGTTGCCGTTGGTTTTCACGTGATAACTAACGGGCGGAAACAAGCAAGTGTTTTTGTAACGGTCTGGGAGGAAAACACCTACCTGTGCACGGACAAACACCGTCATTTAGTCGTTTCTTTTGAAGGACTCTGCCGCAGTCAGGCTTTTTCGGATTTTTTTACGACATGCAGAGAAATCCCTCTCAGCGTCAGCTGACTGTTGCCTCTCATTTATGTACAAATCGTTCCTTTTATCAGCCTTCAAACTGCGTCACCATCGGACCGAGCCGCGCTCCTGAACCCACCGCCGCAATCCACCCGCACTTCCTGTTGAAAGGTATTCTGCTTGTGCTGAACTGCAATTAGCGAGGGCATTATCGCGCGCAGCCCGGAGCCAATTTTCATCACGGCTTCTTTATGTTCTTGCAGCTGCTCCGATTGTTCTCGTCGCTGAGCCCCGACCGCGGGAGCCGGCTCTGCTTCACGCCCGAGAAAGTGCCGGTCCCACTGCCCGCCTCTGACAGGAGGCTCAGTTCTGTTCAATTAGCTGTGGAAGTCAGTACTCGGGGAGCAGCCAATCTGTAGCGTGAGATGTGCAAATGCAGAACACGATTTCAGAGGCCGGTGAGTATAGGCAGCGTTTTCAGCAGGGTTTGCTCTGCTCTCCTTCCTCCGGAGCTGCTTGTCTTCAGTTTTGGCAGCTTGAATCTGTCACACGGAAAGCGGCAACTGAGAGGTTAACGGATAGGCTCCCACTTTTTACAAATCTGCCCCAAAACAACAGCCCTGTTGTGCATTCAAACAGGTTTTGCTTGCTGTAACCCTTCCTCCTGGCCGGCCACACTGGCCGGGTAACAGACCCCTTCCTGAAGCGACTTTCAACGGAAGTGATTGGGGATGGAGTCCACAGTCCTAAAATTCCAGGGTTCATCTGGTGACAATGTGAGGCCTCGGCAATCTGAGCTAAGCGAGTACAGTACAAAACCCCCTCCTCTTGTTTCCCTGTTTGCTTCTGAGACGTGAACTCATATTATCATCAGATAAACTATAAAGACATCACAGCAGATTTAGTGTCCGTGTGGGCACCTGGCTGTTGTTTTAAGACAGACTTGGAAAGACTGCGAACCTTTTTCCTTTCGAATCCCTTGGTTTGAGCTGGCAGCGACGCCTCGTCCTGTTTCTAAGTGACGTCCATTTCACACGGACTTTGCAGCTTAAACCTTTTTATGCGTCGTATCAATAACTGAAGCGGTTCAACGTTCGGAGATGTGACTCAGGACCTCAAGTGGCTTGTGAAAAAACAAAAGAAAACATTTCAGTGTGTCAGATTCTAACAGCACTAAATATCTGTTGCTTTTGCTGAGTTAAAAAAAAAAAATGTATTCGGGGTCCAGACGACAGAATTCCTGGATTTTCTCTGTTGAAAAAGGAAAATGACTTCTGTTGTCATGAACACTCGGACCAGGATCAGTTGATAGCGTTAGACGGTGCCTGTACAGGTCATCTAGTGACTCTGGAGCAGGAGAAGGAAACACAAAGCCACTGTGTGTTTTCCTACTCCCACCAAAGGCAGCTCTTCTGTTTCTGGTAATTCTCCGACCCTCAAAATATATCCGAATATATGCAAATACATTTTAGTCGGGGTTGATCCACATGCTTGTGATCTACTAAGACTGGACTGCATCCAACCCACTGAGAACCGCAGGCCTTTCTGAAGCCAACCACAAACACTTCACGCCCCCTGAAGTCTTTGCTTTCAAAAACGGCTTCTTTTTAAACAAAAAATGTTTAAAAAGAAGAAAGTGGACAAAACGTGCTGCAGGTGCAGATAACTGAATGTCATTACATCCCCGTTTATTCCTCTCTCTCTCTCTCTCTCTCTCTCTCTCTCTCTCTCTCTGTTCACCGGTGAAAGCAAAAGTCAAAGATTCATTTTTTTTCCTGGAAAGCAACGCATCGATAAACACACAAAGCTCACGCGGGTCAATGAAAACGCCGTCACATGGTTCACTGTGCGCTTGTGTGGTCAAGCTTTATTTATGGCTCGCACAGCCGTGACCTTTCGGCGGGCAGGAGCCCCCCTGTCCAATCAGCAGGTCTCTAAATGTCATCGTCCGACTTAAAGACACCTGACCGCCTTGGGTGGACTGTGTGCAGCCCTCTGCATGCTACACACACACACACACACACACACACAAATATCGAAGTAGAACTATTGAGTTGAAAACAGTTCAAACTGTTCAGGCGAACTATGAGGTTCCAGTTCTTGCATGTGGAACCTTGTTTAAGGACGCCTTCAAATCCAAATATATTACGTGTGCTGGGAAGTTTATGTAGAAACTATAAATCCATGTGAGAATAACTTACGTATTTAAGCCCCACAAAACAAGTATTTAAAATGTTTAATATTTTCAGACATTCTTGGCTGTTAAACGTGTTTTTTTTTTTTTTTTTTCCTTCCATGCGTGACAGGTGTTGGTTCCAGTTATTTAAGCCCACTATGAACAATGCTTCATATTTATTTAGTTCCTGAGACAAATCAAAACCAAAGCCAGATTCAAAATCCGATACTTTCTTGCCATTGTCAGCGTAGCGAATGGGAACACGAGCGTCATATAGAACAAAACGAGAAGCACGGAGATACCTCCCGTCCTCGCACGACGCGGCCTCGCCGAGGAAATAAAGCGAGTGGTAAGGCCATAAAAAGGACCAAACCATAAAACCTTTGTGCACAGTAAAAGGATCAAATAAACACACAGACCCCGCATTTCCATAGAGCTGCTATCTGCGCCATAAACCAGCTCTGGCGTGAGTAGTTGTCTACAAGCGGCTTCGCTGTGGACGAGAGTGATATCATTTGTGTTGGCTCACTTTATCTCATCTTATTCCCACACTACAACGATGGACAACAATAATAAATCGGTCATCGTATTCCACGGCGATACCCAACGTCTGTAAAATATTACCCGGTTGCTTCTGTTGTTTCCTTCACGTGTTCATGCTGGACCTCTCTGACCGATCACTGCGTGCGCTCTCCTGATCCCTAATTGCCTTGTTTCTATGGAGATGAGTCGCCTGGGTCCTAATAGCCACCCACCCCCGCTCCCCCTGTACCCAACACACACACACACACACACATGCACAAGATGCACACACTGCCTAACTGCTAATTGGCTGTAATTAACCTCTGATGGGCGTCCACAAATCAGAGAGGCGCTGCCCCCCCCCCCCCTTTCCTATCCCTTTAATGTCAGATTGTATAGCAAGTTCTGGAAATGTTTGATCAAAAAAACTAAAACAAAGATGTCATTTGCTAACTTTTGGTCAGATTCTTCATTCAGAGACTTCGATAAAAGCAAACAGACGCAGATTCAACCGATGCGCCTCGTGCTGTCGGTGGGATGGGAGTCCTGCGCGTCTTAAAATACATTCAGTATCATACAGTGGTGCAGAGCAAGTAATCAGGTCTTTACTTAAGTAATGACAATACTCTGTTTCAAGTAAAAGTCCTGCATTGAAATGTTACTTAAGTAATCAGGAAAATGTACTTACAGTATTAAAAGAAAAATGTCCCCTGCGTTCTACTGTTCTACACAACGCTCATAACGTTGGCTCTGTACGCCACCGCAGTGTTTTTCATATGTCAAATGAAACATTCTTTCAGCTTTAATTCAAGATGTGGAACAAACACATCGTATGGCACGTTCAAGAATTGCAACCATTTTTTTATAGACAGCCCCCTATTTTTAGGGGTTCAAAAGCAGTTGGGCAAATTAACATAATCATGGATAAAACGTTAATTTTGAATACTTAGTCGAGAATCCTTTGCAGGCAGTGACGGCCCGACGTCTGGAACCCGTGGACATCAGCGTCCTTTTGTGACGCCCGGCCTTCACTGCAGCTGTCTTCAGTGTCTGTTCGTGGGTCTCGCTGTCTTTAGTTGTGCCTTCCGAAGGTGAAAAGCATGCTCGCTCGGGTTGAGATCAGGTGAATTCACGCGGCCGCTTCGGTCTTACCGTCAACGAGCAGTCCTGACCCGGTGCCATCGGAGGCCATGCACGCCCATGCCGACACACTGCCTCCACCGCGTTTCACGCATGACGTGGTGTGCTTCGGATCATGAGCCGCTCCAAGCCTTCGCCATGCTTTTTTCCCCCCTTCCCATCGTTCTGGTACAGTTTCATCTGTCCAAAGAATGCTGTTCCAGGACTGGGCGGGCTCTTGAAGTCGAATCTTTAAGCCTTTCTATGTGGTGAACCCTCTGCGTTTGCTCTTGTGAAGTCTTCCCTTTATGGTGGCCTTGTCATAATGCTATGCCTTGTCTTCCGTGGACGTCCAGCTCACCAGTGCTTTCAACCTTTCTCGGACTCTCCCAAAGTGTTGGTTTGGCCTCCCCTAATGTTGTTTTGGCAGCCTAAGGATGGCCTGTCTCGCTTGCATTGAGAGCTCCTATGACCACATGTTGTGGGTTCACAGCAGCAAACTCCAGACCTTTAACCTGCTTAACTGATAAAGACGTAACGAAGGAATAGCCCACACCTGTCCCCGAAAGAGCTTTTGAGTCAAATGTCCAATTACTTTTGGTCCCTTGGAAAAAGAGGTGGCTACATATTAAAGAGCTGTAATTCCTAAACTCTTCCTCCAATGAAAGCTGAGGGTCTGCCCTTTAAGCCCACACTCATTACATAACTGTAACCTGGATATGTTTGGGTAAACAGCTAAAATAACACACTGTGGCAGTGTCCAAATGTACAGTACATGGCCGCGACAGTATATTCTATCATCGGGTTATTATTAACCATGCGTTCGCTCCTTTTGTATCGCACTGCGGCTAATGATTGCTTATGGATTCATCTGCTGATTTATTTTCTCCGTTTAATCGCGTAAAGTAATTAAAAGGAAAAGCAGTAAATCTTCACATCTGTGGAGCCGGAAGCATGGAATGTTTTTACTAATGAAAAATGACTCAAACGACCAAAACAGTCGCCAATTAATTTTCTTCCCGCCGACCGATCGCCTCAGCTGTACTCGTATAAACTCTTGGGGAGTTTGATTTGTAACAAAACATCAGATTTGATAAGATCTTTGTATGTTTTGTGTGTAAATGCTTGACCACTCTACCCCTGCTGTTGCTAAATGCAATTTCCCCACTGCGGAACAAATAAAGGCTTAACTAACTAACTTACTTACTTACTTAAAGATCTTAATTAGTGAAGTGAATACTAACTAAATCGCTCAGCTAAATGTAGTGAAGTAAAAAGTACAATGTTTCCCTCTTAGATGTCGTGGGGTAGAAGTAGAAAGTGGCAGAAAAGAAGTAAAGTAGTAAGACTCAAGACTCAAGTAAAGTACAAGTACCTCAAATTTGTACTCAAGTAGTAAGTGTGACTGTACTGTTACATTTCATCGTTTTATTTTTCAGAGAAAAGGGTGATTTCTGAAGATGAACCTCGTCTCCAAACTTGTGTTTTAGTGCGTTTTGTTTCTACTCTCTCTCCCGCTGCCTCCCTCTGTCTTGCTCTGGTAACATGTGAAGCAGCTCGTGGATTCATTTGGATCTCTCTTCTTATCTGCCTCTCTCGCTCTTCAATTTGTTTTTGTTTTTTAAACCTATGCTTCCTTTGTGCCATGCGCAGCGGTGCGCAGAGTGACGCAACGAAAATCAGATCCTAAGCTGACAAATGGCTGCTCCGAACTTTCATGTCTCGTGCACGGATTTGCATCGTGTGAGTTTTAGATCAAGGAAAACCAGACGAGCAAAAATTCAAACGCACCACCTTCAAGACTCAGCTGAGGGGTCGTAGTGACCGCCACATCTCAACAGAAGCGCGTGTCACTGAGTAGAACACTGTATTTTCTCATTGAGCCTGTCAACATGAGCTGTTAGAGCTGATAGTCAGGGCTGCTGCCCACGCTGCTACACCGGGGGCACTTCTGCAGTCACCGGGGGGGGGTATATATTCTAGTTCAGACATGTTTTTAACTGACATTGACAGCTGAGTAAACTGTCAATGATGTTTTAAATTCAGTTTCGTCATTCTGGTTGCTCAGGAGTAACAGGACTGGTCCACCTGGACGAGAACGGAGACCGAGAGACGGACTTCGCTCTGTGGGACATGATCGACACCAACACCAGCGCCTTCCAGGTGAACACACACACACACACACACACACACACACAGAGACAGAAGCAGGCAGGATGAATGCGGGTGACGAAAATGAAGGATTGCAGCAAATCTTATCTCCTGCAGCGACAAACATTCACCACTAACAGTCCAGGGAAGCAGGATAATTTAGCATTATAGTAAAAATGTATTAAAACGTTTGATAACTAAAGATATCTGTGCATTGCATTTTGGTATTGTGGCTCTTAAATTTAAGCCCCATTCAGTCAGGATTTATGTCTGTAGGGCGGGTGGAGTGATTTTAAACGTTACATGAGCTGGTCAGCGTGCGGCGTGCATGTGGGTCCATACCCACTGCTCCGTTTATAATTTATTAAGCATGTCTTGGTGCTTAATGATCCTGATTCACAGAGCTTTTTCACACTTGATACTGGGGCATGTCTTGGCAGGAAACGCACAGGTGGAACTAATTAACCTTATAATCAAGGCCATGAGGGACAACTGGGTCACCGGTGAAACATCCTCGCGCCGGGTCGGGGCGTGAAGCACGCCACCGAGCCCCCTCACGCATGACAGTGGTGGAAGGAAACTAAGTTCATGTACTTAAGTAAAGTACAAGTACCTCTAAATGATACTTGAGTATTTCCATTTTATGCTGCTTTCGACTTCTACTCCGCTACATCTCGAGGTGAAGATCGAAGTTTTACGTGCAAAATATTTGCGCAGTTATATAAAATGTGATGCATTATAGATCCATTTTTACAGATTAAACCACCCAGCTGTATAAAAAAGTAGTTCAAATTAGCTTAATGTTGACCAGCTACAACATAAAATGCATGATAATAACATAACGTCACACTGACGGGGCTTCTGCTGCCTAATGAGTACTTTTACTTTAAATTCTTCTGCACTTCTACTTAAGTAAGATTTGAAAGGCAAGACTCTTACTTGAACAGCTGAGTGGAATCTGTAGTTTTCTGTAGAAAAAGCGCACGTGTATCAGGAAATGTGAAGTCACAGAGAAAAATGCTTAAGGAGTTGCAAACTTGTAGAAATGTTTCTCTCTCCCACAACCAGCAGTTCCACCTTCTCAAATTCTCCGCTGCAGCTGCCCAGGTCCTCCGCTACGGATCACGAGTGAAGGCACCGGGGCGCTGCCAGCTCTGCTGCAGTGAATACGGTGCAAAGCACGTGAAGTCATGGGCACAATGTGCACATCCGCAAGGCAGTATGTGTGAATTATGCTTGACTCCAACGGTTCACTCGTAGTCCTTGAGAATGAACGTTTCCCATCGCTCAGCACTCTGACAAAAAGTAAATCCAAATGACCTGAGATGCGGTGCAAAGCGAGAGCGAGCAGAACTTGTCGTTTGACAGTGTGGAAAAGCCGCATTGGAGACTCGCAGCAGCAGATTCAAGCAGCTGGAGTTGCTGACTTGTGTTTGTTTTAGAAAAATAACCACGAAACAATATTCTACAGGTGTGCAACTCTCATTGCGTGAAGTCACATACTGCCTTGCGGATGTGCACATTGTGCCCGTGACTTCACGTGCTTTGCACCGTATTCACTGCAGCAGAGCTGGCAGCGCACCGGTGCCTTCACTCGTGATCCGTAGCGGAGGACCTGGGCAGCTGCAGCGGAGAATTTGAGAAGGTGGAACTGCTGGTTGTGGGAGAGAAAGAAAATGTCCACAGGTTTGCGACGCCTAAACCATATTTCTCTGTGATTTACTGACACACGCACGCACGTGTGACTATTTTCGACAACTGCAGACCCCTCTGTCACAGGGGCCCCCGTTGTTTTGCTCCGATAATAAATGACTATAAAGGCAGAGAAAAGAGTGTCACCCGCAGAAACTCAGAGATCCCAGAAAGCTCACGTCGCTTTGTCCTACAGCCTACAATCCTGCCTGTATATACCCGTTTGTTTTATTCCAGATAGTGTTGGTGTACAACAGTTCAGAGGAGCAGCTGACTGCCATACCTGGAACGACGCTGCACTGGCCCGGTGGAGTTTGCCCTCTTGACGTTCCTGTCTGCGGCTTCAAGCACGACAACCCCATCTGCCTCGCAAGTCGGTGGCCGAAACAAGACGAGAAGTTGACTGTAGTCGTTGCACACGCTGTGTTAGGATGTGTCATTCCGTTTCTTTGTCCTATGTCTTCGCCCTAAAGCTGTGCTGTAAACCTTAATTGGTGTTTATGTATTATCTGTGTATTACATCCAGTTATGTGTTCGTACAGACTGTGGATGCAGAGGTCATTAAATAGGCCCCACCCCCACCCCTCTCTCTCTCGCCCTGACAGAGACGATCACCATCCACCAGATGGTTTTCATCGTGGTCTTCTTCATCGTCACGATGACCCTCACCGTCACCATCTTCATCTACAGGTGAGAGCCGCGGCGGTCTGCTCGGGGGGGAACTGAATCCTTGACGCGGCGCCGCTTTCATGAAGCACTGCTGGGGGGTTTTCTCCACCCGCGGCTCTCTCGGTAGCTGAGAAAGATGCGTCCTCTTACATTCTCTAAGCAACACACGCGTCTGGTGATTTCTTTCCGCGCCGCAGTGAGCGGGGGTGGCAGACTGGGCTGATATGTGGTTCTTGTCTTCTTAAGTTCAACTGCATTTGCACATCTAAAAATGTTTGTAGCGGTGTCATCAGGCGGCTGGATTTAATTCATGGATTATTTTTTTTGTATTTTTTTTGTCAGCCAAATGTGGGGAAAGATGTTGTCTTGAAGGAAATGCGCGGCCGCCCACAGTCTGCTTTATCAACACAACGAAGAACTGCTCATTTCAGCATATTTGTAAACTGTTTCCTGCCACTGTATTCGTGGTTATTACTGTTCATCCAGTGCGAACGGCTGGATGATGTCTGAGAAAATAGCCCTGATGATTTGAGTGGGGACGTTCATTCGAGACAGTGTATGAGTGACAAAGTAACCTCAAGTCAGAAGGTTCACTTACTTCCTAATGAAAGAAACCATCCTGTTGCATTATGGGGAATGTATCGTATGATCCAGTGTTTTTGGAGCGTACGCTCAGCACCTGCTGCTTTTCAATAACACAATTCTTAGAATTAGTCTGTGTCTTCCATACGGAGGTGTAGCAGAAAATCACCAGAGTGACCTCGTTATGGCTCTGTTTAGGCAACCCAACGCACTTTATATGGTTAATGAAAGATGGTGGTTTTGATTAAATATGTGCTAAGTCGACACGTCCTGTCTTGTGTCTCAGCGTTGACTTATATTCCGCCGCGACCACCTTCCCTTGAAAGTGTTTAGCAGGACAGCTGGTCTGTAACCTGCGTCTCTTCTCTCTCTGCAGGAGGATGAAGTTGGAGAAGGAGCTGGTGGCTCAGCTCTGGAGGATTTCCTGGGACGACGTCCAGATGAGCAACCTGGACAAAGTGCTGCGCAGCGGCAGCAGGATCACACTGTCCCTGGTCAGCGCACACACACACACACACACACAGAGAGAGACTGACTTTACTAGAGCCTGTGACGCACTTGTTCTGCCTCTTATTGTCCTCATTTCGCTTGGCAATTGTGGCCTTTGTTATCTGTAATATGAAGCTCTTTTTGTTGGCAGCCCACACACACACACATTTGTACAGCTATACTTGTGAGGATTTTCATTGACATAATGCATTCCCCAGCCCCTAACCCTAAACCTAATTCTAACCCTGACCCTAAAACCAAGTCTTAACCCTCACACAGCCCTTTGAAGGTCTCTTGAAAAGTGAGGACCGGCCAAAATGTCCTCACACCCAAGGTCTAAAACGCAAACTGGTCCTCACAGAGATGGCTGTACAAGAGCACACTCTCACACACACACACACACACTGATCCTGTGTCTGTCTCCAGAGAGGCTCGAACTACGGCTCCCTCATGACTGGAGATGGAAACCTGCAGGTTTTTGCGAAGACTGGATACTACAAGGTCAGTGTGTTGTTTTGTCCTTTTTTTTGCGTGCTGATAATAAGTTGTAATTACAGACATTTTCCTCTAAAGAACTGGCCGCTTTATGCTCTCAGCTTTTTAAAAGACATGTTTTATTAGTTGTTCACAACATTCAAAAACATTGGCGCTGTCTAAAAGCTCTTTCCTGTGACCCAGGAGGTACGAAGGGTCGGATGCACAAATAGAAGTGCGGTCCCCCTCTTCACATGTCTCCTTTGTTCACCTGATGCGTTGCGGCAGCGAGGAAGCGCTCCGACTCCACACATTATTTACACCCGAGCGGCTTTATAATCTCACGTGCAGTTGTTTGTATAACCGCGCTCGTTAGACGAGCGCTCCTGCACAGCTCTGGGGTCAGCCGGTCACGCTGCTGTTGTGGTAGTCGTGGGGACTGGTCAGTGTGTTGGCATTTCTGCTTTATTATGGGTTTATAACAATATCATATCGTAAGCGTCGTGTGTTAATCCACTATTTCTTCATGGGAACAGTTAGTTACACGTCACATGAGCTTAGTATTGTGGAACAAGCGGATTATTCCAAATTTCACTAATGAAATATTGTATATTTTAGACCAGCAAAGCAACAATCATCGTATGCAAAGAATGACTTAATACCCTGCATTATTCTGATCTCTGTTCTGATGGAAGATAACGTCATTGCAAACCTTGTGGGAGCCAGCTGAAGTGTTGGTGTACAAACTGGCTTTCACAGCTTAAATTCAGACCACGATGATGTTCTGGACGAGCGTCAGGGGTGTTGCGTGGAGCGCCCAGTGATCGCGCTCTTTGTGTCCCTCCAGGGAAACATCGTGGCCATGAAGTACACCAACAGGAAGCGCATCGAGCTGAACAGGACGGTCCTGTTTGAACTCAAACATGTGAGTGACTGTTCGTACGGAGAGAAATGATTCAATGCTTCCCCCCCCCCCCCCCCCCCCAAAAAAAAAATAAATAAAAAAAGAGCGATCACCGACGAGGGGGGGGTTTAAAGTTCAGATCTGCTGATCCTAACGAGGGTCACGTTAGAAATCAAGAGAATTTATTTATTTACTATATGTTAATGAATGTGTGTGAATCTATGTACTTTATTTTATTTCATTTATTTATGTCGTCTTCTTTCATTATTCTGATTATATAATAATTTACTATAGTACTGTTTTCATTCATTACCACTACAGTAAGGTTAGGTTTATTATTAGTGATATGTTGAATGTCACTAGGAATATTTTACTTGCGTATATATATTTAAGTTATGTGTCATTATGTTTATGAACCTTTTTTCTACAAGCACGTTTGCGTGCATGTGTATTTTTCCTCTTTTAAATCGATTTTCTCGAGCACAAACCGAAATGTCTACGTGTCTTGCGTATTGCATTTGCACTGCAAATTGGGCGTCCCTCAATAAAACAGATTGTTAGAACAACAAAAAAGAGAGAAATCCAGAGGGAAAAAGGTGAGAAATGCAGAAGGCAAAAAAAATCAAGTTTTAAGAAACCCCATCAGGACAAGCTTCACACGTTTAGCTCTAATACCAGCCATATCATCAGGACACTTCACACGTTTAGCTCTAATACCAGCCATATCATCAGGACACTTTTCTACTGTGGCTGTAACGAAAGCTGCAGCCTCTGCTACGCTGGCAGGGCTTCTATGCTGTATACATTTGTGCAGATGCTGAGACGTTCTATATTTATACACCTGACCAGGTTCATTGGAGCGTGCATCGACCCTCCCAACACCTGTATCATCACCGAGTACTGCCCCAGGGGAAGTCTGCAGGTACGCCTGCCCGCCTGCCTGCCCGCCTGCCTGTCTGCTGGGCTGCTAGTCGTTTGTTAACCGTCTGTATTTTGTGTCTTCAGGACATCTTGGAGAACGACAGCATCACTCTGGACTGGATGTTTAAATATTCGCTCATCAACGACATCGTGAAGGTACATTCATTCATTCGTCCGTCCGTCCGTCCGTGTTTTATCTTCCATATCTGCTCTCACACTCTGCAGCTGTTTGTTGTCTCCGATGAATACCGGACGCACCTCGTTGGCTGTAGGGGTTCTTCTGTAGTTCGACTCTTCTCTCTCTGCAGGGCATGGTGTTCCTCCACAACAGCGTCATCGCCTCTCACGGTAAACTCAAGTCGTCCAACTGCGTCGTCGACAACCGCTTCGTCCTGAAGATCACGGACTACGGTTTGTCCAGCTTTCGAGCCGACAGCGACTCCGGGAAAGACGCTCATGCCTACTACGCTCGTGAGTTGCCGTTTAAGCCATTTAACTACAGCTACTCCGTGTGACTTACACATCCAGGCACCGGTTCAGCCATTCATCCAGTTCCTGAAAGCTTCTTAGCATCTGCGCTCTAGTCGCCAGTTCCTGTCCACAAGTTTTGCATTTCAGGTCAAGGTTCATCCAGAAAATCAGGTCCGTTTCAGTGGTCACATCCTCGTCATGTAAGACGGTGTGGATGCTCGTGTTGATACGATACGTTTTTTGAAACTCCCCTCTGAGGAATACAAACGTGTTTTTCTACGAAACCCTTTTTTTTTTATTTAACGAAAGAAGCCAAAGTTCTCAAACGTTGAATGTCGTCTAAACACAAGCAGCTGTAGGAGACCTTTGCCTGAATAAAATGGAGTCTAAAACTGGTGAAATTCCGACCCTGATTAAAAGAAATACAAATGCACACAAATCTGCAACTAAATACGGCACAAAATGTTCCCCAGAAGCTGTTTAAAGACCCAAACCAACCCCCCCCCCCCCCCCCCCCCCCCCCCCCCCCGCCCCGCACCCCCGCGCCCCCCGCCCGGGGCCCCCCCCCCCCCCCCCGCGCCCAC
>CM022486.1:1694622-1719759 GCA_011952105.1 Coreoperca whiteheadi
GACGAGTGGAGGAGGAGGAGAAGAAGCGACGGGAGGGGGGGGAGGGGGGGGGGGGGGGGGGGGGGGGGGGGGGGGGGGAAGACACAAGAAGGAAACGAGGGAACAGAGGAGAGGAAAGAGAGGAGAAAGGTAAGGAAGGAATGAAGAACTGGGGAGCAAAATGAAGGACAAAGGAGGGAAGGTGTAAGGAGAGAAAGTGGACACGAGAACAAGGAGTCTGAAGTAGAGACAGACATCTCAGGTCCTCGTCATCCTGCAGCAGATCTGTCAGAGGACTCGCCTCCTCCTGGTTGTTTTTATTTCTGAACAAAGGAGACCTGGAAGGTTTCAGACCTCACAACACGGAGGAAAGCACCGGTACACTCGCCACGCACACGAGGGGGAAAAGCCGCTGAACTGAAGGAGGGGGAAGGAACAGAACAGGAACACAGGTGCAGAAGAGATGATGATGACGGAGGCGGAGCAAAGTGTGGAGGCGGGACGCCTTGGTGTTGGGGAAAAACCTTGTCTGAGAGCTGCAGAAGCAGGATTCAAACTGTATCAATGAAGGGCTGGAACGTGATGTAAATGAGAGCTGTAAAGACAAATATTAAACTCTTTATATTCTGTGTTCCAGATCTTGTCTTTTGTACGTCACACCTGTGCCACTCTTCATCGAGTTTCACAGGGGAAATCTAAACTCGTGTCAGTTCAGAGTCGATTGGAAGTGCCCGCCTCCGAGGTCGTATGCACCCAGCCGTAATGGGCTCATAGCTGCAAAACACCTACTGGTACTTGACTTGTTAGGGGTCAGCTGTAGTGGGTGGGGGGCTGGTTCTCAGATGAACTGTGGCAGGGCACATTTAGTAAACCTCACGCTAAATGGTAACATGACTCTGTTCTCTGTAAACAAATGTTTCTCTTTGTTTTTAATACAAAAAAAAAAAAGTTGCAATTACGTGCAGTTTTGTTCTTGAAATTCAATTAGGAAAACCTCACTGTTCTAAAGTCTCGGTACAACGAAATGATTCTTTCATGTTCAAGTTCAGCCAGGCAGCACCGCAGCGGTCCGAGGAGTCAGAACACGTCTGCCAGGGAGGACTGCTGGGGATCAAACCTGCGACGTCTGCACGTCTCTCTGCTCGTACCTCTTAGCAACCGGTGGACTCAAACACCCTGAGCAGCGAACAGGACGAGCGTGCCGCAGCGGTTAAGTGGGACAGAACGTGTCTTAACTTATGGACACCTCTCCTATTTTTATATAGTGCCATTACAAGTGTATTACACGTGGAGGGCAACAGTTTTAGAATAGACATCTAATTTTGGGAAGATCATTAACTAAAGCTCATCTTTGCACAATGATCGACGCTGTGTTCATCAGTAACCTGCTCTCGTTTAAAGAGTCACAGATTCTGCTCGTTTTGTGCCTGTCAATCATTTTGGAAGATCGGTTTGAAACTAACCACCTACCCTCTGGTGCCATTTTGCATCCCTGCATCAGGCTAAGGGTTCCCTTCGGTCCATGCGGGGATTGAGGAGAAGTTAAAATGAGTCATTTGTTGTTACAGGGGATCACAGCAGCAGCAGTGTTTGTACAGATTGTACTGACCTGTAGTGGAATAAAGTGCTGTGCACAGCTGTTTGTTCTGCGTTGCAGATTTATAACGCGGCTGAAGTGGAAGAGGCAGAAGATGTTACGGTTTGTACCAGGGCCACAGAGAATATGCTATTCTGATTAGCTGAGGGATGGGCGTTATTATCAGAGCCTTTACGTATTGGAAGTGGCCTCTTTATCACTATTTCAGATTAATACACATAGCTAGAAACAATAGTCTGTTGCCATTGTGCTGTGCAGCATCCTTCAATAAAAACACACCTCACTGCGGATTACGCCTGCGCCGCAAACACCACATTGCTACAACTAAATCAACACTATATGATGCAAACCACAAGAAGAAGTGCTGCTGTTTCAGAGCCAGAGGTGTGGGGGCCCTCTTATCAGCAAACAGGAATATCTTTGAGTACCCCAGTTTCCCAACTCATACGGATAAACCTAAAAGAGAAATAATACATGGTCAATATCAAGATTACAAGTATCACATCCGTCTGAAATGAAACAAGTTTCAGGAGAACTGAGTGAAGTTCTAAATGAAAAAACAACCATAAAATAAAGTTAATTAAAATTGTGCAAAAAGGTCAGTACCAGCCAATGCTACATTCAGATGTTACTTTTATTCAGCGTGGTTAAATTAACTCTTTAACAATGTCGTTGCTCATGCATACATGTATTAAACCAGGAAACAGACCAATGCAACTATAAACCATTATCTATAAAGGTTACAGGAGTACAGAGTTAATATCCTTAATAATTACACAGGACTGCACAAATGATTAACTGCAGTATATCAGAGAACGTGGTATTCTGATCCTAGATTAATTTACAGTGTACAAATATCAATAATGAGCTGCTTTTCTCGGTTTCATGTCATTGTAAATAAGCTTTCTTTTGGACTGTTGGTCAGGCAGAATAAAAATATGAAAACTTCACTTTGGGTTCTGGACAATTTTGAAAATATTTGTGGTTATGCGTAGAATCGGAAAAATCTTACTCTGGTGCCGCCTGGTGGCACAATCAAGAATGTTTCAGTTACCCTTTATTTACTGATCCTGTGCATGCCTTTTATTCCATCAGCATAGTTTCATTACAAGTGGAAAGGTAAATACAACACCTTCAAATATTACCAGAATAATTTATTTATGTAAATATATATAAAAGTAAAAGCTGCCTTTTAGTATAGGATTACTTCGGAAGATACAAAAAAAAATTAGATTTACCGAGATTATATTTAACAAGTTCCGCTCTGGTCTGCAACTGTATTTGCTGTCTGATGAGTCGCTGTGGGCTGGGCACTTGTATGATACCGACAACAACTTATTTTGAATCCAGACTCTCAGAATGGGTCTTGAAACACTTATTGAAACGTAAGCAAACTCTCTACTCATATGAGCACATATTCTTTTAGTTCGCTGCTACATTTCGATGAAAAGACATTGTGTTCAGGAATCGAACTTCCTCCCCTTCTAGCAATTACCCGCAATGGCTGTCAGGATTTTCACTTTACTGAACCACAGGTTTGGAGCTCTGCAACCTCCACAGCAAACGGCCCAGAACGTGGACACACAACTGCACTAAGATGTCTACAAAGCGGCTTGAGATGGTTAATGGCGTGTCGCTACCCAACATCTCCACTTCGTAAACTGTTGCACCTTCTGTCGTCCAGTACAATGTTCTGTGTTTTTTTTCTTTAGGCCATACGTGCCGGTAAATATGACCCCGATAGAGCCCTCAAGTGTAAAGCCTCTCTGCTGCACCCTGTACCAAAACTACAGACCCAAAGACCAACGGTGAAGCTGCCTGCTGCCGTGGATTTCTCTCACAACACACGGGTTACTGCTGACATGAATGAGGCCTTTGACCACCGCCCACAGACCCATTCTGCTGGCACAGGCACTCACACTACTACCTACAGTAGTCGGATTATCACTGGCACCAAAATACGTTTTTTTTTAACAAATAAAACTTGGCAACCAGCTAGCTTCAACTTTGAAGCAGGATGCTGGCCTCCCAGTCCACGATAACCACCCAACTGGACACGGAGGACAATGCTCTTGAAGTTATGATACAGAACAATGCAGGCTCCAAGATATCCCATTGTGTCCATTGTGTCATTGTCTGGCCCGTTGCGACGGGTGCCCTTGTAGGTCACTCCGATCCGGGCCCATTTTCCTTCCCACTCCACCTCCCAGTAACAGCGGCTCGTCAGGCCCTGCTGGGACAGGACTTGGAAACCTCAAACCCTAGATGCGGTCAACAATGTGATCACTGTTGAAATCAATTGTGGATATGAAAAACCCAAAATGTGATTAATAAAAGATATGTTTTGCAGGAATTAAGGGGCTTATAAACACACGCTATTATGAAAGATGTTATACTTATGCAATGGTTACAAGAGACACATAGTATATATCAGCAGCTGTAACCCCCCCCCCAGACTGTAACTAATGGACGGACAGATAGATAAGAGGAAGTGGGGGAAGGGTCAAGCCAAGGTTACGAAGTGAGACAGAAGTGTACTGAGACAAAGAGTGGGGGAGAAAAACTAAGTGTAGCACAGCTGAGCGTGGCTTTAACAAATAACCAACTCCTTTTTTCCTTAAACTTATTTTATGAAACATTTCCCCCAACCCACGATAAGAATGTCCATTTTCAGTTTCAAGACAACAACACAAAAGGTCTGTACTTTCACAATTGACGTCATCTCAGTCCTGGTTTAAACCGGTGTGCTGCATCGTGGTCGACTCTGTGGAGCAGATAAACACGTTGTCAGGCCTGGTATAGTAGAAGAGACATTGCAGAGTGTCTTGATTCCTGAGTCTTTTATGCTGTTGTCTTAAGTTCAAATGATTCAGCTCATTACAGCCTGAGCTGAGGGTGAGTAGAGCTTCTGACAGCGGTATGCAGTGAGATCACAATCACTCAACCTGATAAACAGAAAGACAAACTCAATTTGTTATTACAAATCTATGCTGGACATCCAGTGATAATTGGTAGAAATTAGTAACAAGCAAATTGTCAAAAGTTACTAACATTGCTGATCTGGATACTTTGATGGCTGGTAGGAGCTTGAGAAGGCCGTCTTCTCTTCTGGAGTATTTCTTGAGGTGGATCTCCTCTGGCTTCTCCGGTGAGGTCAGCGACACAAAGACCAGGGCTGCCCACTGAGCTGCAGAGCACTCGTCCATCACCGAGCCTTGGTCTGAGTCCAAGTGGCCCTGGATCTCCTCCACCAGAGAGATGTCGTTTAACTCATTCAGACAGTGGAAGAGACTGACGTACTTCTCTGGATGAAGAGTGTGATTTATTTTCTCCTTGATGTACTTGAAGGTTTCCTCGTGACTTTGGGAGTCGCAGGTGTCTACCTGAATCTTCAGGCCTCTGAGCAGAACCTGACTGGACTCCAGAGAGAGTCCAAGGAGGAAACGCAGGAAGAGATCCAGGTGGCCGTTGTCACTTTGCAAGGCTCTGTCCACTGCAGTTTTGTGAAGTTCAGATACAGGCTTGCTTTGGGCCATCTGTTTAAGTTCTTTGATCAACAGGTTCACACAGTTTACCTTGTACATCACATGGACGTACAACGCCGCGAGAAACTCCTGGACAGACAGATGCACAAAGCAGAAGACTTTATGCTGCATCCAGGACTCTTCCCTAAAGACTTGAGTGCAAACTCCTGAGTAGACAGATGCTTCTTTGACATCAATACCACAGTCTCGAAGATCGTCCTCGTAGAAGATCACGCTGCCTTTCTCCAGCTGCTGGAAGGCTAACTTCCCAAGCGACACAATCACCTAGTAGTTCCCTCGGGCGTCCAGTTGTTGCTCTATGCAGTACTTGTGCTGCATCTGTGCAATCTGAAGTGCCCGGAAGTGGATGTACATCTGAGTCAGAGTATTTGGCATTTTTCCTCCACCTGCTTTGGCACACATTTCCCCCAGGCCAATCGAGCAAAACACCGGCACATGGCACATGATGTAGAGACTTCTTGTCGACTTTATGTTTGTGATTAATCTTCTGGCCAAGTGTTCATCATCAATCTTCTTGTGGAAGTACTGCTCCTTCTTCAGGTTGTTGAAGCCTCGTATCTCTGTTATGCGGTCAACGTACTGTTGAGGAATGCAGCTGGCAGCAGCCGGTCGGGTTGTTACCCACAGATTAGCTTTTGGTAGCAGGTTACCTGCAATGAGGTTTGTCAGCAGCACATCCACTGAGGCTGATTGTGTAGCATCACAACATCGCTCGTTTCCCTTGAAATCCAGAGGGAGTCTGCACTCATCGAGACCATCCAGTACAAACAGAACTCTGCACGTCTTCAGGTCTTTGATTCCGGATTCTTTCAGGCCTGGAGAGAAGTCACACAGGAGCTCCATCAAACTTCATCTTCCATTTATAAGCAAATTCAGCTCCCTAAAAGGAAGTGAAAACAGGAGCTGGATGTCTTGATTGGCCTTCTCCTCTGACCAGTCCAGCATGAACTTCTGTGCCAACACAGTTTTGCCGATGCCTGCTATCCCCTTGGTGAGCACCGTTCTGATTGGTTTGCCTTGTTGGTTGGGTAAGGGCTTGAAGATGTCCTCACACCTGATCAGAGTTTCGAAAGACCTCTGTCGGTTGAAAGCGGATTCAATTTTCCTAACTTCATGTTCATTGTTGACCTCTCCACTGTCCCCCTCTATCAGATAGAGCTTCGTATAAACCTTTTGAAGAGGCACCGGCCACTGCTGTGTAGCAGTCTCTTCAAATAAGTTCTCGTTTTTCCTCTTCAGGGAAGATTTTAGTTTCTTTTGGTACATGACAAGTTCTCCATAATGATCTAAAGCACAAAAATGTGTAACGTCAACAACAATATATTTTTATGTGCTTATCCCTTGTTACCCATCCTATCACTTCTGATTAGGTTGTAATGCTAATTAAATTAAATACTCTACCACTAATAAACAAAAAAAGTTTAAAACAATGTCTTGGCTGGTGCAGCCAAAACAAAGACCATTTTTGTCTTCTGTACAGTGGCCTTTGTAGGACATCTCACACCTGACAGCTTGTCAGGCTCAGTTATACATCGCCACAGTCGACTCAACTTTCACTTCAAGACATATGTTATTACGCTTGGCTCAGAATTGATCAGCTTCTGCTGCAAGTTGGCTCACTTGTGCTTTTAGCGTAACGCCAAAGTTAGCATGATATTGGCATAACATCAGAATTAACGGCAGTTCATCTAACAGATAAGGAAATAATTCAAAGTAGACCAAAGTTAATAGGCGACGGACACATTTTTAAATTGGTTAAGAAACGTAATGTGCAGCATTTATTGAACATTAGTGGGCAGCTACAGTCCGCTCTCCTAACCCAAACTAGTAAGGTAACATGCAGTCGCTTACTTTGCTCAAGTTTGTGAGCATGTTCATCCTCATTTTGTGAACCTTTAACTGCTTTGTGAACTGTAAAAAGCCACCTCTGTGGCTTGCACAAACAGTAATATTGATCAAAAAGTATTAGTTGATTATTGAATATAACTGCCTACCTTCAGGGTGTCCAGGTTCTGCTGAATGCTTGATGTAGTCTGGTCGCTGAAAATAGAGAGAATGCATTCGTTGACCTTTTACAGTGGATATAAAAAGTCTACACACCCCTGTTAAAATGCCTGGTTTCTGTGATGTAAAAAAATTAGACCAAGATAACTCATTTCTGAATTTTTTCCACCTTTAATGCGACCTATAAACTGTACAACTCAATGTAAAACAAACTGGAATCTTTCAGGGCAGATGGAAGTAAAAATGTGCACACCCTTTAACTACTTTGTTGAAGCACCTTTTGATCGTATTACAATATTTGCCCAGTCTTCTTTGCTGGGCCATTCCAAAACTTTAATCTTCTTCTGGTGAAGCCAGTCTTCTGTTGATTTAGATGAATGCTTTGGATCATTGTCGTGCTGAAAGATAAAGTTCCTCTTTATCTTCAGCTTTCCAGCAGAA
This sequence comes from Coreoperca whiteheadi, assembly GCA_011952105.1. Taxonomy (NCBI): domain Eukaryota; kingdom Metazoa; phylum Chordata; class Actinopteri; order Centrarchiformes; family Sinipercidae; genus Coreoperca; species Coreoperca whiteheadi. The sequence goes on from CM022486.1 coordinate 1,702,189, forward strand.
GGCTGAAGGTTTTGTGCCAATATTGACTGGTATTGGAACGGTTCACTGCAGGTATGGTGTTCTTTTGGTGATGTGCGGTGTCCTTTTTCCCAAACATACCTTTTGGAATTATGGCCAAAAAGTTCCACCTTAGTGTCATCAGACCTTAACACATTTTCCCACAGGCTTTTGGGAGACTTCAAATGTGTGTTTGCTAAATTTAGCCGGGCTTGGATGTATTTCGTTGTAAGAAAAGGCTTCCGTCTTGCCACCTTACGCCACAGCCCAGACATATGAAGACTATGGGAGATTATGGTCACATGTACTACACAGCCAGTACTTGGCAGGAGATCCTCCAGCTCCTTTAATGTTGCTGTAGGCCTCTTGGCAGCCTCCATGACCAGTTTTCTTGTCTCGTCTCGTCATCAATTTTGGAGGGCGTCCAGTTCTTGGTAAGGTCACAGTTGTGCCATATTTCCTCCACTTGATGATGACTGCCTTCACTGTGTTCCATGGTATATCTAATGCCTTGGGAATTCTTTTGTACCTTTCTCCTAACTGATATCTTTGAATAATGAGACCCCTCTGATGCTTTGGGAGCTCTCTGCGGACCTTGGCTTTTGCCATAAGATGTGACTAAGAAAATGTCAGGAAAAGCCTACTAGAACAGCTGAACTTTATTTGGGGTTAATCAGAGGCACTTTAAATGATGGCAGGTGTGTTCTGACTCCTACCTAACAGGAGTTTGAATGTGATCACTTAATTCTGACCACAGCCACATCCCCAGTTCTAAGAGAGCATGCAGACTTATGCAACCACATTATTTTAGTTTTACTTCCATCTGCCCTGAAAGATCCCAGTTTGTTTTAAATTGAGTTGTACAGGTTATAGGTCACGTTAAAAAGTTGGAAAAAATTCTGAAATGATTTACCTTGGTCTCATTTTTTTTTTTTTACAACACAGAAACCAGGCCTTTTAACAGGGGTGTGCAGACTTTTTATATCCACTGTACATCCCCTATGAGCCAAGGTGCTGCTGCTTGTTCACTCTGACAGGAGCCTGGTCAATTGATTGCTTGTCAGGGATTGTGGGTAACACAAAAAGCTATAAATCCCTGTGTGCAGTAGTCTGGAATTGTTTGACTCAACATTCCTTCCCAGCTCACTGCCGAAGTTTGGAAACTCACCCGGGGCTCAAAACAACTAAAGTTCTCTGCAGGAATTCATGAATACTACATAACAGTATTGTGGTCCTGAGACAGAGAACGTTCCAAACCCAAACTATTAAAGCTACATATCAGAATCTTTAAATGCTGCTGTCCCCAGAATAGTACATGATGCTGCGTGTATAATATGTCAGGACTGATCTTTACCTGGTTCGTGAAGGTTTGGGCTCAGTGCCGAACAATGGAGGATTGGTTCTGGAGCGGTCACTCTTCGCAAAGCTGACTGTTGAAGACGCTGATCCCCCCCCCCATATTTACTCATCTTCTTGACTTCAGTGAATCTGGGAAGATCAGATACATTGTAGACTCCGACAGATATTTTGGCAGCACTGAACACAACCTCGACTGGAGCTTTGTCTAGTTATTTTGTATTTGCTGACGTGTTACGCATGATCAACTGCTGTACAGATTATGTTATTGTATTTTTTGGTGCTGCACTCCGTTGCATTCTCTTTTTTCTATTGGTGCCCAGAGTCACATGATGCTGGCGGCGGTTAGAGGTCACTGCCTGAGTGTGAACTGACACTCACTCCTTTTTACTGACCTCCAGTAAATGGACCTGACCCTTTGCTGCCGTGATGTAGAGCTGTGTTTAGTGTGCGGTCAGCACACTAGGACGTCAGTGAGGGCGTGCAACTGCATTGGTTTTTTATTCAATATTCAATTCTTTCACAGCTCACTGCTGAAGTTGTGAAACTCAACAGTGAACCCAAACAACTACATTTGTCCACAGTTTCAAACCAACTATTCAAGCTAATTATCAGAATTGCTAAATGCTGATGTCTCTGCCGGGAAATCTTCCCCAGAATAATACATGATGTTGAGTTTATAATCTGACTGTACTGAGAATCTTACCCCGTTTTCGGAGGTGTGGGTTCAGTGCTGAGGTCCGGAGGCTCCTCTTTGGAGTTGTTTCTCTTCTCAAACACAAAACGGAACTTTGAAGAAGCGGATCTTCCCTCAGATCCACATCCACTCATCTTCTGGCCTTCAGTAAGTCAAGTTTTACTAAGATCTGAAACAAAGCATTTTGGTTCTTGTGTCGGTTTTACTTTCAACCACTGAGAGCTTCATTAAAAACCAGAATTACACAAAGACAAAATATCTCTACACACACATCATATGACATCTTTATCTAGATTCAGCCTAATTGCTTTTATTTATTTTCATACGTTCCTCTTTTAATTTAAAAATGTTATTCCACTCCAAGTACTTTAGGTTTTGCTGTCTGTCCCAGTGCTGCTTTTATATCGACACTAGACGTCACCTCAGCACAGAGCAGCGCTGGACCTTCCTCTTCGTGACATTAGGGTTCGTTATAAACGCTTAGTCAACATGATTAGTTTCAACAATAAAGACCTGATGCTTCTGAACATTTCCTGTATTTGCAGCTTTCTTATACTGCCACACCTTTGATTGATTTCCAATTCTAGCGTCTTTTAAGAAGAATATTAACTGTAAATTCCAGTAGTTCCAGATTCAGATCTTTTTTTTTAAAGAACCAATACCACAGTGTAGAAAAACGCTGGTACAAGTAACAGTCCTGCATTCAAAAATGTTACTTTTGAAAAACAAACATAAAAAATAATATATATCACTGGATATCATTAGTGTGTTCATCACTTTAATGTTGCAGCTAATTATAATTCCTTATATACTGCTAGCTTGACAACCCCCCCATCTCATATTTTATTTGTTCATTATATTTTGTATCATTAATCTGAATCTACAAAGTAACTAAAGTTATCAAACAAATGTAGAGGGGTAAAAACTAAATATTTGACTCTGAACTGAATAGAAGTGGAATATAAGGATAAAGTAAAGTACTTACCTCAAACTTCTGCACATTACCTCAGTAAATGTACCGAGTTACTTTCTACCACTGCTAAACAAAGCTTGCAAGTTTCTCCCTGAACAGTCTGCAGACTTGCCTCCTATATGAATACTGAATACTACGTCCAGATAAGGCAGCCTGAGAGGCCAATATTATACATTTGTCCCTAACTTTACAGCCAATGAGATGAGCCTGTAAGGCTTCTTACCTGTGTTTGCCAGACGAGAGGCCGGGGGGGCAGACAAGTCTGATAACCAGCACTTTCCTTTCACTTTGACCAAAAACAGCTCTTCATGCAGGTTATCAAATCTATAACGTGCGCCATATTTACCTTATTGTACGTAGTTTTAATGTCAGAATAACACGTGAAATATTACGGTGAAATACATGTAGTATTGGTAAAAAAAAGTACAGAAGCATAAAAAAGTACAGCATTCGAGTAGATGTACTTTGTTACTTTTGAGGAGTTCAACAGAAAGTGCAACACAGACCGACAGATCAGACTCACCTGGTGATTCTCCTCTGAGCATCCTGGAGTGAACAGACTGTGGTTTCTGTGGTTTGATTTTAAAAACTTTCAATAACTGATGTTTAAATCTAATAAGTTAGGTCTCGACTGAAAACCTGACGGACTGAGACCAATCACAAAGCAAACAAACAAAAGGACCTGATTCACTGCTGTTCATTTCAATAACTCTGAGATTTACCAACCAGACTCCTGTTTCATGAAAGCAACTTGTGAGGACGGCTTGCTCGCAGGTCCCAAACGCAGGCAGCCTCAGAGTCCCAAAAGAGAAGAATTGCGGAGACGCCGTTTGAGCGCTCTGGCGTGCTCAGGCAGCTCGCAGGATACGGAGTTCATTCTTAAAGCGAAATGTGGCGAAATAAGCCAAAAGGAAAACGATCCCGTGCTCCAAATCTGTGGTGGATGCTTTTAAGCACAAATTTCAAACCAATGAGACAACTTTGTTCAAAAAGGTACAATTTTAATCAGCGCTTAAATTACTCGGCACAATTAAGTCGAGGCATTTAAACTGTTAATTAATGACGAACGGAGCAAAACAGCCAAAGGAAACAAACTAAAACGGGTTAAAGTGTGTGAATCAAACATAGATTCACCTAATTAGAAACATATGTACACATTTGAATCCAGAAATAAACATGTGAAGTCCTGCGAGTCAGAAGCAAAGATCAGGATCAGAAGACCTTTTCTTTTCTGCCTGAACACAGAAACAGCTTCGAGTTTTAGCTTTTGACACATTGTTTGAAACGTCCATTTTCTCATGAATCTTGACTTGAGAACAGAGAACGTTAATGAAACAAGCCGATAACGATGAACACTCTTGAGTTCATCTGAAAATCTATACACAAGTCACACATTAATAAAAAAAAAACATAATCATGTATAAAACGGTTTTATATGAAAACAAACGGATATGAAACTACTGGAGTCGCCCCCCCCCGGTGACGCTTCACAACTTCATTATTCTTCAGATCTTCATGTGATGAGCTGTGAGGAAACATATAAAGAGGCTCGAAGTCATACCGACAAATAAAAGAGCGACGATGTTTAAAACATCTTCTGTTTACCTGTTCTACATGGAGAACTACAGTAATATTCAGCTTTGTAGAATCTTTTAACTGATAAAAAAGGAGTGCAACTATTATATCGATTTACTGATTACTTTCTCGATTAATCGTTGGGTCTATAACGACGCAGGTCACAAGTTCCCAGAGCCCAAAGGGACATCGTCAGTGTCTTTTGGTTTTGGACTGTTGGTTTGACAAGACAAGAGACACTCAGTTTACTAAGAAAACCAAAAAATATTCAGGTTTGGGAAAAATGGAGCCACTGCATTCATGAAATTTTCGCTTAAATTATGATTATCAAAAGTGGTGCAGGTTAACTTTCTGTCAATCAACGCCTGTGGCGCCACCATCCGGTCACAACTTTCCTTTGTCCAACACTTTGCTTGGTGACCAAAAACCTGCAGAACCGATGACCTTCCCGCCAGCCGCAGCTGCGCTTTGGGTTTAGTGCTAATTAGCAAACGCTACACATTATACCTGCTTTGCATCCGCATGTTAGCATTGTCATTGTTAGCATTTAGCTCAAGTACAGCCACACAGAGCTGCTAGCATGGCTGTAGACTCCCTAATCCAGAATAATTCTACACAGTATGCACTACATACCAATCATCACAGTTTACTATTTTAGCAGTTAGTAGGAATACAAAATCATCCACATGCTTGACCTTTTTATACTAACCGGTACGGTGTGTGCTGTCAGAGGGCAAACGGACTTCGGAAAGACACTGCCAATTAAACTTCAGACAGACGTCCACATGTTTTCCCTAAGATTGAATACTTTGGTTTTCTGAGATATTTGTGGAGCCGTTTCACCGCCACCCAACAATTTACACAAACGGTTCGAGCTGTGAGTAGCTCCTCCATTTAGCGTGCGTCAACAGTACACTGTTTAGTGTGCACGCTGTCTGGGTTGAGTGCTGTACACCTTCCTCAGTGTGCAACTGGCCTGCGTGACCTTTATGGACCTCTGCTGGCGACCAGCAGGAACTGCATGTTTCTCAATAAGTCTCAGCTAAGTGTCAGCGCTACGGAGAGCAGATTTTAGTCCTTGTTGCGACGGAAGCATCCCATAATTTGACTTTTTGTGACTATTTAAATACACTGTACTGAAGGAAGCTGGTACTCAGCTTCCTAGCAGGGGAAGCAGCAGCTAGACTTAATCTATTAAATGTCAAAAGACAGTGAAAAACGTTCATCACAGTTTCCCAAAGTGAGTCGTTTCATCTGACCGACAGTCCAAAACACCACAGAGGTCTCGTTTACTTTGATATAAAAAGATTAAAGCAGCAAATTCTCACTCCGGAGAAACTGGAACCAGAGAACGTTTGACAATTTTGCTGTTAAATGAACTAAACAATTAATTAATTAGGTTTTTGTGCATCAAGGGTGAACAACAGGGTAAAAGTGGGACAGCAAATAATGCAAACACACATTTGGAACTGAACACTTTTACACAAAGACAAACAAAAATACACATTTGACCCTTAATTTCCTTCCCACTTAAATGAAAAAAATAAAAAAATAAAAATAGTATTGTACTCCTCCTGAATTCATTTTGGTGGGATTTCGTAGCACAAGAAAATGTATAAATGGTCAGAGGTTCAAATCAATAAGCAAACGGCATCAGTATATAACCCTCCACTAATGGACCCACTGACTGAAAGCAAGCACGATGACGAGCGTCCCACGAAGGGAACAGTGTTGTCTGTGCTCATAGTCCCTGCTGAAGAAGTGTGTGTGTGTGTGTGTGTGTGTACTCACAGATTTGACGGTCTGTTTGATGTAGTCCTTCTTGCTGGTCAGGTCTTGGTCTGGGTAGGTGTCAAACACCTAAAACACACAGGAAGGAAGAGTTGTTTTCCCCGAGACAAAAGAAATTATTCATTTAATTTGAAATAAATGTTATAAACAATACACACTAGAATATAATGCTACTGGAAGCATTACTCGCAGCATGACATACAGCGTAAGAACGTGCGAGTATGCTCTTACCCTCTTGCAGATCTGTTTCATGGTCATCTCCTCCAGGTTGGCCTCCTTCAGCAGACTCTGCACCGTGGCCCTCAGCTGCTCGTCACTCGGCGTTTTCTTTATCATCTTGATGAGCGGCTCGTCGTCGTCTGAGCTGTCCTCCGCCGCGGCTGCAAGGCAGAAGAGGACGGCGAACAATGAGGAGCTGCCGTGGCCCAACGACTCACTAAAACTTCGGAAGTCGTCCATCTCAAAAACAAACGATTTGACCGCCTGACACCAGGTTTCAACGCCTACAGCTAATTCTGAGTTTCCAACTCACTAAACCTGTTGTTCTTCTTATAGCCACACAAAGAGCAGAAGCACATATTTGTAATGCAGGTATTCCCACACATACTGGGAAGCAGTGGAATGGCCAACGTTTTGGGATTAGGCCCGGGGCGAACCGCCGGTTATGGACATACTTTGACTTGCATATCGCGTTTTGACACGCCGCAGTGAAGTATGGCGGTCGCACATGCTCTGCAGAGAAACACAGAGAGCGAGAGCGAGTCTCCTACCGATGATGCCGCTGTCTAGGAAAAGCTTGGAAGTGCGCCTGCCACGTTGGTTTGATCATTTCGATAAGCGACGCCACTAACAACGAGCCTCCACCTCGCGAGGCTCAGCTGCTGCCGTGGAAACGGAATCGCGGGTGACAAAAAAAAAAATACAAAAGGAGAGTTGTGTTTTTTGGGCGACTTTATAAAACATGGTGCTGTCGAAGAAAGTTGACACATACAGGGAGAGAGAGAGAGAAACAGGCCGGTGTGTGTGTGCGCAGAGACCAGAGTTGTGTGTGTGTGTGTGTGTGCGCAGAGACCAGAGGTGTGTGTGTGTGTGTGTGTGTGCGCAGAGACCAGAGGTGTGTGTGTGTGTGTGTGTGCGCAGAGACCAGAGGTGTGTGTGTGTGTGTGTGTATGTGCAGAGACCAGAGGTGTGTGTGTGTATGTGCAGAGACCAGAGTTGTGTGTGTGTGTGTGTGTGTGTGTGTGTGTGTGTGTGTGTGTGTGGGGGAAGACACATGAGCGGGAAAAGCGAGGTGAGCAGATTAAAGTGGCCCTAAAACACACTAAACGGTGACATACTAGACTAGAAACAGGGTCATGTATTAATCATGTATTACTGTGTTCTTTCAAGTATTATAATATTTTCAATAGACAAACATATGTTTTGTTGCAGCATGAAGCCCTGAATGGTTCACACTTTGTTTCTTGTTACATTTGAATAAACTGTTGAAATATTAATGAGAAGAGTTGTGGTATTTATTTTGGGCACATTAATTGTTTGTATTAATCGAGTAATAAAGAAATCATCATTAGGTGCAGCGCTATGTGCGATGCATTCAAAACGTATCCAGTCAACCTCAGAAGTGAAGGCCTCTTCCAAAGAAGTTAGATATCGGGATTAGAGGCTTCGCTAGGTGCTGGAGGGACATTAAAAGTGGTACAAACAAGAACAAGTAGGCCTAACTGACATGGCCTCTACGCTCTCTTACCTCGAACCTTAAAGCGCTGCAACGTCTCAGCTCTCACAATGAAGCTCTGCGGGTAAGGCTACCACCTGCAGGTAGATTTCGCCCCAGGCCGTGGGCTTGTGTGTGCGTTAAACCAAAGTGTGTGCAAATGGGAGACAACAATGTACTTTAAGCAACTACAGTTATGTTGTAAGCGCTTTCCTTTCCATGCTTTTCCCCCACAGTGACTCTGTTTTCCAACATTACTTGTCTTCCAAAATGTTCTTTTTCTGAACTCTCATTTTGGTTACATAGTCCTCAGTCAGCCTTCAAGGGCTCTGACTGAAAAAGGGAACTACAGGAAACATCACTAAGCTGAACGCTTATCAATAAGGAAGGTTACCCGTGCAGCCCTGATCAGCACGAGCTCACCTGTGTTTGTGCTGTTCTTGCTGTTGCTGCTGCTGTCGGCCTTCTTGGTTTTGGCGGCAGGTTTGGCTGGAGCCGATTTCTTCTTTTTGGGCTGTAAAACGACACACAAACATCAGCGCAACAACATCACAAGACGTCCGAGAGCCGGACGTCACCAAGCTTTAAAGAAAGAAAAAGAGGAAGAAGAAGAAGAAGAAAAACAAGGCGTAAATAGGAATAAAGGTCACGTGTGTAGAGTAGTGGACATTACACATCCACGCTGCAGAAGGCTAAAGGGAAATCAGAATACATGGACGGCACAGATTTGGAACCGACCTCATGAATACAGCGTACGCCGTCTCTGGAGCAGCTTTACACTCTATGCCTCTGTGCGCATTTCTAAACATGTTCTTTCTTCCACCGGACTGAGTCTTACCTTCTCGTCAGCCTCACTGTTGCCGTCAGACTCCGACTCATCTGACACGTCCTTCTTCGCTCTCTTTTTAGGAGGACCGGTCTTCTTCGCTGCTGTCCTCTGTCTTTTCACCGGTGCCGATTTCTTCCCTCTGCCCGAGTTTGACTTGGGGGACTGACACAGAATGTTTGTGGATTAAAAAACCAAAAGAACTGAATGAAAATGAGTAGGCAGCTCACTGTTTAGTATCTCTTAATAATTATTATGAATCCAGTTTGAGCTTTTGCTACGACGGTTCCCTGTGGAGTTTGACCCCCGGTAGCATCGTGGAGCCGTTTCTCTGTGAGAGGGATTTGTCACGTAGGTGATGCAGTCGCCCAGGTCCCCCTCCCCTTGTTTCTCTTGGCCCGGCCGACCCCCGGCTTGCTTTAAAGCGACGTCACGCAGCGTCAACGATGTGCGCGTCGTTCTGGCGTTCACGGTCCACAAACGGAGGTACGTTGCGAAAAAGTCGCGGCAGTTTGGTCGCTCGCTCGTCGCCACTCACCTCAACACAAGCCAGGAAAGAACACCACCAGGATGGTTGACCTCGTTTGGTTGGTATGGTTTTTATTTTTCCAAAAAATGTCTAATTTATTTTAAGTGTGTATGTGAGCAGGATGATTGACATTTAAAGGCATACATCCTTTGGGTTGGCTGATTCGTGTGTGTGTGTATGTGAGAGACTACACAACTTTTGTCAGGATATTTCCTGGCTGGCACCCCATAAAATATATAACGCTAAGCTTAGCCCTACCAATAGTGTTACACTACTCCACTGATCAACAGGTGGCGGGAACACACCAAGAGATGCAGCAATGTGCCATCAAAGACAGGCTGGAAGAGGACTGCAAGGTAGTAAACATCGATGTCAACGACGGTGGATTTAAAGACTTTAAAAAAATCGTCTTTGCAAGTGTTTCGTGAGGAAGGAAACGCATCCGATACGTTTGTTAAAGTTCAAGGATACACAATGCGTTTTAGTGGGTGACACTGAACGCAAACAACTCCACAGGGCCCCCTTCAGGTGGCACAAACCTGCATTGTACAGCTTAGATTAGGCCTGCAAATAACAGTAGTTCTCATTATAAATCAACCTGGTAAATATTTTCTCGATTCATCGTTTGGTCTTTAAAATGTCAGAAATTAGTCTAAAATGTGTTGTTTTGGCCAACCAACCAATCAAAACCACAGTTATTCTCCTGTCACATAGACTCACTAAAGGAAAGAGACGAGGGAACGTTTGGCGTTTCTGCTTGGAAAATAACTCAAACTGCCGATGAGCTTCCTGTTTCATTTACCAGCGTCTCTTGTTTCAGCCGCAGGCGGTTTATTCGGGAAAACGAGCTTCCAGTTTTGTGCCCAGCATAGACGACCTCACCTCATCATCCTCGTCCTCCTCTTCGTCTGCAGACTCCTCCGACTTGTCCGACCGGTCCTCTTCTTTCTCCGACGGTTTGTCCTCCGTATCCGATCCTTCCGCCTCAGCTGAGGCCCCCGCCTTCTCGTCGTCCTCGTCGTCGTCCTCGTCGCTGCTGGAGTCCATGACGATGGCTTTGGACTTGCTTCCTGTTTTGGACTTCTTGGGACTGGACGACGAGCTCCTGGGTTTGGGTTTGCTCTTCTTCTTGGCGTTGGCCTTCGAGTCGTCGCCGGACAGCTTCTTCTTTGATTTCCTCTTCTTCTTCACGGGCAGGCGCTGCCAAAGGACAAACAGCGGTTTCAGTCTCTACAGCGTAAAGGATGAGTAGCTACTTCCTGGGGGAGAGGGAACTTCAGGGACTGAAGCGTCTTTCGTAAAAACGTCCCCAGTGAACAAAAAATGGGGCACAAGTTTGCGGCTGATTTGTATTTTGATTTTTAAAAGTATATATATATATATATATATATTTCATGTGTACACACGAGTCTATTTGTTCACTAATGTCTGAGGATTAGCTCAAGCGACTCCCTGCACTTACTGAAGTGTGAACCTTTAAATGCAGCTCTCAAGCGATTAATCACACATATGCTAAAAGCAGGAAAAGCCAACCAGAGACAATCATTTACCTTGCACCTGCCACCTTCGTTGGTACTCAGTGATGTGTTGTTCTAAATCTTGTGGAATCCTTAAAATCTCCAGTAGCAATTAACAGCTGCATTTAACGATCTGACACTGACTAAAAATGGAAATAAAAAGAAAACTAAACTGGAGAGACAGAAAGACATTCTGCTGCTGGAGGACGCGGCACATCAGAGAAAACATATACCAAACAAGAATTTAGAAGCACACTGCGTAGACGTAGAAGAGGCACGCCAGCTTTAAGCATCTTGTTTGCTTGCATCCCTAATGGGTGCTAAAATGAACCAACATATTCTTCATGCACAGCACATCCCAGAGGGTGTGTTCTCACCTGTTTCTGCACCGCCGTCTTCTACGATCTACTCCGAGCCAACTTAAGGAATAATTCAAGAGCATTCTAAAATCTTTTGATGAATGGCTTTTGTGGCGAGTTGAAGTGAAGGATTTTTACGGTTATCCGTCACGTAAGTATAAACGGACTGTACTTGTGCGGCGCCTTTCTGGTCGTCCGACTACTCAAAGTGCTTTCACACTACATGAAAGCAATCTTCGCTTTTAGCAGTTTGATAAAAAAGGGTCATGAATTAAAAAAATTATAATTAAAACAAACACCCACAAGTTTCCCTTCCACCACTCTTAACCTTTTATGGGGGCAAAGAAATATTAAACTCCAAACGATTCTCTATTAAAAACATGGTTCACTGGCAACCAAACGATGAATCACAGCCTCCGAGCTCACTGCTCACCTTCCCGCTGTTTTTTGGCGCAACGAGGAAAGTCAGGATCCTGTCGACCAGATCGGAGTGGGTTCCTTTCTTCTCCAGATCCAAAACACCACAGACAACCTTCAGTTTGGTGTTGGTAAAATTTGAATTCCTGCATTCAAAAGCAAAAGAAACGATAGATGCTCAGTGGTCTTGCTATAGTCTTTCCTTCACTTTCACTGAGCTAACAAACTGAGCACAAAACTACACAGGTTTAAAACACAAAAAGGACAAAGTACAAGCTGACCATGTCGCTGTGCTCAACCAAAAGACCTAATTACACATGACGATGACTGAAGAGGCAAAGCGTCTCCGCCCAGAAACTTACTTGAGAAGTTTGTCCCGTTTTTTGGTGTACTGTTCGCTGTCAGCGTCAAACGGAAAGCCGTTAAACAGACGCAGGTTCTTCTTCAACGTGGCCATCTGTTGAAGGAGCAAACAATCATTTAATGTAAGAACAGTTATTGTTCATTCGCTTCATTTATGCAGTTTTGTTTACAGCAGAGGTGGGCCGTCACAATTATTACACAATCGCCGGACTGCGATCATTTTGCGTAACCGTTAGAATCGTGTCCGTTCACCTGAACAACAACAGCTGGGTGAAACAGAAATGTCATATTTCCATGTCGACTTTACTTGGGCGTAGAATGTTTTAGTCTACGCCCCCCCCCCCCCCCAGTTGCACATGCTCTGCAGAGAAACACAGAGTCTCCTACTGATGATGCCGCTGTTTAGTAAAAGCCTGTAAGTGCACCTGCTGGTGATGACGTCATTCGTCAAACCAGGTGAGCTGATTAAAGCAGTTTGTGAGTAAACACTGAAATAAGGTGGAGAATGACGTAGAGTTAAAATGGTGACATGATGAATAAGCTACTAGAAATAGGGTAATGTATTAATGTACAATTTCAAATAGTATTTTCAATAGATAGCCCCCAATGTACATGTTCCAGGTATATTAAACTAAGAGGTTTATACTATAACAGTTGCACAAAATTTACAGAAAAGGACAATTAAATCGGCAATCGCAATTATTAGTATGACAATTAATTGTCAACTAAAACTGCATAATCGTGACAGCCCCAGTGGTAACTCAACACCCCTGAAGGACTTCACCAACACAACAAAAGACTTCCAGGCTCCGGTAACGACCTGTCGATCTGAAATCCAGCGCAGATTTATTCCACTGTACATGAACGCTTTGAAAGGAATGACTGAGTGAACCGACGCCTCTCACTCTATGTTGGCTCATCTTAAATCGTCCAGATGTTTGTACCTTTCCTGGTCTGTCGAACAGGATGACGTGCAGAGGCTTCAGGTCAGCTGGCTTCATCTTGGTGATCTGGTAGCCGGTGCGTGGAATGTCTCCTAATTTATCTCCGCTGCCTGAAAATGTGGGAAATAAACAAGCCAACAGTTCACACGTCAGCGTCTGCCTGGGAAGCCCGTCTTTAAATGACAAATATTCGTAGCCAGCAACCTAATGCTGAGAACAAAACGCTTACCATCTCCAATCTTGAGCTTCTCTTTTTGCTTCGGCGCCTGGAAATCGAGCCTCTCAACTGTCTTCTTTGCCCGCTTGCCCTCAACGATTTCCCCTGCAGCTGCAACAACAGAGTGAGAAGGAATGAATAACAAATGTGCATTTAATGAACTGAAGTCAACAACTGTGTTTGGCAGATATATTAATACTAAGACTGGTTCAATTCTTTGGCGTAACAGCAAAGTCTACTGAACCAGAGCCAAGGACCCAGGTCTTTTATACTCTATGACAACCAAGATTGGTTAACAGGTGACAGCATGCTGTGAATGGGACAAACATGTCTCCTAAAGCACGTTAATGAATAATCGGCGTCAATCAAAGGGGTCATTTATAAAGTGTGTCGTGTCACAGTGGTGTTACTGTTCTAACCGCCACGGATGGATTTCATCAGGTGTTGTTTTAGTTGCTGACTGGAAGAATGAGCAGAGAGAGATTAAACCATCTGCTTTCCTTTACCAGATATTTTGGAGCGGCTTTTGCTCAGACTCGACTGGTCTTCCTGTGACGTCCCATGCTGGTCCTCCACTTCTTCCTCTGACACCGCAGAGCTGTCCATCGCTTCCTCCGCCACGTCACCCATAGCTGCGCTGCCTCAGCCTGTCCGAGTATCAGTTTATCCTAACAGGAGCAAAATGAACATGTTTATATCACCGTAACCCCCCCCCCAAGCTGGTCTGGTAATTAAAGCGTTATACACACACACGCAACCCGTGAATACACACCAAGTCAAATACTACAGCTTTACGGCTTATAGAGCCTTGTATGCAGGTATGAAACAAGAACCGCAAAACTGATCACTTTGACATTCACAGAAATAAAACAGTTTGTACTCTTTACATTTAAGGATCTGTATTAAATGACTTTATAACTGAAATAATATATCAGCACACTTGAATGTGACAGGTGCGCCTGTCACCAGGCTGCAGAAAGCCAGACACCGTGCAAGAGTTGTCTATTTTATTTAAGGATTCTTAGTATCTTGACCTGTGAAATTGGTTAAATATGCATCTTGGGTGAGGGCATCAAGTACAAAAATCGGCTAATTTCTTGATTAGTGTTTGCATTTTCCAAGTCCTTCAACAGCATCAGACATAAATCTTCCTTTATTTAATGTAGTTTGGTGTATTAGACGTATGGCGAACAGTAAGTTAGCTTCTAATCATTCGTTCAGTATTAAAATTAGGCATTGTGAACTCGTGTTTTACCAGGTAGGTGTTTTTGTCCATAAAAACGACGGGATTTTCAATGGTGTCTGGCGGCTTGGACGGACGCGATTAGCTAGCGCTGTGGTTGACTTTCCCGTGAGCCCGCTTAGATACAGTCAACGGCATCTTCTCTCGAAATCAACCGCAACAAACGCCTGGACACGGAATACGAGTCGCGGGGCTTTTCTAGGTTTCTCGGGAAGCACTCGGCTTGCCACGCTGCCCGGTCAGGAGCCGTGTTGTGTGTTTATTCCTTCACAATAAACGCCCGTGCGGATTGGCGCGCTGGAACTTTCCGTTACGCCGTTCGAACCTGTTAGCTGCGGCGCGTTGCGTTAGCCCGCTGCCGGGCTCGGCTGTAAACACGACGTCCACACGCGCGTCCGGGCCACCCCCGGCGTTTGCTCACTAGTTTCAAAAGAGCTCCAAGAAGAAAACCGGGCGTTAATGTGTGCTAGTAGACATCTCCGCGAGGCTAGCCGCTGCTCGCTAACACCGATAGCCACCATCACGTTGGTGGCTGTGCGGTAACTACAGAGAAATAACGACGTGGACCGTTTACAGTCTTACGAGGCGACGCAACGAGCCGTACATGAATGTCCAAACTCTCACTACGCTGGCGTCAGCTGAGCCGCTGAAAGTTTACCTTGTTATGAAGCAGGGAGCCGCCGCGTCTCATCTGTCACTTTCTTGTTTTTTGATTTCATGATGGCGGTTTATCTCGGGGGCGGGGACTACTGCGGCGGCCAGTCCACTGATTGGACCAAGGGCTGCTGACGACGCCCTTCTTCGCGTCGTTAACGGTGCCTCGCACTCGTTAACGGGGCATTACCGCCCCCTGCTGTTCCCACCGTCGACATAGCAGTCTTGTGAAAATGGGTTTTCACACTTTTACTAATAATAACGATAATAATAATAATAATAATAATAATAATAATAGGTAAAAGAAACATTTGACTATAATGTACATACAATTATGTGAAAAAATAGATATAGCATATAAATGTATATAAAAAGCACCAATGAACAACATACAAAGTCAATATACAACATTTACAACTTGTAAACAAGAATACAATTGTGCAAGGGTGCAAAGTGCAAAGAGTGCTGGAATCAATATTGACTGATTAATGTAAGAGATTACTTTATATACATGACAGGATTAGTATGATCATTCTTATGGGTAGATTACAATACATGAATTACGTTACGTTCATCATATTTATCTCAGCATCATTTGCGCTCTGCACCATCGTACAAACTGTATGTACACGGAGCGCACGGACAACCGGAGTCAAATTCCTTGCATGTGTACACATACCTGGCCAATAAAGGTGTGTGTATTCGGATTCTGAGATATCATATTCGTTGAGGCAAATGGAGAAATAGCAAGCCCTCCTCTGTTCGCTTTATAAATGATTTCAAATTGTTTTTCTCATCACGTCAAAAAACATGTACAGATTTTTAAAGCACTTTGGGCAACATTTGTTGTTTTTTAAATGTGCTCTATAGATAAAGTTGCCTTGACTTGACTATCCAGGCACCAACTCCATGGTCCAAATGTCCCGTCCCTGAAGGAGGTGCCGAGCCAATCAGGACCTCTTCCGACTGTCACCTGGGCTTTGGTCAGAGTTACAGTGTCCGCTGGGAACCTGAGGACTTCGCAATGCAGCCTGAGGGGAGTTCACTTCCAATGGGCGTGAACAGAGTGATCATGAATACAGTCCCGGCTGCACGTTGGAAATAGATTCACAAATACATCCACGGTTTTTGAACATTTGAGGTTCTGCTGACTACGAACCCAGAGGAAGTGACTTTGATGGCGCAAGACCAAGAGAGGAGAGAAGTCTGGAAACGGGATGCGTATCTGACAGGTGCAGGCTTCCCCCTCCTGCAAGCGGGACGCGCCACCCGTCAGAGTTTAGACCCCAGCGACAGAACAGAACACAGTAGATGTGTTCGCTCCATTAACTGAACAAAGATCCACTTGTGGGAACGTTGAGGAAGGGCTGGATTCAAGAAAGCAAAGTGAGGGAATGGTCAGTTACCCATTTAAATCGCAGTGAGGAACTGTGAACAGCATTAACAAACCGGCAAGAAAGAAGCTTTACCGAGCACATATGAACAGTGTGTATGCTGTCGCAGACAGAAACATGACATTTCATTTCAGTTGAGCTTTACAGCTACGTCATTTCTAAGAGATCTGTTTAAAAGCGATTGTTGGCCATTAAACAAAAGTCTTTCCCCCTGTATACTGATTCTGGATTTACCTCAAGTCAAGACGCTGTGGTCTGAAGAGAGGAGGAGGAGGAGGATAGGGGAGGAAGGGGCGCAGGAGACAGGACCGAATGCCAGCCCGAGTGCAGCTCTGTGCTTCAGCCACTAGATGGAGGCAGAGCTTCACCGGTGGGACAAAGAAGCTGCAGCCGTAGCTCAGGCGGCTGTGAAACCTTTCTGCACATTGTGAACAAGAATGACACTTTTCTTTTTAATCAGAGCTGCATCTTCTGCTGCCCTGCAGCTCAAGTTGACTTTGTGTGTGGAAAAAAACATAACAAAGTGCGTGAAGAAATAAATCATAAACCAGCAGGCGTCATTCCGGCGCCAGCGCTCAGTTTACCAATCAATGTTTCTGAAGAAATGAAATGAGTTGAATTCAAGCGTCGACACGATAACAACGACAGCAATCTCTGTGAACTTCTTCTCACCTGTGGGCCCTGAACATCAGCCTCAGTGTCGGGGGGTCACAAAGTCCTGAGGCGGAGTGACAGACTGTTGCTTTTGTTTATTTTGTTGGCAATAAGACGAATCCCTTAAAATGGTACGATGAGCAGTTGGCCACAGTTTGAAGGTGATGTTTGATGTCGCCAGCAGGTGCTCGGTTTCTTGCAAACATTTAAGACGCAGAGGCCAAGAAAGCCAGACTTTCAGTCTCTAGTGGGGGTCAAACCCCACTGCATCCTGACAGTTTTCATAAAGTAGCATCGTCAGTCAGACCCCCCCCCCCCCCCCCCCCCCCCCCCCCCCCCCCCCCTACCAAC
>CM022486.1:1729279-1751325 GCA_011952105.1 Coreoperca whiteheadi
GGGGGGGGGGCGGGCATGGAGAGCAAAAGACGGAGGGAAAGAGAAGGTAGGCAAGAGGCAAAGACTGAAGTAGGATAGTGAAAGGAAAAAGAGGTTACAGATGTAATTATTCATTCAGGGAGGCTTCACCATCATCAAGTCTTTCTTAATAAAATACTAGCATGCCATAACGGGAGACTTATTGGTTGCTTTAATCGTTCCTCATCCCTTCCTAACATAATAATGCAACAGTAGACAAACTCCACTGTCCTTGTTCAAGATATAATATAAGTCTACAGTTTGAGGGCAACGAACCTACATGCAACTGCCGGCACGAATCTCCGCTGCTCAGCAAGGAAACACTCTGGAGACGCACACAGTGAATTTCGGCGCAAAATCAATTCGTCTATACGGAATCGCCCCAATCTGCAGATTTGCGCACAGAAGAGGTGACTTTGCATCTGAAGGCAAAACCGTTTAAAGCTGTCAGGGACAACGGCGCTCACTCTCGGACAGTCTCCCCTCGAAGGTGGTCGTGGCGTGGGCACCCTGTAACGTGGCCTGGAGAGCTGGTTCAGAGGGCCGACAAAGAACAGTCTCTGAAGCTCACGGAGAGCTTTACCGTCACACTTTACTTTTAGATTCTACACTGTTATCTAAATGGGCCACTTTGCTTTAACCTTATCAAACAAAAGCTGTCTTCCTATTTTAATTGTGGACTGCAGATCATCGATATACTTTGGATTTTAAACACAACAGTGTGTTGCCATTGACTCCCCAGTCACAGATTGTTTCTGTTCGTTTGTGCACCTGTTAATCTAAGAAAACCAATGAAGTAATTTGATGGTCGGCCTGTCTCATTTGTTTGCACAAAGTCACACCTGTGAGCCGTGAGCGCTCGGCAGCTGACCAAGGACTCACAGCTTGCCGACAAACTGTGCGGACGCGGAGACAAGATGTCGGAGGCTTCGGCGTCTCTCTCCTCATCTGTCCACGTGCAGCCACGCAACAGAGTAGAATAACTCTGTCCTCTCAGCAGGATCAGGCAGAGGCGCAGCACAATAACAGAAAACATTTAATAAAAGCGAGAGTCTCATGCCTGGTCAGACGTACAGGAGCCCAGAGGGACAAACTTCAGACAGATCTAATTAACCTACCAGGGACGTGGACATACTGTCATACTGTTCAAATACATGAAACCCACACTTGAAACTCTGTTGTGAGTGTTGAGTGAAAGCAAGCTTTAATATTTGCTGATGACTTCCTAAATCTTTGCACATGTAAAGAAGCAGCTTTCTGCAGCTGCAGTAAACGCTCCTTGCCTTCAGTACTTTATGAGCTTGTTTGGTTCTCTCTCGGAGGAGACCAGAGCGATGCCAAGTCACTCTGGGGTGTGAACGTCAGCCCCGTGAGCGGCTCGCATGCGGGTGTATTTCTAAACGGGCTGCTTCCTCTTCCTGCCACTCGTTATTTTCTCCTCGCCGAACGGCGACGGGTGGGAGGCGTGCGCGCGAAAGGAAGAGGTGATCACACGCTGTCAGCCGCTGACGACGGAGAGACGGTTTCTTTCCAAAACGAGGTGTTCAGACAAAGACCGCAGCTGCGAGAGCGGTTCTGAGCTCACTTAACAACTGGTTATGGTTTACGAAAAGAAAATGGCGGCATTCAAACGACAACTGATTTTGGAATCACAGATAAGTGAAGAAGACAAAAAGTCTCATTATCTAATTATTATACACAATATTTAGACCGGGAACAATGAGTGGGAAAACATTCCCGCTACAATTCTGGTGACATCTGTGCTCTGTATTTCCAAAGTTGCTTTGAAACGTGCAACCACGTCGATTTATGCTGCGTTCGCGTGGATTCAGCTAGACGGTAAACCGGGTAGCATTTTAGTGGACGAGAGCAGGCGGTAAAATCAGGCGAATACCGGCAACGGTGACCGTAACACAGATAAAATACTTGAAACTTTTTGCTCTCCTCCGGGACAGAATTTACAACGGGATGTTGCGTAGCTCCCTCACAAGGACACAACGTGGGCGGCCTGGACAGCGAGAAGTTTTGGGTTACAAAAAACAATAGGCAACATTTTAAATCAACGCGGCAGTGATCTCTTACTTTGAATACCACCCAGCTCATTGCAGCCTCAACACGAGCCAACAACACCAACAACAGAGATGATGTATCTCTTCGTAGCGTTGCCGTGTATAGCAACGTTTGTCCTCGGGGCTGGCGTTAGGCGAAAGGTCATGGGGGGTCGCTAAAATCAAAAGGGTTCATCCTCTGAGAAGCATGAATGTGATCGGTAAAATATTATAGATGTATAGATAACAGAAAGCGTCACCTGTGTGATCTGGATGAGGCGGACAATGAAAAGCATGTTATATTCCACTGTCATTTTTTTAAAGCTTTTCCTGAGATGGACTGCTGGATATGACATGTTTGACGTGGCTCAGTTTTTGGTAAATGGCTTCCCTCAACACGTCCCGTATGTTTAATGTGTAAAGTTTATATCTGATATAATGTGTTTGACACATGTATGCGTTACAATTTATTGGCTTGCTTTCTTTGTCGCTGCTCCTGCCTCTGTAGGTAATGTAAGAAGTGTGTTGTGAGCGCATGTGGGCCTCGGCATCTTTAGGCGTCTAACACTTGAATAATATTAAATACTTACATATTCATTCATTCGTTCAGTAACAATGTTTTTGTGCCTAAATTCATCATGAAATGTTTCATTCTGACTGAATTCTCACTTTGCCTTAAAGGACCTTATTGGTTTATTTGCACAATTTAGTTCATTGCATTTATTATTTCCAAAAGATCCAGTGAGTGTTTCCACCTTTTTTATATTCAATATTCTTGGATAGACTTAAAAGTTGGCCAAGAGGGGCATCATAAAAACAGGCTGAGACAACTGTCACACACCACAAAAGTTTCAAATTAAGGTGCACGAACAGGTGTGAGATTCCAAAAGGATCTATTTAAAACAATAAATGTAAAATGACCTTTTTAAAACTGACAACTGATGAGCAACTGACTGATCGGTTAATCTTCATATTGGTTTCCACACTTATACAGTTTGCTCATGACTTGTTGCAGATCTGTAGCTTTACATGGGATTTTGTTCTGAAGTCTATGATTCAAGTCGGCTGCCGAAGAGCAAGAACCACGCCCGGAAGTCAAACTTGAACGCACCAACAGAGAGACCTCTTCTCTGTCCACGGGACAGTTAAGTACGGCCTTAATTAAATGCTCGCTCTGATGGACTATCCGAATTGTCGCGGCATGCTGAGACAAATAGAAGCTTTCGGCCGCCTGGAGAGCAGACGGAAATTCAATCTCAAAGCAAATCATCCTCACATATTTCCTAAAGAGCTGTAATTTGTCGTCTGTGAGTGCGATGCCTCGCTTTTTGTCCATTGATTCCACACAGCTAGTCGGAGCACTGTGGTCTGCGCTTATTTTTCTGCCTGGAAGGAAGAACATCAGTCTAGCGATGGAATCATCTGGGAAGTGGATGTGATGTGTTGCTAAAACATTCCTCTGTCCTCCTTTCTGTCCAGGCCTCAAGTCTCTGGGTATGACCATCGCCCAGTGCTACGAGGAGGTCGGCCTCCTGCTCCTCTTCCTCGGTGTCGGGATCTCCATCTTCGCCACGGTGGTCTTCACTCTGGAGCAAGACTTTCCTGCCACAACGTTCAGCAGCGTGCCGGCCGCTTGGTGGTGGGCGACCACCTCCATGACCACGGTCGGCTACGGAGACATCCGGCCCGACACGGCCGTGGGGAAGGTGCTGGCCTTCCTCTGCATCCTGTCCGGGATCCTGATCCTGGCGCTCCCCATCGCCATCATCAACGAGCGCTTCTCCGCCTGCTACTTCACCCTGAAGATGAAGGAGGCGGCGGTGCGGCACGGCGAGACGCTGAAGAGGCTGGCCCGTGGCTCTGTGGGGGGGGCGAGCGTGGTAGGCGGCGTGAACCTGAGGGACGCCTACGCCCGGAGCGTCCTGGAGATGTTGAGGCTGCATGGGCGAGAGAGGGCGAGCACCCGGAGCAGCGGCGGAGAGGAACTGTGGTGGTAGAGCCAGGAGGCCGGATGGTTAAAGTGGCCGCGCTGCAGAGGGGAAAGTTACAACCCCACAAGAGTCGGAGGCTGAAGGGTCCCGAGGCCCTGACAGCCTCGCTGCAGGCAGAGCGGATGTTCCTGACCTCTGACCCCTCTGGAGGTTAGAGCACCCGGAAATGTACATTTCTCACCTGAGATAACTCAGACGTTCACTCAAGCCAGTAAATATGGCTTTTTCTTGCAGGAAATGTCACAACAAACACCATCTGAACCGAAACTGCAATGACTAGTCGATTAATTGATTAGTTGACTGACAGAAAGTTCATCTGCAGCTGGTCTGATAATCGATTAATTGCATGCAAAAATCAGTAAAATCAGTCAAACAATTCCCTCTGAGAAGAAATGGGCGAAGGAATGAAAATGTGCACCTGCATTGAACCTCCAAATTTTCGAGTTCAGTAAAAGTAGTTTTTTTTTTTCAAACATTTTCTGGATCCAGCTTCTCAAATGTGAGAATTTGTTACTTTATCTCTGCTTTTATATGACCTCAAGGCGTAAAACAAACACCTCAGAAATGAAGGGACAGGCGGGAAACATGGGGAGACAGAAGGATATGGCACAGGTACCCTGAAAAACTGTTTTCCTATGTTTTATAGACTAATCGATGAAATAATCCGCGGGCCAATGGATAATGAGAATAATGAAAGGCCTCCTCTGAGCTTTGTGCAATGGAAATAAGATTTGTGGCTCTGCCAGACAGTTTGATATTCAGTGGGGAATCTGTGTGACATCCCCGACTCTGAAGACAGATGCACGTCTCGTCTGGTTAGTGATCGATAGGGTGTATTTTGGCAGTTTAATCTGTATTCTGAACAATTCATCTGGTTTTACTTAGAAATAAATGTCAGCGTTCTGTCTTTGTGTATCAGAAACAAGTTTTAAATGGCTGCATTGCCTTCACATCTCAACACTTCAGTGTGCAGCTCTGGCAGATGAAGGACGTCGAGTGGATTTTCTGTCCTGTCACGATTTAACATGAGGTGTCCTGTTTCTACAAAACGTGTAAATTAATGACAATCAATAATTGTACTTATAGACCTATAGTCAGTAAGTCAAATGTTACTTATTAAATGCACCTGTCAAATGTCCCTTTCTGACCTGCATCGTCATGCAGCTTTAGATGTTTTGCTGTTTGGCTATCTTGACCGCTTTAGGATACACACACACAGCTTGTCATCTTTGTTTCAAAGCACAGTTTGTAGCAGTGGTGATTTTAATGCAACCCTGTCCGCTGAAAATGACCTTTAATATACTAATTAGCAACAGCAAAATGTGCTTTGAATGAAACACAATGCCGCTGGGATTAAGAGGAAGCCGTTTTTAGGAACAGATCTGCTAAGTTGCAAAATGTTCACACGGAAAGTACCTGCACATCATTCACTGACGACATATTTACTGCAGAAAGCCCATGTTTTATGGATATGTTTGGCTGAGGTCAAGGACAGTTCATCATCTTGATGAAATACTGATAAAGTCATTGGTTACATGAGATAGAGTCTTTTCCCCCATCTTCCATAAATCTAGACCTAAGTCCTGAACCTTGTGCGCCGACCATCCACCCCGTGCAGCTCCCTACGGCCTCCGTGTGGTGCAGGAACGTAGCACCTTGTTGCCTGAAACGTGTTCCACACGGCAACAACATTTCCTCCAAAGCGTATCAGGAGAACCATTTAACACTTTAGAAACCTGATTTTTGGGTGACATGTGAGTTCGCCCCTGTCATTTTCTCGAGTTCTCTCAACTCCTAGAATGCTCTTTTAGCGTCTCCATTTCGGCCCCGCCTCCTGACAGGATAAACCAATCGGCTTGCTTGATGCTTAGGTCCACGCACTGCGTTGCTGCGATGTGGCAGGTGTGCACGCCGGTTCCTCTGCGACCCGTGGTTACCCATGACATGTCTAGGCCGGACGCTTATGTGCATCTTTGCGGACGCATAACTCTAACTGTAAACTGCTGATTGTAGCGCCCCCTATTGGTCGACCTGTGCCACTCTTTGTGTCCATGTTTGTGAGTAATTCCCCTGGATGCAGACAGATAATGAAAATAACAGGAATCTATGAATGTAATTTGGTTGGAGACGTTTTACCACAATGCACAGTTTGCCGTGCGTTATCAGAAAACAGGATTTAATGCCACAACAACTCTCGAGTCAGTGGGGAAAAAAGCCATTTCTGTGCTCCTGTTGTGTTTTCATCCCTACAAAACATCACGTCTGCACCACCTTCTCAGAGAGTACACGTGCATTATACTGCATTAGTAGAAGTCCGTATGAAACCCTACAGGCTGGGTTCTTTTGTCACGGTACCCTGGTGCATCTGCGCTCTCTCGTGTAGTTTATGGCTCTGTGACTCAGTCATGCAATAAAGGACATTTTCCTGTGAGTCCGAGTGCTCTTTTCAAATATCACAGCGACGGCCCGAAGGCCTGAATGAAGACACTGACCTGTGAGCTGCTGCCAGGATGTTTCCTGCCTTCTAACAGTCTTTGTAGATTTGATATCAGGTATTAGTTCTTTCCCAAAATGTTTAAAGTGTTCCTTTATCACCGCGGACAGAAACGCACCGGAGCACAAAAACATGTTGTCGAATCAGCAGCTGAATTGTCTAATTTCTGACTCATTTCTAACCCCAACCCTCACTCAAGCCTCACTGTAACCCTAACCAAAGAAAGGTATTAACCCTAAAATGGAACGCTTTACATTATGGGGACCAGCTTCTTGTCCCCATAACGCACAGTTTGCTCAACCTGCTTTGCCTGCAACCCTGTTCCCAGGTCCACAAATCCTCATAATCCCAGAGCACGGAGGCTTTTCGTTTCAGTTTGAATGTGATTTACATTTGTATTTTATTTTCAAGAGCATAAAGGCGGTGTTAGGGCCACTGTTAGGAAAGAAGGCAGTTGAAATCCTGAATTATTTTAAGTCATACTATTTATTAAAGTAGTTATTCATTTAGTTATTAAGTTATTGAAAGTATAACTGACTTCCCACTTCTGTATTCCCATTTGAGCCTTTTTATTTCTCTCCTGGATAATGTAACGATCCTACATCATACAACCAGCCTCGATGCTGATACTTTGGTGCAGGTTTCTAGAACTCTGCTGCCAACTAGGAACCAGCGAGTTCAGCTCAGAGCCCAGACAGACTCACAGAACAGCTCGAACACACACAAGTCTCGTTTTCCACAGTCAGTCTACTCCAGAGACGGTCTTCTACAGACCACCAGTCTACTGCAGTGAAATGGACCTGGGAGGAAGAGCCCAACACGCTGCAGGAGAAGTTCGAGGAGGAGCTGGCCGAGAGAGCTCAGATACAGGTGGAGGAAGAGGAGCCAGGACAGCGCTGCGAAAGCAGTGAGCAAAAGGTGGAGGAAGAAAAGAAAGAGGTGGCCAATGAACAATACACCTGGGAAACCAATGAGCTAAAGGTGGAAGAAGAAGCTAAAGCAGTGGAGGAGCTCTGTCTGAAAAACAAGAAGAAGAAGAGAGGAGGTTTCTGGTCTAGAGTATGAGTACATGTATGTAAATATAGATGTACATCTTTATCTGATAGTGCACGTGGATCCACACACGGAGAGAGAGGAGGCCTGGAGGCACCTTGTCTTCTACGTGTCCTTATGTGTTGCTTGTTAATGCACATCTATTCAGTAATATTGACATCCAATATTCCAGCTACGCTCTTGTTGGCTGCATGAGGATTGAAAAGAGCTGCGAGTTTAATCAAAGAAAACTTTATAAGTGGCCCGAATGAAACACAACGACAGTTTGCATTTGATATAATAATAATTACACAAAGCTATGGTTTTAAGTTGACTATCCGAGATCTTTGGAGGACTCGAATTGAGTTGTTCCATCTTCCAAATGATGTAGTGCTTTTTAAAAAGTGCTTCACAGCAACACACACGCATGTAACATTAATACTATATATCGTTGGATCTTATCCTCCTGTTAACGTATCGTCACTATTATCATTCAGTCATTTTAACATTCTGTATATTTAGTGTCCTGCTCTGCCTCCAACCAGTGACTTTCATATGCCAACTCTCTATTATCACTCATCTGTCTGTCAGGAATACTGTCAGAGTGCTGTGACCTCCGACCTCTGACACCATGCATCTGATGTTGGCGATCTAGGAGTTTCTTCTAACACTGCCCCTCCCTGCGAGGTCTCTCTGATAAGAACCCTGTTTTCCTCCTTAAATGACTGAAATGCAAATGTGATGTTCCAGTTTTCTTCTCGCTGTGCAGCCCGAGGCATCAAACGGTGAATTCAGGTCAGCTGTGAAGGCAGTCAGGCAGGAAGTCATCTGATGTACCTGCGGTGAAGGCGCTGCCCGCAAAATTATAAAAAGGGAGTGGGAGGGAGACAGCTCAAGAGATGTGACGAGGATGGCCTTCATCAGCCATCCATGTTTAATAGATCCGAGATATGTTTGAAAAGAAGTACAGAACCAAACGGATCACACTGTTCCTGAAACCCAGCAGCAAAATGTCCGGTGAAACTAACTGGGGTGGGCTAACGTTGGCTAACTGGGGGAAAACCAGGCCAGAAGCCACCATGGCTGCCTTACAGTGTGTAATTTAGACAGGTTAACCAGCTACAGAGTGAGCATATTTAATAGGAAACATTAAATAGATTTCAAGAGAAACAAATGTATGCAGTCGTGTCAATAAATGCGTTTTAATTGAAACTGAACGGAGAGCACGCAGCGCTCTCTCTTCGTGGCTCTGGAGGAACCGTCGGTGCCTGTGGCTGAAAAACCCAGGAAGTGTCCAAGAAAAGAGTCTGATGCTCCAGATGACAAAGAAACTCAGCGTTCAGAGGAAGGTTTACGGGCAATACAAGAAGGACAAACACAGAGAACCATGAGTGTAGCTTTAGGTTTTCCTTGCTGGAGAGCCTGAGAGACGGGACTGAGGGCAGACACAGATGGACAGGTTGGTAAAATATTTGGAGGAGGCTGTGTAGCTGTTACATTCACTCCGCCTAAATAATGGATTACTGTCTTGGAACTGTGGACGTGTCTCTGTATGTCTGTAACTATTTCTGACGACGAGCCTGGGGCCGTCAGGAATGCTGGCAAACAGGTAACAGGGAAAAGGACCCATGCGCAGACAGAGGTGGCAGGTATAAAGTAACGACGTTTTAGAAACTGACAGAGAGACAAGGGAAACACACAGACTGTATACTCACTCTGGAAGGGCAGCCAACGAGACACAGGTGAACTAAATGACACAGGTGGAAACAAGGGAGGCAAAACTAGCAGACACATGAGGGAACAGGCAAATGTCAAAATAAAACAGGAACTCATAGAA
Source organism: Coreoperca whiteheadi (assembly GCA_011952105.1). NCBI lineage: Eukaryota > Metazoa > Chordata > Actinopteri > Centrarchiformes > Sinipercidae > Coreoperca > Coreoperca whiteheadi. The sequence goes on from CM022486.1 coordinate 1,738,700, forward strand.
CACAGACCCAAAAGCATGACAGGGGCGAGCTCACTGCAGGCACACATCATCAGGATGCTAACACACTAACATGCTCACAGTGACAGCGTTAACGTACTGATTTTAAGATTTTTAAGTGTAATCCATATTCACCATCTTAGTTCAGCGTGTTAGCATGCTAGCTTTTGATAATTAATGCTAAACACAAAGTACAGCTGAGGCTGATGGGAATGTGACCGTTAGTTTTGCAGATATTTTGATGATAGACCAAAGTATTGGACACATTAAACATGTTGACCTGAGGATGGCGCTAGATGAAAAGTCAGAGGCCGCCAGAGGTTATTACAGTTCACCCTGTGGGGAGCATGAATGTTTGTACCAAATTCCAGGCCAATCCATCTGATAGTTGTTTAGAAATGTCACTTCAAAGTACAAAGGTTGACCTCATGGTGGCGCTAGAGGAAAAGGCAGAGGTTCGCTGAAGTCAGTAGGTTTCATCCTCTGGTGACCATGAAAGTCTGAAACCAACTTTAATGCCAATCCATCTGATAGTTGTTGAGATATTCCTTCCTGTTCCTGTTAAGAGTCCCGTGACATTAACTCACATTCGGCTGAGGACAAAGTGTTGTGAACAGGATAAAAGAATATTAACAATCCAAAGAAATAACATCTAAATCAAAATCTGAGCAGGTGAAAGAGAATCCAAATAGTCTGTGAGGCATTAGAGTCGTCCTCTGCTATGGTTCCTTTTAAACTGGTTGTGTACATTCAGGTCCTGCAGGTTATAACATGAGGAGGAGCAGAGGCACTTTAACAGACTCTGTCAACCATTCAGAGAGTTTTTTTCCAGGCTTCGTGACGATCAGAGTCTCTGCTTGTCATAGCAGCTTACCTTTGAGCTGATTTAAGTCCGTCCGGTGTTTCCTCTTCCTCCTCCCTCCGCTCTGATGAAGCTCTGCCGTAACAAAAGACAGATCCTTCGACTGAAGCGAGCTCAAACCAGAAGCTGCGCTGCCGTTTAGAAGCTTCACCCATCGCAGAGTCTGCAGCAGATTCAGGACATGTTTTTATTGTGGATATTTATCTTTAGAATGACTTCACATGCTAATGCGTTTGGCGTGTTAGTCACACGCCATTTGGTGAGTCCAGGCTGGAATGGGTCTAATTTTCCCAGTGAAACGGGGGTCAGCATGTCCCAGTGAGTGTGGAACAACGCACTAATGATTTCAATATTCTCTACCACTAGTGGAGGCGAAGATGTAAAGTTTGTCCTGAGGGTGGCGCTAAAAGAGAACGGGGTCATTCAAAGCGTAAGGCTTTATCCTCTGGGGAGCAGGAACGTGCTCAGGTAACCTTCAAGGGGCCCAACATGAGCTCTGGGCTCTCTTATACATAAAAACACACCCATGCACAGCTGGAGACTGTCTGGCCACTCCGTGTCCAGCTCCTCTACATCTTCCTGTGGAGGTTTTTGTAAATCTGTTCGTTGGTTTGTTCGTTGCTGCAGCGGTTTGTTTTGTTCAAAATGGTCGTTGTGTTTTTTCACTGAAAATAGAAATTCATAGAAGTGAGCCTTTTTGTGGGATGCTGAAACTAGAGTTTCAGACTAAACCAGAACCCTCTAATCATCGTCCTCGGGTCACCTTTGCGTCCTCCGGGCTCAGTCGTCCCTGTGTGATGACACGTCTTCAGCCCGCCGGCGTGTCCCGTCTCCGTCCTCTCTGCTGGGACGCCGGTCTGTCTGCTCTGCTTCTAAAACAAGCTTCCCGAATACATTTAGCTCCGCCGAAGCCACACGGAGAGGTTTTCTCTGGGTCTCAGAGGCTTCTGTCTGATGCTTTTTCGTTGCTTCGACTCAGCGTTAGACGCCAGAAACAGAGACCTGCAGACATTGGGCCCAGGGTCTACCTGAGGACGTCTTGATGCAGCATCCAGAATGTTGTAACGCAGCTTCACATGACATCGTGCACAGCTATAATGGTATGAGGGCATGTGGATTCACACACGTGTTGGAAATGACTGCAACATCTCAGGGTGTCACAAAGCCTCTGCAGCTCAGCTGAAGCTTCCTCTCTGGTGTCTGCTGTTGTTTGTGTCGCTCACTCGTGATGGAGCTGCTCTTTGACACAGGACCTTGTCCGTGAACAGGATTTCTGCCCGAGTCACGTCAGATAGATTTGCATCTGCAACGGTGGCTGTTTAACAAGGAAGACAACAACTCCCATGATCCCACGCGGCTTCATGATGTCATCATACTGCGTCTTTTGTTACTGCTGGGACGTGAGCGGCAGAAATGACATACTGTGCGTTCAACCATTCGGGAGCTTTGGCTTCTTTAGTAAAATGAAAGATAAAACATGTTTATGCTTCAAATGAAGCAAGAAACCAGATTTGTTTCTGTATAATAATTCAAATAATCTACTGTGTTAAAGCGGCTCATGCAGCCACACCGCAGCGTTCAAAGCCCTCATGGTGCTTCATTTTCTACTAAACGTGTTGGAACGAGAGCACCAAAGTCACTTTTGGCAGTTTCAGAAAACTCTAAACTATTTCCTGTCCGACAAACCGACACTCAGTTTCTCAGATGTCCTCGTTCACGTGTAGCTGACCGCTACATTCAGCATCATTTCTCACAAGCTCAGAGCGTTTCATCGTCACTTCGTGTATTCAGAGTTTCTTTTCTTTTTCTCAAGTGTGATATTGTTATTTAAGAGGACGTTACAGTGGACAGTAAGATGACTGGACAAAAGACATCTGGTTAAAATATGCATGTAAAACAAGTCAAACATCTACTCATCTAGCAGCCGGTTACCTAGACGATTCGATGCAGATGCATGTGTTTAGCTGCCTGTGCTCCCAGTTGCACAGCAAGATAGTATCAGCATGTGAACGCCTCAGCTAAGCTGTTGTACCTCAATAGTGATGAAGCGGCACGCTCCTTCACTTCATTTTATCTCTGCTGTAACGTGTACTGAGTTGGAATTCCTTCTGGGTTCCTAATTTTGTAGCTCTTTTGTTTTGTGAATGAGTTCAGTTTCTAACCTGCACATTTAGAAGTGTGGCTCTGAAAGCTAACGTCCTGCCAGATGTCACTCCCTTCAGCCTTGTGTCCAAAGCCCGCTGCGACAAAGTGTGCCCTGTGTGGGCTTCAAGTGATAAAAGCTACTATTCTGGCAGCGGTCTGTGAACCCTGATGAAGTCTGATTGTCGTCTTGGTGGAACAGCAATGTGACGATAAAGGAGAAAAATGCTAAATCCGTCAGCGAGAAGTTAATAAGAACTGAAGCTACAGCTGAGTTTTAATTTGTGGAGATATTTGGTGGCTTGTGTCCTGACATATACATATATATAAACTTCTGAGTAACTACAGTAGACCTGTCTGTGTTGCTGGCCTTCACTGTGGATGGACTTTAGGGCTGAGGGACACCTGACACACCAGGTGAATCCAGTTACCTGCATGGTTGGTTTCCAACATGAGCGGACCAGAGCCTCGTTACATCAGCTGTGCATGAGTCTGATTTTCTGCTCTGAATGCCCTCTGTAGTGTGTCCCCCAGTTGGCTGACGCACAAACCCTCTTTGATAAAACAGGAAACGTGCCCGTGAATCATTAATCAGCACAGTTTCTCAGAGTCCAGTGACTGGATTCAGGCGGGCTGGAGAGGCTCAGTTCAGCACCAGCAGTAGTGCGTTTGCTGTTATATTGACATGCTCATCTGTAATATCATGGCTACAAATGAATTATCTTCAATTAATACGTGAGGAATAATAATCTGATGATATCATATATAATAGTACAACAGGCACAGGGGACATTTTCCTGCTTAGACTGACTTTTACTGAAGGAACATTTCCACTGCAGGACTTTTACTTTAACAGAGTATTTTCACAGTGTGGTGTCAGTACTTTTACTGCATTAAAGGACCTGAATACTTCCTCCACCGCTGCTGACAGTTACAGCCTTTAGCAGCTTTTTATTTTAAAGATCCGGCAACAAATCTAGCAATGTATTAACTTGAGTGCTGTTTAACTTGGTGCTGTGTTTCCTCCCTTCTAGAAACCTCAGTGTCACAGTCCACACCCACCACCTACGTCCAGAAAATGTTTGAGATTACAAATAGATTCAATCAGTTCACCTCAGTTTGGCTTCATTCTGTGAAAAGGTTTTAAATATTTTATAACTTCTATGTCTGATATGTCTACATCCAGTTCAACTGCTTTCCACTGAAGCATTTGTGCAGCTGTTTGTATCAGACTGCAACAACGGCCTCATGCTCACTCTGAATGAACAGATCAGGGTCCCACTAGGAGACAACCAGCATCAGATATTTCCATCTTTCATCATCTGATCTTGATAGTTCTTCCCGCCTCGGTCTCATTAGGACTCATTCATCCTCCGGGCGTCGGCTGCGTGACGTCAGCGAGCCTCGCTGGGCGCCTTCAGCCTGCCAGTGGAGCTGCTGCTTCCAGCGCTGATGTTTCAAGGCTGCGACGCTGCTGCCTGACCACACAGTGAGGCTGCTGCTGACAGTGGAAGCTGATTCACTGCAAACGGAGGCACAGCAGGAACAGAGAACGCACGCTGCTAAAGTTACACCGTCTGGCTTCATCTCATAGTCTCATCTGAATCGAAAAACTAAACTAAACATCGAGGTCTGCAGCTTGTCCAAAGTGCTGCAGGCAGACCTAAAGCGAGACTTTGCCCTCATGCTAATTCAACACTATGCTTCACACACTGGATTGCATTAACCTCCGTCGGACCGAGGTGGTGGCAAAGGGGGTCCGCACATCTCAAACGTTCAGCAAACTAAATCCAAATCAAGTATTCGTGTCTTTATCTCCTGAGAAGAAGAGACAGATTTTTGAAGTGGGCAGAAATATGTGTACAAGTAAACTGTAATATAATCAGATGCTCGTACGGTGCTTTGTAAAGCAGCCAGTTAGATCACTTCCTGTCAGCGGCTGTGAGGTGGAACATTTTATTTCCCCAAATGTCAAAGATCAAAAAGCAGATGACGTGTGAGCGTGGCGTCGCTTACAGCCACTGAATGTGAACCCATCCGGGAGCTGGACTCTGGTGACGTCTCGTCGAAAACAGCCAAGAGAGGCTTGTGGTGCAGCTCCGACAGGTTGAACTGTGCGGCCGTAGCTGTGGCTCTGCACTGTATTTCATTCTCACTCATGTAGGATGGTGTTTCATTACCCACATATGGGATGTTTCCCCCCTTAAAGATAAATATTGCACGAAGTACGGTGGCGTGCGTGAAAAAAGCAGCTCTAAAATGTGATTCGCGCACCAAAATAATCAGCATAGTTGCCATATAATCCAAACTGTACAGTGGTGTGTGTAGTCTGCTTTCTCTTGAACTCCTCTTAAAGTACAAGCAGGATGTAGCTGCTGTAACTGCTGCAGGTGGAGCTCAGGTTCAGCTGTTTGGTGTCCGACTGCAGCTGATGATTATTCACATTATGGATCCACCTGCCGATTATTTCCTCCATCAGGCCGCTGAGTGTTTGCTTTGTGAAACTGGTGAAAACCGTGAGAGACGCCGTCACAGCGCTTTGTTGGGACCGAACCTCAACTTTATTATCATCCACATCATTAACATCATTCAGAGGGAAAGCAGCAAATCTTCACACCTGAGAAGCTCCAGCCAGGAAGTGATTTTACACGAACAAAGACTGAAACCATCAAAAATAGTTAACAATTAGTTTAATTAGTTGAATTTATAACAAAACATCATCTTTTACATGTGCAGTAAAGTAACTGAAGCTGTCAGATAAATGTGTTGAAGTAAAAAAGGTCACTGCTCCCCTCTGAGATTTGGCGGAGCAGAAAGTGCCAGAACATGGAAAGACTCAAGTAAAGTACAAGTACCTCAAACTTGTACTTAAGTACAGGGCTTGAGTAAATGTACTTGGTTCAGGCTGAACTCACATTAAGCTCCATCAGAGGTCACAGCATCTACGATGGAGCACATCTTCCTGCGACACGGAATCCCTGATCCCTGATTGGTTGGGAGTTAGACGGGAAGCGAGCGAATTGAAACGTCTGTCCGACGCGTTACTGAAGCCAAAATGGCGAGCCAAAAAAACCACACGGTTGAGACTGAACGACATCAGACACGGTGCTGAGTTTGTCCTCTCAGATCAGCGTTTCAACATGTTCTGAATGGAAACCATGTAAAGGTTCCTCTCCCTCGCGAGTGCAGCCTGCAGCAGAAACCCTGCGCTCGTGAGTCATGGAGTAGTCACGTAAAGATTGGAATGACTTGGTAAACATCTTGGCGTCCCTCAGGCTGTCTCTCTCTCTCTCTCTCTCTCTCTCTGTGTCTCTTAATTTAGCTTCAGCAAATCCCCTTTTTCTCCCGTTGGGGACGTTTTATAATCCAGCATTTGCTGCGATTACTAACTAGCAACGCTCAGCGTGACTGAACCGCTCCTTAAACATTGTTTCACACATTAAGCCTATAAACGTCTAAAGTGTCTGGAACATGAACGTTAGGAAGTCGTAATTTCAAGAGAAAACGACCTTTTTCTTGCAACACAAAGACTTGGTTCTCCGAACGTGACTTTTTCTTGTAAAAATCTTGTGATGTGATTATTTTTCTTGATACATTATTAAAATCATCGATTGATCCTTCCGATGTTAAAACTTTCTACTTAAGACATTATGGCTTTATTCACATAATATGAATGCGAATATCTTCACTATTGTCAAACTACCTCATTTGTAAAGTAATTAAAGTCATTTACGAGAGTCCTTTGTGTTTAAGTCATTTTTAAACAAATTATTTTCACTGAACATATAAATTCGTAAAATTGTGATTTAAAAAAAACGTGTCGTCGTGACATCACTTCATCCTATGATTTTTACTATAAACTATTACTTTTCTCTAAATTATGACTTAGTTACTTTATTTATATACTAATTAAAGGAATTGAGATTACTATATAAAGTACATTTCATTATAAACTAGTTGTTTGTTAGTTTTTTATTATTTGTACAGTCATAAAGTCATGACGTAAATGTGATAATATCGTGACTGTATTATGTCTTTTTTCTGTAAATTATGAGTTAATATTATGATTTTTCTCATAATATTCTTTTTTCTCCAAACAATGGCCCCAGTGCTCCAGTTTATTACAATTTGGGTGTGATGTTTGTAGTTTTGACAGCCAATCAAGAGCTGAAGGACCTCACGGGGTCTGCTGCTGGGGACTGGAGTGTCCTCTGTGTGCTGGGCTCATGCTGCCCCTGGTGGGACCCTGCAGTCATTACACTGCAGAGGGTTTTCTCTGTTTTACCTGTTGGGAAAAGTCCATCAGCAGAGACTCATCAGGGTTGGCCAGAACTGCAGAGCAACTGAAGGAGACAAACAGGCTTTACACGTCTCTTCTTTGTGGAACTTTATTGTTAATGCACTCTGACTCACGCGGCTTCTGTTTCACTGCACCCGATTATTGTTTCCACTGTGCATCTCACAGGTGTGATGATCCTATACTGGTTTATTCTTCATACTTTCCATATGAGTCAAGGCTCTCATTCATTCTGTCTGTATGATATTTCTTTTTTTTTCTTACTATATATATATAATACTACTACAACACAGCGACACGTGAAGTGAAGAGGTCTGAGTACTTTCTGAATGCACTGTACATATACCCTCATTTTAATACTGTAAGCGTGCTCTTTATTTCCAGACAGAAAACGATCAGAGACTTAATCCTCAATTCAGGTTATTTATTATTGAGTGGAAAATCAAAAAGCGTGTACATGGGTCTCCTTTTGTTCAGAAAATCGCAGTCTGCACGCAGTTAGCTGCAACCATCGTCCCAAAAGAAGAATGCCTATCTTAACATTATACAGGTTATAAATGAGAATGGGCTGCTATCTGATTGGTCGAAAAACAGTTGGGGGACAGCCATGGATTTAGACTCAACTCTCCCCTTTGATTCACAGCATGGTGATGTCATCTTCATCCATCCCAAGTGGACAGCGCCCTGAAAAGAAAAACATCTACCCTAGAGGTCACACTGTGACCTCCCCCCTAGATATTTTATGACAGCTGATCTAAACTGGTTTTCCCTTATTGTGCTCACTCAAAGGGTTCTTTCTTCTCCTTGCGGCGTCGGTTTAATCTCACACCCTAACTGGGTGGATGGGGTTTGTCAGCACATCCTGTTTCACTCTTGACAGCCACACACACACACAGTTGTAAACTTCAGAGTATCAACCATTTAGGAACCATTATCTAAAGAAACAAATTATTAACAAATGATTTCACTCTAACAATACCCCACACCAACAAATCAGAATGACCAAGTCTCTTTTGAAAACAGCAACACATCATTTAACATAGATTCTGACAGTGAAAACCCGTGTTAGTGAGTTAAGATGAACTCATCGGCCAAAACATCGGCTTTGGTCAACGCGTCCCCCGGCACAATAACCCCGCCTAACTGATCAAAGTTCATTACATTAATAGCCTGACACCGTGAAATTCGCGTGAAAATTCAAAAAAGAGTCTGGTTGGCAGTTTTGTCTCTACTTCTAGTTATAGTGTAGGTAGACTGCTGTGACACGTTTGTATGGTTAAACAGTTTGGGGCCATTTTAAAGCAGCAGCTGTGCTGAAATAAGAGTCAGCCTCGAACTCCCGGAAAGGTAGGAGTAGGCCTAATGCTGGGTGTTTGCTCCAGACACAGGTGTAGAGGCAGGTGAGCCGCTGTTTAGCTTAAGAGCCTCTATTTTGAGACGAAGAGCTTCCACTTCAAGCTCTTTAGCTTTCAGTTCAAGCTCTGCCTTTCTGCGCTCCTCCTCCCTGATACGGAGGGTTAAGCGGAGGTTGTCTGTGGACGTACCTGCCAGAGCCGAGTCCACACCAGCTAGGTGCACGCCAGAAACCTCTGCCACCTGTGCCGCATCACCTGCATCACCCGCATCACACGCAGCCACAGCGGGTGGGGGCAGCTTACCTTTTTTAACCAACCAATCACATAATGCCTTCTTAAAATCTTTTTTTACGGGAGGTTTTGGCATTTCGACTCCATAGTGTTCAGCCAAATCCTTTAAATCCTTTATATCACATTGCTCAAGTTGTTCCCATGAAGGATGGGCTTTAAAATCATCCAGGTCAAAAGTCATAATTATTTTGACACAAACCAAATAAAACTGCCAACCAGAAGAAAAACTCACCACGAGTCGGAGCGAGAAAAAACTGAGGAAGAAGAGCCCTGACTTCATTTTATAGCCGTCTAGGGGGGGCCTAATCGTCCGATAGCCGGTGAACCAATCTCCTCCTCTCCTGGCACACACCTACAGTACATGCATACAGGTATGCGCACATGACACACCTCATGCATGCTTTCACAGTGTTGTAAAGAAACAAAGCCTACACCTGCAACAAAGTCCGACCGCAGCCATAACAATATGATAAGTCTATTTTATAGATGAAATATATACAACTTCTTGGAACTTAGAAGTCGCTGTAGGAGCCAAGTACAATAACTTCAGTTTTGTCAGAGTTTAACATCAGAAAATTTCTGGTCATTTAGGTTTTTATGTCCTTAAGGCATGCTTGAAGTTGAACTGACTGATCAGTTTCATCCGGCTTAATCGATAAATATAATTGGGTATCATCTGCATAACAATGAAACTTTATGGAGTGCTTTCTAGAAATATTGCCTAAAGGAAGCATATATAAAGTAAATAGAAGTGGTCCAAGCACAGAACCTTGCGGAACTCCGTGACTAACTTGTGCTCGGATGATTCATCGTTAACATAAACAAACTGAGATTGGTCTGATAGATAGGATTTAAACCAGCTTAACGCGGTTGCTTTAATTCCAATTAAATGTTCCAGTCTCTGTAATAGAATTTGATGGTCAATGGTATCGAATGCAGCACTAAGATCTAACAAGACAAGTACAGAGACAAGTCCATTGTCTGATGCAATTAAAAGGTCATTTGTAATTTTCACCAGTGCTGTTTCTGTGCTATGATGCACTCTAAAACCTGACTGGAAATCCTCGAATATACTATTGTTATTTAGAAAGTCACATAACTGATTAGTAACAGTTTTTTCAAGGATCTTAGAGATAAAGGGAAGGTTAAATATAGGTCTATAGTTGGCTAAGACCCCTGGATCCAGTGTGGGCTTTTTAAGGAGAGGTTTAATAACAGCTACTTTAAAAGACTGTGCTACATAACCTGTCAGTAAAGACAGATTGATCATATCTACAAAAGACGTACTAACTAATGGTAGAACATCTTTAAGCAGCCTAGTTGGAATTGGGTCTAAGAGACAGGTCGAAGGCTTAGATGAAGAAATTGTCGACGTTAGTTGAATAAAGTCGACAGGAGAGAAGCAGTCCAAGTACACATCAGGTTTCACAGCTCCCTCCAACGCCTCTACGCTTGAAGATCGGTTGGCACCAGCTGAGTGATTAATTTTCTCTCTAATAGTCAAAATTTTATCATTAAAGAAGCGCATGAAGTCGTTACTGCTGAGGGCTACAGGAATGCATGGCTCAATGGAGCTGTGGCTCTCTGTCAGCCTGGCTACAGTGCTGAAAAGAAACCTGGGGTTGTTCTTATTTTCCTCTATTAGTGATGAGTAGTAGGCTGCTCTGGCATTACGGAGGGCCTTCTTATATATTTTAAGACTATCTTGCCAGGCTAAACAAGATTCTCCTAGATAGTTGGAACGCCATTTTCTTTCAAGTTTTCGTGATGTTTGCTTTAATTTGCGGGTTTCAGCGTTATACCATGGAGCTACCCTTTTTTGTTTTATTATCTTCTTTTTAAGAGGAGCAACAGAATCAAGTGTCGTTCGCAGTGAACCTGCAGCACTATCAACAAGATGATCAATTTGGGACGGACTGAAATTTGCAGTAGAGTCCTCTGTTATGTTAAGACATAGCATTGAGTTAAATTCAGATGGAATTACTTCCTTAAATTTAGCTACAGCACTGTCAGATAGACATCTACTGTAGTAGTATTTGACTACTGGTGTGTACTCCAGTAATAGGGCGGCCGTGGCTTGGTGGCAGAACGGCTGCCTGCCAATCGGAAGGTCGGCGGTTCGAGCCCCCAGCCATGCGTCGAAGTATCCTTGAGCAAGATAGTGAACCCCAAAATGCTCCCGAAGCTGCGCCTTCGTTTTGTGAATGTTCTCATGTGTAAGTCGCTTTGGATAAAAGCGTCTGCTAAATGACTAAATGTAAATGTAATAGGAGTTCAAAAGTTATTAAATAATGATCTGACAGTGAAGAATTCTGTGGAAAGACTGTTAAATAAAATAGTGAGTGGGTTTATGTACACACTGACAGAAGCCAATCGAGTCTAATAATGAGATAAACGCAGTACTAAGGCTATCATTTTCAACTCCCACATGAATATTAAAATCACCTATAATAATTCCTTTATCTGTTTTAAGGACTAAACCTGATAGAAATTCTGAGAATTCAGATAAAAACTCTGAATAAGGACCAGGAGCGCGGTACACTATAACAAATAGGATTGGCTGTCGTGTTTTCCAGGTTGGATGTGAAAGACTTAGAACAAGGCTTTCAAATGAGTTATAATTTAGTTTAGGTTTAGGGTTGATTAATAGGCTTGAGTCGAAGATGGCTGCAACTCCACCTCCTCGGCCGGTGCCTCGAGGAATGTGAGTATTAATATGACTGGGCAGAGAGGTATGCGCACATGACACACCTCATGCATACTTTCCCACTGTTGTAAAGAAACAAAGTCTACGCCTGCAACAAAGTCTCACCGCAGCCATAACAATATGATAAGTCTAATTTATAGAAGAAATATATACAACTTCTTGGATCTTGACGTAAATGTGATAATATCGTGACTATATTTTGATTTTTTTCTGCAAATTATGAGTTAATATTATGATTTTTCTCAGAATATTCTTTGTCCTCTAAACAATGGCCCCAGTACTCCAGTTTATTACAACGTGGATGTTATGTTTGTAGTATTGACAGCCAATCAGAGCTGAAGGACCTCAACACTTGATCAGCTGAGACGGTCTGCTGAAGCTGATCCGGTGTGGAGTATTGATGAGGGGGGAGAAAGTAATTTAAAGGACTTTAGCAGGAGGTGAAACCTGTGGCTCTTCTCAACCTCTGTCAGGTTGGATGTTGACTGAAGTGTCCTCTGTGTGCTGGGCTCATGCTGCCCTCTGGTGGGACCCTGCAGTCATTACACTGCAGGTTTGCTCTGAACCTGCTGTGAACCAGACGGTTCATCAAGGAAGAAGTCCATCAGCAGAGACTCATCAGGGTTGGGTCAGAACTGCAGAGTAACTGAAGGAGACAAACAGGCTTTACACGTCTCTTCTTTGTTGAACTTTATTGTTAATTTACTCTGACTCAACGGGGCTTCTGTTTCACTGCACCCGATTATTGTTTCCACTGTGCAGGTATGATAATCCTATACTGGTTTATTCTTCATACTTTCCATATGAGTTAAGGCTCTCAATAATCGGGTGCAGTGAAACAGAAGCCGCGTGAGTCAGAGTGAATTAACAATAAAGTTCCACAAAGAAGAGACGTGTAAAGCCTGTTTGTCTCCTTCAGTCACTCTGCAGTTTTGACCATCTTTAGAACATCTTTAAGCAGCCTAGTTGGAATTG
>CM022486.1:1756933-1820630 GCA_011952105.1 Coreoperca whiteheadi
CCCCCCCCAAAAAAAAAGCATTACAAACAAAACAGCCACACATCACCCAAAGCCCTGTGGGAAACGGTCTCTGTCTCTGTCCCACTGTGAAAACACCTTGAGGAGACCTCCGGAGCTGCCGTAGGGGCGCAGCGTGCCGCCCCGTGCGGGACACCAGCTTCTTCTTGAGGGTAAACCAGCTCTTTCACACGCCGGTGAGGCGAGCTGCTCGCGGGGCAGTTAGAGGACAAACCCCGCTGAACAACCGCATTGGAAAGGAGATAGAGGAGGGGGCACAGCCTGCCTCTTAACACCCAGCATTAGACTGTAAACAGACCCCCCCCCCTCCCCCCACACATGAACAAACTCCGGGACAGTTGTAAATAAGAAGTGACCAAGCGAGGACTTCCTGCCGCTGTTCAACCGTCCAAAACAAGCCCCATTGTTCGGGGGTCACAGGACTAACGTACACTTAGTGTGTTTTCACGGGAGGTAACGTCAGCCTCGCAGCGTGACAAATGTCCTTTTTTGCTAATAATATAAAAAGAGTCAGAAAAGTCAGTTTTTGTGTGGCTCGCCCCCGCCCCCGCCCCCACCCCGAGACATTCAAACACAAACAGCGCGGCTCGTTAGCCGGGAGGCTAGCCAGCGAGCTAGCTGCCAGCGTAACAAACGTTACAGACGAAACCCGATGAAAACCGGTGAAGTTAGAAAACACGGCAACCGGTCCTGTGAAATGTACTTCTGTAAAACAGTCCGCAAGGGTCACTTTTAGTGTCCACCCGGGGGGGGGGGCGTCCCCGGTCCGTCCGTTACGGTATCAGCAGGGCACGCTGTCCGTCGCCTTGGGGAAATCTCCACAGTCTGCTGCGGGGAACTGCAGCCTCCTCACGGCCTCCTTGATCAGGTTCCCCGATAGAATTAGCTCCTGGAGCAGCCGGTGCGGGTCGTCGTCCTCCTCCTCCTCCACGCCGATCCTCTTCTTGCTCCACGGTCTGACCTGGTCCCAGTCCTGGTCGCCGTTGGACCCGGGGACGTTGTACGGGCTCGCCCTGCTGCTCCCGCGGTGCCCCCGGCTCCGGAGCCGCAGGCAGCAGCCGTTACGTTTCTGCGCCGGAGCTCCCGAGCCGCCGCCGCCGCCGATGATGGACGCCGGCTTGACCCCGCCGGCGCCGCCGCCGCTGAGCCCGTGCAGGCAGGACACGGACACGGACACCGTCTTCTGGTGGCCGCCGTTATTGTTGTGGAGCTGCAGCGCTTCGCCGATTTTCGTCACCAACGCGTCCACTTCTTTGGAGCCGACTGTGACGGACTGCTCCAGAAAGATGTAGTTCTCCTTCCTACAAGGCATTCTGGCGGATGCTGTTTTCGTCGTGTTTCTCGGGGGGTGCTCTTCGGTGTTTTTGTTGTCGGTGTGAATGGGAGCCGCCGGGCCGCTCCTCGCTCTCACCACGCCGCTCGGCAGTCACCAACAACCCAGAGTTGATTTGTAAACAATGGGTGACGCGCTGTGGGCTGTACCATGTTCCCTGGGAGAGGGGGGGAGGGGTCGCGCGGTTACACGCGATTCACACAGCAAATCCCCGGGCAAACATTTTACGAAGATGGAAAATGATTTACAGGTCAGCAACGCGATCGGTGAACTGCAACGCTCGTCTACGGGGTTTCGTTGTTTTGGCTTTCCGGTGATCTGATTTCCCGCCTCAACCCGAGCACGCGGCGGCTTGTGGACTGCTCCCCTCAGAAGGACGTTGCATAACTCATAACTGTCTGTCCGGGCAAAACAAACAAAGCGAGATTTCTGCATTAAACAAAATGGTGAAATCACGTCTACCCCCCCCCCCCCTTCCGTACACAGCCCTCTCCATTTTGTGTATCAAAGAGTCCAAACACACTGATTCGCGAAGAAGCGCGTGCTGAAATCAAGATATATGTTGGACAATCATATGAATATATTGCGTAACCAGTGTTCACAAACATGAATGGTATTAAGACACTACCATGAAGGCAGAATCTGTAAGCCTGTAGGTCTGTCTGAGTAGTATTTACACCTCACTTTGGTCTACCTTTTTCTGACCTTTTCGATGTAGTAATCAGATTTGGGTAGACCTATAGCCTACTAAAGTCACATATATTAAAATATGTCACTCTGTTTGGTAACAGCTACCAAACAACAGTAGGCCTACGTGATGAAGGATGATAAAAGATTTTCAGTGGCAACTGAATGATGCCTCTTTTCTTTGTAGAAACAAGCACTTTTAATCATATCTGTTCAAATCAGACACATATTAATGAGACATCTGTGCATGCTGAACAGATATGATGTTGTAAAACCATATATCCATGGCTGGACACCAAAAGTCGTCTGTGATAGGCTGTGAACTATGTCTAAATACACGGATGCAGTACACAGTTGGCTGTGAGAATGATGCGTAAACGTGTGTAATCTGCCACTGGCATCCAGCGTGTATGCAGTGACAATGGGAGCGCATGGAGGGCGTGTTTCCGTGGGAGAACACAGTGTACATTCCTGTTTTAGAGAACCAGCAGCCAAGCTGAACCTGATGCTCCAGTCAAAGAGAGAGGGCCCTCATGACCAAATAAGGAGCTACTATCACTGCCACCACGTGGTATGTCAGCCAATCGGAGGTTTTCCTGTGTGTCTCAATGGCGGCGGCAGCAGCAGCAGCAGAGGTCCAGTCATACTGGAATCCAGTGAGGTTGTGGCCGTTGGAGTGACAGCGAAATGTGGAACCAAGATAAACTGTCAGCACTTCCTGAAACACAAAAACAACAACACTCAGATCACCTTTTATCCTTCCCCAGGTCACACTAAGCAGTTTATAGCATTCAACTAAAATATATGTTCTCAATCATTCTATTCATGTACTGTGCATACACCGTGCTATTTATACCAATGGATTACAGTGCATTTGAGATTAGATTCAAGTTAAATGTGAAGGATGTGAAATGTGATATTTCACATAGCAGGGGTGTGTTTGGCGTTATGTCATCTGTATTTGTCGGGTTGCAAAAGGACTGAATTAAAAATGAATACATCAGACAGCACCTTTCGCACGTGTTAGCGCAGTTTAAAGTGCCAGTGACGGGAAAGGAACACTACTCTTACACATTTGCTGCTGAGATGTACAAATAAATAAGTATTTCAATTATAAACCTGTGAAAAAAAGAGTTCGTTGTGCAGTGCTAATTTGTATAGTCGAATGTGTGACAGCAGTTTTTGTGCCTTAACTAAACCATAACCATAGACGTGCATGTCAGAAAACTGTCAGTATGACTCATTTTTATTTTGGAATGTACCGACCAATGATCTATTTTGTCCTTGAGAAAACAATCTCACCACAAGGTCAATTCAGTAGTTGTTCCACAGAGCTTTTGCTCACAAGAGTCGTCCTCAGCAGATGGAGAGAATGAATCAAGAATGAACTTTCAGCCTCTTTAGCTAACGCGGACAAATGATGTATTTTGTAACTGTAACAGCAGCTGCAGAAACGACGGCCTCTGAGTTGAATGAAAACCTCCCCGACGGAGTCTTGAAAATGGAAAAAGATAAGCTTGTTAGCTGCCGTGCTGCACTGCACATGTATTAGTACGCCCTTGTACGCTGGTGTTTTAACCCTAGATATAAGGAATAGTCCCTCAAAATGACATTCATTGAGAGTTACTCAGAGCTCATTTCACATTGAGAGTCTCAAAACGGCACTAAATCCAAACTAAAATGTTCAAGAAATCTGCTAAACCAGCTGCCCATGTGAACAAGGATGTCTCTCTGTGAGTCAGCTTTAACCAGCCCTCCTCACTTCCTCCTGTCTAACTTCCACTGCTGGATTTAATTTGCCTTTACGCTAAAAAGTCGGTCCACGACACGATGGACGTGAGCTGGCAGAAAACTGGGCCACACACTTCCTCAGTCTTTCACGCTTTCGTGTACGTGAGTCAGCGGGATCGCTGAACCGCTCTGCAAGAACAGTCCCCGTTTGTCTGCAAACATCTGCTCTCAGGCGTTCCCCGAGCCGAGCGCCACGGCAGGAACGCTGCGCGTGGCCTCATCCTCTTCCTTCGCTCGAGGCCTGCTGTCCCTGCTTCGGTGTGTGCGAGACAAACAGGGACATCAGTTGAACTAAGGAGGAGACGAATACATCTTACAAATAACAGCGCGCTCAGAAACCCCCCCGGGGTGGGGTCCTACTGTTGCTCAGGCTCCGGCGCTGATAAGGACTCGAGGCCTGTCATGAAGTCACACTCGCAGCTGTGGAGGGTCCTCTGGATTTAGAGGCCGGGTATAAATAAAGAGGCAGGAGCTCACATTCATGGCACATTCAGAATAGTCTTCCAGTTGGTGTTGAAATACAAGCCAGGAAGTCTGGTCGGAGACTTATCTTTTGAGTCTGATACTGACATTTGAGAGTTTAAAGAAGTACTAGTTTCAAGTGTGGACTGCGGCCATGTTAGCGGCTCTGTGAGGCTGCACAGTGACAGTCACTCATTTTGGTCTGCTGTCACGCACTCCCGCCACACATTGTGTTTGTCACGCAGAAAAAACTATTTGTCACATATTTAATATGCCGCAGCACCCAAACTGTACCTGGCTCTCTCTCAAGCGCCTGTCCCGCCTGTCGCTTATCAGCCAATCAAAAAAAAGAAAGAGGCTACACAAACGCCAATCAGAAAATACCACTATTGTGTCTGGGTACGATTTTAACGCAACAGCCAATGAAAACCAAAAAACAAATCCTGGCCTTGTTCCCCGTCGTCCTCGTTGACACACGGAGGAAGCCACTGGAGCTCCACGGAGCCGGTCGCGAGCTCCTGCTTTAGTGTTACAACACGTTCACAACTTGTTTGACACAAACAGCGGCAACGTGACCGCCGTTAGAGAACGTTTCCCAGATAATCGGCATCAGGTTTTCAGGAGCGTCTGTAACCTAGCCAACAGCCTCTTCTCGGACAACACTGGCTCAGAACAAGTAGTCCAGGCCTGGCTATGTTTCCGTTATCACACGATGACACATTAAACATCTCTCTCTCCAAATAGGCTTAATAATTATAATAAAACACACACACACACACACACACATGTGCACAAATGAATAAATGGAAATTGAATATATACTTTGTATTTGATTAAATTGTGTTCAGTGATCTTTACCAAACACAACAACACCCCCAGTGTTGTGTTTGGTTTATGTCTTCAGTAGGAACCAATGGGCTCGGGGCTGAGCGCCCCGGACAGGAAGTCAGAAAGTGTTGTAAGACGGACCAGCAGACTGTTGCTTTGGCTCTGCACACTGGATTTGTTGACAGGAAGAGAAATATTGAATGTATGCAGCCTTATCCTTCTTGCGAATGTCATGCTGCCTGTCTGCAGCGCCTCAATTTCTAAAGTTCCTTCTCAGTTCCATGAAGTCTGGGGAGCTATTAGGCCCTGTGACACATTTGGGAAGTGTATCTTTAAATTTGGACCCCACAAAACCTTTAAACTTTCCATTTCTAATCATTATTTTGACTGGCCATACGTCACCTTAACAGGCGTACATGTGGAAGCCAGTGACGCCGGCGGAGCTGAATGGAGCGCGAGCAGAAAAGAAAACAGGCCTTTCAGCCGGAGGATCAACTTTGACAGCATTTGGAGGGCGGCCAGCAGCTCAGGGTTCACCGAGTTTATTTCCTCATTCAAAGAGAGAGAGGGGGAGAGAGAGCGAGAGAGAGAGAGAGAGAGAGAGAGAGAGAGAGAGAGGGAGGACATTTTTATATCGCCTCACTCAGACACACCTCTTTCTCCCTCTAAGAGGAATGTGAGGAGGTTGCACATGGCAGGAAGTGATATCAAAGCATGTATTTGTTGCTGTGCTGTGAGCCTGCAGGCGGTTTGTGGCTGTGTTGTAAACATGCACAGAAACATCACCACAGCCTCAATTATTAACAAGCAAACTGAAGAGAAAAGCGTATTGTTGTGTTGTAAAACGCATGTTCCTGAACCCGTCTGAGGGTCACGCAGTGATGTGAACCGAGCTCCTACACAGCACTAAAAGCTTCGAACTACAGCAGCGATCTGATGTTAGAAACAAGCACGGCCTGTCATGTGCTGCGCGCTACATGCTAACTGCCCTGACTCACTGGCAGCGCTGAGTGTGTCTGGCCCTTTCCTGTTTAAACATGACAATGGCTGCGAGCGCAAAGGAGCTCCATCAAGGAGTGCTTTGACCGGCCTGCACAGAGCCCTGGCCTCGACCCCATCCGGCACCTTTGGGAGGAACTGGAGCGCCGACTGAGACCCGATCAGCCAACATCAGTGTCGGTCCTCACGGTGGCTCTTGTGTCTGCATGGGAGCAAGTCTACTGAAGTTCACACGCAAATGGTTTGAAGTTTAAAGTAATGTATTCGATGCAATCTAAAAAAGACAGGTTTAAGGGGGGGCTTTAAGTTGTAAAATTACATGATTGTGTTTGCTGCTGTGTAACGTGACCATCCCTTTATCTTTATCTAAGATTCTCACCCAACAACGACAAATGTATATATGAGAAACCCCTCACAGTGATGAAGACAGCATCATCAAACAATAGGCAGCACCATAGTCCTCCTCGGGTATGCTTACTTTAGTGTTTAGTTCTGATGCATTTTGCTAGGTTATGTAAGCATATTTCATTAATGTGTGAAACTGAACCCACTTCCTCTCCCCTGGGGATTAAGGACGAGTCAGAGGAGGCAAATACACAAAAGAAATACGTAAAAGTACATGTTAACACCATGGGCTTGGTCCAGGGGCGTAAATACAGACTCTTATAGACCCTTCGAGATTTCGGGCCCCTACGACAACGTGTGGGGTGGAGAAAGGGCCCCTGCTAATGATTAAGATTGCCATTTTGGAATTACACCTGTGCTCAAAGGAGGACACGTTGCCGTTTGCTATATATGCCCTTTGAGAAGGCAAAATGCCTTTTGCCTTTTCCCGTTTCAGCACTTTCACCGTCGGATCGCCTCTCTGCTTTCCCAATACAGAAGCCTAACTAACTCATTTGACTGTCAAATCCAAACACACTGTTGGTAAAACATATATATGGTGCCACTGGCGGTGCACTGGGGCCCGCCGTAGCCACCTCACGCCACTGGCCCCGTATGCGTGTGACCGTGAGCCGGGCTCCGGCGCAGATGTACGTGGGGAGTAAAAGGTAGTTCCTCCGAGCCGTCCTTCCTCCGTCGCGCCTCTCTCCGCCCCTGTGGCCTTGCGGGATTGATAAACAAAGATTACGTGAGGCCGTCTTGTAAAACGCCTGCTGGGGCACGGCGACCCGATCGCTTCACCTCGCGTCACTGATTATCTGAATGTACAGAGGACTCACGACCCCGAAGTGGAGTTACATAACGCGGTTTTCTGTGTGTGTGTGTGTGTGTTTACATTTTTCGCTGACTGGAGAGCTTTTGGTTCAGAGGCAGCCAGTGCCGCTCCCACCCTGCACAGATCGACCAGCTCTCTCGCTCTGGGTCATTTATCAAGTGTTTGGATCCCAGATGGAGTTTCCGTGCGGAGCATTTTTGACTTTGTCAGCTTTGTTTTAAACTAACAGACATGCGTCTCATATCCCTAAAATGCCGCTACTCTCCTCTATATGTTTTCACACAAGTATCTGTGGTATGTTGAAAATGTGACTAAAGCGTGAGTTGCCTTTATTTAAAGGAAGTGAAAACGGACCAAAAAGCCCAGGTTTCCAAGTGTTAATGCGTCCATTTCTTATTACAAAGTGTTGTAAAGACAGCTCTGGTTCTACCCTAACCTATGAGCACAATAGTACAGTTTATTGTTGTCACAAATGCTGCAGACTGCAGTAATGCTTTCTGACCTTCTGACTGGGGTGGCGCTACTGTGCCGAGTGATAACCAAGAGCAAATGTTAGCTAATGTTTTTAGGTAATTTTACTAACTAACTTTAGCTCTCACATTTTATGCTACATTGTATATTTTATACAGTTCCTTCACCACATTTTAGAAAAATACATTGTACTTTTTACTTTACCTTGCACTAAATTAGCTCCACCTCGACCAGCTCAAACATTCTAAAGCTGCTTACACGTAACTACATCAGTTGTAGTGTTAATAATATTTTATGAAAATATACGGATTGTTCTGCACACTGAGTACTTGTAGTTTTGATACCTGTAGTACATTTTGCTGATAATATTTATGTGATTTACTTTCAATGCAGGATTCTTACATCTATTGGAGTCAGTTCGCATTGTAATATTTCCACTGCAAACAAATAATGAAACAACTGAGGAAATATGTATCTATAAATGATGTCTCCTTTAACGTTGAGCTTCGAGCATGTTCTGCATATTCTGCTATTGTGAAGTCGTAACTACGAAATGTCCAACCTGCAAAAGGATTCTCTTTTAAGAGCCGAGTTTCTGAGATATCGGCAGTAGCGATGTCTGCATCTTTTAAATATAACAGGACTATGCGGGACTCGGCTTGTGGTACCAAAAAGTACATTTACAGCAAATACAAAACTCAACAGCAACGTCTCTTTACAGAAATCAGGACCCGGTTACTGAAGATGATCCACTGATTTTTTGTGAGCAGTTTCATGTGGGAAGTATCGGTAGACAGAAAATAGTTCCTGCATGAAACTCGGCAACCAAAACAATCCAGATGGATAAACAGCCCTACAGGTAAGAGGAGAAATACGTATTTTTGATTTTGGGGTGAGCTGTCCCTTTTACGAAATCTAAAATTAGTGAAAAACCTTCATTTGCATAACCCTCTGTCCTGCCGATTCATCAGCTATCAGGTTATACCAGCTCCGATCAACACAAACAGACCTGTCAGCCCTGACCGTTTCCCAGAAGAGCCATTAGTTCCTAGCACTGGCGTCCCTCCAGGGACACATTTGATTGTTGCGCCACAGAGCAATGACACGACCCGGCGAACACCTTCCTCCTCTGAGGAGGATGTTCGTAGCGACTGACTCACATCTTTCTGGCGCTTTTGTTAGAGGTGGCTGTGACACCCGATGCCACCTCAATTATCAAACTGCTGTTGTTGACGAAAGAGTGGAGGTGTAGTTTGGATGCTGGGCTGCATCCAGCGTCCGGATACCGTGCGCGAGCGATGAAATACAACACAATACAGCAGACCTGCAACACGTCCTGCAGCAACGAGAGCTGGACGCTGTGCTCAAAGAAGGCGCCCCCTTAAGTTACTCCCCAGGCTCATATACTGAATCTCCCACATCTCCCTCACTGTTTTAAAGCGGCGTCTTTGGGCCAGTGTACGTCATGTGACCTGTGACTTTGGCCCAGTTCACATCACAGTCCGGTTCTGCTCATGGGGGGTGAGTTGAACTGCTTCATTGCATCCCGTAGTAAAGGAGTCCACTACGAGACTGCTAAACATGATAAGTTCACTTTTTTTTTATTAGAGCGCTAAAGTGTGTTTGTAAATCAGCTTGACAGGAAATCATTTATACAGCACACACACACACACACACACACACACACACACACACACACTCTGCTGTAGCCACACATGATGCATGACATCCTGACACTTTATTACTTTATTTTATGACAGTAGATGCAATTATATAATAACAAGCTGCACTATGAACACACACACGCACACAAACACACAGCAGATACGTGATTAGAGCAGGTACTGCGTGTTCTGCTGAGCTGTTAAATGTGGCTTCTTTCAGTTTCTGTCGTTATCTGCAGTTAAGTGCTCGGCCATGTTTGAACACGCTCCTCTGAGATGAAGGATCAGAGCCGGTTAACACACACACACACACACACACACAGACACAGACACATCCGCTAAACCACTGCGACAACCACACCCGAGCCAAGCAACTTATAATAAACGTGTCACTTTTAGTACAATAATGTAAACTGCAGTGCTTTGTTGACTTGTTTCCGGGTTATGAAAAGCTAAATCTCCAGTAGAGATGCGAAGTGGAGCGAGTCATTTTGGGCATTCGGGGGTTCCGGAAGTAAAAGTCCAGATTCTTTCCTCCATAAACAATGTTAGGAGACAGTTGGAGGACTTTAAGTCTCGGATGGACGTGAAACTCTCCTGGTTGAACCCACACCTGACATTCCTGTTTTTCCTGGGTTTCTCGCCCTCCCGTTAGGGTAGTCGTTTCTGACGCCAAAATAAACTTCCATATTTTGAAACCTGAATGTTGTCAGGTATGGTTGAATCATCCGTACAAAAGATGAATCACTTTGTGAAAGTATCTGGTTCTTTTATAAACAGGTGCACACAGGAGAGAAGTCCACTACAACTCCCAAGGTGCATTTCAGTAAGAAACAACCAATCCCAGGGCTTCAAATTCTGTTGTGTGCGCCGCTAACGGCGAGCTGAAGCTGAAGATGACACTGTATGTATAGACACCCGATGAAACATTCAGCGGTTTAAACCCAGGAGACTTCTGGACTCCTTGGACCTTCTCCAAGAACCGAAAAAGTGTAAACAAAACAAATCAAACCAAACTGTAGAAATCTTACACACAATAAATTAGTAAATTACATATTGCAAAAGGCTTTAATATGGCTATAATCTAACATTCACACTCATTGTGACTTCAAATGAATCTTTATTCAACATTGGTACCACTTTCTAATAAGGCACCCCTGACTAAGGGTTTATAAGTTGTTAACTAATGGCTTTATTGATGCTGTTAAAGCTACGGATGCTTTGTAGATCAGTTTTAAGTCTTTAGAAATAAGAAACACTTTTGGGTTGCCAGGTTGTGGAGACCCTCTCTGCCTGGTGGTGATCCTTCTCCAGCATCACACTTACTAAGCAGCGTGCCACAAGGATCAATTCCCGGTCCTGGAAACGCTGCCCCTTGGCCACATAATTCATCGCGTATCATTGTTATGCTGATGACACCCAACTTTCTGACGCTTTTGATTGTAAAACTGTGTGCAGCTAGGCAAACTTCCAAAAATGCTTTAGGGCAATAAAACAATGGACATCTCAAAATGTTGTGCAACAGAACATATTGTTGTGCACAATTTCTAAACCCGTTTTAAAAAATGGTGGTGTTTCATTTTTTTCCCAACCTAGATTTTGAGCTGCATGTAAAATTGCTGGTTCCGTCCGGCTTTTTTCCAACTAAGTTGTACAAAGCAAACTCCACGTGTGAACGTTTCACACACGCAAGCATGTGTTTTTTGTTATTTTGCCAACCAGGATATTTGGTCCTTCTTTCACTGCGAGCCGTTGTTGTCAAAACATTGAGCAGAAATCTGCCAAGTAACCTGGGAGATAATCCTGCACACACACACACACACACACACACACACACACACACACCAGGAACTGAACACAACAAGCTCTTTGTGTGTGTGTGTGTGTGTGTTGTTCACACTCAGCTTATCGTGGCCTTATATTCTCTGCTGGAGGTCGAGCTCACACAGTTTAAATAGCAGGGTTTTCCTGAAAAACACCACCACAACTTAGTTTCTCAGTATTACTCCCGGTGTGCTCATGAGCACTCTGTGTTGACTGGCATCCAGTCTGTGGAAGGTACGGCTGACTAGCTTCCCTGTAATACAAGACCAATGCTGCTCCTCATCATCTGGTGAGGAGGCTGCATTGGCCTGGGACCCGATAGCCTCTTTTAGCACGATAGCATGTATGTAGCCTAGCCGTTAGGAACATTACAGGTTCCTGCTGACCTGAATATGAAGCCACCCTGACAATAAAAT
Organism: Coreoperca whiteheadi; assembly: GCA_011952105.1. Classification (NCBI taxonomy): domain Eukaryota; kingdom Metazoa; phylum Chordata; class Actinopteri; order Centrarchiformes; family Sinipercidae; genus Coreoperca; species Coreoperca whiteheadi. Next base: position 1,768,646 of record CM022486.1, read on the forward strand.
GCCTCTGATTTATAATAGATCTGCCACTGCCTTGTGTCTGTTTGCATTGTTTTTATTTAATCTCCTCTTCTCATCAGTGTATTTTGAGGTTGCGTCACGTTGCCGCCCCCCTGAGGGACAAATAAAGTGTTTTGACTTGTGTGTTCTGCCCCGGCCCATGCAGTCTTCCTCAGGGTCTCTGCGGACGGGTTTACCCGGGTGTCGGCGCGTGAGTCCAAATATGAAGCTTCAGTTACGTGGTACAACTGGTGTTTGTATATGGGGGGGATGGGGACCACCGCCTCTCTCCAAAGATGGTCTCCGGAGTCGGATAACAACTGAGCTGTCTCCATGACAACCCAGGGCACCCTGTCCACCGAGGAAGACAGCAAGGTGCGGTTGAAAGCTCTAAAAAAGCTAATGAGTGGACTTTGAGTTCATATTTATTTTTTCCAATCTACTGGTTCCAAGGTCAAGATTTCAAACGGCAGTGAAACTAGCTGGTCAGATGAATCCTGTTGAACAGCTTTCAGACATGCTGTCACAGCAGACAAAACGATCAGTCAGGTTTTTAAGCCTCCATGAAAGACTGTGAACGCGACACCCGCCGGACCTTCTTCCCGTCGGAGCTGAATCACCGTCCAGAGGTCTGACTGTATACCGCTGCTGGTTTTCTTTGTTCCCGGCTGCGGTGAGTCTCCACAGCGCCAAAACAAAAACCCAGGAGCAGAGGATCATGGGAAATACTCCGGGGAGGAGGAGGGATATTAATCTGTTAGAAGCCGCTACAAATATGTGTGTGTGTGTGTGTGTGTGTGTGTGTTTCCCCTCCCTCTTGCTATTGTCTGTTATAGGCTGATTACCAGACTGTGTGTGTGTTGATACATGAACGTGCTCCTACACTTCTCAGTTATCTTTCCGACAGACTGAAGAGAAACCCCCCCATGTTTACACATGAAGGCCCCTAGCTGGATTGACCTGTTAGGGCCCCCACCCCCCAGTGCAGTTGCTGTTGGGCCCCTATTGTGCTAATTTGATTAAACACCAGGGTAGGGCCCCTCTACATGGCAGGGGGACAAAATAAGATAATACTGCAGCGTCCGGCATCTTGTCACTGTCCCGTTTAGTGGCCCTCGTGTGTTCAGAATATCCCTGCATTTACATCAACCCACCAAATATTACAGCCGTGGCAGTCTAACAGGAAACATAGACATGTTACGGCAGTTGCTGTGGCATTAATGCAACACTGAAGATCATATTTAGTCTTCCTGACAGAAACCTGACGCCTGAAAAAAAGAAATACATACAGATGAGTTTGAGGTGGCTTTATAGGGGGAGAAAAACGTTCCCACAGCACACTGTTGAAGATGACTCAAAGGAGTGTCTCAGCATTTTTATAGCTTCCACCAAATTACATTTTAAAAAAAAGACAATTTTGTCTCCTGGAAGTGAACAGACTTCACAGCAACAGTGAAACATTTGATTTATTCAGGAATGAGATGTTTTTTATTTTGTGATATTTCACCATCACAGGCTGTCTTATCAGAGCGCTGCTGGGGCGCTGTCAGACTCTTTTGTCTTGTAATGTTTGCTCTCGGGATTCTTCTGGGGATTTATTGCCGACTGTGAAGACATCTGGAAAGCGCTTCACACCGGTGACACATTTCACTTCGTCCATCCACGAAGAACGGGGGTCGTGTTTCACTGAGAAGGCAGGCGGTGAAAGGTATGTGCGTTTTGTTTTTCGCCCTGTTTGGTGTTCATTTTGTATATTGTTTCTCCAGCAGTGAGGTGGATACGTGTTTTGTTGTATTTAAATGTTGCACTTCAAACGACAGGAGAGAAGTTATTTGATGCATTCACAGAGGCTCTGCAGATAGCTTGTTACTGCCTCTCTGTGCCCTCTGACTTCTTACTAACTTTATTTCTGTTTGTTGCAGAAGAGACATAAATCAAACACTGCACAAATATGGGACTCTTTAGTCTGTATATTCAGCTCTCAGTCTGCAGCTGATTCCAGTTCAGTGTCTGTGACCTGCAGGTCTGGACTTCGTCTCTGTTTGCTTGTTGATGGACGATGCACTTGTGGCAGTCAGTTGCTATTTCTGAGAATCTCCCCCTCCTCCTCCCTCTCCTCCCTCTCCTCTCCTCTCCCTCGCTCGGTAATGCAGTCTAAAGGCTTAATGTTGTTGTTGTTGGGTCTGGAAAAGGGAGCACATGGCCCAGAGAGCGAGAGGAGGAGAGTGTAAGTGCTACGGTAATAGATAGCATCAGTGATAGTTGCTATAGATCACTGGAGAGTTGGGGCCAGCTTTACTTATACATTACCATGCCAGTCAGTAATCCCACATGTAATGATGCCCTGCAGTGAGTTCCTCTGACAGAAGACATAAAGTTCCCTGATGTCCAATAAACTGCTAAAAACATTTGTACCGAGGTGTGTCGATGCTTTAAAGTGGGCGCAGCCGGCCACGTGGGGTTGCAAGTAGTGCGGTGTGTACTTAGTGTAACTGTCCTAATGTCTTCTGTAGTGTTTTATGTCTACGAATTACATGTGTTGTATCCAATGCAAATTATTAAAGAATATTGTTCACCTATTAAATCCTAATATACACACACCATGTTTACAGTAAACAGGCTGTAAAAGTGACGTCCGGGTTTTAGTGGGGTGTTAAAAGTTAATAATCTATCCTGGTTTTGACTCTGTTAAAACAACAAAAGATCAATGAATCAGCTGAGCACACACAAATAGAAACAGAGAGCGAGAGCGACATGGACCTGCTGCCCTCTGATATTTGATAAACTGTCACTCCAGGAGCCAACTGGCTCTCGGCCCCGACTCGCCCCCCCCCCCGCTGCCCGGCCTCTGGCAGTCTCGCTCCTCTCGCTGTCACACATAAGACCTGTGTCCAAGTTCAAGAATGCGCACTAACTCTGAGCAGGCTTTAGGTGCGTAGTGTGTCCGCACTGGAAAAGTGTCCAAATAAAAAAGGATAGGTCCCGTTTGGTTCGCTCACGCACATACATGACATTAGCAATCGGACGCTGCGACAATTCCTCAAGTCCGCGCCGAATCTTTAAGGGATTCTTTTCCAACAATCACCATCCACAGTCCTCAACGTGTGAGAGTGTGATTTCCAAAGATAATGCGACGCTTCAGCAGACTGGGTTAGCACAATCAAGTGGGTGTCTTGCAAAGTGGTGGCCTTTTTAGCACAAAGTTCCATCTTTGTTTTTTTTTTACGTGAACAGCGTTTCTCTTTTTTTCCCCAAGCCGCAACGGAGGGACGGCAACATTTCATTTATTTATGGCAGGTGATGCTGCTTGAGGCTACTTTAGTGCACACGTGTAAGAAAGTAGGACAGCGTGCTGCTAATTAAAGAAATAGAAGCCTGCAAAGGTGGATCCCAACATGTTCTGGCCGTGTAATATGGAATAACACGTTAACGTGGTAATGGACCCGTCTGAGATGGAACTTTTATTTGGACCTAAGTTTCACCTGCCCTGACTTTGTAATCTACAAATAAACCCTCTGTCAGCACTCCTCCGCCTTGTGGACTGCAGGTCACAGCAAAGTTGGATTCATTTAATGGAGCTTCAGTCAAAACCAAGGCAGCACCGACCTTGGAAGGCGAGCGGTTGTAAAACAGCCCCCTCCTCGTTCTCTGGACCAAAGATCTCAAACCGCACAGAGCAAACAGTGACGGAGCGTCGGCCGCCATCGACCCGTCTCGTTTCCACGCGGCAGACCTGACGCGGGGCTATTTCTGTCCCTCAAACGGTCTCTCAGATCCTTCTAGGAAGCTGGAAGCTCGTCGCTGCCGAAACTTCACACTTGTTGACTGTTTGGACTCTGAATATAGAAAGCCGAGCACATTGCCAATGTGACGCTGCAAAGTCCGCCATCTTGTTTGTTTGGTTATTTTTAATCTGGACCCAGACCTGGGAATCGCGAGGTCACGGGGTCATTCAACTCTAAAGGGCTCCTCGTCTGCAGAACAGGAGTGTTTACGAGAAAGATATTGGTAGTCTGGCTTTGAGAGCTCGCTCTGGACTTTTCCCGCTCTTTACACTACGTCACCTGGCATCAGAACATTACGCAAGCCAGAAATGGTGCTAGAGGGGTCCCTACAGCGCCATAGTGTGAAGCGTACGGCCCCTGAGCTGCCCTATTTGACGTGTTGGGAGTGAGACCCCCCCAGCCCTATTATTTCATACCTTTTCAAACAGGGCTTAAGGGGAAGATTATTGCATTTGTTGGAACTGGCAGCAAGGCTGAGCTGCATCCAGTTCTCTTCTCACCTGTACCTGAAGTTACACACCCCCACCAGCACAGCCCTGTGTGTGTGTGTGTGTGTGTGTGTTTTTACATGTGTATTTGGTTATTTACTGCAGTGCTACTTTACAGTCTGAACAGCCGGTAACGTTTTCAAGATAATCGGCAGTAACACTGAAAATAAGACACACTCATTAAAGCACACTTTTAAATCCCCCAGATACAATAGTATCTAAGATTACACCTTAATACAACCCCCTATAATAATCAGCAGAAAATAAATCAATAAAAAAGTCCACGAAGCAGTAAAAACCGTCACCCGGTGAACCAATAAAAACAGCCACGGACTCATCCTCACAAACATAGAAACACAAGAACACACACACACACACACACACACACACACCCCCGCAGAAGGAGCGTGTTGTAAACATCGACACGTTTTCCGGACTCACACAAACACACACACAGCTTACAGTAGCAGGATCATATCCAGCAGCGATTGGCTGCTTTTTCATCCCTTCCTGCAACCCTATTGGCTGGTTAAGGAGGCGCAATAGTGAAAATGTGTACAGCACACACACACACACACACACACACACACACTCACACAGACTATCCATATCTCCCTACATGGTAACTACTATATTTCTGTCCACATATTCTGTCGAGGCAAAAGCAAACACACACACACACACACACACACACACACACACACACGCGGCTCACATCAAACTGCTTCGATTTTTAAACGTGTTTTTCCTGCTTTAATATCAGCAGTGGCTGTAGCAACCGTGCTACAGCAGTTGCAGGAGCGTTAGTACGGAATCAGTAATTTCACAAATAAAAATGATGTTTTCCATAATATAAAAAGGTCTTTGCCACAGTTCCAGAAAGTTTAGGTAACTTTAATTTATGAAAATGTTATATCACAATTATAGTAATTAAAATACCTAATAATCAGTCCAGGGGAGGAATAAACTCTTCTAATAATAATAATGATAATAATACATGTAAAATAAATATCGATTAGTGATGAACTAATGATAATATAACGTGATGCGTCTCAGCAGTACCGCCTGCGGCCGCAGGAGGGCGGAATGTGTATATGAAATGTAAAGTGTAAATCTGCTGCTCACTCTAACACTGCATCTGGGATTGATCAACTATTTGTTTTAATATTGTGTGTGTGTGTGTGTGTGTGTGTGTTTCAGTGTTTCCAGCCATGTGTGGATGTGAACTGTGACATTACACATGTGACACTGTGTCCCGAAGAGACGAAGAGTTGCAATGATCCACAGAAGGGAAGAATCAGTAGATGTATTCAAGCCTTTCCCATCTGATATTCATAGTTTCTCTGGTTCTGGCACTGGTACTATGTATTTTTTTTTAATATTTAAAGTTCAGTCAAAGATAATAAGCAACCGTGCTAACGTGACGTGTCCATGTCCTTCTTCCGTTTTGTGCACAGGTTAAAGAGTTTATTTACCTGAAGGAGGAGGAGAAGCTTCTCAGCGCGTAGAGGACACTCTTCATCCTTCGGCTCGTCACAGACGCCTGGAGATACGAGGTTTCCACCGGACAGGACGGGGATGAAGAGCTGTGGTCTGAAAAGTAACTGAAGCTGTCAGACACGTGTAGAGGAGCAAAAAGAGTGCAACATGAGATGTGGAGTAGAGAGTAGAAGGAGAAAGTGGCTACAAGTAAAGTACAAGTACCTTGAATTTATACTTAAGTACAATCATTGAGTAAAAGTACTTCCATCCCACCACTGGTGTGTTCATGTTTCAGTGAATCTGTCTTCCATGTTTTTTAGTTTTCTATATATATTGTATAAATGTGTCATGTGTAGGCACATTAACTTACTACGGAATCAAATCAAATGCGTCCCGATGTCTAAACCTGTTTTTATTGTGACGGTGGAAGTAAAGTTCCTGACCGTGACACATGGGATGTTTTTACTGTACTCATTCGAAATGTGAACGCAGCACTTGTACTTGAGTAGAAGTCGTCTGATGCTCTCCGCCACCTTGAAACAGACTTTGGGCCCTGAGGCGTTCCGACTCCGGGAGCTTAAACCGGTTTCAGGGTCACATTGAATGTCCACTGAGCTGTGGTTTGTTTTTGCCCTTCACTTCTTTTTGATCCGTGCGTCTCGGCATGGCGGCGAGGCTGTTCCCATCTCAGCTCTCAGCTCACGCTCCCCCTTGATAGGTTTCTTTTTTTTTTTTTTTTTTATAAGCATCTTTCAAATTCATCTGAACGTGTTTGAGTGAGCTGTGAACGTGTTGAGCAAAAACTGGAATGAAGCAGCTGATAGTGGGTGCTGAGGAACGAGCTGCATCGGGGTCAGTCGGCGGCTGCCGGGCTCTGGCTCCCAAATGTTTTCATGTCCCGTTTCCCAACATATGTCAGGCTGGATTTTGGGGAAATATTCATAAAATAATGCACAAGACATATGGAATATTTTAATATTTGAACCAATGTAATGAGGGATCCATAAAACACAGAGCCATAGCTCTGAAGGTCTCACTCAGGGAAGCATCACGGATACTTCTGAAAGCAGCTTAACACACAGATTAAACACAATCTTAAACCTGGATTTGACAAAGGCCTCCTGTACTCAAAAACCTGGAGACAAACTCAAAAGTGAACTTGCCGAAAAATCTCTTTTTTAAATGTCTTTCGCTAAAGCCGAAAACATTTGAACTTTCTTTTCTCTTTTTGATTAACAAAAGGTCTCATGGCGAAAACGAGACATGACACCCAAAAATGTGTCTTGGATGATTCTGGTGACCCTCCATGCTCTCTGGAGCGCTGCATTGCTGTGCGTCCTCGTGTGGCTAATGTTACTACTACTTACCCCCCCCAGGGGGAGCTAAACCTCAGATACAGCGACCTCTAGTGGCATAGAGTTCATTTCTACAGGGGCACTTCAGACCTACATCTTTCTGAGGACACCGTGTTTAAACCTGAAACTACAGCTTAACACACTGTGCTTGTGTAATTCCTTGGTGTTGTTGTGAAGTAGCGTGGGATCCAGCGCTGTCACGATCATCACGACCAAAAGAATTCACGAGGACAATGTCATCGCGATATCTAGAGAACATTTGAAAACGAGATCTAGCTAATAACTAGCTAAAAGCTAGCTGGTTACTGTTTTATGAACCAGAGTTGAGGTGCGTTACCGCCACCTACCACGACCTAACGGGAACGGAAATGCTTTCAAGAGGCGCAGGATTATTTACACGATATATGGGGCGTTATTAACATGATATCAGTATTTCATTTTGAAATATCGCGATTATCGTCAATGGCGGTATATCGCGACACCCCTAGTGGGATCATGGGAGTTGTTGTCTTCATTGTTGAAGTAACAATCGTGAAGATTTTCATTGAAATAAATGTCTGTTGAGTCCCTACCTTTCGCCGTATGAGTTAACACGATGTGGTGACTGAGCTGATGGCCCACTGATAAAAGTATTGCAACATTTATATTTTTGTAGTATTACGAAGTGCGTGTCTGCGGCGACATTCCAGGAAAAGATTGCCGTATTAAGTTACTGCTGATGCAACCCGAGCATTTCCTGCTGCTGCAGCTTCACATTAAAGGCGTTTAACCGGCGATTCGCCAGTATGGCTCCTTCACATTGCGTTTAGTGACGTTCGCCGACTCCCTTCGTCACTCTCTGACGTGTCACGTGTTCCTTGAGGGGGGTGAAGGGGATGTGACCAAATGAAACGCACCTTGAATAAAATGACGGATTTGTCTGTGGGATAATGTAAGTACACAACTCGACAAAGACCATGACACAGGACTCATCGTTTTTAATGCGGAAATGCTACATATAACACCTAAAAGCTAATGGGTACCTTTAGCGTCTGAAGATGGGGAGATGTGTCTGTTTTCCGTCTCCGTCCGCTGTTAAACAACCAGGATGAACTCGCTGTGTTCAGCTGATATAAAGTGACTGTGTGTCCTGTCTCCTTCATGTCCCACATCTCAACGTTCGCCCCCTCCTCTTCATCTCCTCCTCCTCCTCCTCCTCCGGTCTGTCTCTTCTGACTGGACTTTTTAACGCTGCACAGCGAGCAGTGAGCTTTTTGGGGGTTTTTTTATTAAAAAAAAAACAAAAAAACCATTGGATTCACTTCACATCTTTTTAAGCAGCAGCTCGCTCGTCCATCGTGTTGCATCATCTTCAAAAGCTGCGTTCGACAAGGCCGAGTCGCTCGCTCACTGGGCTGTGTAACCATCGCCGGGTCGGCCGTGTGATAGGGCTGATGGGTAATGAGGGGGTGAATCACGGGGCTTGGTGTGACAGCAGAGGGACATGGGACACACTCACACACACACACACACACACATCTTTATGCTCAGATTCATGCATTTTCCAATTTCCCTTAAAGCGAAAATACACACTCAGGTTTCCACACATGCACCTACTCACAAAGGCAATTACTTCCACGCACATGCAGCACACGCACATAGTGTTAAATATAATATGAACACACGCACACACGGGCAAGGACACATGGCCGGCGCTCCTTGTATTCACGTTTTGCCAGTTCTCACTAAAACAAAGTCAAACCTTTTAAAATATTGAAAGGGATTTTCATTTGGACGGCATGTTGACAGGCATCTAAAAGTGGTTCTCCTTCCACCGTTCAGCACGGCTTACGGTAAACACGCTCCGCTGGCGGCGAAGACAACGAGCGACGAGAAAGCGAAGAGGAAATGGAAAGAAACGAGAATCAGCCAAAGTTCCTCCAAGCCGGTACATGAAAGCAACGGAACTCTAGACCTGTATCCCGGTGTTCAAGCACGCGTGCCGTGAATGTGTGAACCACATCAGGTGTCACTTGGAGAGTGACATTGAAGGCAATTAATCTGAAAACCAGCGTGCCAAAGTAGGTTTCACATCTTTTGCACATCTGTGGAGAAAAAGTGGAAATGTGTGGGGCCTGTAGCTGGAGAATGTAGATGTTGAAGTGCAGGTCGCTAGTTTCGCCTTTATCATAGCACTCCCCTGAAGGTGGAAAATAACCATTACGCAAATCTGAGAAGAAATAATAGGATTCCAACACGTTTGGCACTTGGACCCCAAACAAAAAAGAATATTTGAGCTGCGAATAGTCGGTTTTGAACCTTTGCATTATGATTATTGTGGTAATATTCTTGTGTGATTTATATCCATTTTGTTCAGTGTCAAAACTACAGGCAGATCATTTATTGAGTAAGTAAGAGTAGGAAGATTTTCTCTGTATGTAGATATATAAAGTGCTTCATGAGTGCACGTACGAATACATAACAATACGACATCATAGCAATTGCGGGCAATGGTCACTTTGAGAGAATTAAAAGCGAAATAGAATGTAAACGACATGAACACACAGGTAGGCTGTCGTTCACCGTATGTTGTTTTTGAAAATAAACAGCAGAAAATAACGAGCTGCAGACACGAAAGCGCACAAATGTGTCCATTACTGCAAGTGCAAGGACACGCACGCATGCTGACTCATTCTACAAAGAATAGCGCGCACACACACGCACACACACACACACACACACACACACACACACACACACACACGCACGCAGCTCATTTGACAAATTCCTCTGTGATTTGGCTTCGTCTGCTTGAACGTGTCACATTGGAGTTCGTCTAACACACACGCACACGCACACGCACACACACACGGGGTAAGCGATCATGCGCGTAGTTCAGATGCCTGACGTGACAAATGTGTTGTTAGTGTGCGTGCGTGTGCGTGTTTGTGTGCGTGTGTGTGTGCGCGCGTGTGCGGTCGCGTCACAGCAGCGTGTGCGAGTCGCTTTGCTCGGCCGTCTTGTCTCTTCTCATCGCACAGACGCGACGTTTCCGCTCTCAGAATCCCTTCCGTCTGCTTCTGTATCTGGCTTTAGGTGACGGCTTGTGCGTATGAACCGTGTGTGTGTGTGTGTGTGTGTGTGTGTGTGTGTGTGTAAATATTCTCCACATGTTTGTGTGTCATCCTGAGATATCTATTGCCCTTTTGCTGTTGTCCGCAACTGAAATGTGTAAGGGGGGGCAGGGTCAGTCCATCCAACACTTTGTTCTCGGGTAAAATATCTTATAACTAAGCGACGGTCTGACGTAACACTTGGTAGAGACGCGGTGCGCACAGGAAGTTCTCAAAAGCAAACTATTACCTTCTGGAAAAGCTCTTAAATGGGATCCTAAAACAACCAACCCATTTATTCCCAGTGGTGTAGGCTACTACTGCTGACAGAAAACCAGAGCCACGTCAAACTGGACAAAAACCTGCAGTAGGTCACAGACCTCGTCTCTGTTCTGGCTGCGGCTCTGATTCCATCTATCTAAGGGAGGAGATGCCCGGTTAAATGGAGCGTAGGTGGCATGAGACGCAGATGGGTTTGATGCTGAATGTCCGTCAGCTACTTAACAAACAGCAGCCGGTGGTGAAGATGCCGTGGGGAACTTCAATGTCACATTTTCACAGGTTTTGTTTGTCGGCAGAGGCAGAACAGTGCCTTTCCAAGTGTTATTTTTACCAGTCTGCCCTGTTCAGGTGTCGGTGGCATGTGCCGTTTTCTGTGCCAAATCGAAAACTACATCATTTAAAAACTCTTGAAATCGCACACACCACTTCTCCCTCAATTCAGAGTCTGTACTTTCTCCTACACACTTGGAAGGGGAGGGTGAGGGGAGCGGCGTTCAAATGGCTGCAAGCTGCAATTTCACCACTAGATGCCACTAAATCCTGCACGCTGGACCTTTAAACCTAAATTCTTTGCGGTATTTACACACCAAGTAGGCAAGTACAAGTGAGATATCTGCACAAAACCAAGCAGGGACTTAAATCCCCTCGTTTCCGCTGCTTTTTGCAAATCAAAGATCTGATTTCATGCGATGGAAAAACCTCTTTGAATTTCAACGTTTCTTTTGTCTGTTTTGATGATGAGAACATTTCTCCGGCTGCAGTCCACAGCTTCTTGAAGTGACTGATCTGAGCCTTCAGCACAGGGGGAGGTCAGCCGTGACAGCAAAGCCGTCAGATAAAGGGGAAGGACACAGGGACAGGACAGAGGCGTCTTTCTACCCATTTGCAACAAAGATTTAGTGGCCCTGTAAATAAATGAAAACACGACCCTGCCAGTGGATCACGCTCACCGTCGTCTCACCACGACTGGCTGAACCCAAGACTTTCTTCTTCTTTTGCTGAGAAGCAGGAAAAAAGAGAAACATCATCGTCATCATGGCTGCCAGAGCTTTCAGACTGCATTACTGACCTGACGCACGAAAAAGGAGAGAGGCAGGAACACAAAGAAGTGCACGCTGTTCGTGTCAAACTTGTTCCCGTGCAAGATGTGCACACACCAACTTTGTGCTTTCTCACACCAGCGAGCAGCGTCCTTTCTTCTGAACTAATCCACTGTGCGTCTGTCGGGGGAGCTGGAGCACCTGCCGTCGGTCTGCCACTCTCTAACCTTCATCCTCCCGCATCCTGAGTCGACAATAAACCCGACCGCACGCACGCACGCACGCACGCACGCACGCACGCACGCACGCACCGTCCCTGAAAGTGATGTCAGTAAAGCCCTGATGGCGGCGTAAAACTCCAATGGTTTGTAATCTAAAAGGAGCCAGGATCTGCACACGCACACACACGCACACACACACACACACACACACACTTGCTTGACACCAGCCGTCTGTTTGTGATTACAGCGGCTGAAGGTCGGTGTGTGTGTGTGTGTGTGTGTGTGTGTGTGTGTGTGTTGATGAAGGGAGCGCTGTTGCCGCGGTGATGTCAGCGCTGACTGACATGGTGTGTGCACAGACTGATCAGAGGTCAGCTTTGGGTCTCCCTCACGCCTTTTGCGCCTGGCACACGCACACACGCACACACACAATCTCTCTGATTTAAATACGAGTCATGTGGACGTGTGCGGATGCAGAAATGTTTCCAAAGCGTGCAGGTTGGGAGAAAACGAGGAGAAAAGTTGGTAGAAACAGTTGAACAAGCAAATCTGATTCTTCTGCATTTTTACTGAAGCCACATTTTGAATGCAGGATTGCAACGTTGGCTACCTTTTTGTACATTTATATGAGGCTGTAGATGACTAGGCGTCCCTATTATATGCCCTATATCCCTATTATACAGCATAGAATTTAGCATTTTATTCTGGTTTGCACATTTTAAATGTGCTCGATACAGTCCCCTTAAAAACAGAGGTGTACAGTGCAACACTTTCAGCCGGCGATCCTGCGGTGCGTCACGTTGTATAGATGTGTAAATCCCAGTCGTGATTACCGAAAGTCACTGCTCCGAACTACTGAGCGAGAAGCACTCAGACCTTTTACTTAAGTTAGAGTAGCAATACCACCCTGTAGAAATACTAATAATTTATTAGTTTATTGCTGTTGAATATTAGTTATATTATGTATTGATCTGAAGTAAAGCTGTGTAAGGTAAAGTGTAAAGTAGCATAAAATGGAAATACTCAAGGAAGGTACAAGTACCTCAAATTTGAGTAAATGTACTTGGTTACAGTCCACCACTCCCAATCGGCCAGACCAGGTGAGAACACCTGTGGGGGAGCTTTTACATTTCATTAGATCTAATTAGTCCCACCTGGATCACCGGTCTGATGTCAGGTTAGGAGACCACAGCTCTTCGTAGAGGCCAGGCAGACAGGAGAGGGGAGAGGAACCAGCTGATCCTTCTGACTCAGGTATTTCTGAAAAAGCTCTGAGTAAGAGTCTCTGTGGTGTCCAGCCATGCATACCTGAGTGTGTGTGTGTGTGTGTGTGTGTGTGGTCTCCCTGGCTCTCAGCTGACAGCTCCTGTGATCGTTCAGTCCAGTTCAGTTCACTTCAGTTCACCTAGACGAGGCATTGTCTTCACCCGCGTGCTCGGTTCAGGGTCACCCCGGAAACCAGAGCCCATCCCAGAATGCACCGGGTGACAGTGCGGCTTGCCGGGCCGTCGCAGGGCCCCGTGCGCGTGACCGCAGCAGGCGGTGTACATGTTCCCTGCTTTGAAGTGACAGCGAATGGAGCCGTGATATTTAGACTTTGTTACCCCTCCACGAATCAGAGTCAGTCTCCGCGCCGCCGCGGTCTGTTCTTCGACCTCGCTGAGCGTGCGTTGTGTTCGCAGCGCTCGCAGTAGACATGCGTGAGATGATGCGAAGACTTTTTGAAGAAATAATGTTTTTCTCCTAAGGTTTGCCGCGTGCCGAGTGCTTGGGATAAAATGCGGCTAATATCCTGCTCTGACTTTGACTCAGCAATGCTCCTCTTGAGGTTGGGTTGGGCAAATAATAGGATTATAATGGTGGCTAGCTGGTTAGCCACAACGCAGCTGAGGAGTCCTGTTGGCCCGCCAGCGTAGCTACGCTGATAACTAGACTGGATTTCTGTTTCGTTTTTGCCAACCAGTCAGTCGGTTAGGGTAAAATGCAGTATGTCTGCTTCGTCGCGGCCTTTTGTTGCTGCATTGCTGTGTTTCCTGGCTAGTTACCGCCCCCTGTAGATAATAATGGGAAACCCTTACCAGGAATGGATACCGCAGCACCTGCACACCGACAAAACGGAGAGCGCCCACACAAAAAAAAACATTACTCCATAGCGCTGCTTGACAACCAAACCCTCACAGGACACTTTAACCAGCAGGTTTCCAGTTAAATTCAAATCACGTCGGTGCAATAATGTGCAGTACTACGTCAAAGCAACTTCACTCCTCATCCGGTCTTTAGGTGTTTCAGTAAATTCTCCGGTCTAAGAGGCTTCAGCGGTTCTAATAAAATAAACTGACTATATATCTGAAGGCAGAAATGAGAGATGCACTTCAAGAACTGCGCGTCATTCCAGTTATTAGCTGATTGCAGCTAATGGTAGTTAGCCGTGCGTTCCTGTTGTTAATCGTAGTTCATAACCTGCTGCATGATATTCCACTTCGTTCAGTCAGTGTGGTTTAATACTGACTTTATGGCGTTAATATGGAAACCCTGCTGAAGAGTTTAACGAGTAAAGCGGTTTTATTGTTCGACTTAACAGAACTAAAACAAGATAAAATAAGTAAAACTTTCTTTTTTACTGACACCCGGGGTATGAGGTGGCTCCTTGTTATTTCAGCAAAAGCTCTTTGTATTATATAACTTCAGAAAAGACACAGGGACCCAATTTCCCCGCAGGGATCATTAAAGTTTCATCTAATCTTGAGTCATTGTGCCAGCAGCAAAAGGAGTGGATACAGATAAAAAATACAATAAATGGGGGGGGGGGGAAATGAAGCGGCAGGCTGTTGCTCTTTCACGCGGAGGTTCGAGGCTGAAGACTTTAGTAGAGTTGCGACGTGAGAGGAGCTATTTTGGACCCCTCCCTCCTCCGTTCCAGAAGTAAAAGTCTTGTTCATTTGTTGTTCACCGTGTTAAGTGACTGACAGTTCTCCCTCTTCACGTCTTTGGTGGACATGAAACTTTCCTGTTTGAGTCATCAATAAAAGATCCATTGATTAAAAAGACGCTAGCAGAACTCCCTGCCTGAGGCTCTGAGGCTGCTGAATCACTGACATCACTTCTCAAAACATGTCTTTTCAAAAAAAGCCTGTCATTAACTCCAGTACTTTATATTTATTTATGGGGGGTTCATTTCATGTTTTATGATTTCATTGTATTGCTGTCTTTTGTATTTGCTTCAGCCCGGAAACGTTTCAACCGAGACAGACCGTCAGGGAGTCGCCAAATAAAAACGTGGAAAAGTCCGGGGACCACCAGAGTCGGTAGGATTCGTCCTCTGGGGACCATGAGGGTCTTTCATTGGGATCCAGTTAAGAGATATTTCTGTCTGGACCAAAGTTGACAGACCAACATTACACATATGTTGAAGGCAAAATTGTGTGTACATAAAAACACAAGGGAAGAAGTTAACAGCAACCCCTAATGTGTACCCCCCCCCTCGTTTGGTGGCGCTAGGCTAACAGTTTCCCTTAGATTCCAGTCTTGGTGCTGAGCTAAGCTACCGTAGTAGTCCTGTACGCTCACACAGAGATGAAACTGATATCCTTCTTCTCGTCTGACTCTGGGGAATAAGAGGAGTTCAGAAAATGTCTGGAGTGATCAGACACCTGACGGAGGGACCATATTTCATGCCTGTGCAGAATAAGCTCAGGTTTGGGTTTTTTTTTTCCCAACTGCCGAACGAGCTTTGTGTGTGCGTGCTGAGAAGGAGGAGGAAGACGGTGCTGTAAATCCTCATCTGCTGCTGCTTTAGCATCTCAGCTGCTCCCCTTTCCCTGAGATTAGACTACACAGGGGATGTGTGTGTGTGTGTGTGTGTGTGTGTGTGTGTTAGGAAGTCACTTATAAGCCTTAGTGTGTGTTTGTGTGTGTCATGTTATGTGTGGTTTACTGTGTGAGTTAAAAAACCATAAGCTCCCTGCGTATGTGTGTGTGATAATAATAATCCCCTTTTGTATGTGTGTGTGTGTGTGTGTGTGTGTGTGTGTATGTACATGTGTGTTGAATGCATGTGTGTACATGTGTGTGTTAGCATGAAGGCTGCACCAGGCACATTTAGAGGAGAAACATCCCGACTGTAGTAGCACAGCATTAACCCTCTGTGTGTGTGAGTATGTGGCCATTTGCATTTCCGTACATTGTCTTCATAAGATGTGTGCGTGTGTGCGTGTGTGCGTGTGTGTGTGTGCAGTTGGTAAACACGTCCCTCATCTTCGGCGTTGTGAGGCTGAGCTGGAAAGTCCTGATGCTCCGACACAGAAATCCAGGTTTATAATGAAGCGAGGCAGCAGACACACCGGAGGAGGAGGAAGGGGAGGAAGAGGAGGAAGGGGGTGAAGTGAGTGAGGTCTGATTGTAACAATCACAGTTAGGGTTTGTCTTGTCAGTCTGCAGTCTGAGTAAGGCTAAAGTGTAGAAAATTAGGACTTGTTGTTCTATTACTTATTACTTTCCTGGGAAAACCGGCATTTCCTGTCATAAACAAGGTTTGATTTATACACAGAAGTTCACATACTCATAAAATGGTTTCTATGTGGACTTTTATACATCGCTGATGGTTTTCTTTGGTTTTGTGGCCGTTTCTTTTTTCGCAGAACAACAATATTTCGTTTCGGAACCGTCTGAGCCTCCTGTTTTTCAGCCCATATCCTCGACGTCCAAGTGTTTGGGAGTGTCTGACCACCTTTGCAGAGCTGACCTGAAGTCCGGAAGGAAAATGTGTCACCTGCAGCCATTTGGATCTGACATTTTGGTGGTTTGAGGCGCCGTTTAGCGTTGGGGGCACCCACAGGTAGATTGCCCTGTGGCGTAAGAACAGTGACATTGTCCATTGAGGATTAATAGACGAATGGAAACAATGGCAAGGCAGTGAGTTTGACTTTGAACTAAACTGCAGTCCATTTCTATATGTAACTGTCTTGGTGCCGTCCGGTTTTTCAGTGGTTTCACAGATACAAAGCATGGCATCTTGCATCCTCTTATGCTCTGGCCATCTGACCTGATTGGATCTAGGGGAATGCATGTTCCACCCTAATTCACAAAGACGTTGCGAGGCGAGTGAACCAGTAACACATCTTGTCCATTGAAAACCTTGTGTGGTTTTTAATACAACATAAAACAGACTCGGGTAGAAGCTGTAGGAACTTGCAGTGACCCAACGCTGGGCTGAGTGGGTCTGTAGCTGCATCAGAATATCGTATCAAATGCAGTTTTGCTCGTTACCTCCGCCAAGGAGGCGGATACACGAATGATTTTTCACTTTCGTTGACATTGCGAGATCTGCGAAATGAACTGAGCTCGTGCACGTGCGACCCCGTCGTGATTAAAGTGAGCGGTGTGCCGCGACTAAACACACAGCAACGCATGGCCAACAGCCGCCTCACACATCACTGCAGAAGGAAATGCAGCAGGTATGTGAGAAACAAGCAGTCCGGGATGTGACTTTTCCCGATTAATCCAGAATGCCAGATTTTCCAACCTGAAAATGTGAATCCTGCAGATCTGTAACAAAATATGCTATGGTCGCGCCAGCTTCTCTGTCCTCTCCTCTGCGTCTTTGACTTGTTTGACATCTTTTTTTGAACAAATATTGGACGTTTGCATATCACAGAAGACTGGACTATTGGCCTTGGCGGAGGTCTGCTATTTGAGTGTCCTTCTAGTTTAAATAGTGTCTTTACATAACAGTGTGTGCGTGCCTGCCTGTACATAGCCTACTATATGTCTGGTGAAATCCACTCAATCTTTAAAAAGTGAGTGTTTCTTCTGCACTCCCTGCTCCACCGGCTGGACCCTGCAATCTGATTTCCAATCCAGTGTTTCCTTCACATTTACATTCTTCCACATGGCTGAACGGTAAGCCACCTTTTTAGCAAGAATAGCACTTTTGGGAAATTGCAGCTGAAAAGTTGATGCAGTTATGTCACGCTAATCACGTCATTTGATGACCAGACTTTTCTGGCATTTCTTTGAAGCTGGAAATCCTCCAAATTTCGAACAATTACCAGCTGCTTCCACTTGGTGCCGCCAAAAACGGCAGGCCCAGTGCTGGAGTAGCTTTGATACTTGGTGTGTTTTTGTGGCCCACGTGGAGATACGGTTGAGGCTTGACAACTCCAGAGGGATTGGGGGGGGGGGGGCAGAGCTTGTAGAATAAAAAGCGGCGACGGTTTTCTGACAGAGATCTGACAGCTGCTGCAGGTTCACATCAACCATCTGCAGAACCGCAGTTCTGCAGAGTCTGCACACCTCCCGTCACATCAAGTCAGCTTTTTACCCACAGATCCCAAAAGTTCAGGGGGTGTGTGTGTGTGTGTGTGTGTGTGTGTGTGTGTGTGTGTGTGTGTGTGTGTGAGGGAACCAGAGAGAGCTTGTGTATGCACATTTGCAAAGTGATGGTACAGGATCAGCAGTGTGTGTGTGTGTGTGTGAGTGTACACAAGAGAGTTAAAGACAGATTGAGAGCTCGTGTGTGTGTTTGAGGTATTACTTTATGCAGTCTCAAGAGTGCGTGTGTGTGTGTGTGTGTATGAGGTATTACTTTGCGAGGGTGTGTGTGTGTGTGTGTGTGTGTGTGTGTGAGCTGTCGTCCAGGATTTACCCTCAGTGAGAGTTAATCTGAGTGTTGGCAGGATTCTCTAAAGGTTAGCGAGAGACAGGAGGAGTGTGTTGGAAACACTGCTGACCTCATTTTCATCACACACACCTCCTTCACTTGTCTTCAATGCTGTGTTTGATGGTGTGTTTGGTTTGTAGGTGTGTGTCTGTTAGGGGGGGGGGAAACAAAGCCTCTTTCATTTTCGTTCTTGTGTGAAATTGTAGGGATTGGGCTTGCAGCCCCTTTGGGTTCATCCTGCAGCAGAGGAAGTGAGGAGGTAAATAAAATATTTCTTTATTCATTTAATTAACTGCATGTCCTTCAGGACTGCAACCTATTATTTAAATTTGATAAGAATTATTTTATATATCGATGATGATAACTTTCTTGACGAATTGTTAGTTCTATAAAATGTCAGATAGCAGTGGTGGAATGTACATTTACTCAAGTACTGTACTCAAGTACAATTTTGAGGTACTTTTACTTTACTTGACTATTTCCATTTTATGCTAATCTTTATACTTTTACTCCACTACAATTATCTGACAACTTTAGTTAATAGTTACTTTGCAGATTCCGTTTATTAATAAAAGAAAAATACAATCAACTAATAAATTCCGATATATTATTATAGATTAAAGTACTCAACAGTATATAACTGAAACGAGCTCCACCTTAACCAGCTGCAACATTAAAGTGATGAACATGTTAGTGCACGAAAAAGCGAGTTGTCTCAAGACCCAAACAATCAAACTGTACGACCCTGTCTCTTCGATCTGCGTACAAATAGAACGACTTCGCATTCGCCAAAGTCCAGTTTTGTGTGCAGGTGACACGCCGACACTTCCCATTAACTTCTGTGGAGAGCAGATGCGTCCAAATACCACGTGTCGCCTTGAACGGCCGTGACGTCGCCGGCGAGGCTCAGCTTGGCGAGGTTAAAGGCCCCCTACGCACGTGATCGGCGGTGAAACCGGTGCGATCACGGCTGCGCGCGACGTAGCCAGACGCGAAGCATGCGAGCAGGGGAGGTGATGGAAGAAAAACCGACACTCACAGTGCCTCACAGTTCCCCCGAAACTCCAGAACACGACGTTTAAAAACGCACCACGATCTCGCCAGGAAAAGTAATGCATGGCGAAATGTCAGCAGGCCGATGGGGCTGGCACGTATTGTATGTAGTGGAGATGAATGTAACCGCCTCAGCATAAAGGGCATTCAAGAGGCAGAACAGATGCACAGATATTTAGAATAACTTTTTACAATTAATCTTTCACAGAACTTTGTGGTTACCACGCTTGTGCCGATGGACGGTGACGGTTGCTCTCCATCGTGATGCCACTAATCTCTGCGATGGTTAACCTAAAAACTTTGCAGGGATCGCTCTGTAAATTAAATTGAGAATATAAATAAAGCATATGTGCTGTCTCAAACACTGTAGTCACCGTGTCAGGCAGGCTACACAAATATTGATCTTGACATTGGTAGCCTCTTGTCTTACACTCTACGTTTAACTTAAAATATTGAATTTTGTACAAGAAAACACCAAAGGCTACAAAATAAATTATGTTCCTGAAGTGTTGTAAAGGGGTGAGCGGGATTTGACGTGACCGCTCGCCCTCGCTGGCTGCGCAGCAGCGCAGGAAGCAACAGACCCTGTTTTTCACGTGATTTAACAGAACATTTGGAACGAACGGGTTACAAAAGCCTGAATATAATTAGGAAAGTGAGGACTGTGTTTATAACGTGATCTAACGTAATATTTGACGGTGCCCAGGGCCCCTTAGATGGGCAAGTGACCAGTTGCCCTAATGTTTACTCCGGCCCTGTTTTGATGGCATCCACGTGTGCTGCGCTTTGCTTCTGAACGTGTCTGCTCTATGAGCTGCGCCGTCCGTCGCGCTGAGCCAAGCCTTTTCATGTGAAGGCAGCTTTAGGCACCAAAACTACTTGGTTAGGTTTGGGAAAGGATTGCGTTAAAGACGTGCGTGTTCGCAGGTGTAGGTGAGAGAAGTTAAATACACTACGTGAATTAAAATAAGTCAACGTTAACTTCTGCTTGCACACCGTTTGGTTGGTTTCGTTTGGGGAAATCCCACTCCGTATGTTTTTGAGTCATATGAAGTCTTTCCCTCTAAAAATGACTTCAATAAAATGAAACGACGTAGTTTTTATGAGTTAGTGTAACCTCAGCTGTCGGCTGAACAAACACACTGCAGCCCTCTGTCTGTGTTTCACTGACGACCTTCAGGTGAGGATTCATTTGCAAACCGAAGAGCAGCTCCGTTTGAACCCGAGCGGGTCGACACCCTTCATGCGTCCGTTGCTTTGAAGGGAAGCCAAATGGCTCGGCTCCACTGCGCTGATCTCATCCACTCTCCAAACTCTGAATATTAAAACACATAATGCATGCAGTTTCCCCTCTCCTGCATTTTCCCCCGTAGTTCTTTGTCATGTACCGGTGCTTAACGTGCTGATTTAGATGTGGGGTGTCAGCCAAGCTGCCCTCAGGCGGTTTTATCCTCTGCGACCCAGTTTATGGAGGCTCCCGCCCCCCCCCCCCTGTCAGCCCGATGCCGAGCCGACCACAGAGCAGTCAGGTGGCTTCGTGTGCTGGACTGCCAGGATGAGCCCCCGAATTACTCTCTTCTGGTGCATTTAAGGGAAGAACGGAGTCTTAACTGGGAGTCTGTCACACTATCTCGATTAGTCAACAGCCGAATGACATTATTGATGACTGTTACAACCCAGAGCTCCAGGGGAAAGGGAAGCAACAACTGGCATAATTGGGCAAAAATAAATCCAGTTATTGTTTTACATTTTGCAAACTTAGATAAATTAGGTACAGGCAGAGCAATATGGGGGCCTGACGCAACAACAAAGAGTGAAAATAGCGTGTGGAGCCAAATTAACAAAACTGATGTAACAAACGAAGCTTCCTACAAACTCAATGTTAGCAGCTATCTAGCTAACTGACTTTAACTTGAGTTAGAATAAAATCTGAGCGGCATACCTACCCAACTAACCGAAACAAGGGAACCACCCACCCCTATACCCAGCGAGCCGCACGTGTATGCACAATACGAACTCAGTCTCAGAGTTCACTATCAAGAAGTGAGTTACAGGAGCGGTAAGCCAGGCCTTTACTGCCGCGCAGTACCGCACGATCATCCAACACAGAAAAGGATCAATACCAGCGTGAGATTCTTAGACTTCCTGCAGCAGCAGCTGGCGGACTTCAGTTTGTTTCATTTCTCATTCTATTATCATGCAGTTGGCGTATTTTTAGCTTTCTAATTGGTCTTTTTGAGTCAGATGTCTTTTCTTCTTTCAGCTACTGCGGTTAATCAGGAGACGGAGCACATTTATTTTCATTTCCTAGTTGCATTTACAACGGTCTCCCTTAGCTAATGACGATGTGCTGTTGAGCAAGGCACCAACGTCCAAACAGTCAGTCTAAACAAGTAGCGTCACAGGTATATTATATTAAATTAAACAGTATTATCAGAAACATATGAATCACAATAATCCTGCATATTCTCGTTCTTGAAAAGAAACGTTCTTTCGACTGAAAATGAATTTTAGTTAAAGAAAAAAAAAAATCCAACCAATTTCTTTTGGGAGGAGACGATCTGCTGATGAGAGGAGATGTGTCGTCTGTACTGAATGCAAGTGTGCGTGTGACAGACGCGGTGGTATCTGGGGATTTCAGGGTTTTTGGGGCTGAAGTGTGGAGGACGGGTGCTGATGTGTTCAGGGACCCCTGGGTGTCAGCGTCACCCAGTCTGTCTGCTGCGTTCAGGCCTGCTGCAGAGATGAAAGACTGAGCTCTGATAAAACAGACTGGCTGAGTGTCAGCGCGTGCGCACACACACACACACACACACACACACACACACACACTTGTGCTTCTATACTTGTCAGGACCCTCATTGACATAATACCTTCCCCAGCCTTAACACTAATCTAACACGTCTTTGACGAAGTGCGGACTGGAAAAGAAAAGTCTTCACTTTCCAAAAATGTTCCCACTCACAGCATCCGAAACTCAAAGTGGTCCTCATAAAGACACAAAAGCACACACGAACACAACCAGTCTATTTTGGTCAGATTTGACGCCTTTTTCTTTTTTTGGGTTGTGTTTGTGTGTGACTATATATCTATTAAATTTAAAGCGCATCTCCGCACAACATTTTGGTAAACATGGCTGCTGTCATTTTTACTGTCACAGAGATCCATTTTGGTTCGGAGCGAAACATCTCCACAGATGCCGGCCAGGTCGCCATTAATATTTAGAGGGAACATTTACGACCACCAGAAGATTAATCCTAGCAGCGTTGACCTTTCCTCTCGCGGCAGCCTCGGGACATACTTTACATGTTCAGCTCCAGCACGGAGATAAATCACCGGTACGTCTCGTATTGAGACTGGAATGAGCGCTGCAGCCTCTCGGGGACGATGGCAGGACTTCACACTGTCAGTCCGGTCTAATCCTGGTGTTTCACTGTTGTTAGTCACCGTTTACTTATTGCCCTCTAAACGGAGACAGACATGGTTGTGAGAGGACGGTGTGCATCTTGTTCTGCTTTTTAAAAACCTTTTGACTATGTGCTCAGATTCAAGTTCACCTTTCAGGCCCGACTGAACTGCATCTGTGGACATGCAGATGATGTGTTAATGCATGTATTGTGTGTGTGTGTGTGACCTGGGGGGTCGTAACACTGATGCATGTTGGTTTGCAGAAAGCCTGTAACGTGTGTGTGTGTGTGTGTGTGTGTGTTCTTGGTGCCGTCGGTGATGCGTGGGCAGTTTTTAGCCCCCGTGGCCTGGATAAACGTTTGCAGTCCAGCGCATCACTGTGACAACAGGTATTAGGGTATAATTTAAGCGTAAAGCTTAATGGAGCTCGAGTAACGAGGCCCCAGAGCTGGTGTCCTGCCTGTCTCTCCCATCACGTCAGCCGGGCCGGTGGCCTGCGTGGCTCCATCACCCGCCGACACCTACAGCGTCTTCATAATGTGGGAGAAACGCCTCTGCTCTTCCACCTGGCTGCCTCAGAACAATAGGGCACATTTTCGCTCATGCACATTATGGCAACAACACCAGAGAGGGCGATTATTTTTTTTTAATTCGATTATGGCTGGATGATGGTGATGAAGCAGTAAAGTCGCTATAATCCCTGTCAAGAACGTCCGAGCGGGTTTACGGTTTCGTATAAAAGAGAAACCAGCAGACAAAACAATCTGCAAAGTAGTGTGCATCACTTAATTTTGCAAGTAAATGTGTTGGATTTATTAGAAAGGCTGAATGGAAACCATTAAAGATGAATCAGGCTTAAATACTGAGCGGAATCAAGATGGTCAAGCAGAGGAGCATCAGTCCAGGACAGCTGGAGACGAGGGCTGGGGTTTGATTACATTCTTCAAAACCCAATCAAGAATGGACATCCGAACCCTGCTGAAAGCTGAAGGGGGGGTTTCAAACCGCACGATTAGCCGGTGAGCAGACCGTTGTGAGCACAAAATAGGATGATTCCGGTAACGTGCGGCTGTATTGCTACCAAACCCCCGGCAGGAAGTGGGCGGTGCCGCAGCTTTGGCTTCGCAGGCACGGTTGACATTGCAGTTCACGTGACGTGGCGCGTCCTCCTGTCCCACAGTCCCAAACGAAGCAGCTGTCAAGCAATGAGCAGCGTTTGCAGAGCATCACGCAAACTCAAAAATAACTAATACCTAAGTCATGAAGATCTGTATCGGCATATTCTTTTAGTTTCATTCGTGTGTCCAGGGAGTCAGTTGGCTCGGCCAGAGAAGGACTTCAGGAGAAGCTCAGCATGGCCCCCAACAGTCGAAAGCCTTTAAACCTGCAAACCAGCACAGCAAGCTGCAAACACAACACTGTCAACACCTCATTAACCTACAACACTTTATGAACTAACCTGTTCAACTAAAACAAACTTTGATAACTTAAGATAAACTTTTATCTCACTTCTTAACACATTTTAATATATATATATAAAAAAAGAAGCTTTTATTGGGTGATTCCCATCTTAATTTGATCTTTTACTATGATTTAATTGCGTTTTATATGGATTGTTGCTGTAAAACGCTTGGTTACCTGTATCGTAAAGTGCTATACAAAGAAAGCTGTTACTGTTATTATGAAACTAGTTGTGGCTAACGTGTTAGCGAACTTACTTTTACTTATTTCCACACCAACGGATACATGATCACGCCGCTGGACCCGCGTTTGTGTGCACCTGATGAACGTCGGGTTTGGTGGACAGTGGGTGTATCATTCCAACTGTTACGCGTACACCAGGAGTCCACAGCATCGAGATTTGTGGCGCAATTCTTTCCGTCGGGTGCCATTAAACCACTACTTGCGCCAAAGAGTGTCTGTCAAACCTGAAACAAACAAAAACATGTTGGAAATATGACATTTCTGTTAGTTTCATGTGTACATTTTGGGAGTGTCACTCTCCTCTTCGCTCCACACCGAGCTGGTGTTTTCGTGCGCTGCTGTTCGCCTCACGTACGTCCTGATCAAGTCGTAGTTTGTTGTCTTTGCACTTTGCCGCATTTTGCTTTTATCGACACCAACTTTTCCACTTCAGCCGAGCATTTAAAGTTCTGGCATTTCCGCTCTTTTTTTTTTTACATTTTTTTGTAGCCCAAATTCAAAATGCGCATTAAAAACCGGTGGATAGAAAAGCACTCTCAGTGAGGCTGAACCAGACAGTAAACGTTTCCGCAAAACCACCACTCTGAGCGGAAAAGCTCAATGATTCTCTGTGGACAGAGGGTGGGACACTAAAACGACTCTGAGAATAGTATTATTTTATTACGTCCTGCCGGGCCTAAAAGACTGATCCTTGGGGGGCATCAAATCCCAAATCCGATCCCAGTACTTTGCTGATGACGGGCTCCTCCTTTGTGTTCCTGCTGCAGAAAACATAATGAAGCGGATCACTTCTACTCCTTCTTATAAGAGCCACTGCAGCCTAGCTGCAACGAGACA
The DNA here is from genome assembly GCA_011952105.1 of Coreoperca whiteheadi. NCBI lineage: Eukaryota > Metazoa > Chordata > Actinopteri > Centrarchiformes > Sinipercidae > Coreoperca > Coreoperca whiteheadi. Next base: position 1,794,048 of record CM022486.1, read on the forward strand.
AACCCTTGAACAATTTACCTCCTTGGAAAATAACGTTCCTCCCTGATTTATACCATCTAAAACTCGGCTCTGTCTCTCGCTCTCCATCGCGGGGAAAGTTTTTTTTTTTTTAAAATAAAAGAATCACTGACTCTAGAGAAGCGTCTCGGTTGTCCATCTGGTTGCATCACCTTCAAAGCTGCGTTCAACAAGGCCCCGTCTTGTTCAACATATTACAGCACATTAGCCCATGTGGTGCGTGCGCTGGCGGAAGCTGCCGCGCCGTGACGGCGGATCAGAGGGTGTGATTTTAAATTCATGGACGAATGGGTGTAAATTATTTCTCCTGTTTGATCTGAGCGCCGCGGACGCTGAACGAGAAGTGAAGCGTCTCTGCGTTTAGCTCGCTAGATGAGACGCTTCACTTCCTGTCCATTTGTGTGTGTGGTGATCAGACAGTCGGGCGCATGCTAATCATCTGAACAACAAATGATCTGTAGCTGTTCTCTAGAGGGGGAGAGAGGGGAGGGGAGGGAAAGAGGAGATGAGATAAGAAAGAGAGGGGATGAGGAGGGAAAAGAAGAGAATCGAAGAGGAGGCGAGAGGGAAGAGAAGAATGAGAAACGAGGGGGAGAAGATGGAAAGGGAAGAAAGGATGCGGTAAAAAGAGAGGAGGAGGAGGGAAGAGGAGAGAGGCCAGTGCGGGGAGAGGAGAGGAGAGACGAAAGAGGAGAAGGAGAGAGCTCGAGAAAGGAAGAGGAAGACAGGAGAGTGGAGAGAGGGCAAGAGGAGGAGAGAGGAAAGGAACGAATAGGGCAGCAGAAGGGAGGAGGAAAGGAGGCGAGAGAAGAAAAGAGGGGAAGAAGACGAGAAGAGACGAAAGAGAGGAAACAAATAAGGGCGAATGGGTTTTTAAGGAAATGGGAACAGAGGATAAAGAAAAGAAGAAGAGGCAGAATAAAATGGAGAAATTGAGCAGGTGAGAGAAGGAAACGAAGAAGAAAGGAAAAGACAGAGCTTTTTAAAGCTAATTAAACATTCGGCCCGTCACATGACCATGTCTGAGATCAGTTATTATCATTGAGTGTGTTTCTGAGAAACAACAGCATTTTAAATTTCATTCACGTGATGACAAAAATACGACTCTGTGACAAATGTGAAATCTACAGCGCACATGGGAGCTGCTTTATGGCACATTATCCAGAGGGGAGGAGGAGGAGGAGGAGGAGGAGGGGGGGAAGGTGATTCTTTCTATACATGCGAGGACCCTTATTGACATAGGGCATTCCCTAACCTTAACCATCACAACTAAACAGTGGAGGAATGTGACGAAGTGTGTGTACAGTGCATGACAGATGACAGTCTGTCATCCCCTTCCTGTCCGGTGAAAACCGCGTATCTCCAAACGTGGTGATTTTGAATGTTTGTGATGAAGTGTTTCCTTCACGCGCTGAGAAGCTTCTCCTCCTCCTTCAGCTAATTAAACTCCTTAAACCCCCCCCCCTCGGATCAGCTGGAAAACGCGTCTTCACAAAGCTGAAAAAGCCGACTCTTTAGGGATACGTGCTTCTCACAGGACAGCGACGCTACAAACGCATGATGATCCTGTAGACCGTGATGCACTGCGGTAGATTAAACTCACCAACAGGATGTAATGTAGTTCGAAATACAGAAATACACATTAATGCAGCAGTATTATTAATCCAGAAACGTCAGATATAACAGAATAACACTTTTCTGCATATGAGTACTTTTACTGTTGATACTTTAAGTACATGTTGCTGATAATACTTAGATACTTTTACTTAAAGGTTCTGAATGCGGGACTTTTACTTGTAGTGGTGTCAGTACTTTTACTGAACAACCCCACTGAGCAAAAATGTCTGACCCCAACCCCTTAACCTAAACCAGATTCTAACCTTAAAACCAAGTATGAACCTTGAAACAGTCCTCACAGTGCAGAGAGGTCCTCGCTATGGTGGTTTAAAACTGAAACCGGTCCTCACAGATCGACAAGCGCGCGCACACACACACACACACACACACACACAGACTAAAGGGCAGCAGGAAACAGACTGACAGGCTTTAACTTCACCAGTCAGGCCCACAGAGAGCGAGTGTGTGTGTGTGTGTGTGTGTGTGTCGGGACGGACAATAGGTTGAGTCTAAAGTTTCAGCAATCTGTCCGTTGGGACACACACACACACACACAGAAGTCTGGTTATTCAGATGTCATCTTGTCAGTTGCTTTTAGAACTGATGACTTTCATATTTAAAAACTCGATGTTTTTTCTTTAGGAAGCGCACTTGTAGGTGTAGTTCTACAGTGATGAAAACATACACCATCAAATCTCATTTTCCACGCGAGGCTGCAGCGTTCGTTTACTGCATGCGAGTGTGTATTGTTGTGGAGTGAAGCTAACAGCGCTGCGTTTAATCCCTTTACGACATGTAATTGAAGTTCCTGTCTAACAGCCTTGGATTGGGGACATCAAACACATTTATAGTAAAACTCACAACAACCAATTTCCGCTGAACTCGGAAACACAATTGTGCGATCGCTCTTATTGTCCACAGGCGCACGGGGTGCTTTTAAACTCGGCCCCCATCAATGCCCACCCACCCCTCTGTAACGGCAAAACTGAGCACTCCAAACACGGCGGCTATAAAACCGGAACATTAATCCTTCGCTGGTTTGTTGGGAGTTATTGATGTCTGATTGTTCGGGCATTTAACGTGAACGTGTGAGGTTCTATTGGACGTGACCGGCTATCATTTTCATAGCAGAGGATCATAAAAACCCACCGCGGCTGAGCTGCTCAACGGCAGACTGGAAACATAAAGAGCTTCAAGAGGAGGGAGAGAGTAGAATTTCTGCACTTTCTGCGTTTTTATTTCTCATACCCCAGTTAAACGTCGACTCGGCCTTTTAACCCGTTGAGAGTTTAATGATCCCCGAGTCCCACAGAGGTGTTAAAACCTCCACTTGTGTATCCCATCGGAAACACAGCTGACAGCAGGGAGAGACTCTGGATTCTTTCCCACAGTTCTTGTCCATGTCACTTCTTTTTTTTTTTTTTTGCAGATAAGAGGTTTTACTGTTTGACTACAGTAATTTGGTTTCATCGGACGTGTTTTGAAGAGACTTCACTGCACCGAAAGCTGTCACAGCGAAGGTAACTCTACCCAGGTGTGTACGTCGTGAGTGCTGTTGCTGGTGCTGGATTTTATTATTTTTTTTAACCAGTCACACAGGAGTCCAAGTTCCTGCAAGCTGAGGACGGCCAATACAAACAGCACTGAGTGTCACAGACTGATTACCTCCTGGGTGGGCCCGCGGGTACAAAAAAACACAGTTTGCTGGTTGTGTGGAGTTCCACTAATACACATGTTTTACGTTAAAAGTAGATCAGATTACCGTGTAATACCAAAGGGGTTGTTGTGGTGACGAACCCACAGAGAATTGTCACGCCCTGCAGAGCTGTGGAGCTCTTTGGCCTCTTTTAGCTCCTAGCTTTGGCTTGCTGTCTGGTTCTGTTAGCAGCAGTCAGCAGTTTTAATCAGTCAAGCTCTGACGAGCCCGCTGTACTCGACCTGCTCAGCAGCAGCCAGGCCCAGTTAGACGCCAGCTGGCGAAGAAAGTGGAACATTTAGCCACTAAAGAGCCAGATGGTTTTTTTTCTCAGGCGTTGATGGAGACCAAAACAGAGCTAAAAGGAGAGCGAGTGTTGGACTCACATTCGTCAGGTAGACTCCAGCACCACTCCAGTGTTGCTCCACATAGGCGCCAAATCCACGCCAGGTACTCGGGAGTGCGAGCACCCGCTGGCCAGCGTGACCACCCAAGGGGGAATCATGCTGTGAAGTGACCTCATTAGGTTGTCCAATGACCATAAATAGAGAATTGGAAACTATGTCAAAGCAGTGCGCAGTGGACTGTGAGCTAATCCTGTGTCAGGTTCACATTTTGAAGGTCTGTTTTACAACAATAATCACACGCCCTGCATGTACGCTGACGCTGTAATGGTTCCTTTTGTCCATGCTGGCTGTGAAGACGTCCCCTCCTGATGTGATTTCCAAAGTAATTGACACAGTTCTGTGTGAAAACCAGGCGGCAACCTCCAGGGCTGAAAAATGAAGGGCCAAAAACTGCAGCTCCTTGATTGGCCACTTGAGGCTGGTTCCAAAAGCGAGTCAATCCCCATAGACCCCCATGTTAAAATGCCCAACTTTACAGCAGAAATAAACATGTTTACAAAAGCCTTTTGTGCTAGCTGAACTTACGCTTGGAAGACACAACTAACTAGTGACGGAAATTAAGAGTACAGCAGCTGACAACCCACAGCTTTCCCAAAAAGAGAAAGTAATGTATGCTCTCACACGTGAACACGCATGGGATTTCTGTTACCTCCTTAATGACGCAATGGTCATCTATCAATCGCTTCTGTTGTTCTTGACGTGACGGGCTCTTTCGCCGAGGTTGTTGTGAGGAGTCGTGACGTCTGAACGGATCAAGGACAGACGGTGAGGAACTGATGGCCAGACGTCTGAGCTGTGACTCTGTACGAGACGTTTTACAGCTCAGCAGCGCTCAAGGATGAAAATATTTCACGCGAGGACAGCGGGAGCTCTGTGGCCGATGGCTGAGGCGTGGTGGTTTCAGGTGGTCACGGGAAGCATGAAAACCAGGAATAGTTATAGGAATACCTTAAAGAACACGGACAGCATGTCAGTGAGGTGAAACTAACCCTTCCTGACCATAACTCTTAAGGAAAAACAATGCTGGCTTTGTATTTCAAAAGCCTTTTCAATTGAGGTCTATGCAGTCTGAGATTTTTGCAGCCAACCTCTATCGGCTCAGGGCCCGTAGCTGGCCTGGCTCTAAAACACACCTACCAACACCCCTAAACTCAGTAATGAAGATATGAAGACATATCTGGCTTGTTCAAAAGTGTGTGGTTTTAGGGGGAGTTTGGTGCTTCGATCCTCTTGGCAAACAACAGTCGGTGCTGCTTCCTAAAGGCTTGTTCTCACACTGAGGTTGTCAGCAGTAGGCGATATGTTCATTCTTAACATTTGGTATGCCGCTGCCGAACCCCCAGCCCCTGCTGGAGGGTGAGGAGGGCCTCCTTGAACTGGGGGGCAATTACTAAACTCTGAAATAATGTATAATTATTATGTTATATTGTCAAATAAATACTCCATTTTAATTGAAAAAATAACGAGTGAGAACAGCAAAAAAAAAAAAGAAGACAAACTTTATGAGCATTCGAGGGCACTTTTGCTCCGAGCCCTGTTAATTTCTGATCCGGCATCTGTCATGCTGCTGCCACACTTTCTCTTTCCCACCGTCGGCTTGCAGTGAATTAGTTATTCAATTTTGAAGGAGCGTTTCTGTTTGAATCGGCGCAGCTTTTCTAGCCTTCACAGCGCTGGTTTAGCAGGAAACTCACAGCCCACAAGCACTGACCAAATAACACAGGGACAAGAGGAGTCACGGTGCGCTCTAAGGACAACACGTAACGCCCCCTAAAATTACAAACTGTTGTTTTTACATTCATGTTTGTGTGCGGATGAAACAAACCAGATACAATGCAGGGTTTTCCAGCGCATATTGTAGTGGAGCTGCACCACCCAGCCTGAAACAAACAGTGCTCCTGCTGACATCGGGGGCGTCATTACACTTTTGTGAAAAATATTATGTAGAGCAAAGGCACTTTTTCATATTATAAAGAGCCAGGCTAGCTGTTTTGAGCTCCTTCCAGTTTTTATGCTAAGCTAGGCTGGGCTAACCGCAGCTCTGTACTTAGCACACAGTCATTAGAGTGGTTTCGATCCTCTCATCGCACCCTTGGAAAGAAAGTACATGAGCGTATTGTTGAAGTACTTGCTGAATTCTTGCATTCTTGGGATCCAGTCCTGTTCAGACCAGGAACATCAGACCACGGTCTCTTTGTTCAGCTCCTGCGCGTGGAACTGTGTGATTCTACAGCAGGACGACACAGATGGAGCTGCGCTGGTTTCAGTGGACGAAGGTTAGGAAGAAAAACCTGGAGAGCTTCTCCCCCGACAGCAGTGGCGTGCTCCTTTCCCTCATTTCCTCACCAGCGCTGCCGCTCGCGCTCCATCACGTTGTCACGCTCGGCCCTCATCACCAGCCCTCGGCCCCCGCGGCCCTCCGCTGAACCCAGCCGGGCTCGTTACAGCGGCGGGGCCTCAGAGGACGGAGGGCTGATGTTTAGCAGCTGAATCACCCCCCGCCTGCCGTTGGTTTCAGTCTGTCGAGGCGGAGAACGACATTCATCAAGAGCCGTCGGGCCGTCAGTCACAGCGGCCGGCAGGAGAGACAGGCCGCGGTCAATAAGCGCCCTGCGGGGCCCTGCGGGGCCCTGCGGCTCCACGCGGTGCTGAGAGCCGCCGAAAACTGGGTCTGTGGGTAAAAAAACCCGGCTATTTGTCAAAATTCTCTCAACAATCAGAGTTATTTTTACGAGCGATCACAGATGAAGCTCATTTAGAAACGTTTTAAATAGCAAATATATTTTTCAATGCACACAAAAGTATTTATCATTTCTTGTTTTCAATGGATGTAATATAAATCCACAAATATGTGTATTCAAAAGTATTTGCAATTTTTATCAAAAACATATTTGGATGTTGTTACATTTATATACTGTTGAACCTGCATTTGCATTGGTGTGTGGGGTTTTATGAGACTCCCCTGACGTGACTCAATTTAAAAAATGCATTTTTTTTCCAACAGGGATTTATCTGTAGCCAATGAGATGGCTCCGCTTCAGCTCCAGCCAATCACGTTGGCGTAGATTCGAGGGTGTCACTTACAGCGTGTGGGTGTCGGGCGGATGGATAAACTGTTGTTCAACAAGAAATAGTTCCGGCACATAATTACCTTCTCTGTTCATTTTTTTTTTTTTTTTACAACGTAAAAAGCTTTAAAGGTGTTGGTGTGTTTTTTAACCTTGCTAAGAGCCAGGCTAGTTGTTTCCCTCGGCTTCCAGCCTTCATGCTGAGCTAGGCTAACCACGTCCTGATTTCCGTTCCGTACGTCACACACAGACATGACATTGATGTGGATCTTCTTACCTCGCTCTCCCTCTTTCAACCACTTAGCCCAGTTTTAACTGACATATAGATCGCTTTTGTAAATCAACAAATCAGTGCTACTCACTTCAAATCAGCAGCAGCAACGTTGTTTCTCTGCCAGTAATGTTTGCCAATGTTACCCCAGATGTGCGGTTTTTGTAAGATATGTAGAAAAGGGAGTTAACTGACTGGCTGATAGGAGATTTTTAGAAACAGCCATCAGCCTGATGTCTCAGCCCGGCCTCGTGTTGACAGCAGCAGGACGGCCTGCAGAGGAGAGAGGGATGACTCGGGGTAGAAACACTGGCTGTCGGAGGAGAAGATCTTAATATAGAATCTACTGACTCTGTCACTTTTCCCCCCAAAAACACACACAGAGAGAGAGAGAGAGAGAGAGCCTGCAGCGCTGGATTTCTGCACGCTTCACTGTTTATTAGAGGAGCACTTCCTGCTTCTCAGCTGATACAGACGCTCTGGGCTCGGGCTGATGTTCAGCTCGCAGTGTGGAGGCTGTTGGTGCACCGCCCTCTGCTCTACAATGTACTGTGTAATGTCTGTCCTAAATACTGCAAGTCAGATAATTATCTGAATGCGGTTTTTGAATCTTTAAAACTGTTGGTTTTGACGTAAAGATGCAACGAGAGGTTTTATTCTTGTGTGTGGTCTCGATGTGCTCATCACAAACCCAGAACACACGTTTGCTTTGCTCCCTGAGACTTGAAAACAAGCTTTAATAGTTTTCCATGACGTTCTGAAGAGGTTCCGCGTTCCTGACGATCACACTGTTGTTTCCAAAACTCCCTTCCCTCAGAAGGGATTTCAGTCTGTCGTCATCATCAGAATTTGAGGCTTTCAGAATAGTCAAATTGGGCGGTAAACCATGGAACTCGTTCTCAAAACCCTTGGAGATTTTCTCGTGCTGTTGCATACTGTGCTGCACTCGCTGTGAGCGCGCCAGCCGCTTGTCCACCGGCACCCATCACCGGGAGAAAAAGCACCAGATCTCCCTTTTTTTTCAAAAAGTGGAGTTGAAGAGCTTGAGTTTGTTGAGAAATGAAATGACCTTCTGAAAGATCTCCTTCACTGCAGCGGAGCGAGACGTTACTCTGCAGGTCCGTATCAAGCTCTGCGATGAGATTGTTTGGAAGTGGTGCGGATTAGGGGCAACTAATCAAATGAAACTTTTCTCCGTCACAGTTTCACACTCTGAACCCGTGTGCCGGCTCAGGTTCAGTTGGTTCCCAGCGGCTGCTCCAAAAACGCAACAGTTTGAAGTAATTTCTGCATCTCGTGAAAAAAAAGGTACTGTAAAAACTTTTTGGGGACACAGAAAAATATTTTTACATTTTTGCATTTCCGTTCAGTCCGTGAAAACAAAGTTATTTTTGTGCGGAAAACTAACACGGAAATCTCACATATTATTGTCTGTCTGTAGGTGAGCTGTGCGGGCGCCAAGTGATTGACAGCTCTTTGAAAAGACCATTATTACAGGCAGAGTGGAAAGAAATAGCTTCAAAGACCCATCTGTGTGTGTGTGTGTGTGTGTGTGTGTGTGTGGCACTGTTCCAACACTGAAGAGTCCAACGGCCATCAAGTGTTTTTCTCTGCCAATTTTCCCTTTTTTCATTCATTCGTCCACATAACTATTATTGCTGTCGGTGGTCATTAAGTGTGTGTGTGTGTGTGTGTGTGTGTGTGTGTGTGCGTGTGTGTACAGAAGAGGTAATCGCACATTTTGCGTTTGTCAGAAACTTGTCAGTCTAAGATTCAGCTTTGTACTCAAAGGGAAATACCACTCAATTTAAAATGTCACTTGGAGCCTGTTATTCATCTGCCACACACACACACACACACACACACACACACACACACACACGTCAGTCTGGTGGAAACATGTGTTCCTCACTCGTCGCTCGGGTTGATGGTTCTCAGATTGCTGCGTGACATTTTGGACAGATGGAGGTCGGAGGATAACTGTCGCCCGCCCCCCCCTTTAATTTAAACCATCTGTCCTGACTGGATGTCTGAGGATCCGATCTGGCACTGACCTACCTTTACCACACTATGGGAACCTCTCATCTCCCGGCTAGCTGGGTAAGCCTGTGTGATACCTGTAAGTGGGGAGCTCCACGCAGATGTCTTGCCGACCTTTGGGGTCAACGTAAAGACGGCAACGCGTCCCTCCAGGCTGCACATAGGACAACGTGCACGGAGGAGTTTCTTTCATACCCGTGAGGATTATATGTACAACCTGTTCTTCTTCGTCTGTTTCTATCCAGGCCCCTGACACGGGTTCCACTGGCTTGATTGGTCCTCAGGTCAGCTTCTGCAGCCTAAATGTACCCGTCCACAACCCCCTCCTCTCTGCGTCGGTCCCCAGAGACCTTCAAAAACTCACAGACAGACTCCCGCTGATAATAATTCTCGATCTGATGTCCTGCTGCACACAGTAGTTTTCCCACACAACAGACGGACACGGTCGGAAGTCGGAACTACACGTTTTTGCCAATAACAATAAAAACCCTACTGTATAGAGAAGTAATTAATGAAAATGTAAATATATTGAACGGCTATCGTAGAGGAAATGCCAGCCAAAACCAGAACCGAATATGAGGTTTGATTTCACAAGAATCTGTGGGTCACGTCCAGACGTTCACCAAACGGAGACAGTGAATAGAGCCGGCTGCCGCGTGCGGTGATGCAGTAGTTTTGTCCAGCTGCGAGCCAAACGTAAACACATAAGGACGCCGCGGCCAACTCGGAGGCGAAGTCCAGGGAGCGATCGCTGCCCGAGAGAAAACAGCCGAAGAATCAAACGATCAAATATCTTCAGTGACAAAGGGGAAGAATCAGAGAGCTTCACTAGTTCACTTTCCCCTCATATGGGCTTGGATTTGAACCAGCAACCTTCTGCCCTGCCCTGCCCTGCCCGGCCCCCCCCTCTGTATCTGACAGATGTCTGAAGCCAAATTACAGCAGTTCAGGCCGACAGTGAAGCAGTGTGACGGAGCTGACGGTGTCGAATGTCCTGTCACAACCGCTCAGTCCCCTCTTTCATCACAGCTCACTCGCTCGTTTCTCCTCTTCCTCTGCAGAGGACGACGACGGGGGAGGGAGAGACGGGGAGCCGCGGTGGGGATGATGATCCTGAACTTTGTGAGGGTTAAAAGGAAACTGGCCTTTGACAAACTGGATCTTGCACTTTTTATTTCAACTTTTTATTTTAATTATTCGTCCCTCAGCAAATGATCTCAGCTGATCTCATCTCTCCCGTCTAGACGAGCTCGGAGGTAAACGGGTCATTTATTTAGCTGTTAATGACAAACTGCAAGCTCTAAACCTTCTTTATCTTCCATCCTATTATACATGTGATCTGATTTTCCTCCGCGCCGCCGCACATTTACATATCCATTCACTCACACTCCGCTGACTAATAAGTTTCGGCTTAATTAAACTGGTTTGCATGTGGTGAAATCCCATCATGCGGCATAATGAAATGAGCCCAGTGTGATCGCAGGTTGTCAAGGTGTGTGTAGAACAACGGGTATATTTAGCCACGCTGCCTCTGGGTGAAAACATCGGTGCGTGTAACTCCTGGTACGGCGCACTGTGAATACGGTGAATACAGCTTCCAGTAACGTCTGAGACGGTGATTTACCTCACCTCAGACATGCACCTGCTTACATTAACATGCTGCCATTTTTACATGTTGATCGCTTGGTTGAACAAGCGCTCGCTGTCACTTTTCCGTAAAAGTCACAAAGGCAATCTGACGAGGGTGAACCAGCCACCTCGATGCGCTGTAGTCACCGTATCCAAAGATGGCCGCGGCGTCCCCACTTCCTCCCGCTGGACTAAAGTGAAGCCAAAGTATCCCGGATGCAGCAGCAGCCGTCCTGTGCTGGTGACGTTCATTTGGAGTCTGCGCAGTACTGATCGGGGTTGGAGCGGCGGTATCGAGGTCCCGCCCACACACCCGGCCTCAGCTGCTAATCATGACGTGAAACCCCCTTTATATATAGCATCAAATAACTCATCAAAACCAAACTTATCAGAAAAACGAACACTTGAACAAACATCGGCGTGATGAGAACGACCTACACTGGCAGAAACCATCTTTGGGAAGGGTTTGTTTGACGTGTACTTTGAGTTTTGAGTTTGGCTCATGTCCCATCCGCTAACATGGAGGGGGGCGGGGTGTAGGAGCCTATACTGCAGCCAGCCACCAGGGGGCGATCCAGGTGTTGCGGCTTCCCTATTGGGGAGCGGTCATGTCGTCCTTCTTCATACACAGTCTGTGTTACAAACACTATTAACTGATGTTTGTTGGCGCGAGTCGTTGTAACGGCCAGCATCGGGGCCGGAACCAGGAATACTGAGGTCCCGTGTTCAAGCTCCCCAGCGAATCCACCCCCAAAGGTTTGCTAAAGTTTCAGTTTATTTAATTAGGTTTTTTTTACATCTAATTAATCATTTAACAGTTCAGTTATATTTTCAGTAAAATTGTATCTATGACTACATGATGGTCTTAATGCTGTTTCAAAGCCTTTTCCACATGCCAGGAATATATATCTGGTAGATAAATACTACTTTTAAATAATGCCCTCATAAGTAATGCGCAGTCCCCTCACTGATAGCTGCGGCTGAAGGGCCTGTTTCACCATATTTGCTACATGCAAGCTGTGATTTGAGGAGATAGTTTTCGCTCGCTCAGTTCGACCACAAAAAACGCCACATGGTTGAGCGCCACTGGAGGTCAACGATCAGCGAAATGTGACGCCGCGTACGAGCTGCACCTCAGCAGCGCTCAGAAATCCCTGAGATTTGTCTCCGATGGCTGGAGACCTAAAGCACGAGAGTTCATTGTTGTTTGTACCTCTATGCAGGAATAGTAGTTTGAAAAAAAATGATCTTAACTCAAGGGCCACTTACTTGCTTTAACAAACGGAGTTCACATCCGGCACCAAAGATCGTCCCTGAACGAGTTACAATCCGTCTCCGAGCGCGGCCGCCTGTTTATTACGCGCGGCGCAAAGTTCTGTTAGTGGAACTGACACTTAGCTGCTTTCTACTGGTTCCAGTCAGAGAGAAATCTGGAAGCGATAAATATAATGTGTGCGCGCGCTCTTGTACATCCCGTTTTGTGAAAACCAATTACTTTTAGACGTTAAAGGAGAGGAACATTTTTTGGAAAAATGGAGGATGTTTTTTTCCCCAGAAACAAAACTCGGCTCTACGTGAGTTAGCTGCTGTCAAAGTGAGGACATGTTTTTAGTAAGTCCTGTTTTCTCCCGTCCTCCTGACGAAGCCCGTTTTTAGATTTAGGATTTGGTTTTATGGTTACGGTTAGAATTAACTAAGGGGTTATGTCAATGAGGGTCCTCACGAGTATAGAGAACACTCATATTCATACACCTCGCCTATAAAGCGTCATAGGGGGTTTGGCACCATCCAGCTCCAATCCAATCAGCCACGAACTACAGCAATGACAACAGGTGTGACGGGGATTTACCTTCTCAGACACGTTTCATCAGTCATTCATAAACCCAACATGCTGCTGGGATGTTCTATCCGGCAGCTGAAGAAACAGCATGAAGACTCCCTGATGAACACTTGCAGACAAAACGCGTTGTTGTTCCAAGATTAAAACGTTTGTTTGCAATGAACACCTCCTCCGTTTCTGGTCCACGCAGTGCAGGTTGCGACAGCTTTTTGGTCCCCCACAGCTCGGGCTGCGCTCCTCCTCCGAGCGTTTCCGGATGGCGGGCTCTGAGCAGCCGTGACCGATCGATTGGAGGCTGCAGCCAACGTGCCGCCTGAGTAGAGAGCTGCGGAGACGATCGGCGGGAACAGACTGAGGCCTGAAGCGGCAGCTCGCAGCGGCACAGGCTGCAGAGGACCCACGCTAAATTTCAAAAGCAGAAATGTCAAGTTGATTCTTGTAACCTCAGGGACAAGGTTCCACCCAACATTGTCTGATGGAGAACAACCTTCTCGTGAAATGGAGCTGCTTCCTGTCAGTTTAAGACGGACGCTCATGGCCAGCAGAGAATTATGGGACAGACCCTCTCTGCTGGTTTCCCACTCGGTAAGAAAACCTCCATGGTCTGTATCTCGTTTAGGCCATTTTAACTCCAAGTGATCCAAGAACTAGAGGAACTAAAAGGTTCAGGAAGAAGAATTTTTTGGTTGTAGTATCAGGACAGTGACACGTTCAAAATATTGTCATCACAAGTGGATTTACACAAGTGGAGTTGTCACATATTTTTGCAGGGCACAAAAGGTTGGTTTTTGCTTTCCCGCCAAAAACTGAGAACACTTTCAGTGCACTTCAGTGGAAAAAAAGGTAAAATACAAACCCACCAGATGGTAATCTTCTTAATTACTCGTCTTAGGGACGCTGGAGAAAATTTTCTTTAGGCGGGTACAATAGAGAAAGTGAAACTTGCAGCTACATACATTTTATGTACGTAGAAATTTACCGATTGATAACAAATATTTGGCCATTGCAGATGTGCGCTCACAGTACAATTAAACATCCGACATTCGTAGACAGATGTAGAGTGCTACATCAAACCTTCTCGATGTGTCCAGTTCAGAAACGTGTGAAAACATTGGCACCGAAAAGCCAGATTAGCAGATTTTATGAAAAACAGAATGAAACCATGAATCTTAAGTGCTGATGTCCCTATAAATCAAATATAACCAATATACTTCAACATAAAGTACAAAAAAAGATGTTAGTTGATCCAGATAATCGTGTTCTTTTCCAGAATAACTTACTTATTTCACTCTAGACTGTCCGTGTGAACACGCACGGACGCAGAGTTTTCTGCTCAGAGATTCATTCTGCAGCTCATTTTCACGTCCCGCCATTTCGCCCACTTCCTCTCCTCCTTCAGTCCGCGATCGAAGCCTTTACGAGCCGCTCACGCGCAAAACGCGTGCAGACAATTGCTCCACTTAGACGGACGTTTTCAAAAAAAAAAAAGTCGGATACATTTTTGAAAACGTCAGGGGGATTTACTGAATGATCCCCACACAGGCATGCCCGATTCGATCTCCAGCGGGTTTATTCTCTGTGACCGTGTGCCGAGAAAAAAAACATATTGATCCCAGCAAATTGTTCTTTTATTCAAAAGGTCCTCGTTGATAGATGACGCTGCTACTGCAGGCCGCCATCATTACTGCAGACGGGGAAACAGTAACACGGCCTGCAAGACGTTAGCAGCGGCAGGTTCGGAGGTTCAGTTTCCACTGCGGGCATGAAAGGAAGCAATCATAGCAGGTATAAAATTAATAGTAAAACTATACTGAAGAACCAAAGGAAGAAAAGAGTTCTGGTGGAAGTAAAAAGATCAATGAGTGATCATTAACCACCGCCTGAACATGTGTTGTATTATTTTGGAACAAACTGATCGTATGGATGGGCGGCAGAGAAGTTACAAAGCAGAAAGTGTCCGCTTGGAGCTTTCTTTCTGAAAGCGTGTCGCCATTGCAATCCATTGAGACTGACATGAATCAAAAGGGTCAGTTCACCCAAATTGTATTTAATAAATTATTGGTTAAAGGAGATTCATGTCTCCTTCCCATTGTGTGTGTCCGCGGCCTTGAAAGATGACATTTCATTGCAAGAAAGTGCCTTCCAGTGAAAACTGTAAAACACCGAGGTCTGTGGAAATCTCAAGAGGCGCTTAGCTCAAAAAACTGGACCCATGAAAGTGAAACTGTCTGCATGGCTGGATGTCACCAGGGGTAACATATGGTTTTTTAGTTTGTGGCAAACAGACGGGTTTAAGGAACTTTAAAAGGAAAACAAATACACTTTTCCCAAAGCTGCTTTCTGTCAGTTTAGGTTGTTATTATCAAGCCGATGTTTGTTTTTCTGACAAGTTTGGTCTTGGTGAGTTATTTGATTCTATAAAAAGGGGGTCTCACGTCATGACAGCTGATTGATGTCCGGGCGTGTGGGCGCCGACCCCGATCACTACTGCGCAGACTCCAAATGACGTCCCCAGCGCAAGATGGCAGCTGCTAACCGGGATAGTTTGGCTTCATTCTTGTACAGTGGGAGGAGGTGGAGACGCGTCGTCCATCTTTACGTACAGACTATGGTGGCACCCATAAACGGCACATCGCCGCTGCTATATAACTCAGAATGGCAGAAATACTAAACAACATGCTGCTGTTAACAGGTGTAACGTTCATCATGTTCACCATCACAGCACTAACACAAAGCCGAGGCTGATGGGAACGTCATTAGGTTTGGTCGAAACTGCTAGCATGTTGCACATTTAACGGTTACTGTAACATACTGAGCCACTTTCCCTTCTCTGCATCGCTTTTGTTCACTTCACACACAGGTGCGTTAGCCCTAGGGTGGCCATACGTCCGGATTTTAAGCCCCCTGTCCGGCGCAGCCTCAAGCCGGACGCTAATCTGTCCTCCTTTTCGGAGTCGCGCTGAATCGACCTAAAATAACCCGCTCTAGAGTCTCTGTTGGGACGCAGCAGCGCAGCGTCTACTGCCGTAAGATCTCTGGTCAAACAAATGATTGGCTGAAAGCGGTGTCAAATAAATATCTGATATGTCATTGGCTACAAACGTAAACGAGCCTCCACGCGCCGGCTACAGGCTACGTCGTATCATCGCGTTAACACGCCGAAACAACCGACCTCGTTCATTCCGGAACGGACAGAAGAGCTCGAGTAGAGACGCTACTACTTCGTTGAGAACTGAAATGTGTATTTATTTGTTTATTTGTGTATTTCTGTTATTTCCAGCAGTGTCATGTGTTCATGCACTTTGCCAGACCTTTTTGAAACAGACGTCACCATGTCTTGAGTAAATCCAAATACTGTGAACAAACCCTTTGTGCCTCTTCTGCGCCACTCAGCTCTACATCAGACTGCCTGGCGATGAGCAGAGGAGGCTGTTTCAGAGTCACTGTGTCATGACGCCATCGACATGATGGACTAAACTGTATTACGAGTACTTTGTAGTTGCGAGTTCACCAGAGTCCTGTGCGTAACATATTCAGTTACTCAGCCTGCAGGTTCAGCTGTTCTGTGGAAAACAATCTCCCAGTTTCATAACTGACCTGCACCTCGTTCCCATGACGGAGATGTTCACAGGTCATCAGCTTTGATGTGAAAAGGGTCTCACGTGGGTCAAAACCACGATGGGAAAGGGTATAAAGTTACCCACAAACCCCCTCTCTCTCCCTCTCTCTCCATCACCTGACTCAGCATGTCAGTGGGCGGGTCCCGCGGCCTGTCACTCAGACCTGTTCCTGCTGCCTGATTGGTCGCTCTCCCCCTGGGTGGGCGGTGCCGACGGAGCCACATGGAGGGTGCCCGACAGTCTGATCCATCCTCCGGTGGAGACGCTCAGAACACTCTGCAGCAACTTCATCAGCAGCATCCTCACCAGCATCTGTGCGCAACATATTTGAACTGTGTGCTGATGTTGCTACATTTTCACCAGGAGCACCGAAGAAGAAAAGACTGACTTTTTCACTTGTGTGTACAATTATTGTTGATTGAAAATATGAATTAACAGGAGAGGAACATTATCTTCCTGCTGTTTCTGATATTTCCCCTTTGCGCACTGGATGGACTTTGCGCTCTTTCCTTCACTCACCAAAACGGATTTAGGAGTTAATTAGAGACATTATACTGCTTCCCTGCTCTAGGGAACTTTGCTCTTTCCCGCAAAGAAATATTTAATTTTGCGCGTAAAGTCCTTTTACATTGGATCGGTGTAAGAGACAGGTCCGCTCCTGTGGCTCTGGCGGACACTTCGCTGTCTTCTGCAAGTGAAACGGGTTTGATGGAAACATGACCGGAGCTGCAACCGGAGCGGTTCTCCTGCACAGCCTTCTCTTCCACCTGCCCCCGCTGCTGCTGCTGCTCCATGCCTCACCGGTGTGTCTGTCCGCGCAGCCCCGGCATCCAGCGCGCTACTTCGGACAAATAGCCGAGAACTCCCCGGCTGGGACGCCGGTGGACGGGGTGGTGTTGCTGCTCGGAGCCGGCGGCGGCTGCCCCGGCGCGGACCTGAATGCCCGCCTCAGGGGGGATTACGCGTCGGATTTTAGGCTCGTTCGCTACCGTGGGCACCGGGACCACCGGGGGCATCTGGGTTTGGTCTCCGCCAAAGCTCTGGACCGAGAGTTTATAGCGATGTACGAGCTGACCGTGGAGCTGCCGCCGCGGTGTCCGAGGAGACCGGCCGCCGTCCAGGTCGAAGTGTCGGACAGGAACGACAACATCCCCCGGTTCACCAGCGGGAACCAGACGGTTGAAGTGGACGAACTGACGCCGCTCGGTACCGACCTGGTTCGCTTTGACGCGAAGGACGGCGACGCGGAAAGGAACGGACGCGTCACATTTTACGCGTCACCGGAGTCTCACCTGCTCCACGTGGTTCCACAAACCGGGCAGGTGAGGCTGGTCGGGTCCCTCCTGGGTGTCAGCCAGGTGACGCTGCGCCTTTACGTGAATGACAGCGGGGATGTAGCGCTGACAGGTGAGCCGGTGTTCCTGCGCATCGACGTCCGCCGCTCCAGCAGAGCGCGGCGGAGGCCCCGGGCTCTGTCCGAGGAGCTGACCTACACCGTGACCGTCCCGGACCACGTCAGAGTCGGGGACCTGCTGTTCACGGTGCCGGACCAGCGGTTCGAGCAGCGATGGTTCGAGGTGACGTCCGAGGCCGACTCGCCGGTCCAGATCGAGCGGGACTCGGGGCGTCTGTACCTGGCGCGCAGCATGCGGGAGCCCGCCGAGGTGGTGGTCAAGATCCAGAACCTCCGAGGTAAGAGGCCTTTCTTCTTTTCGTGCGTAAAAGCGCAAAGAGTTTACCTGCAGAGTTCTGATGGTTCGAGACTCTGGTGACGCGGCTGCATCGTCACGGATTTACATGTTGGTGAATTTAACCACGTTTGACTCGGATGGTTTACTGCTCAGTTTGGGGATCTCTACTCCTTTACAGCAACGTTATTAAATCAAGTTTGACTCGTGTTTGAGTATTTGGGATCGATGATGTTGCATTTACGTGCTGATGGTTGGCTTGTTCATTCCTAAACAAGTTGTAGAGAAGAAATGCTCCGTAAATACATCTTCAGGAAAACATTCTGCGATTTTAAATGTCCCCGTCAAGTCTTCTGTAGCTTCTAGGTTCATAACAGAACACATCTTAGGAGGGGAATGCTCCCAGCCTCCTCTGTCATCTGGTTTTTGATACCAGAGATGGGTTTATAACACAGCAGGTGATTTATTAGGGAGGAAAGCAGCTAAACCTGAAGGAAATGTGTTTAAATGACTTGGTTATATCCTTTGGCTCCGATGTTTTTTCATAGAATGTGTGCAGGGCCTTCACCAGGGGTTTGCAAGTGGTGGGGTCAAAGGTCAGTAGCAATGTAAAGCATGACTCATAGTGAACATGTAGCAACAGTGTGGCCCTTTAATGCTGTTATCGCCTATGATTTCTATTTAGTTTGTCTGACAGCGCAGCAGTGAGTTTCCCCTAAAGTTTACTGCAGAAGTTTCATTTAAGGACTGAGTGGCATTTATTCAGTGAGCTGTGCGCGTGTGTGTGCGTGCGTGTGTGTTGGCGTGTGTGTGCGTGCGCGTGTGTGCGTGTGTTGGCGTGTTTCCAGCAGAGTTTGAATCGACCTCAACCGTCATCGGCTACTTTCCACTGTTTCATTCATTCCTTGCAGCACTCCTCACATCATCGCCAAGTGTGTGTGTGTGTGTGTGTGTGTGTGTGTGTGTGTGTGTGTTTATGTGCGAGAGGGAGACAGACACACACCAACACACACACACACTTGCAGAGAGAAAGAGGGTGTGTGTGTGTTGCCGGCAGGCCGTTAAAGGACAAACAGAATTGATAGTGTTTAGTTGTGAGGTGAGCAGAGTAAACTTAGCACCTCAACTCGCTTCACACACAGACTTTACTTTTTTAAAAAAAAACTACCGTTAAAACACACACACGCTTGCTGCTCAGGACTGATTCTTCCACCAAAGGCCTGTATTTGACCTCGACTGAAGCTGATTATTGAAATGGTTAAAAGCATTCGACAAAAGTGCAGCGTTTGTTTTGCTCTGCTCACCTGTTTCCCATTTGGATTAATAACGTCCACTCAACAAGTCCTCATACCTAAACAACAAACCAGGCTGTTTGTCAGTGCCGAAACAACCCAAAACAATATGACCATTACCACAACTATCCACACGAGAGGTTTCTGATCTGCCACCTGGGAATGCTCTCTTGTGCCTGCCAGGTGCTTGCAAGGATTATAGCAAGTTATTGTTAACACAAATGTAATCTCGGTCACTAATTGGGTAACCAGATGCACAAAGGTCCTTTTATTTTCTCATATTACTGACTACTTTTTGTTTGATTCCTGGAGGGAGCATGAGGAATGGTAATGTCGATGGTGTCACGTGGCTCCTCATCTTACAGGAGCCCGCTGCTAATGTAAGTTCTTGTTCTTGGCTCCAAAAAGCATCAAAATGTACAGTATTTCCCCGTATTTAGGAAGAACGGCGCACTGCTGTAAGGATTTGGCTGCGCTTTTAAAGAGATTTATTGCAGTGTAAGGTTCGGTTGAGTTTATGCAACTTAGGGTAAAGGAGTTGGATTTTTCAAGTCAGCCTTAAAGTAATACAATACTCACGGACAGTACACACTGTTGTTCACTGTAATCATTAATGTCATGGTTTAAAGAGACTTCTTTGGGGGTTTTTTTCTGCAAAACAACATAACCAACTAAACATCTGAATCGTCCGTAACCTGATACTTTAAACTAATTGATTGATTTATAGCGGTTGTTTGGAGGGAGCTCTGCCTGTTAGGCTCAATTCAGGGCAAAACAGTCCCCTGCCCTCATTTTCCTAACTCTCTGCGGACATCACCAGGCTTCACTCGCTCCATGGGACGTTACATGGTATGATTCCAGCGGATTTCTCTAAGAGCAAACGCATTGTCTCATCTTAATCTCACAGGAAAAGATTTGTTTTTAGGAAAGTTGCTACTATTTCCGTCACATTTGGCTGCAATAATCACAGCAAAACGGCAAAAGATCATGGGGCTGATGATTTAAAGGTTGAAGTGCAAGCAAACTACAAAAACAGAAATATTTTCTTACTTTCCCTGCACGGAACTACTTTCTACCAAAGAATAGTTCTGATGATAAAAACTGTTACATGTTTTGCAGATTGTCCAGGCCAACAGGAACACTGATTCTGATGCTCTTTTAAACGCGACGTTTTAATGCTGTGGGCGCCACAAACTAAATTCCATTCCCCTCCATTGTGTCGTGGAGTCGAGGCACATGTCGCAGGAACAGATGTCTCAGAACCTGGATAATAAAACCAAAACTGTCTCCTGAGAGGAAATATGGTTTAGTTGAAATCTGGGTGAACCAATCCTTTACTAGTTGACTAAACTCACCCAAACACAGCTTTCAAAATACTCATCTGGCAATGGTAACCTAAGCCTTAACCCCCCCCCCCGCCCCACACAAATTCTGTAGGCTACTGAAAGGTGAACCGTGTCCACCTGGCGCTTCAGGTCGACTTACACAAACTCTTAGAAATATTGAAAATCAGTATTAGACCAGTCAATATGAAAGTCACTGCAGCGCCGAGCTGTTTGACAGGATGAAATGATGTCCAGATGCTGTACTGATCAACCCCCCCCCCCCCTCTCCCGCCAGCCCCCCAAAGTAAAAGTAAATGTTTAACCAAGAGCCTAAACTCCTCACATCTGGGCGGCGGTGGCGGCTCGGTGTTCTGGCCTGATCTGGCTAATCAGTCGACCCAAACTGCATCTCCGCTGTTTATTTGCAGAAATTAGCTGTGTTTGCTCATCTGGCGCCCTCCCAGGTCTGAACACGCGGCCCAGAGCCTCCGACAGGAAGCTTTGTTTGTGTTCAAGCGGACTGCAGAGCTCAGGTCGGCGCTGCTTTGTGGTCGTGGAGAGCGTGTGTGTGTGTGTGTGTGTGTGTGTGTGACTTGGTCGACCCGGCGCTGTAAACTGGCTGATTGAGGCGACCTGTCTTTTGTCGGCGGTGGCTGTGATTTTGATCTGTGGGAACGAGGTCTGAGCAGCAGCGGTCGTGGCGTCCGGAGGAGGTCACAGTCAGCACGCTGGCCTCTGATTGGCCGGCTGCCTCGACAGATTCTCTCTCTGTAGTTTAAACTGTTGTCAGTCTGAGCAGAGTCCCTCCAGTAAATCTGAGACTCAACATCAGTTCACCCTCTGGACCTGCCGAGCCATCATGGCTCCGTCAGGTCTTCCTCTACTCAAGTTTCCGTTATTAATATTCACAATATTGTTGTAGCCTGTGTGACTAGTCGCGCAGGACACAGTCACATGGCTGCTGTGAACGAAAGAAACAGAAACAGTTAGAGCTGTAGACTTGGACCTGAGTCAGACTTTAAAGTCACAAAGATCCGGACGAGAGACTTAAACGTAATGGTATTGATAAATATGTATGGACATGAAATCAGCACCACAGGTTGTAGTTGTGCAAAATATAAATATAGGATAATCCAAACTTCTGTTCCTCCTCCACATATTTGAAAAGTCTTTATCCATCCAAACACTAGTAATTTAATAAAAGACTAAAAAAAGGTGTTCACATTTGTAAACTTGTTTTGAAATATTATAACATTTCCATGTAGTCATGTAGCACACGCTTTTATCCAAAGCGACTCACATATGAGGAAGCAATTATAAAAACACAAGGCAACAAAAAGCACAAGTGCCTCAAAAAACTAGTCTGTTAGAGCCCAGCACAGTGTGCATATGGTGCATATGATGAAAGATACGTTTTCCAGTCCCGTCCATATTGTGGTAGCGACCCCTCCGATGTCTCTGGTTGAGTTGGATGGTTGTGGAATATGTTGCAGACAATCAACAGGATTTTTGCATCAATGGGATGAACTACACAGATTTTCTGCTATTTAATTAAGTTGTTTCGCCAGAAATGGATGTTCTTATCTGCTGATTTTATCTCCAGTTATTTTCCAGTTCAATTTCCACAGCATGTATATATCACTATTGCAGTATATTTATGTACACATACACTTATAGTATCCATATCTCCCGTCAGTAATGACGGCGTAGGAGGTTTAAATTCGCGGCGTTGCTGTATAGACTTTGGTTGAGTGGCTGACTCAGGCATGGGACCCCCCCGGGTCTCACAGCATGCTCAGACACTGAGCAGTAGTTAGGCTATAAGAAAACCCAAGCACACACACACACACACGCTACACACAGACATCTGCATCATCTACACACACACACACACACACACACACAGGTCTCTGTCTCTCTCTGGCAGGTCATCCATCACTGCAGATGGCAGCGACTCTACTGACTGTTTCCTTGACATTCAATAAATATACAGGAAACACACTCACACACACACACACACACACACACACACACACACACACTCGTATTTACGTGTGTGCAGGCCATGACTCCAGGCCACTTTCCTCCCGTGTCTGCGTGTCCTCTACTTGTATTAAACTGCATGTGCACTGGAATTGATTGATTTTGAGCTAAAAGATAATGAGGAGAACGACAACAGTCCGGAGACGCAGGAACAAACATTTACACAGACTGATGGAGTAAAATGTAATAAAGCATCCAAGTGAGTCTGTGATGGAGGCGAGCTGGTGAACCTGGCGCTGCGTTTTTAACCCCAGTCTTACACAGACAAGTGGAAAACGGCTTTTTGCACAGCAGAACGCAGTCGCAGGTCGCTGTTAGAAGGTTTCTGTCTCACCAGTAGAGTAGCTTTCACATCGCACTTGGCATTCCCCCGATTTTGTTAAAGCACCTGCAGAAGCCCCATATTTCCTCCCAGCGCACAGTTGAGCTTCAAAAATTCAACCCAGGGTTCCAAATTAAGGTTCGTTTTCCTCAGAAATCTACTTTTCCCGATACAAATAGTTGTATTTGTTAGCGGTTATCAAATAACAACCAAAACTAAAGTTAATTGTCATGCTTGTCATCTTTTTATAAATAAAGAAAATGAATCCGAACAAGGACACAGTGTGTCGTAGATGCAGAGCAACAAACATTGCGTATTGAAAATAAAAAATTATACATAACGCCCGTCTGTGAGTGATAAATTATCCTAAACTTTGTCTTTACCCGCCGCCATTTTCTTGTGATTCGGGGTGGGTATCGTTAGGATTGCATTGATACCACCCCAGAAAGCATAACATGGCCTCTTTCCAAAATAGACGTGACAGAATTTCTGTCGTCAGGTTTTCACGCGACGTTTAAGAACTGGATTTTACTGGCCAACAGGACGTTCGCCTCTTTTGTGTTTTGGGGCCGCGTCTTGTGTGTGGCTGGATCGTCTTTGCTAAGTTGCGGATCAGATGAGCTGCAGCTAATTCATGTCAATTTCAGTTACGGTCACTTGCCCAAAAGCCAAAATAAAAACTTGTCTTGTGCTCCCTGCAAGCTGGTGTCAGTACCCGCCAAAGATGATTTGTTGGAGAAAGAAGTACCACTCAGTAACATGTTTTTGTAGTTCAACAAGACCAACAGTGAGTCTTTTAAGAACGATCTAGTCAGACACGTCACATCAGCTTCGGGAGTGGGAGACTCCGAGTTAAACTTTCATGCATATCCAATACATATTTTAAGCTCATCGACTTAACAGCTCTGCGTGTCAGATACATTCCATCAACATGGTGTGTCTTCTGCTGCTCGCCTCCGCTTTAAGCGGTAGCTACAGGTTGTCGGCATTAATTAGGCGGCCACACTGCTCTCGTACGGGTCTCAGTTGAATCTTAGTTTAGGTTTAGGTCCATATGAATTCGATCACTTACAAATGTTGGACGCTAAACGAAAGGTGCTCTGCAGAAGATGACAGCACCAGTGGTATGAAATGGCATATCCTTCATGGGACCTAAGCGGGCGTGGTCACCTCCCCCCCCCCCCGGTTAAATAATAATAACAATAACAGTATTATTAAGTAAAGAAACACAAGTTTTATGTCAGCTTGAACTTTCATTTCATGGTTTCACGTATACGTCCTGTGAAAAATGATTCAGTGTTAATCATTATGTTTATAATTTTCTCATTGGAAAGCGACGTCGGCAGCACCGCCGCGAAACCACACCGACAGTTGGAGAACAGATGTCAAACCTACAAGATCCAATAAGGGGTCTGCATGGATTTAGATTAGTGGATTCAGATTTGATAAAATGCCATCAAACCCCGGACCAACAATAATAAAACGTGGCCACAGCTTGGGACAAACTTCTGAGGGCGCAGACCTTTTTGTTCTCTACTGTCCCATTAACCGCAATGAATGTGTTTATTTGCATATTTAAATGAGAAAATTGTTCCTGTTGGGCTGCAATTAACGCAGCTGCCTGCACACCGACGGGCCTGTTCCCTCATTAAAATGCAGCCTCACTGTTAACTATGATTAATTGTTTTAGTCAAAGTCACACACACACACACACACACAAATACGCATTATTACACAAACATGGTCCTGGTCTGTCAGGCTTTCCTACAGATTTCCTGTGCTTGGCAGCCCTGAGGTGACACACACACACACACACACACACACACACACATCCCATTTTATTTATTGTCTTTATTTCTGGATTTAGCCCGAGGCCCGAAGCAACCTGCCATTGCACCGTGTGTGTGTGTGTGTGTGTGTGTGTGTGTGTGTGTGTGTGTGAGAGACACCGAACACTACATGTCCTCGAGGCTGCTGAGCTTCACAGTGATTGTGTGTTTGTCAGTGTCACATACATTGATCACACCAGTCTCAGTGTGCACGTTTGTTTGTTGGTATTTCATTGTGTGTGTGTGTGCGTGTATGTGTGTGTGTGTGTGTAGCTGCAGGGCAAATTATTGTGACCACTCACTGAAGCTCCCCAGTATGACCTTTTTAAAAGGCAACCAAGCAGCAACACACACACAAATAATGTCCCATATTCCTCAAATTTAGCATTTAACAGTTTTTGAATCACACAAACACGGCAGCTCGTTAAATTTGAACATTTTCTTTTTAAAGCACTTCATCAGCTGATGAACTAAGAGGTTAAAGGAACAGTCTGAACCTTTCACTGTGGCTTAGGTATCCTCTCCAGACGAGGAGATGGATGTCAGCGTCATCCCTGCGCGTACAGTGGTTCAGGATGTGTTTAGCCTAGCTTAGCACAAAGTCTGGAAGCAGAAAGAAATGGAATTTCCCAAAATGCTGAGCTAGTCCTTTAAATGATCAGAATACTAGAAACAACATTTGTGTCCCCCCGAACACATTGGTGATGCTCTAACAGTGCTGCCGGGGAGGCTCTGGGATAGCTAAGTCATCAGGATGTTGTTTCTTCTGTGGCTGTAATGAAGATCACAGCCTCTAGGGGACGCTAGCAGGACTTTAAATAGCTGTCCTCATGCCCCCTCTACCTTTCCGCCACCCTGTTCCTCTTTGTTTCTACATATCTGTTGTCCTAATAGCTTATTGACAGCCAATCAGCAGTGGCCTCAGGCAAGGCCGATCACCAATCACCAAGTAGGACAAGGTCATCCCATCCAGACTGCAACGATGCGCAACACATGACGTGCCACATGCACACAGCGTGGGGCTATTTAACTGTTGAATATTCATTTAGACCAGTTTTGAACAGGAAGTTCTGTTAATGTAAAAACAAAACTGTGAATGAATGTATCAGCAGTTGTTATCATTGACATGTTGTATCTGTTTTTTTTTTAAATATTCTAAGTGTGTTTGAATGTGTGGCTTTTAGGCAGAGATTCATAGCCAGGCTAGCGCCCCCCTGCCCCCCTGCTTCCAGTCTTTATGCTAAGCTAGGCTAACCACACCCTGACTCCGGCTCTGAACTTCACCGACAGACATGAGTTTAATGTTGATCTCATGCCTCCCTCTCAGAAAGAAAGCAAATAAATATGTTTGTTTCACAAAACTATTCCGTTAACTATATATCAGTACGCACACACACACACACACACATGTACAGTATATATTAATGCAGCAGCTGGACCGAAGTCCTTCTGTGGACGTCTTATTTTCTGTTCGTACGAAACCACAGAGTCCTTTAATATCTTTGTGCACTAATTGCCCAGTGAGGATACTATGGAGGCTAGCATGCAGTTTATACATTGTAGCGGTGGAGAGTCGGGGGTCGAACGTGAGATATTTCATGGCACGTTAACCTTCATACAGAGGGGTGGGTGATCAAATGGAGGTGCGAAACTAAGTAGTGAGGTGCCACGACCCGTATAAAGCAAACCCTCGGAAACACCTGATCCTCACACGCACGGATACAAACACGACGCATTACAGATGCGTCCCAAAGAGCCCACCCCCCCCCCCCCCCCCCCCCCCCCCCCCCCCCCCCCCCCCCCCCCCCCCCCCCCCCACACAGCGCTCCCCCACTTCTCCCCCTATCCCTCCCACACCACATATACTCACCAACCCCA
>CM022486.1:1820655-1858991 GCA_011952105.1 Coreoperca whiteheadi
GAACCCCCCCCCCCCCCCCCCAACCACGTAGAGCTCCACACACACACTCTTTACCTGCTGTGCTGGAGGTTTTACACAGCTTTACTAAGATTGAATACATATCATAACATCATTGACACTAACTTATTCTGTCTCTAACACACACACACACACACACACACACAGCCAAGTGTCAGATCTTGAGAAGCCTTCATCTGCGTTAATTAATGAAAGTCTGGAGTAGACATCAGAGGACACACACACACACACCGCAGGGTCTCCTGTGAGACCCTGAGTAGAGCAAAGTGGTGATCAAGGATGTGGCCTGTGTGTGTGATGACGATCCACACACACCTTTTCCATCCCTCTCCGTATTTCCGGCAGCTTCCGACTGTTCCTCTCGCTCCCTGATTGACCTTTTGAACCTCTCCACCTGCACTGAGCGTCCAGTCAGAACCGGCGGCGGCTCCCGATGAAACGGCATCCAGTGTCCGGTGATGCTGTCGATCCGCCAAGAACACCGCAAGAATCGCTCAGTATCTGGAGCTACTGCTCTCCAGTGAATCTTTACATAAATCAGCCAGGCGAAGACCGGACAGCTGGTTCTGAGAAGAGTAACGGCTGGACGCTGCAGTAGCGCTCGTGCACCGCTGACGTCTTTCTTTGGATTTGAAGTTGTATGTATGTTGTATGTGGACATGCAGCGCTGTGGCTGTGTGGGGAACTCACTGTTTTTACTGTTCATGCTGAGTATTAGCTTAATATTTCGAGGCACAGATGTTTTTTTGGTTTTTTTTTTATAAGAAAATCAGACTTCACACTCAGTGATAATGACGGGACTTGTTCAGATGGAGCTGCAGAGTGTGACGGGGGATTACGTAACCGAACCGAACAGAGACGTCTTTTCTCTCTGGTTTAGTCGAGCTGTCCTGCTCGCTGTCCTGCACCGGCATGCGCCGATAACACAAACTGACTTCCCCCCTCCCCGCTGTCTCCCTCTCTCGCGCTCTCTGCTGAGGGATGGAGGGATGCGAGCGAGAGAGGGGCGAAGAACGGTCTGCAGCCAGACTCAGGCTTCGCTCCTCCTTCGGTAACGGTGATGTTTCCCCGCGCAGAAAACAAAACGACCCCCCCCCTCCGCCCCCGCCTGCATCCAGTCAGCCTTCAACAGACGCCCACGTAGAGAAAAGCACCCAGACAAGTGAACACTGACCTCAGCTGTGTGTGCGTGTTTGTTAACAGAGAGATGTTACACATCTGCTTTCTGCATGTTAACCCCCCACCCCCAGAATGCAAACACACACACACACACACACACACACACACACACCCTCAGGGCTGTTGCACATCATGGTGTCTGTTCATGTGTGTGTTGACGTGTCCTCGCTAATTGTCTTTCATCACACTCTGCTGCTACTGTTGTTCCCTTACAGCCTGCGGGGGGGGGGCGGGTACATAGATTTAAACTCATCGGGTCGGCGCTGGAGCCTGCACGTCATTTTGGCGAGCGTTTGAAAGGTGCATCTCTCTACTAGCTGCAGGTGCACGTTTAAGGGAATGTTCATACTTTGTTCATACTTCTGCATTAAGAAGTTATGCTAATATATACTTAAATTAAAATAGCAATACCACAGTGTAAAAATACTACTGCTTTCAAAATCTCCCTGAAGTAAAAGTACGAAAGTATTAGCATCAAAATACACTTGATGCACTACACTATACCAAAAGTAAAAGTACTTATTCTGCAGAACGGCCCATTTCAGAAAAATGTAGATTATATTATTGGATTATAATTAATGATGCATTGATGTGAGCAAACTAGTTTATATACTGTTGGGTAGCTTAATCCACAGTAATATATCATAATTTATAGGCTGATTATATTTGGTATTAATAATGACTCTGAATCTGCAAAGTAACTGATAACTAACATAGTCAAGTAAGTGTAGTGGAGTAAAATGTACAAAATTTCCCTCTGAGATGTGGTGTAGAAGTATAAAGTAGCAGAACATGTATGTACTCAAGTAAAGTACAAGTACCTCAAACTTGTACTGAAGTAGCTAACTGAAGTACCTGAGTAAATGTACTTAGTCACAGTCCACCGCTGGCCGTAAGATACGCTGAAGCTACTGTGCACCTCCTCAAACATGTAGCCAAACGTTGAGGTACGGCGGCTGTGAGACCCCACCTGGACAGGACAGGGGACCCCACCTGGACCGGACAGGGGACCCCACCTGGACCGGACAGGGGACCCCACCTGGACCGGACAGGCGACCCCACCTGGACCGGACAGGCGACCCCACCTGGACCGGACAGGGGACCCCACCTGGACGGGACAGGGGACCCCACCTGGACGGGACAGGGGACCCCACCTGGCCCGGACAGGCGACCCCACCTGGCCCGGACAGGGGACCCCACCTGGCCCGGACAGGGGACCCCACCTGGACGGGACAGGGGACCCCACCTGGACGGGACAGGCGACCCCACCTGGACCGGACAGGGGACCCCACCTGGACGGGACAGGCGATTGTGATTGGTCGGCTCGGGCTGCTTGTGTTTTCTCCTACAACACAAGAGTTGAGAGTTTTGTCATTTGTGTGTTCATTACGCTTGAGTTTGAACTTGATATTGAATTTGTGAAATCACTAAAGGCTACACACGTCTTTTTATAGTTTTATCGGTTACAGTTTGCGTTTGACCGGGTTTCCACCAGTCTGCACCTCCAGCGGCCGCATTAGGAAACCGGGGCTGTTGATGGAGAAAGCGAAGGGAATCCTGATATTTCTGCCAAAGAAACGTTTAACTGCAAGTAGATCTGAGTTTAACAGACCAAACAAGGTATCACGTTTTCATATTTTTAGAAGAAGCACTTTTACTGTCCCTTCGGTCCTATATGGAGGCTATCCCCTGAGGACGACAGAACTCATCACATAAGTGACGAGAGAAACTTTCAGCGCAGAACAAAGATGAACCGTTAGGCTGGAAGCGGTTTCCAAGAGCGGCGATATGTCAGTTTTACCCAGCAGCAGCTTCTGACCTTCACGGACCCCTGCGGCGCGGAGAATCACGTTAACAGCCTTAACGTCTCCAGAGTGCCGGCCTGTCTGTCAGTCTCCACCGTGTCACTCCTCCTCCTCCTCCTCCTCGCTGCCTCTTCCTCCCCTCCCTCGGGCTGCCATTCCTCTGGCCCCTCGCGGTCGATCCCCACCGGGGAGACCGTCTCTCGTCGGGTGAAAGGACGGGCAGAGAGATGAAGTGGCGCTCTCTCCTGCTTCGCGTCAAGTCAAGGTCGCAGCGTCGATTTAAAAAGTGCTCTCCGCTGTGGAGCTTATCTGCACTGAACTCGTCTCTTCGGGGGGATGGTGATCCCTGTCCTCCAAAATACCCCTCCCATCACCACCACCACCACCGTGTCCCTGGGCAACAGGAAACTTTTCCACTTTGCCTGGAAGTCTTGAAGCTTAAATTTTGCTTAATGTACTCTGTCAGCCTAATGATATCCTGTCTGCATGCCGCTCCATCCTTGAAGAGGGACTGCTTGTTGCTCGTCCTGAAGTTTCTCCAATTTGTTTCCTTTGTGTGGTTTGTCATCTGACACAATTTTGGGACTGTATAAGAGAAATGTACTTTACTGTACTCTGCAAATGTAGGAGAAAAGAGCTCAGGTCACAGGTCACACACGAGGTCGCAATGTTTTCACAATCAAGCTTCAGTCGCTTGATTTGTATAATAAATACACAGAAAATGTCAATTATTGATTTAGTCTGTGTATTTTGGTAGACAAATGAATGAAACCGGGAATACTACTGCTACTTGTAGTGTGTGAGCGTATAGGCACAGAAGCCTTGCACACTGAGTTCCATGCGTTTTATTTTTCTGTAAGTTGCGAAAATTCACAACACGAGATCAAATGGAGCTGTCCTCCCACTCTGCGTGCTGTCCTCGTCCTCCATTTCACCCTCCTCCCTCCTCGTCATCGTCGACATCCACCTGAACATCACTGCCCGACCTGTTGAAAGTCGGCTATTTGTGCTTCTGACTGTGATGCGGAAAAACACCGCAAATTTAACCCGTTCTGAAAACTTTAACGACGTATAAAAGTTTCGGAGTCGGTGTGTGAACGTGATTGGTCGATGAGGTCGTTTTTTTATTTTTAAAGGTTCGACAATTTCGGACGACAAATAGGTAACTTGGTGTGAAAAGACGTTGTGCGTGTGTGTGTGTGTGTGTGTGTGTGTGTGTGCGTGTGTGTGTGTGTGTGTAAGAACTCCTTTAGTTCATTTTTATTTGCGATGCTGGTGTCTCTCAGTAAGTGTGCTTCAGTGAGAAGAAGGGCTTTAATAATGGCTGAATACACACACACACACACACACACCTTGCTTACTTGCTGCTTATCACCTCTTGCTAAGTCGTGGCAGAGACGATATTGTGGACATTCAACATTTTCAGGAGGCAGCTTCGTTTCCAGCAGTAAAAGCAGGATTTTTGTGTCAGTCTAAGGCAAATATAACCCTGAACTTCCTGCCCCCCCCATTCCATCCTTTACATGGAATTCCTGACGGCTCTCCCTCGTCGCCGATGGTTCAGAGCAGCAGTCTGACAGAGAGTGTTTTCACGTGGAGCTGCAACAGGTTACTGCTTTGTCTGACTCACTTATCGCCACGGTATGCTTTGGTTTTGTATCGCCACGCGTGGCCACTTCTTCGCCACCGTCAAGATCAACAACCATTAAACAGACACTCGCACAAATCGTTCTCTAAATATGTTAAGTCTTCTGAACAACAGCGAAAAGTATCACAGTAACCTGATGGAAACTGGTAAGAAAGAATTTAAAATGACATTTTATAAACATGGACGAGTTTGGCATCTTCGTTTCATTCTTTTTACGCTCACATTAATCGACGCATCAGGTCACCTACAACTGAACCTTTGGAAGTGATCGGGCTGTATAGCATCGTGTGTGTGTGTGTGTGTGTGTGTGTCCATCATGGTGGTCACAGCAGAAGGTCCGTCCTGCAGCGTTCATGCCTCCTCTGATGTTCCAGTCTGACCAGTCCATCTGCCACACACACACACACACACACACACACACTCACACACACTCACACACACTCTGATTGCCAGCTGTCCCACAGCGGTCCCAGGGTACCTGACCCATATGGCTCCTTCAACACATGGACACATATTTATACACAGACACATGCTGTAAATTAATGTAAAATGCTGCACACACTGAAAGCCTTTTTAGCTCCGACTTACAGCGAACTGAGTCTGTTGAGTTTTTGTAATTCAGTCTGTGGCATGAGAGCACGTTTTGTCTGTTCCACAGCAACATGCCAAAGGAACCAAGGTTACGTTTTTCTGAGTTGCATCAGTTAAACCCAAGCCTAGGTCCGTCTCAGAGGACTGTAAGTATCTGGTTACACAGCACCCTGCATCAGTGGGTCACCTGCACTTTGGTATGTAGTGATCACTGACTTAAAGGAGGTTAACTGTTGACTCTGTCTGAAGTGTCCTGATGCCTGATGTTAACACACATCTGCCAGCCAATTAAAAATCTGTATTTTCCACCGCTATGGTGTGAAGTAGGAGGAGGTGAGTGTTTCAGACTTGCAGGGTTTTGGAAAGTCAAAGTCCGGTTTGTTTCCACACAGCCAATGTAACGTGACCGACACGTTCCCGGTCGAATCACGAGTGTGTTAGAAAATGGTACAAAGAAAGGTACAAATCAGGATTAGGAAGACACGTTGTAGAAACCTGATAAAACATTCAGCTGTTGAATCAGTTCTCTTTCACTGAATCTGAAATTATGGCGACGAGTTTCCACATTGTGCCAGTGAGAGGTGCTAATCAGAGCGCCGCTCACTTCCTCTCCGTGTGGCCGAGGCTCATGGGTGTTGTAGTATTTAGAGACGTTCAAGATACTGAACTGTCCACGAAACCTCCACACGCTGAAACATCAAATCCAGTCAAACTGGTCCTCACAAAGACAGAAGTACAAGGCACACACACACACACACACACACACACATACATACATACATGACCTACTGGCCTGACAAGTGAAACTCCACCTAGTGGAAACACACATACGAAGGTAAATGTAATGTGACAATGAACCTGAGCACCACACACACACACACACACACACACACACACACACACACACACACTAACACACACTGCATTACAATAAAGGACTAAACTTTATTTAGGAGTCACACGGCGCTTCAGGGACAGCAGCAGAGGTGTAGATGTCCACTCCCTCCATCACACACACACACACACACACACACACACACACACACACACACACACACACACTCTTCCTGGTAATCCAATATGAAGCAGGTTTGTGTTTGCGACACCGTGGCCTCAAATCAGCTCTGACAGGACGACCGCCGCCCGCTCTCTCACACCCCGAGGGTCCGCCACGCGTGTGTGTGTGTGTGTGTGTGTGTGTGTGTGTGTGTGTGTGTGTGTGTTTGTGACACCATGCCAACCAGTCCAGCCACCACTGTATGCTAACACCTAGCTGAGCATTGTGTGTGTGTGTGTGTGTTTTGAGTTGTGTTTACATGTGTGTGTTTTGCATATATACAGCTCTGGAAAGAGACCACTTAACATTGATTAATTTAACATTTTAAATAATAACACACACAAATAATACACAAAGTATCCTTTTAAAGAGTCTACCAGCAATACAAAATGTGTGCTTCATCACACTTAATTACACTGTAATAACAGCGCAGTCAAAGTTGTATTAATTATATAGTATGTCATGAAAAACATTAGGTATATTAATAGGTTGGAAATATCCCACTTTAATGACATTTCATCAGGTGACATGTCACACACACACACACACACAGTGTATATGAATTAAATATACAGAGAGACAGAGAGAATATTTCTGAGGCACAAACATGGAAAAGCTATGAGAGCACACACACACACACACACACACACACACACTCCCCGCTGAACAGTGATGCACTGAAGGTGTGAGGACATTTCTATCTACACGCCTGCTGACTTATTGATGCCACTTGTCAAATATAAATGCATCGTTGGGATCCAGCAGAGACACAGAGCTGGAGAAGAAGAAATATATATATTTTTTAAATGTTTCTCTGTCGGTTCCCCCCTCCGGAGCTTGTTGGCTTTTCCGTCTGATGTTCGCTGCGTCGGAGGAGGAGGATTTGAAAGTGGCTTCCAGGCTGGAGTGTTTTATTGAAGATATGTGGCGGCCATTTTGTTGTCTTCTTTGTTGGCTTTTTCTTTTTTTTTTTAGCCTTCGAGGCAGCGACGGTGAAACGGTCGGTCACACACATGCACGCGCACACACACACACACACACACGCACACTGGATGTTGAAATGTTAAAGTGGTTGTGTGTTTCTTTGGTGTATTTTGTCGGTGATTAGGATGCAGAGTGCTGATGCGTTTGTTGACGTGAGGTTTGTATTTTGTTTCAGTTTTTGACTCGTTTTCAACACATTTCCAGTAATTACTTCGTAGTGTGAAAGAAAGAAAAGCTGCGGTTTGAACAGGTGGTGTCATTTGGGATCATTTGGAAGAGAGACCGGCCACGTACGAACATAATCAAACACACAGAGAGTCACATAATGCGTCTTTTGAAAAACCTCCATATTAAAGAAAAGTGGCATTCAAAATCAATGCAAAGAGAGATTTTATTTGACGTTTTTGTAAGGAGCTTGGTATTAAAAACCAGCTTTTCCAAGCTCACTTTGAACATGCAGTTCAGCAAGTTAAAATAAGTTAAAATGTCCTGTGACTGGACGCTATAGTTACTGTATTTATGTGTGATTAGTAAAGATATCATGTTAAAGTGCAATTGATTGTGACACAGAGTCAAGTGGCTTTAAGATCACCGTGATCAAGCACAATAAAAAAAACTGTATTGAGTTTGTCAGCAGTTTGTCTCTCGGGTTGTTTTTTGGTGGCTTTCGGGGAGTTTGTGAGTTCAGGCCTCCAGGAACAGGCAGCGGGAGAGTCTCAAGGCAAATGTATGCTTCAAATGAAGGCCCACCCCCCACACAACTTTCCAATCTGATTACGCAGTGATCCTTCAGGAGGTGAGAGAGGAAACGCTCCCTCACGCTCGGTCTCTTTATTCTTCACACAGCCGTTTCTGTCAGTTTCTGCTTGTGCAACACGATGCATGTCTTCGCGGAGAGACTGTCCAGCAATGTGTGGCGTTCTGCCCCGCGCCTTTCACCTTCGAGTGTGGCCGTTCAGATCGGCTGGAAACACATTTGATTTTGGCCTATGGATACGTTGGCCGCCTCGACTGCGGTGATTGAATCTTTGGCTTCGGTCCCGCTGAGCTCAGCTCGCAGGGGGAAAATGTCAAGGGTCAAAAACCGAGCTAGGCTTGGCTGAGCGATGGAGTGGCTCGAGCTGTGTTGTCTTCCTCGAGTGGGACCGCTGAGGTTTTGTCCTGTGGAGGCTGCAGGTGTGTTGATGACTTTCAGACTCTAAAAACAAAAGGGCAGCCGGCTCCGTCAACGCCGACGCTGGGAGCTCTGAACCTGCTTCACTTTGTTCAGTGAAACGTGAAGAAACGGAGGTGTGTGTTGGGGGGGGGGGTCGTCTTACATTGGAACAGAAACGCCGCGGAGGACGGAGCCCCGCAGCTGAAATACCATGCAGAAGTTTAAAACGCCTCAGTCCTGTTGCCTGTAAACACAACATCTGCCTACGCCGTCATCTATCTACAGACTTCAGTCTGTTGTTATTCTAACCCACTCTGGTATTGTTCCTCAAAGTCTGGCTTCGGGTGCACAAACCCGGTCAGTGAATTCCTACGTGTCAGCTGCGGTAAACGTCTCGCTCCAGCAGCAGCACGGTGACACTGTCCTGTCAACGCGCCCGCCAGAGACTCCATTTCCCAGAAAACACTTCTCGGAAGTGACTTCTCGGGTAACATAGTAGGTGTCGGGAGTGTAAGACGTGGTGACAGATGGAGGGTTGTGATGGATTGGTGCGTCTCGTCGGGCCGACAGCAGCCGTGTGGGCACGTAGGGACAGGTTTACGTAGGGACAGAGACTGAGTGGCACGGACTGTCGTGTAACTACAGGGTCACTAGATCAATTCTGCACAATCGTGTGTTTTCAACCAGGTTATCTATCGATTACCTCTGTCTGCAAGGACGCTTTCTGTTTTCTGTTAGAAAAAACTGATACCGCCGTACTGCAACAAATGTTTCCCCATTGACCTCCAGTATAAAAGCTACTTTTCTTTTCACGCATTCTTCTTCCTCCAGCAAACCTGGAGCCTACATTACCCACAATGCAACCCGACCACTGTCAGTTAGCTCAGAGATTCAGGTGTGTTAGGCTAATAGCGGCTAATGTAGCCTGGAGCGACTAGCCTCAAGCAGGGAACTGAAGAGTTCCGGTAAGCGCACCTCTTCTTAACTTTCATTTTCAACCTACGTCGACTCAGGTGACGTCACTTGAGGACATTTATCAGACTTCACAAAGATCAGTGGTACACCGCAAGACCCGTAAACAGACTTTAAATGTGTAAAATCAGTAGAGTTCGCCTTTAAAGATCCCCCCCAGACATGTTTTAAGACTCTGCTTGGAATAATTATTTGTGTCGGATGTGGTTTTCCCACAGAAAAGTGTAATTACCTCATTAAAATTCTTGTTAATTCCTATATTCTTAAATTGACAGTTATTCCCTCCCCGTCATTGGATAAACTCGCACGTGTTGACCTGAGATGCAACATATTCCCCCTTTTAAGTAGGGGAACGTGAAAACAGGCATCCAGTGTCAAACTGCACAAACGTCGTTCTGCACAGTGGAGCTCAAACATCCGAGGAAAGCAGTTGGTGAAGACGTTTCCAAAGACACCAGCTTTGGTGGAGCAATGCAGCAGGAGAGGAGAAACGGTGAACATTTTAATATGAAAAGCTGCAACAAGTAGACAGAGTCAAACACACGCACACACACACACGCACACGCACACACGCGCACACACACACGCACACACACACACACACGCACGCACACACACGCACACACACGCACACGCACGCACACACACGCACACACCTGACTCAGCACGCCGTCTCACTGAGCCCAAAACACCCATCAACAAGTAAAGCTGAACATACAGCCTGGAGCCAGAAGTCCTTCACCTCCAACGCCTCCTGCAGGGCTCTTCCTCCTCCTCCTCCTCCTCCTCCTCTTCCGCTCTTTCTTCTCGTACTCCTTTTACTCCCTCTCTCTCTTTTTGTCTCTCTCTCTCTACTTTCTCCTCTTTCTCTTGTTCTTCTCATCCTTGCTCCTCCTCCCGTTCCCCCTCATCTTGCTCCCTCTCCTCTTCTTCTCCTTTTTCTTCCCTCCTTGTCCTCTTCGCCCTCCTCCTCCTCCTCCTCACTCACTTCCCTCTACTTTTCATGGTCTTATTTTCTCCTCCCTCCTCTTTCTTCTCTTCTTCCTCTTGACCTTCCTTGTTCTCCCCATTCTCTTTCTCTTCCTCCCTTCCTTCTTTCTCCTCCTCCTCCACCCGCCATCTTTCTTCCCCTTTCTCCCACCTTTTTTTGCTTCATTTCCTCCTTCCTCTCTTCTCCTTTTCCCGCTCCTTCTGCTCTTCATCCTCCTCCTCTGTCTTTCTCCATCAACTCTCCTCCTTTTTTCCTGTGCTCTCTCTCTCCTTTTGATCTTCTCCCCTCTCCTTATTCTCTTCCTTCCTTTCTTCCTACTATTCCTTCGTTTCCTTCTTCTCCTCCTTCGCTTTATTTTTGCCCTCTCACCTTCGTCCCCCTCTTCCTCTCCTGGTTCTTCTCCTCCTCATCGCCCCCCTCCCCGTCCGTGTCCTCCTCTTAATCCTCCTCTCCCCCATCGTTCCTTTCTTCTTCTCCCAACAACAAACACCGTCTGCTTCAGATTCCACCACCCACTGCTGCCTCCACCTCCTCCTGCCACACACACACACGCACACGCACACGC
The DNA here is from genome assembly GCA_011952105.1 of Coreoperca whiteheadi. Lineage (NCBI taxonomy): Eukaryota > Metazoa > Chordata > Actinopteri > Centrarchiformes > Sinipercidae > Coreoperca > Coreoperca whiteheadi. Next base: position 1,831,622 of record CM022486.1, read on the forward strand.
ACCCACACACACACACACTCCCGATGTCAGGAGGTCACAGTAGTCGAGGTCAGAGGTCGCCATTCAAAGGAGTGTAAAGCCGCTTTGATCAAACACACATGTGAGTGTTTGTTGATATGGATGGAATCTCTCTCTTCTCCTTCCTCCTTTCCTTGCTCCCGTCCTCCCTCCATTCCTCCCTTCTTTGTTTGCGCTTTCTCGCATCCCTCCCCGCACCTTCTCCGTCAAATTTCAGTCCGTTTCCCTCTTAATTTCTTATTCGTTCTTGTCTTCCTTTCTTCTTTTCTGCCCTCATTCTCTCGCCATCTCCTGCCGGATGCCTCGGGTGGATCCTCAGATGCGTGAGGGCCAAATGCAGGGTTGTGTGAGGCTACTGTGAATCTGTGTGTGTGTGCGTGCGCATGTGTGTGTGTGTGTGTGCGTGCGCGTGCGTGCGTGTGTGTGTGTGTGTGTGTGCGTGCCAGCTGGCGGTGTGTTCAGAGCTGGTGGAATGTTCCGCGGGGCTCCACAGCCTGCGACTCGGAGAGATAAGGCACCGGACACACACACACACACACACACACACACACACACACACAAGCAAACAGAAGATGCTGCCAAAGACACTTCCAAGTGCACACATACACACACACACACAACCTGGTACATCTATACTTGTGAGGACTTTCATTGACATAATGCATTCCCCAGCCCCTAACCCCCCAACCCGAACCTAAACCCAATTCCAACCCTTTTCATTTCATCTTTTTTATTTACTTATTTGTTCCTTTCATGGAAATCCACAGTAGTAAACAATTCCAGACTGATTTTACAATAAGAAACACAACCCTGACCCTAAACCCAAGTCTTAACCTTCAAACAGCCCTGTGAAGGTCTGTTGAAATGAGAGGACCGGCCAAAATGTCCTCAGGGTCTAAAACACGAATTGGTCCTCACAAAGATGGCTGTACAAGAGCACACACACACACTCTCTCGCACACATCAGTTCGGATCAGTCAGCCGTTCAGTAAACGGGCTGGAAAAAGGCACAACTGTTTGCTGAAATAGTTTTGGAGATGAGAAAAGGAAATAATTATGCAACATTATCAACAAAACAATAATCCGTCAAAGTCCACCCAATACCACGAAGGCGCTCTGTTAGATTAAATGAGATTACTTCAAGAATCGACGCATATCCTGCCTCCCAAATAACAAAAAAACAAACATTGTAAATACATTATTTAACAATACGACAAGTGTGATCACATCTAATGCGGAATAAGACGCTTTTAAAACAGTTCATAAGGGAGACGGAAAACGCCGCGTCGCCCGTCACCTTCAGCAGTGGAAGATGGAAATTACAAAGTGCCGTAACTCTTGCGCCGATGTAACAAGGGCAGGTCTACATTGAACCTTCTTTATTATTGACTTCTGGAAACTAAAGCATGATTCAAAGTTTTATGGTTCTGTTTGGGAAACTTAAAGCACTTGGTTAAAGTTTGGGAAAGGTGGTGGTCGTACCGAAGGGGTCAACCCGGACCTGAAGCGCGGGAGAGGACACGCTGGGTTTTTAACGTTTCAACCGAGAGCGTTTCAGTTTCCTAAACCCAACGACATCCGGGCGGGACGCAGGGGGTGGCCCCCGGCTGCAGCAGAACACCGTCACACCTGCTGGGTTGGACTGAAAGTTTCAGGTGGACGTAATCCAGGCAGCAATTTAGTCCGATTCAACGGTGTTTCATATCTCACATGTACTGTTAGCAAAACACACACTCTCACACTGTATGTGTGTGTGCGCGACTGTGTGTGTGTGTGTGTGTGTATGTGTCACAGCAGCAGCCTGACGCAGCGACACTCTAACACCCAATTTGGCTCCATGAAGCTCAAAGATCAGAAGCGACGCAGCAGACGTTTAAAAAGAAAACATGAAAAAAAAAACTGCCTGCTTCAGCACTAATCAGGAGGACAGGAAGCGTCGCCGTGGCTACAGTGACAACTTCCCGCTTCACTAATTGGACAATGAAGGAGTGGAGGAAGAAGAGGCTCTGTGAGTCCAGCATCAAAAGCATCTTCATTTCCTCCCTTCATCCTTCTCCATCCCCCCTTATCCCTGACTCTTTCTTCCATCTTTCCTCCCATCTCTCCCATTTTCCCATTTTTCTTTCATCTCTCATCCCCCTCCATCCATCTGTCATTCTTCCATTTCTCCAATCTTTTTTTTTTTATCCCTTCATCTTTCCTCCATCCCTCCAGCTCTGTCATCCCTCCGTTTTTCTGCCATTCCTCCATCTCCCTCCACCTTTCCTTCTTTCTTCCATTGTTCCACATTGCTTCCGTCCCTCCACCTAACTTTATCCCTCCATCGTTCTACCATCCCTCTGTCCTTCTTTCATCTCTCCATCCATCCAGTAGATTGGGTCGAGGTTTCATCTTCCTCTACCGGTTCATCACCCATCCATTATTCCATCTTTCATCTATCTCTCCACCACATTTTGCCTTCCTTTCATCCCTCATTCACCCTTTAATTTCCTTCCATTGTCTTTCCATTTCTTCCCCCTCTGTTTTTCACCCCATCCATCGATCCATCCTGCCCTCCGTCTCCTCCCACGTCCCTCCACCCTCTCTCCTCCACCCTCCCCTTCCTCCATGCTAACAGGATTAGCGCCGCGTCTTAACGAAGCGGAGGAAATAATTAGTCCTGTCACTGATAACATTTGCATGCCTCATTAGAGGGGCCACAAGTCCTGCTTCTCATCCTCTGCTCTGACTTTCTTCTCCTCCCTACGTCCTCGCTCGTCCTGCCTCCTTCCTCCCTCCGTCCTCCCCCCGTCCTCCCTTTGTCCTTCCCCCGTCTGGAGAAAAACAGAGCTGAGCCAGGAAGTGAAGCTGCACTCCCTGTAATAACCTCGGACTCAAAGAATATTTAGATGGAGGTGGCATGTTCGGTGTCCAAAGCGGCACTTCATAAAGCCAGTTTGACAACGCCTGCCGTGTCCACTCCTGTCACATATAATAACATACAGATCTTCTTTTCCTTTCGGCTGTTCCCTTTCAGGGGTCGCCACAGCGAATCATGCGCCTCCATCTAACCCTGTCCTCTGCATCCTCTTCACTCACACCAATTAACTTCATGTCCTCTCTCACTACATCCATAAATCTCCTCTTTGGTCTTCCTCTAGACCTCCTGCCTGGCAGCTCCAACCTCAGCATCCTTCTGCCAATATATTCACAGTCTCTCCTCTGGACGTGTCCAAACCACCTCAATCTGGCCTCTCTGGCTTTATCTCCGAAACATCTAACATGAGCTGTCCCTCTGATGTACTCGTTCCTGATCCTGTCCGCCCTCGTCACTCCCAAAGAGAACCTCAACATCTTAAGCTCTGCCACCTCCAGCTCTGCCTCTTGTCTTTTCTTCAGTGCCACTGTCTCTAAGCTGTACAACATCGCTGGTCTCACCACCGTCTTGAACACCTTTCCTTTCATTCTTGCTGATGCTCTTTTATCACACAACACACCTGACACTTTTCTCCACCCGTTCCAACCTGCTTGCACTCGCCTCTTCACCTCTTTTCCACAGTCTCCATTGCTCTGAACCGTTGACCCTAAGTACTTAAAGTCCTGCACCTTCTTCACCTCTGCTCCCTGTAACCTCACTATTCCACCTGGGTCCCTCTCATTGACACACATGTATTCTGTCTTACTGCGGCTAAGCTTCATTCCTCTGTTTTCCAGAGCAGACCTCCATCTCTCTAGATTCTCCTCCACCTGCTCCCTGCTCTCACTACAAATCACAATGTCGTCTGCAAACATCATAGTCCATGGAGATTCCTGTCTAACCTCATCCGTCAGCCTGTCCATCACCAGAGCAAACAAGAAGGGGCTCAGAGCCGATCCTTGATGCAGACCCACCTCCACCTTGAACTCCTCTGTCGCACCTACAGCACACCTCACCACGGTCTTACAGCTCTCATACATGTCCTGCACCATTCTAACGTACTTCTCTGCCACTCCAGACTTCCTCATGCAATACCACAGCTCCTCTCTCGGCACCCTGTCATACGCTTTCTCTAAGTCTACAAAGACACAATGCAACTCCTTATGACCTTCTCTGTACTTCTCCATCAGCATCCTCAAAGCAAACACTGCATCTGTTGTGCTCTTTCTAGGCATGAAACCATATTGCTGCTCACAAATGCTCACCTCTGCCCTTAGCCTAGCTTCCACTACTCTTTCCCACAACTTCATTGTATGACTCATCAGCTTTATTCCTCTGTAGTTGCCACAGCTCTGCACATCTCCCTTGTTCTTAAAAATTGGCACCAGTACACTTCTCCTCCATTCCTCGGGCATCCTCTCACCCTCCAAGATCTTGTTAAACAAACTAGTCAGAAACTCTACTGCCACCTCTCCTAGACACTTCCATACCTCCACAGGTATGTCATCAGGACCAACTGCCTTTCCACTCTTCATCCTCTTCAACGTCCTCCTCACTTCACTCTTGCTAATCTTTGCTACTTCCTGCTCCACACCAGTCACCTCTTCTACTCTTCGTTCCCTTTCATTTTCCTCATTCATCAACTCTTCAAAGTACTCCTTCCATCTTCCCATCACACTCCTGGCACCTGTCAATACATTTCCATCCTTATCTTTAATCACCCTAACCTGCTGCACATCCTTCCCATCTCTATCTCTTTGTCTGGCCAACCTGTACAAATCCACCTCTCCCTCTTTAGTATCCAACCTAGCATACAAGTCCTCATATGCTCTTTGTTTGGCCTTTGCCACCTCTACCTTCACCTGACGCTGCATCTCCCTGTACTCCTGTCTACTCTCTTCAGTCCTCTCAGTGTCCCACTTCTTCTTTGCTAACCTCTTTCTCTGTATACACTCCTGAACTTCCTGGTTCCACCACCAAGTCTCCTTGTCCACTTTCCTCTTTCCAGATGACACACCGAGTGCCCTCCTACCTGTCTCCCTGATCACATTAGCTGTAGTGGTCCAGTCATCTGGGAGCACTTCCTGACCACCCAGAGTCTGTCTCAGCTCCTCCCTGAAAACTAAACAACATTCTTCCTTTTTCAACTTCCACCACTTTGTCCTCTGCTCTGCCTTTGTCCTCTTCATCTTCCTCACCACCAGAGTCATTTTACACACTAGCATCCTGTGTTGTCTGGCTACACTCTCCCCTACCACTACTTTACAGTCACTGGTCTCTTTCAGATTACAACGTCTACACAAGATGTAGTCCACCTGAGTGCTTCTCCCTCCGCTCTTATATGTCACCCTATGTTCCTGCCTCTTCTGGAAGAAAGTGTTCACTACAGCCATTTCCATCCTCTTTGCAAAGTCTACCACCATCTGTCCTTCTGCGTTCCTGTCCTGAAGACCAAACCTGCCCATCACATTCTCATCACCTCTGTTCCCTTCACCTACATGCCCGTTGAAATCTGCACCAATCACCACTCTCTCACCTCTGGGGATGCTCTGCATCACTTCATCTAACTCACTCCAGAATTTCTCCTTCTCTTCTAACTCACATCCTACCTGTGGGGCATAACCACTCACAACATTGAACATCACCCCTTCAATTTCCAGCTTCAGGCTCATCAACCTGTCTGACACTCTTTTCACCTCAAGAACATTCCTCACAAACTCCTCTTTCAGGATAACTCCTACTCCATTTCTCTTCCTATCCGACCCATGGAAGAACAACTTGAACCCTGCTCCTAAGCTTCTAGCCTTGCTACCTTTCCACCTGGTCTCCTGGACACACAGTATGTCCACCTTCCTTCTCTGCATCATGTCAATCAACTCTCTAGCCTTCCCTGTCATAGTTCCAACATTCAAAGTCCCTACTGTCAGTCCTACATTCTTAGCTTTCCTCTTCTCTCTCTGCCTACGAACACACCTTCCTCCTCTCCTTCTTCGTCTTCGACCAACAGTAATCCAATTTCCACCGGTACCCTGTAGGTCACCAGCACCGGTGGCGGTCGTTGTTAACCCGGGCCCCGACCGATCCGGTATGGAAGTCATTGTCGTGATTCGCATTTTTAGTTTGGCATGTGTTTTACGTCGGATGCCCTTCCTGACACAACCCTCTGCATTTATCCAGACTTGGGACTGGCACATGAAGACACTGGCTTGTGCCCCCCTGCGGTTGCATTATATAATAACATACAGATGCTATACATAATTGCTTGACTCTATACTTGGTCAGTGTATGATGGTCAGGACAGTATACTGATAATGGTAACATGGAGTCACAAAACAACATAGCGACTGTTGTGTCCAGGCTCCAGGGACAACCGTCTTTCCCGGATTGAGGAGCCTGACCCCGGAGACCGGATAAATAACAGATGCTCCTTCCCCTCTGTACTCATTCAGAGCAGAGTATACTGCTGTATGTTTTGCTGCTGCGAGTCCGTCTGCACACGCTCGGAATAAATCTCAGAAAGACAAGCGATTGCCTTGAGTACTTCTTGATGTTGAAGAAACTGCCACTACGCCAGCTATCAAGCTAACCAGCGAGTGAGTATCGACTGCCGGACGTCTGTGGCCGTCTGCCTGCACCGCTACACAGTCGGGATACACTCAGCGAGTGTCTTTCCGTGACACTGGAGCTGTGTATTGTGGCCTCTGGGACAAGCTTGGACGACTGTACGTTAAGAAAGAGGACGTTTGCTCGCTAGCTAGTTGGCTCACTGGCTCAACTTGTGTAAGCACTGCAATTCAGATGATGATGTGGCCGTATTCCGCACCGTGGGACAGCTCTGGAGATTGCCAGGAAATCAAACTGCTCTTGTGAACCTCTGGATAGAGAAGATATCAGAGATTAAATCGTATGTGTTTACGGCGCATTTACCTTGACTGAAAGTTGGTGAAACCCTGACGAATCACAAAATATCACAAAAATCCGCTAAACTCTACTGAAAATTGGGGTTTTTTTGTTTTTGAAAATCTCTTTTCTTACTCATTGTCAGTGGTTCCCCATCTGGGGGTTAGGGCTGAAGAAATGCTTTATGGAGAAGTTTGTGAAAGGACTGCCTCGTAAACATCACAACACAAAAGCAAAGGCACGAAAATAGGATGAGGGTGTTTGCAGATTCTGGTCTGAGTCTGAACGTCTCCATCTGCTGATTATTAAACTAACTTTTAAAATACTCAAAAGGTTTTCCTAAGATATACTCCATTTATTTGGGTATGTAATTTCGGAAGAGAGTTAGGAAAAATGGGCTTAGTACTGAAGAGCGACATTGCAGCGTGCTGCGACAGGAAATTAATCACCGAAGCAAACCTACTGTGCTTAATCAATCAATCAATCATTGTCACCCGCTGAATGAAGAGCGCGTAAAATGTCTTTATCCGAAAGGCAATGAGAAGTGGGCTCAAAATCTGAACAAATAATCCATCTAAATGAGAGAGGGAGAGATTTTTTCTTGGACATCACAGTTACGTTTTATCCGGCTTCAGCCACTGGACCGGACAGTTAGACCAGTATTCCCACTGTTTAACGGGCGACGATGCTCACGTGAACACACTGCTGTTAAACAAAGACGCCAGGCGGACGGCGCTGCATCATTTCATGTGCAAATGAAGCTCTCTAATTACAGAGCGCAGGAAAAAACCCGACAGAGTGAGACTTCGCTCGAGTCTTCAAGGGTTATTAAAACTCTCGCTCAGTTTCTATGAAACTGAGAAGACAAACGATGTGTTAGTCTGCAAACACACCTGCTGTGTGTGTGTGTGTGTGTGTGTGTGTGTGCGTGTGTGTTTGTTTTCTGCATTTAATATGTGTTTGTCTATTTTTTTTCTTTTAAATCTGTGTTTCAGTGTGCGTGGGGTGTCTCTCGCACACACACAGGCTCATGCCCTCCTGTGAACCCTCCCATAATTGCTGTCAATCAAACCCTCCAGAACACACAAACAAACACAAAGGCTGTGCTCCCGCTCGTCTCCGAGGACCCACAACACCCCAACACGCCCACAGATCGGGCGGAGGGGCGACGCCTCGGCCCCTCTGTGAGACAAAAAGCCGCGACGCTCTGAGTGGAAGGCGCCTGTCAGAGCCGCTGAATGGGCTCATTGTGGAGCTCTTTAGCCCTCGTTGTCGGCTTAATTGGCCCCTTCAGCAGCGAGGTGGAGATCTCTTTCCGCAGCCGAGGGCCCCCGGCCAACCGCCACAACGTTTAAAGCGGCAGAGAGGCGGAGGGGTTCATGTTTACTGCACACAGACGTGATGGCTTTATGTTGAAGAGCTGCGAGGCTGCAGGCACACTGTGGATGCCGAGTGAACGAGACTGTGTTTGTGTGTTTGTGTGTGTGTGTTGTGGACGTTGTCTTGACGAAGGCAATAGTGTGTATCCATGCATGGAAGTGCTTTTAAAGATGCAGTATGCGTGGATGAGATGAAACATTTAGACGTGAGGTTCACAGCTCACATCTAGATCCATTTCTAGAAGTTACATTTGGACAAAATCTGTCAGCGTGACGTGAAGTAAATAGTAACAGACGAACTTAAGATGGAAGTTTAGTCCTTTTTAGAGTCGAAACTAGTGATTCTTTTCATTATAGATAAATCTGTAGATTATTTTTCAATTAATTGACTAATTGTGTATTCTTTAGAATATCCACAATGCCCATCACAAGTCCCCAGAGCCCAAGGTCTTCAAATGTTTTGTGGAGAAGTTTGCCTTTATTTTTCCCTAAGCCTAACCGCGTAGTAGGACTTTCTGGCAGAAAGCCCTTAAGGGAAAACTCCCTTGTGCTGTCTTGTTTTGTCTGACCAACAGTCCAAGAACCCAAAGATATTCAGTTTGCAGTGATATCAAACAGAGAAAAGGAGCAAATCCTCACATTTGGAGGAACATGTTTAATGTTTTTGCTTGATTCCTTAACAATTAATGTTTTTTTTTTATTTTCCAGCAATCGCCTAATTAATGAATCTATTAATCATTTTTGCAATATTTCTTTCTGAAAAGAACACAAAGATATAATAACATATCAAAAGTACACCTTTGTAATTCTTTCTTGACCTCGGAAACAGCAGTTGACAAAACAAGGTCCACTCAAGGTCCACCCACTTGCTTGTTCTGGAGCTTTCTACTGTATCCCACGGTCTTCATCAGCACATCGAGTTAGCTCAGTTGTCACAAAACTGTAGACTTTTAATGTTTCAATGGTTGTGATTACCCTCATTGCCAAATAAAGCATTTTGAGTCATAAGTAGAGCGTTTAAAAAAAAAAAAAAAAAAAAAAAAGCACATGTGAAATTCATGTTTGAAGATGCGATCTGTTATATTTTTGAGCAAAATGTAATTTTGTCAGCTGTGCCCTGGTTCCTGTTTCTTTCTCGCTGTTTTCTCTGGATGTTTTTTTTGTCACGTTGGCATCAACCTGTGTACTTGTACTTCTTCTGTATCTATTGCTGTTTTTTATTATTTGCTGCACGATTTTGTATTCACAGTATTGGTTGTTGTCTGTGAGCCAAAGTGCCCCTCAGGGACATTAAGCATAGGCTACATTCAGGTTAGCATGAGCCTGCGAGAGCGTAACGGAAAGGAAAGCCTAATCATTTGTCCTCTTTCAGATGAGGTATTGTTTGAAGCTTTAGAAAGTGACCTGTTTTACGTCAGTGAATGAACCTCGTCGTGCTATCCTTGCACAGATGAACGCTTGCATTAATAACAGAGACGAAAACCAGTCATCCACTTCATTAAACTGTTTTTCTACTGGTTCTATGACCAGATGAGCCTCGTGCACCAGATGCCTGCTTTGGTAATCCGGCAGAGGGCCCAGTGCGGAGCTCTGTGGAGCCCCAGGAGAGCAGATTCAGTGTCCGTTTGTACACGAGGTTTTCGGAGACGTGACACCCGTCGAAACAACAGATGGACATGAACTGAGTCCGCTGTCACTGAGTGTAACAGGCTGGTGGGGTTGAATCTGGTGTTAGCTCAGTGCGGCACATAAACAAGGGGAAACATGCTGTCTGTCTGTTCATGTGAACGGGATTATATCTGGTTCCACTGTTGTTAAAGTGAGCAGCAGCTGTCAGTTAGCAGGAGGTTCATGCAATTAGTAATCAGATTCCAGGGTACACAAATAATATGAGGTATTTGTGTATTAAGACAATTTTAAGCTCCAGCCCTCTCTGGGAATTACACCGGACAATTTAATGTGCTGCAACTAGAAATAGGCTACTTGGTAAAGGGTTAGTTTAGGGACGTTTTTGGCAATAAACCTATTTGCTTTCTTTCCAAGCCTGAGATGAGAAGATCAGTATTAAGAACGGATTAATTAACACCTTGTGTCCCGTTTGTTAAATCTGTATACAAACAGAAAAAAACAACACGTTGTGTTACCTGTTGGAGGTATTTCTTGACAAACAAACAGTTTATCGATCCACCCAGTATCTATGTGCAGCGTCTCAGCTGGTTGCCTGGCAACCTCACGGCGACAACAGGACTTCCTGAAGTCACTGAGCCCAGCTGATGTCGGCAAAACCAGCACCACCAAATGTCGAGTCTACATTTCTTTTCAAGTACTGATTGAAGAAACAAGATACAACATCAGTGAGCTTCAAATATGTTGGTAGGCGTATTTTTGGACTTTTGGACAGAGCCAGGCTAGCTGTTTCCCCCTGCTTCCAGTCTTTATGCTAAGCTAGGCTAGCCGCATACTGACTCGAGCTCTTAACAGAAAAGTGCTTTTAAAGCATGAAAACAAAGGGTCTTTAATTCTCTCGGTCTGGCAGTTAGCAAATTGAATGCACACACACACACACACACACACTCTCTCTCTCTCTCTCTCTCTCTCTGTCTGCCTCCATCATTGTTTTCAGTCAACAGTCCTGGTCTTTAACCTCGCCTGCCAATCACATCTTGGGAGGGCGGGGCCACAGAGGTGGGAAACGATAGAGGTGACGGAGCGGGAGGGGCCCCCCGGGTCCCGTGGGTGACGGCTCTCAGCGAGCAGCACTTGTTCTGATGGAGGGAGGTGTGTGTGTGTGTGTGTGTGTGTGTCTCTTTATTGACACGCCAGAGGGCATGAACACTATGTTTGTCATGCCCTTAATGTCCCCCAACACACACTCTCTGTAACACACACACACACACACACACATTTTCACATTGTCATTGATTAATTGCTCGCCAGGCTGTGTTGTGGAGCTGATCGGACATAATGCAACATATTCTAAAACATTATTATTGTTGGTAGTAGTACTTGAAGAGGATTTTGATAGAGATGGGTGATATGCAGTGGTGGAAGAAGTACTCAGATATTTTTCTTAAGATAAAGTACTTTTCAAAATTTCACTTAAAAGTAGAAAGGTATTAGCAACAAAATATACTTAAAGGTACCAAAAGTCTAAATTACTAATTAAACTGATTACAATTGTTGATGCATTTACTTACTTTACTTATGTTTTCCTACAATAAAACATCGCTTTGTTTTAGTTCATTTAATATGAATCTGAAATGCTGCTAAAGATGGAACTAGTTTAAATACTGCCGGGTAGCTTGATCCATAACAGTGCATCTCAATTCATTAGTTGATTTATATTTTGTATTAATAATCTGAATCTGCCAACAAGTAATAACTAATATTGTCAAATAAATGTAGTGGAGTAAAAAGTGCAATACATTCCTCTGAGATGTGGTGGAGGGGAAGTAGAAAGTGCAGTACTAGTAATGTAAATGTACTTGATAACTTTCCACCACTGGGATATGGCACCATTCCATATCACTATTCCCGACTAGTGGATTCCAAACCTTACAAATGACCAAGAATCGTGTGTGTTGCAAACAGAATATCAATTAAATAAAATAAATAAATTGTATAAAAAAGGCGCAAGTGACATCACAGTTGACCGCCGACGTATTTCTCGTTTTATTGGCTGAAGATGCCCCGGGTGAAGAACTGCGTTTGTGGTATTTTCAGCATTTTATATCAGCTTCTATCACTTCTCCGTTTCGTGTCTTTACGTAGCGTTAGCCCTAGCCCTGTTTCAGACCGGCCGGTCCAGACTGGGCGGGAAGTAGCCGTCGCCTCGCCGCTCCACCCACGTCCCGTCACCTCGTTTATCCACCTTTGTGTTTCAGGTCGTCGTGGCTGTGATGAGACATCCCGCCGAACTGTCCAACCTCCGGTACCAGAGCAACATCATGAGGTCACATGATTGGTTAGAAATAGCTTCGGTCCTGCTTGTGATTAGTCGTGAAGCAGCATATCAACGTTTCTGATTTTCTTAATGAGGAAATGTTTTATCAGTGTTAACATCACCCAGGCCACGAGCCCCCCAGGCTTCCCCATGTAATCTCTTCATATTTTCTCCCCTTGTGATGCTGTTTGGCTTTCGGCCCCACGCTGGTTGATTGATGCATAGCGGGGGCGGGGCTTCAGCTGCCCTCTGACCTATAGCAGAGCTCAGTGTGCGTCAGGCTGGATGAGTGACAGCTTTCCGAGCAGCAGGTCGGAGCCGATAACCTTTTCCTTTTTGTTTCTCTCTTTAACTTCCTGCGGCTTTTATTTGAATTAAACACAAATGTGTTTGTACTGTCACCTCATGTGGACTTTTTTTTTTTTTTTTTTTTTAAAGCTTTCATATGAAAAACAAATACCAAGTATGGTGAACTCAGCTCAACTCAACTTTATTTATACAACACACAAACTCATCTCAAAAGTGGGAAACATATTTTCTTCAACAGGGAGTTTTACGTAAATGACTTTAACTTCAAACCACCCCCGTGCTCTCGACATTCGACGTGACGTGAAATCAAACTGCGGGGTCTGTAGTGTGTGAACCCTGTCATCCATTTAGTACACGCATTGGTGAGACCAAAAAACAAAAGGACGTCGTAATGAGATCATGGCTCATGGGGGGGGGGGGGTCATCTCATATGCAAGTGACGCCACATGCATATGTGGTAAAGAAAGCAAATTGTCCTGTAAAGAGTTCGAGCGATGGACAGAGTGCAAACGAACATCGGTGTCAACATCTTAAGGCCGAGGCTGCCCTTCGCTGCCATGGATCACTGTATTTAGACATCATCTATCGAATGTGCATGTATATAAGTGTACAATTACTAAAGTACATTATGTAAAATAAAAAATAAAAAAAGGAGTGGGTTTGAGCCAGGAGAGGCAGTTTTAATGTCCTCTTACTGTCACCCTACGTAGGTTAAGTACATTTACCCTTACAGGGATCAATACAGTTGTATTGAATAGAAATGAGATTTAATGTTTCAGCCCACCTGAGATGTTACAGCAGTACATCTCATCATTACCAGTTTATGATCCGTGTAAATGTGTGTTTCCAGTGTTATCACCTACGTTCATCATTGCCACAGAACTCGTCTGCCTTCAGGCAAAATGTAAGAAGCCTTTTTTTGCAGCGCTGAGGGAAATTTAACCCAGATTCGCCGCGTGACTTCCTGTTTTCTGCTTCAGTATCTCATAATTTGCATGAGGAAATATTTCGGGGTTTCTGTTTCTGGCAGCGTTCAGTTTCTGTCTCTGGTTTAACAAAGCGCCACATGTATGTCCACATTTTAATTGCGTTTCCCTGACAACCCTGTGTTCAGGCCTGTTTCACTTTGTTCCGATCCCCCTTTGGGTGTTAACCAACACCCCTGCACGCACACACACACACACACACACACACACACTTCTCTGGCAGTTTAATTAAATCCATTAAAAGCCTTGTAGGCGCCGGGCGGCTCGGATCAATCCTCACCTGAATGGCTGCTGACTAATTGTTCCGTTAACGGGGGGGTTAACGGACAGATCAAAGGCTCCGGCGGCGTAATTAGCCGAAGCGAGAGAGAAGCGAGGGAGAAGCAGATCGAGCGAATTAATGAGAAACAAAGGATGCTGGGAGTTTCCTCGCTGGAACATTAAATTAAAAGAAAGACAGTTTGAGGACGGATTTTCTATGACGGCTGTAAACCAATGATTGCTTGTGTTTCCCCAAGTTAAGACAACATCTCCCGTCAGCCTTGTTGTTCCCGGTTTCCTTCCCCTGAAGGGAATAAACATGATGGAAGTGCTCGTTTTCATCTGCAATCGGCATGAAATCCTGAACTTTTTAGTTTCAGTTTCCCTCTATGAGCCAGTGGAAAGGAGGAGGAGGAGAGGAGAAGAGAGACGAGGACCAGAACATGGATCCAGGAGATTAAAGTTATTAAAATTCGAGGTACGAAAGACGAGGAGGATATGGAAAGGGAAGAAGAAGAGCTCCAGAACGTGTAGAAACAAGAGGAGGAGAAGGAAGGTAGCTGAAGATGGAGGAGAAAGTGGAGTCGACATGATGAAACGTGGAGAAGGGAAAAGGCAAATGATGAGAGGAAGGAGGAAACAGGAGGACGCAGGATAGAAGGAGGAGGGAAAAGCTGAAGAAGAGTTGGAGAAGGAGGTGAGGGAGGGACAAGAAGGAGGAGTTACAACTTTGTTAAATAGGAAGGTGAAAGGAGAAGGAAGGGGAGGAGAGGAAAAAGGGAGAGGGTGGGGAAGAAGCAGAGAGGACGCAGGAGTTAACATGATGTGATGAGGAGGTTAAGGAGGAGAGAAGAGGATGGACAAGAAATAAAAGACGGGGGAGGAGGAGAAAAAAGGGGTAATGTCGGCATCCTGAAAGGACGAGTTGAACGACGGCGGAGGACGAGCAGAGGAAGGAGATGAAACGAGGAGGAGAGAGGATGATGAAGAGGAAGACGGAGAGGAACAAAACAGGGGGAGGTAAAGGAGGAGGCGGCGTGGTGGAGCGAGGGGAGGAGGAAGGCGAGGAGAAAACAGTACTGAACATTGTGAAACGAGGTGGAGGAGGAAGTGGAAGAGGGACGAGAAGGTAGGGGGAGGAGGGAGAGGAAGACGATGAAGGAAAAAGGGGAGGAGGAGGAGAAGAAAGGGAGTAGCAGCGTCAACATCGTGAAATGAGGAGGTGAAAGTAGGAGGAGTGAAGGGGGGGAACTCCACACGGTGGAAGGATGAAGAAAGACCTGTGGAAAGAGCCAGAATATAACGAAGCAGAACAAAGAAGAGAAACACAACTCTCTCTCCCCGTGTGTGTGTGTGTGTGTGTGTGTGTGTGTGTGTGTGTGTGTGTGTGTGTGTGTGTGTGTGTGTGTTTTATACATCACAGCCTGCAGGGTTGCTGCAACTTTTAGCCCCGATGTCCATCCGGCCTCAATTACAGCAGAGCCCGGCAGGCTTGCATCACACACACACACACACACACACAGCCTGCAGCCTCTTCCTGTGTGCGTGTGCGTGTGCGTGTGTGTGTGTGTGGTTTGCCTGCCGGCGCTCCTCTCTGATCGGACGAGGCTTTTTTTTGTGTTTTTTTTATCTACAACATTTAGCGTTTCACCTCCTCCTCTCACATCCTTCTCTCCCACTCCTCCTTTCTTCTTCTCCCCCCTCTCCTTGTCTCCTCTTCGTCCTCTCCTCTGTGCCGTCCCGGGCCTCCCTTCTGTCCATCATCTCCTCGTCTACTTTTCTTTCTTCTCGTTTTATCGCTTGCCCTCTATCCTCCGCTGCTCTTGTATTTGTTTCTCCTTCCCCTATTTCCCCTACTCCATCCTCTACTTTTCATCCCATCCTTTTCTCGTCTTCGTCCCTTCTCTTTAAAATCTATCTTTCTCTTTTTCTGTTTTCTTCCCGTCCCATCCTCTCCTTTTCTCCTCCTCCTCCTCCTCTTCCTCGCCACTGTGCTGCACTCTTTCTATCATCTCCTCTTCTTCTTTTCTTTTTCCCCTCATCTTCCCTCCTCTCCCCTTCCAGTACTCTACTCTTGTCCACTTATAGTTTCCTCATCTTCCTCTCCTCCTCCTCGTCTCCTCCCCTCTGTCCTATCCTCTGTCTCCTTTTCTCGCCTCCTTTCTCCTTTCCTCGCTGCCCTTCCATCCTCTCCCTGTCTCTGTGTCATCTCTTCTTCTTCTTCCTGTCTTTTCCCCATCCCCATCTCTTCTCCTCTCCTCTTTCATATTGCCCTCCTCCCGATCCTCCCTTTTATTTATCATCTATTCTTCTCCTCCCCTACTTTTGCTTCCTCTCTCCCATCTTTTCCCAGTCTTCTTTGTCTCCTTCTGTTTCCCTTTACCTCTGCGTCATGTCCTATAAGCTCTCCTTCTGGTCTCCTCTCTTTTCCTCATCCTATTCTTGTCTTCCTCTCCCTCTCTGCTGTCGTGCATCCTCTTCTCTTCTCCTCTCCTCTCTTCTTTCCTGCGACCCTCTGAGTCTCGCTGACAGACTCACTCTTGTCTGTGGGATTTGAGCTTCTTATTAACAGACCTTCAGGCTTCATGGTGGACGAGAGCAGCGTCTCTCCTCCGAGCTGAACTCCATTAGATGATTCTCCGTCTGTCAGCTGAGTGTCTGTGTCTCTTCCTCTGGGCTCTCTCTGTCTCCTCTGTCACATCCTGGTGTTATCTTTATCGCTCTGACTGATCCTGCTCTGCTTCTCCCTTTTCCCGTCTGTACTCCTCCCCGGAGGTTTTCTGCCGCCGCCGTTCCCTCTCTCTCATGCGCTCCATCGTTCAGCTCTTCTCTGATTTCGGCTTCTGATTTTATTTTAATTTTTTTCTTTCTCTTTTCTCTTCTCTCTCTCCATCGTTTCATTGCTTCAGGACCATCTTTCGGACCTTTTGAGGGGGCCCTACATTTACAGAAAAAGACCCCCACCCCTTCCAACTCAAAACGATACCCAGAGCTGTAATTATGGTGTGAAACTTTACGCAAAATCCAACCCTGTATAGATACGAGAAACATTATTGATCCCACGCAAGTGTCATTGCAGCAGGAGTACAACAAAAAATGCATAGTACAGGTAAGTAACCCCCCCCCCATATGAAACAATGAAATACAAAGAGATGCACTCAGGTGTTTGCAGCATGAAATACAGTTACTGCACCCAAAATCTGTGAATGCAAAAATTTTTCACCATTGGAAAATGCGGAGGCCGTTTATGGTACATATGTAACACGGCAATCGTTCTTCGATGCTACAGTAAAATGATTCACGCGCCACCTTTTCAAAGCTCATTTTATTGATTCTTTGGCCACTTGGAGATCAAGCTGAAAACATTTCACATCCTATCGCCTTATGAAGTCGTCCAGCAGAGACAGTGCGACATCATCACCCCGCTGGGGTCGTGTTTGTGTCCACTTGGTGAATATAAGTGTGTATATATTCACTCTCCTGCTAGCTCTGGTTTGACCTCCACCAACTCCTGAGGGAAATATCTTTGGCTGCTAGATGCTCCCCTGCAGTACGTCGCCCAGCTGCTCTCTAACTGTGTCTGCCTGCTGCTGAACAGGGGGCACGGGGGCTTTATCAGAGCTCGTTTGATTGAAACAGCAGCAAGTAACTCTGTCGTTGCCAGTTTTTTTTTTTTTTTTTACCGTTGGTGGAGATTTCAAAGACACATCAGCAGCCCCTCTCCATCATCTGCCCCCGAAACCTCTGTCAGCTTCCTGCCGTCCCCTCCACCTCCTGCCTTCTCGTTTGAAAACACAAACAGCAGCTCCTGGTCTCGGCATCCAACCTGCTGCTGATGAAATGTAGCGTTCAGGCGGCCGCTCCCGTGTCATGGTGGCCCTCCCTCCGCTGCTGAGTCACCGACACTCGTCCTCGGTCTCCTGAGGCTGAGTCATGTTACACCGCTGCAGGCGAGTTGGGTTCAGAGGCAGGTTTTTAAGCCACTGGATTCACAAGTTGAATCCACAGCGGAGAGGGTCTCCTGAACACGAGCTGAAATATGAATGGCGTCCAGCTGAGTGTTCAGAGGAGCTTTTCACGTCGGCTTTCCAAACAAACCGGGTTCAGCGCAAAGAGCTTTCCAGCGGATGTTGGAACCTGGCTGCGGGGACTTGCTCCCATTCAGCCCACAAGAGCCGTCACTGAGGTCCGACACTGACGCTGGGTGATAAAAGGCGTGGCTCCAGTTCATCCTGAAAGGGTTGGGTGGGGCTGAGGTCGGGGGCTCTGTGCAGACAAGTCCAGTTCTTCCGCATCATAGTGGGAAATCATTTCTTTATGGAGCCGGCTTTGTGCACGGGCGCAGTAACATGTTGAAACGAGAAGCGGTCCTCGTGGCACTGCAGGCCGCCGCGTTAAGATTTCCCTTCAGAGGAGCTAAGTGGCCCAAATCAAAAGAATGCAGTGTTGAGTACTTACCTAGTACTCTTCCTTCTCTAAATTGCAGAGGGAAATATTGTAGTTTGTACTGTACTACACTATCTGACAGCTGGAGTACTGGATACTTTGTAGATTATAGTGAGATCAAGACAATCTCACTTTAATCTTTGTATATTGGTTTATTCCGGTCTTATGCTCTTCCTTTCTTCTCCTCCCTTCTTTCTTTGTTTCCATATGTTTCCTATGCCTTCAACTGATCAGAGAGCATTCAAATCTCCAAATCTGCAGATCACTTTCAGTGCTTTTACTACCTACACAAACAAAAACTACTTGACTTACTAACGTACTAAATAGTAAGTAAAGTTTTGAGTGCGGGACTTTCACTTTCATCGCGGTTTGGAGCCGTCCCCTGGTACGTCTGTCCTGAGTTTGTGTACGAGTGTGAGTAGATATGAGAGCGCCAAGGCAAGAGCGTACCTACACACACACACACTCACACACACACACACACACACACACACACACATTGTGGTGTGTGCCATCACTGAAGATGAGTCAGGCGTTAACGTTTCCTTGACTGTCTCTTTGATGTGAGTCATCTTCGCTCTGCTGTTGAGTCCAACAGCAACACAGAGAAAGATCAAGTGAGACATAATGAGAACACTGTTTGTCATGTGGAAAAACCTCATAACTCCAACTTTGGTCATTTCCAAGGTTTCCCCTCCAGTTTAAGAACGAGATGGTTCAGTGGGGCCTCAGAAAACTCAGCCTTCAAACCCGATCACAAAGACAAAAATGTCATAAAGGTGTACTGAATACAACCCAACCAACACTGGTTTATGAGATCAATGCCAAACATTTTTAATAAAGATAATTTAGGTTTGGTTGCGTCAGTGCCCTATTGACATTTCTTGTTACTTACTGATAAGCTAATATTGGCTGACGGTAGTTAATATTTTGGAGGTACTTCAGCTGTTTCTTAAGCCATAGTTTAGTTTTGAGGAAATTATTAGTGTAGAGATTTAGCTACACCACCTACTTCTAGCCACCTGATACAACCTTAACTCCCTTTGAGCTACTAAACATATCCATTGAATTAGCTTCGTCATTTAACAAGACTAATGTTCTGTTAGCTCTCCAGAGGGGCTGCAGGGTTCACTACAGCCTCAACACAAACAACACGCTGGACGAGTCTCTGCAGTTTTAGCTGATCAGGCTCAGCATGTCCAAACTGTTTTAACAGTTGGGTGCTGTGTGCAGATATTTAACTTATGTACCAATACAATACCTGGGCTTTGGAACTGATCATTGCTAAGCCCCTTAACTTGGAAATATAAACATATATAATATAAATATACATTTTTAATTTAACAATAAAAACATGTCAAACTGCTCGGTAAATTTGTTTTAAACGAAAAGCTTTGCCAAAGTAAAATAAAGTCCGTAGTAGTAAAGTCTGGAGTAAGAAATATCTATTGAAAGAGTAAGACAATAATTGTGACATGCGATGCCAACGTTTGATGCTCTTTAATATGGAGCTTTGATACACAGCCCTACTTTTATTGTGGGGGAAAAACCCTTTGAGTTTCTTGTACCGGCTGGTAATTCTTCATCTTTGGGTTTAATATTGCAAACACAACTGTGACACGTGGGAGCAGAACATACAGAACACACATGGAAATTCTCATATAGTGTGGAAACATGTTTTTCTATAACTTTGAAGTTTGGGCCAACTGCCCAAACAAGGCTTCAGGAGGTTAAGGACCCTTCAGGGCCCCTTCAGGGCCCCAAACCACACTTTGAACACCACAGATTGCACCTTGTTGACCTGGCGGTCCTCCTCCTGGCTGACTGCTGACCTCCGACCTCTGCTGAAGTGTGGCGGGCGAGTCTCCCACAGGGAGATGATGATGATGATGATGATGATGATGATGATGACGCTGCGTGGGTCGCCGTAGCAGTTGCAGTGAAGAAGTGATACGTTGTCATGGAGACGAGATGGGAGGCAGATTGGAGATGACAGAGCCTGTGATGAGAGGGAAAAGAGAACAGAGTTCCCTTCCTCCTGGGACACGCCACTCTGTGTGTGTGAGTGTGTGCGTGTGCGTGCGCGTGTGTGTGTGTGTGTGTGTGTGTGTGTGTGTGTGTGTGTGTGTGTGCGCACTGCCGGCTGCTCGACAGATGCTCTCATTAGTCAAACAGGCCGTCCGCTGCGTGAGCCTCATCAACCAGCACACTTCAACACAATTAACCCGACCTGCACCATCTCCCCTAACTCGACCGGGAGGGGATTAAAAAACCGTCACTGGGTTCACACACACCGGGGAGACCGCCTAAACAAATAGTTGAACATTCTGGGAAAAAGATTCATCGGCATCTTCTTTCCCAGAGTGAGATAAGAAGGCCGATATCAGGCTCAGGCCTGTGTGTTGAGAACAGAGATGAGGCGGGCAGCTGCTGCGGTGACGGTGTGCATGTCATCACAGGGAAGTTGTCCGGTTTGCCTGAACGTAAAAACCGGTGCTCACTGACCGTATCTGGCAACACGAGCTATCGCTGGAGCTGCTGCACACAAGTACCGGGCAGATGGATGCACTGTTGTCAATCAAGCAATTGCTCCGCCCAAATTGCTGCGTTTTACGTGCCTGTTTGTGTAAACAAACCAGATAGTCATGTTAAATTAGAGGTGCATTTTGGACAGAGCCAGGCTACCTGTTTGCCCCCGCTTCCAGTCTTCATGCTAAGCTAGGCTCACCACCTCCTGACTCCAGCTCTGTACTTATCACACATGAGACTGACTGTTGGAGAAATTACCAAAACGTTGGACTTCTTCAGTGTATGCGGCCTTTGTTTAAGAGACTTTTTTGCTGGTACCCCTTCAGCCTGAATCCCAGTACAGCAAGCAGTCTGCCTCGTCTACTAACCAGCTCTTCAAACAGCAGAGCAGCTGGCAGTAAAGTCCAAACTAGAGCACACGATGAAGCAGAAAGGCACTTTCCACATTACACATGAAGCACACTTTTAGAGCATCCCTTGCTCCCCTCATCTCTGGAGGTTATTGCTCAGCCTTTCTGCAGTTACTCTGTTGTCACTCTTCTCATCACATGAAGGGCAGATTCTCCTGTTTACACCCCGCAAGGCAACTCGCGTTGGCCTTTCTGCTTCACTTTGCGCCCCGCATTTCAACAGATTTCAACACTCTTAAGCTTCACGACGGCTTTGCGGCGCTACAATTAGGTGAGCACTGAACCCCACCGCCGCCTACAATGGATTTATAATGATCTGAGGGCTGCCGAGCGCTCAGGAGGCCACAACCACCGTAACAAAGTGCTTTGGTCGCGCGGATTTCAGCAGCCCTCCTCTGCGCGAGTTTGCCAAAGTGGTGGCTTTGGAAGATTGGACCAAATTGGCCGTGTGTGTGTGTGCGTGTGTGTGTGTGTGCGTCGTGGTGTTGGATGAGTGTGTTCCTGGGTGTCTGGAAAGCTGGGTGTTTATCCACACAATGGAGCAAATCTGAGCCTTTGATCACCGGGTCGAGTCGCCACATCTGCAGGGAAGAGTGTGTGTGTGTGTGTGTGTGTGTGTGTGTGTGTGTGTGTGTGTGTACATATAATCACCAGTGCATTAAAGTTTATCACAGAAAGAAAGTGGCTTAATTCCATTCAGTCGAAACTGCCTTTATTATTGTGTACATGTACCCACAGTCACGCACACACACACACACACACACACACACACTCATAAACCTTACGTGTGTGGGTGTGTGTGTGTTCATGCACACACCGAATCACCGCGTTAGTGTGTGTTTGTGTGTGTGAGAGAGAGCGAGAGAGAGAGAGAGAGAGAGAGAGAGAGAGAGAGAGAGCGTGTCTTACTCATGTTGTGGGGACAAAGCTCTTTGCACAGTCACAATGTGGGGACTCGCGTTCCTTTTGGGGACAAATCGCTTGGTCCCAATAATGTAAATCATTCAATTTTAGGATGAAGACTTGGTTCGAGGTTAGGGTAATTTAGGTTAGGCGAGTTGTGGTCATGGTTTGGGTTAGGGTAAGTCTCCAGGAAATGAATGTAAGTCAATGTAATGTCCTCTGATGTGCTGGAAACACGACTGTGTGTGTGTGTGTGTGTGTGTGTGTGTGTGTGTGTGATAAAGCTCTCGTCTGGTTTCTCTCGTTATTCTCTGCAGAGGTTTTATGTTGGGAAACACAGTGACTGTCAGGCCCCTGTGTCAGTGGGTGGGAAACCCTGTTGTGTGTGTGTGTGTGTGTGTGCTCGCAGCACAGCAGGTCAGCAGGCTGTTGCTATTAATTTGATTTCACAAAAGTTTGGATTCATCGTTGTGTGTTTTACCAGTGGGGAGAGGTTTAAAGACGTTGGCTAATGAGGGCTGTAGTACTCAATTCAATTGTATTCCAACAGCCCAATATCACAAACCGCAAGTTGCCTCAAAGGGCTTTACAATCTGTACAACATACGACACCCTCTGTCCTCAGACCCTCGAGTCCCAAAAAAACCCTTCTAACAGGGAACTCCAGTCAGGTCTCTGTCTCCTCTGTTAGCCTTGTGGCCACCGCTTGCTGAGAGATACAGAACTATTCTGTCTGCTTTAATGTTTACATGAGTTAACACCAGCATGATGGATGGATGGACTGATGGAGGCCACTGCGATTACGACCGCATTAAAACATAAAACGTCCTGTCGGCGTGGTCAGCGGGCCTCCTGCTTTTAAATTTTACAAGCTTTCGCCAATTCATGTAGATTCCATTCATTATTTAAATTACAATATTAAGCTGTTGGCTGCTGTCTGGTACATGTGCACAGTGGTGGAAGAAGTACTCAGATCTTTTACTTAAGGAAAAAAGAGCAATACCGCATTATAAAAATAGTCTGTTAAAAGTACTGCATTCAAAATGCTACTAAAGAGAAGTACTAGCATCAAACTCTTGCTAAAGTAAAAGTACTCATTACCCAGAATAGCTCGTTTCAGAATAATATGATTAGAATTAGTGATGCATTAATGTGTAAGCATCACTAATGTTGCAGTTGACAAAGATAGAGCCAATTTCAATTACTTCATATACTTCTGGCTAGCTTAATCCATAATAATATGTCATAATTTATTAGTTGGTTTATATTTTGTATTAATAAACTGAGTGGAGTAAAAGGTACAATGAAACGGAAATACTCAAGTAAAATAGAAGTACCTCATAATTGTACTTAAGTACAGTACTTGAGTAGATGTACTACCAGATGTACACCACTGGATGTGCTTTGCAAGCCCGTGTCTCTACACTCGACCAGCGGAGACAGAAGTCTTTCTGTAGACAAAGCATCTAGCTGATTGTGCAAGTAATTTTCCAGCAAAGCCTCTCAACGAAATACAGCTGCAGTACACAAGTTACACTGCATGGCCAAAAGTATGTGGACACCCGAACAGCGCAGACACGGGCATTAATGTTTTTGCTCTGGCAGCCTTTCCACCGGATGTTGGGACCTGGCTCCGGGGATTTGCTCCCGTTCAGGCACAACCGCATCAGCGAGGTCCGACACTGATGCTTGGGGGATCCGGTCCGGCTCACAGTCCGGCGCTCCAGTTCATCCCAAAGGTGTTGGGATGGGGTCGAGGTCAGGGCTCTCTGCCAGTCAAGTTCTTCAAGTGGGAAAACTATTTCTTAATGGATCTGGCTTTGTGCACGGGGGCGTTGTCATGTTTGAACAGGAACTGACAGACGTGAGCACATACTTGTGAGTCAGAATCTCCAAGTTAAACTTTTAAGCACATCGCATCAATATGTAAAGCTTACCATCTCAATAACACTGAATCTGGACCTCTAGAGCACCGGGCTGGGCTGGGGCATGAGTTAGAGGCCTTTCTGTAGTCTAGAAAGAACATAGTACACAGTTTGACTGAAGGCCCACTTGAACCTGACTGGAGTCAGTTCTGCCTGTAAATGGCTTTAACCTTAACCCGACTGCTGACACCAGGCGCAGGTTTTGGAAAAGGTTTTGAAAAAGGAAAGATGTGAAAAACCCCTCTGGTGCTGTAACAAAATCAACATTTGCAACATTTTCCAACAGCACCATGTTTCCCACCAAAAGTGGAGAGAATTTGTAGGCGATGCTGCTGCAGCCGCACATCAGAGGACTCAAACTGGACACACAAATGTGCACAAACGTGCAAAAGCACACGCGGCAGAGTAAGCCGAGCGCGCACGCACACACACACGCACGCGCGCGCGGCAGAACTCGGCACAGTGCAGCTTTATGCCTTTGTTGATTCATCTCTCTCCAAATGATGGTGAGAGATAACAGATTTACACACACGCACAGAAGCACACACTGGAGTCGCAGCGAGGAAATCCCATCACAAGTTGAAAGCTCAAACATCAGACAAACACACACACACACACACACACACACGCACACACACACACACACACACACTCCGTCAGAACTGCTGAGGGTTTGTCACAGCGAGAGCCGGGCCGACACACACGAAACACATAACAACACAAAGAAGTACACTGAAATACGCACAGTTACCCAGATGAACAGCCAGTGGCTCCTCAGCTGCACTCCTTCAAGTCCCTGGACGTGACAGAGAGAGCTGTCAATCACTGACGGGCTGTTTGCAGGGCCCCGCCCACCTGGCGTCTCCTATTTGACAGCTGAGGACAAAACATTTCTTTTAAAAAAAAAAACGAGCAAGTAGGCCTAATGTTTTAGATTTGAATTGAAAATGAACATCGTCTCAATAAAACACACAAATGATCAACAACCGCACACCCTGTCCATGTAAAACACACACACACACACACACACACACACACACACACACACACACACGCACACACACACACACACATCACACTCCCACAGTCGTCAGAGATGGAGTTCTTCCATCAATAATCACACACACACACATCACACTCCCGCACACTCCTCCATCAATAATCAACGAGGCGCCGCATTAAACTTTCACCGCTTTATTTTTTAATGGCTGACAAAAGTCCTGAGATATTCATAATTCAGACGACAGCCGCTGTTTCTCACATCACGCTGGATCCTTCTTCTTCTGTCGCCGTGACAACGCTCAGTCAGAGACGCTTACACACAAACCCGAAGAGCTCAAGACTCCCGAAACAAATCTCTCCGAGTCGCGTTCAAGGTCTCTGAAAC
The DNA here is from genome assembly GCA_011952105.1 of Coreoperca whiteheadi. Classification (NCBI taxonomy): domain Eukaryota; kingdom Metazoa; phylum Chordata; class Actinopteri; order Centrarchiformes; family Sinipercidae; genus Coreoperca; species Coreoperca whiteheadi. The sequence continues at coordinate 1,856,913 of CM022486.1, forward strand.
GTCCCACAACCTGCTAACCACCGCCCCCAGGGTCCTCACTGCCACCCCTCCAAAACCTTTCAAAACCTCCCCCAAGACCTCTATAGGACCTCAGCACTGCTATAAACCAGCCCTCAAAACTGCTTAAACGACTGACTGAGTTGTCATTAATCCTCCTGCAAAGACATCTCCAGAACCTCAACACCTCCTCTCCTCTAATACTTTGCTCTAAATCTCCTCAAAACTCCCAGAAAACCTCAATAACCTTCCAATACCTTTCACAAACCTGGCCGAGGTACCCATCAAAACACGCAGATACCCTACAAATCTTAATCCCAAAACCTTGTTAGCACCGCTACCAAACCTTTTTAAAAATGTACCCAACCCTCTCAAACAACAAAGAACTAAACTATCTTCCAAAACCTTTCCAAACCGGTCCAAAGTTTTCTGAACCCCCAAACCCAAAACCCACTGACAACTCCCCAAAACCTACAAAAGAACTTTCCCAACCCCCCCATCAAGGGTTCTTTTGAACCTGTCTGAAACCTGCTCAAAACCTCGCAAAATCTCTCCAAACCCCCAACCTCCTACCAGCTTAACGATGCTCACAAACATCCCACAACCCCAAAACCAAGTGAGTCACCTCAGAATATCATCATTGCCTCTCCACAACTTTATTTGTAGCGTCCCATCTCTCAAGAACACGTCTCCGATTTCTCTCAAAACCTCTCTAATACCTTAAAATCCCATTCAATTCTTTCCAAGACCCCTTCAAATCGAAAACCACGACAGCCCTCTAAATCCTTTCATAAACCATCGCAAAACAATCCAAAGCCTAAACGGATGGAGCCAAATATTTCCAAAAGACCAGTGGCCTTCTTCAAACCTACCCAAGAACCTCTCAAAACCTCACTTCTCCTCCAGAACCTTTTCTCATCTGGTCTTGTCTTGTTTTGGTCGAATCTGTTCCCGTAGAGTCCAATCCCATCTGGTCTGGTTTGTCCTGGTTTGCTCTAGTCTGGTCGGGTCCACTCAGGCCTCACCTGGTGTTGGTCTAGTCTTTCCATTTGCTTTTTCTTTGGTCTGGTCTGTTCCCTTCTGGTCCAAACGCACTTGGTTTGGTCCTGTCTGGTCTTGTTAAATGTAATCTGGTCTGGTTTGGTTTAATGGGGTCTCCTCTGGTCTAGTCTTGCCTTGGTATTGCCCACTCTGGACTAGTTTTATGTCGTCGTGTTTAGCCTCCAGCTCCATCTCATCTCAGTGAGTTCTGTTGTTTTATTATTTTCTTTTCGTCTCTCCTCACTTTCCCCTGCTTTGTCTTTTTTGTCCCATTTTCTTCCCCTCCTTCCTCCCTCTGTTTCTCCAGGTGATTTTTTTACCAGATTTACACTCCGAGATGCTCCATTTTTTTTCTTTTCTTTTCATCGGTTTTTAGCCGCCCTTTCATGTTTCCGCTCTTTCTTGTCGTCTTTTCATCTTCTGGTGTAACTCTTGCAGAACCAATCTGACCGTCACACACACACACATCAAATATATTCCTCTGATTGCTGAAACTCTCTTCTTGTTATTTCTTGAGTCTGTGCAGCTCCACCCGCCTGCTCCTCCAAGCAGATTAAAACTAACACTGCGAGTTATCAGTGAATCCTGTTCGACCTGTCCGGTTGCCCCACTTTCCCATGATGCCTTTTTTTCCATCTGCCCAGTCAAGAGGGGAGATCAGATTGAAGAATTGAGTTGACTGACTTTTCCGTTAAATATTGATTGATTTTAGCCGCTGCTCCTGATTTTCCTCGTCTTTTTGTGTTTCCCTTCTCCCTTTTGTCAGTTTTTTCTTTCCCTTGCCCCGTTTTTTTCTGCCTTTCCCTTGATATACTTTCCCTTCCAATGTTTGTCTGCTTCTCTCTCCCACCCACCCCCCACCCCCACACCCAAAGGAGACAGCTGGCAGGCCGCGGATGAGCGGAGGAATTGGGTTTGTTGTTGGGGGGGGGGGGGGGGGGGGGGGGGGGGTGGGGGGGGGTGCGGGAGAAGCATACAAACATTGGAAGGGAAAGTATAGCAAGGGAAAGGCAGAAAAAAACGGGGCAAGGGAAAGAAAAA
>CM022486.1:1861350-1956300 GCA_011952105.1 Coreoperca whiteheadi
CCCCCCCCCTTTCATCCCTCTCTCTTCATCAAAAGTGAAAAATGGGGCTTAATTAACTGTGTGCCTGCAGGACTTTGGCTTTCTGTGTGTGTGTGTGTGTGTGTGTGTGTGTGTGTGTGTGCAGAGGTAAAGTAGGCCAGTCTATAAGGTGGTTAATTAGGATGCAGCAGGCCTCCGTCCGCTGGCTCCCAGGGACCAGATGGAGAGCCGGGTTCGCAGACAGACGAGGGTTTGTCCGACTCGACCGCAGAACCAGAATCCGGGCGTCGTCTCCCCGAGCTCATCGCTCGATCCTCCCTGATTTATTTGTTTTCCGTTGGCACTTTCAGGTGCACACACGTGGAGCGGTGTCGCACAGGTTTCCCGTTTTACAGCACCCAATCTCAGACACTCCAACAAACGGGGGATTATCCGGGCCAGTGCTGGTACCGATATTTGAGAGCTTAGACAATTGCTAAACACAGAGTTGCACATACTGATTTCACACAAACACGAACCATTAAACCAAAAAAACTGGCTACTAAAGAGTTGTGACAATGACATATATACTCCATCTGTGCATCCATTATGTGAACCATTCATCCTGTTTGTGGATTTGTTAGCGAGTTGGCTTCTTAACTGGATTTCAGTCTTGTCTGTTTGAACGTTAGTTTGACTATTTCCTCTTATTACTGCTCCTTTGTAGCCCAGTGTTAAACACTTTGTAACGTGGTTTTTGAAAAGTGCAGGTATTTTTGAAGGAGCTAAACTTTGAACAATAAATCTTATTGGAGATGAAGTGAAAACACAAATACACCACATATATTTAGTTATGTTAAACTGTTTATACACAGTAAGCAGGCATCATGCAACACACACTCAAAACACTTTGAATCCCTCACACACATTCAGTGTCTAACACGCACACACACACACACACACACACACACACACACACACACACACACCCGTGGCAACGCGACGCCAGAGTGCTTTCACGTGTCACAGCGACTTAACATGTCGCCCCGGCAACCGGTCCCAAGGGAACACCTGCACCGTGCGAGTCACCACGGAGATGCATCCCACACTGTCAATCAAACACACACGCCTGTGTTGTGGCAGTCAACTGCACATTTGTGTACAGTTTGTGTGTGTGTGTGTGTGTGTGTGTGTGTGTGCACTCACCTGACGCACACACGCACATTTCGGGGGTTAAAAGGGATCAAGCTGTCTTCTGTCACCGGGACACCCTGTAAAGGGTTGGTACCACCAGGTTTACCAGCTCCTTTTCTTATTGCATCTAAACTCCACAGGTAAGACCCTGTTGTTTTTCTCACCAGTAAAAAATAAGAAACAACAAAAACAAACTATTCACTCAAGGTGCTTTGCATGAACACACACGCACACACACACACACACACTAACACACACACACACGCACACACACTAACACACACACACACACACACACACACACACACACACTGGTGTTGGTGTTGTGTGCAGACCGTTACTATCTGTGGGTGCAAGTATTTAGGAGCATGCCCCCCCCCCAGCTTCTAGTGTCCCAGGCTGTCTGAGGGGCAGAAAACCTAGAAGGTGAAAACATAAAAAGGGCGAGCAGAAAGTCGGGATGCGTTTACATTTACATTCAGTCATTCAGCAGACGCTTTTACCCAAAGCGACTTACATATGAGGAAGACAATGGAAGCAATATAACAGCACAAGGTAACAAAAAGCACAAGTGCATCAAAAAACTCTAGTCTGATTAAAGCCCAGCACAGGATACAAAGCTAAGGATAGGAAGGGGTTTGTTTTTTGTTTTGAGCAGAGGTAGAAAGGCAGAAGAAGTTAGTGATGGTCAGTTAGGCGTTGACGGAAGAGATGCCTTTTCAAGTGCTTTATGGGGAAACACTTCCAAACCCTGGTTAAGTTTAAAATAGTTCTATTGCTTGACTCAGATTTGAAGTTCTAACTATTTAACCATTTAGAGGCACGTGCTACTTTTCCAGCATGCAGGGCACTTCATCACATTTTGTGCCAGCGTAGAGGGCACTTTTGCTGCAGGGTTGTTTTTTTTTTTTGCCTAACATGGGGGGTGTATAGTCCCTGAAGGGAAATTTGTCTTGCAGTCAGGTCACAAACATAAAACTCACACCGACTGAAACTTTGCTTTGGGTGCAGTCTGAAGGAAACTTTACATGGAAACCAGCAGAACTGTGGTTCCGTTCCTCTTGTTCTCTGCAGTATGTTTGACCTCTGGCCCTCCCCCTAAAAAAAACAACCGTCTGCTTCTGCTCATGTACGTAGTTGCAGTTGATTCTGGGAATTTGCTGCTTTTCTTCTTCTTTGGCTTTTCTTCACGCCAAAATGTTAGTTTTTCTGCAACAATCCTCCCTCGAAGCCGCACAAACAAAATGAAAGGTGCCTGAGGTTATCTGGGGGTCGTGGAGTTGCTTGTTTTTGGGTCTGTGCTTGTTTAGTTCTTCATGTGTCTGACTTCTTGCACTTTTGTTCTCATCTGATCTCGTTTTATTGTCTCGTTTTTAGCTCTCACCGCTCCGCATGGCAGGTTGTGACAAACCGGTTTGTTAAAAGCACTTTATAAATAGACACGACTTGCACTTTAATCACCTTTCATCATCGGCTGTGTGACAACCTGTGGGCGCGACCACAGTTTAATTCAATCCCCCCCCCCCCATATCTCCCATCCCTCCCCTAATTGAAGCTCCTGCGAGCAGCAGCGGTTTGCTATTTCTGAAGCGGCGCTGGTTGGCTGCCACGGCTCCGCTTCACGCCGACAACATCAGCCGCCATTCAAGTCAGAGACTCAGAGGGAAAAGACAGAAAATAGCTCTCGCCGTTGTGTCTCCGTCCCCTCGATTCTGTCGCCTCCCGTTCTGATCCTGATACGCTGTGTGTCAGACAAACCAATCCCCTCCCCAAACAAATAAATGCATTTAAATTAAAAGACAGCAGAATGGAGTTTGGCGTAGACAAAGCACAATTCCTTTTCTCTTTAGCCTCGTTTTGCATAACAAGCCGTGACACGCTCTGCATTGAGATTCAGATGAGTAAGTGGCGGCTTAAGATGGATTTAGCTGCACTTCACTGGGACTATTTATCCGCTTTTATAAAGGACGTCTCATTCTCAACGCTTCCTGTTTGACTAGTGTGGGACAACACAATGTTCTGTGTCCAACACAACAGACTGTCAGGGTTTAGTTTTTTTTTAACTGTTGAGAGCTTTACGAAACATTATTGATCTCTGCCAGGAAATTAGGCCATCGCCACAGATAAACAGAGGACAAATACAACCCGCGCACACAAGCAGATGGGAAACCAAGAGCTCGAGCCTCTGCCAGCCCCGATCAGTTCGATCATTATTAAAAACGAAGTGGTGAAGTTACAGTTAAATATTCACTCCAGTTGAAATGAACGGGTTTCGTCGTGACAAACATGGAAGTTGCAGTGAAACATCAACGTGGCAGCGGTTCAGCAGGGAGCTGGATGCTTATGAGAGAGAGAGAGACAGTGGAGATGAGAGTGGGGGGGGATTTAAAGAAACCGAGATGAGAGAGGGAGTGGTGTCGGTCCTCCAAACATCGACCCGCTCTTCTCTGTGAGGCGGTCCTGCTGGGACGTCCTGCACCTCAGCACTGTTGGACTGTTTTCAAAGCCACGTGCTCCAAAACATGTCGTTTCTCTTGTGCGTGTCGTCCTGGAAGACCGTCAGGGCCGACCATCTTTGGGACTGTCTGATCCGCAGTGCGGGAGATGGCCGTGCATGCGTTCCCATTGAAAGGTTTGGGGAAGCGGCTGCTCTTTGCCAAACCCAGCCATAGTGTTCATCCCCGACGCCGTTTCTCTTGTAGAACTGAGACATGCTGTTTGAAAAGGCTTCGGATAACGGTCAAATCACTCACCTCCGATTAGCTTGTCCAGGTTGCTTTCAAGTGTGGAGTGGTGTCATCGCGGCCCCCAGCGAACATCACCCAGTTCTCACCGAAGTTGTAGTTGCGGTCCTGCCACAGGGGGCAGCAATGAGATCATCTTGTCTCATGCGCAACCAGAATGAGGTGAAGAAGTGGCAGCACTTGAGAACCCACACAAAGGTGAGGCTTACGTCAGCAGAAGTGTATTCAAACGGTTTGTTTCAAAGGGCCCAGCGGTTGTTTCGCCTGGTTAACTCCCCAAGCATCCTCAGCCAACTAAATGTTGCTATTCGACATTATGAACTGAAGTGATGAATAACATAATTCTCTACTGATCTATTATTAAACCAAGAGGGGGGGGGGCTCCCTCTAAATCCTGGCAATTCTTTATGCGTCTAGACACTACAAATGAGCACATAAAGACGTCTTAACGTCTTCAGGGGAAAATTTACTTCATTGCAACTTTAAAATAACGGTTTTATTTTGATAGCTCTGAACCATTGGTTCTATCAGTTATGATAACATTTTACTCACCAAAGATATTGCTGTGATCTCAGAACACAACGCAATTGCTAAAAATGGGTTCATACTTGTGCAGACTGAACATGTAGACTAAACATGCAGAGCACTGATTGACTGCTAACTGCTGCTGGCTAAACCGATGCTGCAGCGTCAGAGGAGCTGTGTGGGCTGTTTCCCCTCTTTCCAGCCATCAGTTAGAATAAGAAATGTTCTCGCCAGCCGCTTTAAAAGAGATCAAAACGTGCCAATTGATTTTTATAAAGGCAGCCTCTTCACAGATCAGCGTGCTCGGAGAGGTCTCAGCTCTGCAGTATTTCCCTTTTGATCGATTCCTTACTTCACTGTTCATCGACCCGTCTCCTTATGATTGTGTTCATAAGACGCACAGTTTAACGGATTAAAACGCTGCTCTGTAGAGCAGCTCAGTCCAACCTGAGGGACGGTTGAACTCTGATTGCACCGAGGAAAGATGCTGAGACGCCCTTAAATGTTAATCTCGCTCCTCCAACTTTAAAGCTGTGGTGCAGTTCGCTGGGAGTGAAAATTGAATCCAACCGCAAACAGGAAATGACCCCAAAACACAAGGGATCGTGGGTAGAAGGCAAAGGGATACAATAGCTCATGGATGGGAAGCTGAGCAGAAAAAAGTGAGGCTCATACTCAGGTGTTTCTTCATGCGTTCTTAACCGGTTAGACGGTCCAAAAAAACTGAACTGCAGCGAAACTTGCCTGGAGATTTGTTTCCGAATCACCTCAGCAAATGAAAAATGCATAACGCAGAAAGTGACGAAAGCAGAAGTAAAGACAGTAACATAGTAAGATGTGCTAACATCGTCTTACACTCGTTTCATGGCAGGCTGAGACGTGAAAGAAGAATGATGCCACGCTTGAAAGGACAAACACGTCCACCCTTGTGTGGAAATGACTGCTCAGCCTTCAGGTTTTAAGCCCTTCGTAACTCTTCCACTCCTCTTCCTCGCTCCTGCAGCCCCGAGCCGGACCTCCCCCTGCCTGTTCTGTATGCATGCATGCGTGCGTGTGCTCAGCGAGCTCCGAGCTCACATCAGGGATCAGCTCACCATTCAGGCCGCAGGGCTCATTTCCTTTGCTGAGGCGGCCGAGTGGAAGGCTGCGAAGGAATGCTGCGCTGCAAAGAGGCTAAACTTGTTCGGCTGTAAGGGGCGTGTAGAAAAGAAATAAAGAAAACAATATCAGGTGACGTGGTGTAAAGAGTGACAAGTAAGGTGGTGGTCGGGGGTTCGTGTCCCGTGTGAAACCAAAACTCAGTGTTGACTTATTCAAAGTTTCAACCTTTGACTCACGTTATGTACGTGACTTACGCGACCGTACTTGTTTTAACCCAAACCATTTAGTGCCTAAGCCTAACCAAACTGCAACCGTTTCACAACGTTAACCACGTTGTTGTCACCGTGACGACGGGAGGTCTCCTGACTATCAGCCACCTGGCTTCACCCGTTCCGAACCTCATGCATCTGTAACGGGGCTTAAATGCGTCGACAGGACACGCGGAAGACCCTAAAAGTGGCGTGCTGTGTGTCCGCCGTCCCATGAGATCACGCTGATCCAACAACACATACAGTGGATGATTTACCTGTTCCCAGAGTCTCACCAGTAGTGGAGCAGTCGGGGGTCAATAGATCGCTTTTCCAACACCTCCTTTATCAGACTGTCTGTCTGTTGATGCAGACACAAGACACTATTAGTTCAACGTCTTCGTCCTTGAAGCCTCGCTCTCATTGACGTGAAACACGAATGTTTTCGTGAAAACATAACGTACTTTATATGTTGCTAATTCACACTGTTCATCAGTCACTCACACACACACACACACACACACCCGTATGATCTTATCCAGCAGTTAGCATTTTTCAGATCTGACTGACGGATGATTAGGTGCCCCGACACGCCTGGAAGCTGACAAATTCCCCAAAAACACACTTGAAACACAGTTTTAAGGAACTCGCTAGCCTAGCGACATTACGGCTACAAACACCCCATAATGCAACACTCTCTTGACATAGCAGGCTCCCTCTGTAACGCAGGGACCAGTACTCTGTCCATTCAAAGAGAATACCTGCTGTCTTAGTGCTCGAAAACAACACGACCCCCATGTGCCCACCCCAGTGCGAGGCTACAGTCCTCACCGCGGCGGGCCCGGGTTCGACTCCAACCTGCGGCCCATTGCTGCATGTCACCCCCCCCCCCCCATCTCTCTGTCTCCCGTTTCCAGTCTCTTCAGCTGTCTCTGTCCATTAAAGGCATAAAAAGCCCAACAAAAAATAAAAAAAACCTTAATAAACAAACACCTTTGCCGCCGTCATACCAAACGTGGTGCGGCGCTACTTAGACTGCACGCTGCTTTCAATAAAAGTCGTCATTGTGGTGTCAGTGAGCTTCCACAAAGGGGCCGTTTTGGTCCAGCCGGCCTGCCTGTCCCCCGCCCTCCCCCGACCGCCGGCGCTGCGTCTCAACGCGTCGATGTTTATCATGATAGTGGGACAGATTTCAGTTTCCCTGCGCAGCATATGTGAAGCGACAGGCAGAAATAGATTCTGGCGTTTATGCGCTGACTGAAGACTGAAGGCCGGCGACGCAGAAGACGACAGAGGAGCACTGGGCTGGACTGTCCTCCCCCTCCGTCACCTCGTCCTCCTCCGTCTACCCTAACTGCTTGGGGTTTTGTGTTTTTAAAGACTACTCTCTCTCTTTTCCCCTCTTCGCTTCACTTTCCCACTTCATCCTCCTCTTCCTCCATCCCCATTTCTTCTCCTTCCTCTTCTTCTTCCTGTCCTCGCTCCCTCTTTCTGCTGCTCTCCTTCTTCCTCCTCCCCTCGCCCCCCCCCCCCTGCGCTCAGTTTGCTGACAGGCCTTCAGAGACGATATAAAAATACAGAAACAGAAGCAAACGCCGTCGTGTTTTCACCTCCTCTCCTCCTCCTCTGTCTCCTCCTCGCGCCTCTCTCTTGTCTTCTTCCGTCCCTCTGATGTGAAGTTTTCTCTCTTGTTCGGGCTGTTGTCTCCCTCCCTGCCGTGAAACAACAACACAGGAGCCAAAACAACAGCGAGCGCCGAAGCGCCTTCAAACCGAACAAATCCCTTCTCAAAACCAGACGACAGGAAGAAAGACGGCAAGAAAGAAGACGAGCGAGCAGACTCATGGATGCAGACGAGCATAATGTGTGTGTGTGTGAATGTCTGACTGGGCGAATGGGAGTTCCTGCGGTGCGGATGTCGCCGTGTGATCCTCTCAAAGTTTAGTTGTTTTTATTTTGGAGGAGCCGCTTGCCTTCCTCTCTTCCTCCCCGCCACTCCCTCACGCTTGTCTTCCCGAGCAGCACGGAGGAGATGAGAAAACAGACGACAGATGTTGTACAGAAATGTCACCGCATCCCCCCCTTTGGCTGAGAGCGGCTCAGCTTTCATGCCACCGCCAGAACAAGGGGCGCTAGCTTAGCTAACAAGCTGCGTTACTACAAAGCTGAGGCAGACGACAACGGCAGTCGGTTACAGCGCAAGCAAACGAACTGAAGCAGCAACTAAAATGTTCCCAGATTTCCTAAAGCAGCCTGGAAATAAACAAAATAAAAAAACACTCATTGATGCTCACAATATTGGCTCAAAATGACAATTTGATGTTAATGTAGATTAAGTACAAAAGGCTAGCAGGGAGCAGGTGAAATCTGTGATGCACACAAATCAATGATTGGTTTCCAATTAGGCTGCGTTCACACCTCTAGTTCGGTCGATTCGGTCCGAACCGAGGGCAAACGAATAAACATCGCAGCGTTTTTCAGCTTTTTCTCGGTTCCTTTTCACGCCACGCTGATTGCTTTGGTCCGAACCAGCCGAAACGAACCCAAAAATGCGGCCATGTGACAACACTCGAGCATCACTCGTTGGCCGTGGCGTATTTCCTAAACTACTTTTCGATTGGTCGGAATTTACGTGCGGGAAAATTCCAACAGAAGAGGAAACGCCAGCAAACAACACGGAGACCACGCGGCTGTGGAGAGAGAGAATCTGTTACAGTGTTTGTAGCCACCACAATATGCAAACTATACATTTCTATAATGAAGCGGCTTGAAAACAACGTTCTAATGCACTGCAAACGACTACGGCAGCTGGTTTAGTCCAAAAATGATCAATACTTTTTGCAGTTGGGTCTGTTTGAGGTCGGAACCGCTCCAGAGTTCGTTTTAAAGCGTACCGAGACCACCTCGAACCACCTCTTCAAGGAGTTCTCGGTACGCTTGTTCGGGCTTTCACACCTGCGAACCAAGCGAGCCACACCAGAGGGGGAAACGAACTCTAGCACGACTCAACCGAACTAAATGAGGCAGGTGTGAAAGCACCCGTAGCCTCTTTTAGATCCGAGTCTCGGCAGCTGGACTCTTCACACAGTTAGAGACCAGCTGCTGAAGAAAGAGGGACATCGCAGCTCTCAGCAGGTGGCGGAGACCAAACCAGAGCTAAGAGGAGAGTGAATATTCGACTTATATTCATCAGGTGGACACAAACACCACCCTGACGGGGACCGTGTGGCTGCTGGATGTGAAAATAGACGATGCTAACACTTTAGCACCTTTACATGCATTAACTTAGGCAGATGGCGTTTAGTTAGCAGCAGTAACTGAATTTGCTGGTTGGTGTGGTCAGTCAGCGGATGGATTTATGAGTTTGTTCAAGCGCTCGCAGCTCTTAGCCACGGTGAGAACCACAGCGGACGTTTTTTCATCCGTTCTTCTATCTGTTTCCGTTCCTATCGTGGTTTATTTTCAACCTGACAGAGTCCCTTGGCGTGGCTTTGGTGTTTGGTCTTTGGAGTTTTTCAAGTCCCAGACAGCCAGACTGGTCACATAATCGATATAAAGCGGATGTAAAGGTGGTGTTTCAGTGTGTGTAGGCAGGGAGGGACTATAATGTTGGTGGAGAAATGGGCGACAGACCAAAGACTCTCATTTAAAACTAATGAATGAAATTCATCACAGTGAAAACACCAGCTGACTCCCTGTGTTCCGTCTCTTGTTGTTCTAATAAGCTCTTTCTAGCAGGTCACTGAACTTCCTCCCAGCTATTGAATGTATTGTTTTAGCCGTAAAGCTTTGTATATACAGCAGCATGATGCCGTGGCGTGCGCAGAGGCGTTGTTCATTGCTGTATTCAGCGGTGCCATGACCAAGCGTCGCCACAGCTTGCGGCACGACGTCATTTTTGGGGCCACCGTGTCGAGCATAAACCAGGCTTTAATGTGCTTATTTTTCCCAGGCAAACATCATGTTACATAACCTTCCTATCTCCCTTGTCCCTCCTCCAGGTGATGATTGGTACCTGTGCAGGTTGACGCTGAGCATGCCCAGCCAGGCTGACCTGCAGTGGGCGATGTTTCCCTCGCCTTACCTGGGCTCCGTGGGTCCTGACGCCGCGCCCGGCTCTGTAGTGTACCGACTGTCGGCACGGCAACGGGACGGGACGCTTGAACAAGCCCAGTTCCTCCTACTGGACGGTGAGTATTTTATTTTATCATTTATTTTTTGGCATTTCTTCTTTTCTTTTTTATTATGTATATGAACTTTAAAAAATAAGGTCACATAACACGTATGGCCAAAAGTATGTGGACACCCATGTCTGTTTATCCTGCTTTGGGCCAGTCCCCTGAGTTACCAATGCGGGGATAAAACCGGCACGGGTTTGATGTTGTAAAGTCAATTTGGTCGTGAAAATGCATGAAAAGATATTTTAGGATCCAAATCCACGTCTCTTCTGATATTTGCAGTATATGTAAACATTTTAAAAACCTTCCCAAACCCAGAAACTCCCTCTTATTCCAGTCATATTTTCCTAAAACCTGTCGTGTGCTTGCTCTTGCTCTTATCTCCTGCCTGTATCTGTAATTAGGTCCGCTGACGCTCCGGCAGGCACTCTGTGACAAACCTGTTTTGTTCAAAGGAGCGATTTTATAAATAAAATTTGACTTGTTGAATTTCAATTACCGTCAAGTGGGAGAGGGAAAGAAAAAGGTACATAAGCGACATGGAGCTGCGCTGTTAATCGCTCCCTGGGGCAAAGAAAGCTCCCAGATTCGGGAATAATAGGAAAGTCTCTGGAGAGGCAGCGAGTGGGAGGGTGGGCGGATGGGCGCCCGTGGCTGTGGATTTTTAATTTTTTATATATATATTTTTTTTTAGAGGAGAAGGAAGGAGTAGGAGAATTATTTTGAGAGCTAATTTCTAATGCTTTCATATTAAGAGACTTCCCTTTGGCGTAATGTGACTACATGTGTACCAACGAATAATCCAATAATTTACATTAAAAATGTTTTTAATATCATGCCAATATGGAAATATATTCACACAGTGTGTGTGTGTGAAGCCAGTTAGTTGCATTAATGTGCTTCAACTCAGTTTGAAGATCTTAAATTTACAGTTTGTTGCGGCAGCGGGACAGTGGGCCGGTGCTTCTTTACAAACTATTATACTAATTAACGAGATACCAGAGGAAGAACTAAATATTTAATTCAAGATTATTATTATTGCGTAAAAAAGCCTTTAAAGCCTTTGTGTCATCCATCAACCGACAGCTGCAGCTAGCAAGCGAGCTAGCTAACGGTAACTCCGTAAGCGGGTTGAAAACAGTATCCCGCTGACATTCAAATGTTTGCTCGTGACTCATTTTAAGGGGGAAATTTTTTAAAAAGGGGGTTTAAATATCCATGTGATGGTTACACACACGAACTCATGCATGTACCAGGCCCAAAGTCGCCATCCTCACCAGTTGATTAACGCTAGCTCACTGTTCTGTAGCCAGACATGCTAATGTCCGCTGCTGCCATCAGAGCAGACAAATAGCGTTAAGCTGTATCCAGTCTTTATACTGGGGCTTGTTTCCCTTTTGAAAAGGCTAAGAGAGAAACAAAGCACTTTGGTGGAGGTCAGCTGTTCTACGCTGCCCAGGGTGTTGCTGCGGGCTTTGAACGTGTCTCCGGCGGTAGCACGGCGACTGTCCGCAGGCACGGCTTCGCGCATCCTTTTAATTCGTGAGCTTTTAACGCTCAGAAAGAAAAAGAACAAGCGCATTGCCCCAAAAATCCCCCCTCAAAATCAATTTTCTCGAAGGTTTTTTCATTTTCAGACCAAAATATACGAAATCCGTGTGATAACTTGTGCCGACAATGAAACAAACAGGAACTCTTTCAGTGAGACTCGGACGAACACGTGTCAGAAAACATCTCTCCCCAAATAGACGGCGCAGGAGGGGATGATTGACAGGTTGGTTGCAGCTGCTGCTGGTTCCAAACCCTCTAGGTCAACAGCTGGGGATCCTTTATTCCTCTTTTACCTTCTTCTCTCATCCATCCATCCATCCATCCTTCCTTCCTTCACCACTCCTCCTCTCTCACCTCCTTTTCTCTCTTCCTTCCTCATCATCATCCTTCCATTTTGTGCTTCACTCCTCCCACTCGCTAATTCTTTCTCCCTCCCTCTCTCCCTCTCCCTCTCTCTCTCTCTCTCCTTCCATCCTTTTCTCTGTCCATCTTTTCTTCCCCCTCTCCTCCCTTTTCTTCCTCTCACTTCGCACTTGATGACCGTTTGGGTAAGGTCGTGTGGAGGGAAATGATGTGGCTGCAGGCTGTCGCACGCCACATCTGAACCAAAACCCCCAAGTGGGACTCACATTCACATTCTCCCTCGCTTCATTTTTTGCGTATCCAGTCGGCAGTGTCCACAGCTCATCCTGGGCTTTTGTTTCTCGTGCTAGTAGGAGAAAGTATTGGGTTCACCCAATTAAACAGACAGGTTTTATTGGTCAAACACTCATTTCTGACAGCGAAAAAAACACTTGTCCAAAAGCTTTTCTCATAGAGCTGCGTCTTTGGTGTGCAAGAAGCAATAGAAACACAAGGACTGAATCACCTTCATGTGACTATGTGGCACGTAAAGAAAGACTTGATGGGGAAAATGTTGGGGAGCAGAGGCTAGTTAGCAGAGTGACCTCCGTCGCCACCGTGGACCGTGGTCATACTGAGGCGTCGCAGCAGCAGATGCTGATATTTAAAACTCAGACCCATCCAGACGTAAGCACTCTTCAGCGTCTGTTTTAGAACAATGCCCGTCACTCTCCTTCTTGCCTTCTCTGACTCTCCGTGCGTCCAGGTGGGGAGGAGTGCTTCGAGGTGGATCGTCGCTCTGGTGAGATCCGGACCACAGGGCGCCCCCTGAGCCCCAGTAAGGAGTACCTGCTGCGGGTGCAGGCGATGGACGGGCGTGGTCGTGAAGGCCCGCCGGCCGCGGTGGCCATCCTGGCTGGCTACCGACCGCCGCAGTTCACCAACTCCACCTACAGCCTGGCCGTACCGGAGAACACGCCTGTGGGCCGACCGTGAGTCACCGCAGCCCTTTTCTAATGGTCGTGTCTTCTTCGGGGTTATATTCACGTTGCGCCTCACGCCCTTTGCTCAGCGCCAAAGCAGGAAGAAGGGGGACATCGATGTAGTGAGGCAAAAACAGGCAAAGGGTGTGCAGGTGTCAGGCCAACGCTGTTAAATGTCAATGTGGTTTTTTAAATTATTTTTTAAGATTATTATGGCCTTTTCATCATTATTCGATTGTTGATAGTAAAGAAAGAAAGGGAACAAGGGGAGATTGAAGATGATGACGTGCGACAAAAGGTACGCAGCCAGAATCAAACTGAGAAAGGCGTCCAACATAGAGATGCGCCTGTAACTCGCCATTTAACCTTTTATTTAACTAAACTGATAACACACGTGTCTACTTAAGGAATGATCCATTATAAAGATTTGGCATTGAGCAGTAAAAAAAAAAATGGCTTCATTTAATGTCCAGGGTTTTTTGTTCTGCTTGGCGAGGTCGTGTTCCTGCGTCCTGCGGTGCACGTTTAGCGCCTTTGGGGCTTTCGGTCACGTGACACAGTCTTCATCAGCAGACGTGGGGACGGATCTGTTGACGTGTGAACATATCGGATTTCATTCACAGCACTTTTAGGACTTTTTTTGTCCGTCTTGGTTTAAAGGTTCAACATAAAAATGTTTTGCTCAGCGCTTTTGGGAGTATTTGCTGTGATGTGTTATCGTGCGTAGTACATAGTATATAGTATACAGTAGACCACAGTATATGTAGTGTGAGTAAGGCAGTATTTCACAGACTACTAGTCATATTATATGTTTTCTGCATATTATTGATATTTTCATCGTATGTGCATATTTTTGTGCAGGATTACTATAGATAACAATGCCACTACTACTGCTAGGGGTATTATATAGTTAACTATAGATGAATCAAATAGTAATAGTCGTACATTAGTTGTAGCATTAAACCCAGCATCATAGGTGTTTTTCTCTGCTCTCTGTGTGTTTATGAACACAAGTGTCTGTTTGTGTCTTTGTCCTCCTCCATATTTACAGAAAACCTAATTTACATTCCACTGCCTCAGATACTGAGTGTGGAAATGGCATCTGTCTGCGTGTGTGTGTGTGTGTGTGTGTGTGTGTGTGTGTGTGTTTCCACGGCCAGCTCCTTGGCTTTGCATGTCATGTGATGCATGAAAAGATGAGCCCTGCAGAGCGAGACAAAAGGGGAAGGAGGAGGAGGAGGAGGACGACGACGAGGAGGAGGAAGGAGGGAGAGGTGGAGGGACGGGGAGAGAGAGCGGGAGGAAGGATCGAAGAAGGGATGAGAGGGGAGGGGAGGCGAGGGAGGAGGAGGAGGAGGAGGATGGAGGGATGAGGAGATGTGGAGAAGGACAGAGGGATGGATGAAGAGGACCCAGATGTATGAGTGTGGCCTGAGGCTGAGAATTTGAAAGTGTGGCAAATTCAAATATTTATTAAAAGCAGCTCTGGATAAACATGAAGGGGAGTGTGTGTGTGTGTGTGTGTGTGAATCCCTTAGGGCTGCTGGCGAAAAGCACATTGTATTAATATCCAAGTATCCATGCCACCCTGTGAACAGTGTGTGTGGGTGTCTGTGTGCATGTGTGTGTGTGTGTGTGTGTGTGTGTGTGTGTGCGTGTGTGTGTGTGTGTGAGTCTCTGCCTCCATTGTGCCGCCCTTTGTGTGTGTCTCATGTGTGTGTGTTTTAGTCTCATTGATTAGCCAGGCTGTGATGGTCCTCGGAGTACAGAATGCGCCGTGCAGGCCCGCAGACGGAGCTCGAGCAGCGCGTCTCAGCTCTCCTTCGCGTCACAAGTCTGTTTGGAGACAGATGCAGAGGAGCTTTCTGCCGACCCGTGCTCGTGTTCACACTCCCGGAGGGAGGTCATTGGCCCTTCTCAGTCCGCGTCTGCACTCGGCCTCTGGTGGACCTCAGTCACGGCTCAAGTGCCATCCTAATTCAAAGTCCCCAGTCGAGGACGCTTTCGTGTTTGAACTTGGGGCAGACACATCAAGCGGCAGCGATGGCGCAGGGCAGCTGTTATTGTCTCACTCGATTTAGTTCAGGGGTGTTTTCGGGCAGAATGCATCGCGGATTTGAAGACGAAACCAGTCGCCACCACCTTTATCGCAACGCGTCCTTTTGATAATTTACTGATCGTACTCATGAACTCTGATTCACGCGTTGTTTTGCACGTGTTGAACAGCTATTTGTTGAGTCCACTAGCTAACACGTTATAACATATAAATCAGACGGCTTTGGACTTGTTAGAGGGTGGATTATTTATAATTTATAATATAATATAACTTTTGACAGCGCTAGGCTCACAGTTTCCCCCTGCCCTTAGTATTTGTGCTAAGCTAGGCTAAAATCATGTCCTGGAGCTGTCTTGCTACTGGACGCACACAGATTAATCTGATACCCGTCTTTTCATTTGACTCCGGGGAAGATGGCTGACAAGCGGATTTCACGCCGTTTTTGAGGATTCAAAATTCAAAGAAAAACTGGAGTGTGATCGCAGTTACAGTCTGTATTCTCATTACTGTGTGTGTGTGTGTGTGCGTGTGTGTGTGTGCGTGCGTGTGTGTGCGTGTGTGTCCACGCAGTGTCGCAGCGGTTCAGGCCGTCTCCTTCCAGAAGAAGAGTCTGTCCTACATGCTCTTGGTGAATCCCGGGAACCTTTTCAGCATCAACCAGGAGAGCGGAGCGCTCAGCCTCACCAGGACCGTCGACTTCGAGAGCGGACACAACCTCCACGCCCTGCAGGTCCGCGCCTCCGAACCCGACACCGGCCTCAGCGGCGTGGCAGAGGTATGCAGCCAGGTGGAGCTGTGGGCACTTAGCATTTGCAGTCTCACTGTAGCTGTCGCAGACTCGTTCGCACGTTGGTGACACACTTGAGCCGTGAAGGTCACAGGGATCAGAGTGTTACGCTGTTTATCGCTCTCTAAACCACCTGGGACTCAGAACACAGTTGTAAGTGGTATCGCAGCCGCTCTTCCCCTGATAGACAGAATAAATCCACATTAACACCCGACCCATTCGAAAAAGACGCAGCCCCCCCCTCCTCGACTGTTGAAGACGCCGCTCTCTGATGAAAACTCATTAATTTCAGATGAGGGAAAGTGCTGCGGCCGAATCCGACGCTGTGATGCAACTGTTTCGTTTGCTGTTTATTCTGCTTATGTGTTCGTTATGCATGCGTGAAGCCAAACACACAGCGCGGTTTGCCTCATTTCAACCAGCGTCCGGTGAAGCTCTCATGATGAAAGCTCAGTGAAAACCCGGCAGATCAAAGCTATACTGAGCGTTCAAACCCTAAGTGATCAGAGTTTGAGCTCCGTTGAGTTTGTTACAGAGTTTGCTGTGTTGTGGGCTGACTGTGGGAGCAGCACACACACACACACACACACACACACACACACACACACACACACACTAAACATAGTGCTAAGTGCAGAAACCTGGCAGCTAAGACTTGACTCCTATTCTCACATTTAGACTTCACACCGCAGACTGCTACATATGTTCACATTAACACACGCGTGCACACACACTTAGAGAGTCCGGTTATTACCTGCTCTCCGTGTCCGCATGGTTGTGACGGACAGAGAATAGCTGCTAAGCTACCAGCGGCCCCCAGAGGCCTCTGCTGCTCTTTAAGCTTGGCTGGCAGATTCGCTCTAAAGGCCCGGACGTGCACGTGTGTGTGTGTGTGTGTGTGTGTGTGTGGGCCAGGTGTGTAGAAAGCAGCCTCCTCGGCAGTGCTAACGCTACGTCTGCCGTTTCTGTCGCCTTGAGCGTTTACAGACATTTGAAAAACCGGTCTGCAGCGTCACACTTCACCCACAGCGCTTCTCTGCCTCAGTCGCCTCCTGCCACTTCTTGAGCAATAGTCAACTTTGTATAAATTTTTTTGTCTCTTTATTGGTAGAGACAGATGAAGACTTGGAGCTAACCACGCCCCCAAATTAGTCACTTTAACGAAGCATAGAGATAGTCTTCCAGTCACAACCAGGAGTCGCATGAACCTGAGAATGTTGTGTCATGTGGCCAACTTTAAAGTCACTTGCAGATAATTACAAATCCGTCAGTTTGACAGACAACAGGATTTCCAGCAGGCGAGCAGACGGGGAAGGTTTGGTGAAAGCAGCAGCAGCAAAACGCGGAGTGACCCGGTCATATATTAACGACATTAAAAGTGTTCGTTCTTGACTGTCGGCGACGTTTATATTAAATCATATTTATATGTTTCAAAACTGTTTTCTTTTTTTGAGCTGCTTGAAGCAGGCCACTTGATCCCCACAGCCGTCCGTCCCGGGAAGATGGTAGAACTCTGGTTTCATACCAGCATTGACTTTAGGAAAGTCAGCGCAGGGCCTAAAAGTTGTGTGCAGCTTTTTGCATAGCAAATATGGAGAGGACAAGGAAGAGGACGGAGACTCTGCAATACCGTTACTCAACAGTTACCTCCCGTTCTAATATCCCACCCTTTCCAGGAAAGACCCAATAAACTTAAGTGACTTACTTAGTGAAGTTAATGGTGCTGTTCCAACACACGGCACCAGCTCGCCTCGCCTCGCCTTTGTTTGTGTAACAGTCGTACCTGCTTCCAGGTACCTTTTCCGCATCACCTCCCGCGAGGTTCTGAGCGAGCTGAGGCGATACTAAAATGTAGTGTTAGACCGATATGGATTTTTTTGTGCCGATGCCGATGACCGATACGAGCTGCCGATTTTCTTGAGCCGATATTTGGAGCCGATACTGCTTTTGCTGCCTCAATTTAAATCATAAAAATAACACAATGATTACGATGACAAACAAGTTACAAGTTAAAAAAGGAACATTTATCGAGCTAAAAAAACAACATTTAACAAAAAGTCAAAACAGGTTCAGTGCTGAAAATACTGAAAATAAATATTCAAGCATTAAAAAAATAATTAATTATGCTCACATTTGTGCGGGTTAAAACAGCCTGTCCTTTGGAGATCCTAACACTGCCTCTGTTTCAGGTGACAGGAGGAAGAAATCTCACATCTATGCAAAAAAAACCAACAAGAACAGCTGAACAAAATACTGAGCGATGGAAAGTCATTAATGTTGTCAGCTTGTGATTTCTTAGACTTTGCAGTAAAGGAGTGTTTGTTTTCTCCTTTGCTTCTGCATATCTCTCTTGTATCCGCCTTTACGTACATTTGAGTGAATACACACTGTGTATATTTACCTGTTGGGTCTAAAGTGAAAATAATAAACAGTTTGCATGAGACCTCTAAATATTCAGCCCATGTCTGCAGAGGCAGCCGTGCGTCTAAATCTTCTCAGCGTGCCCCTCCGCTGCCCTGCTGTTATTACTGAACAGGTGGTGCGTCGCAGGTTCAGGGCTGCGTAGGAAATCTGTGCTCAGGCGGTCGGGTCGGCAGCTTCGCCGGTTAAATCAGGCCTTATGGGAACGGAAAATGGCATTTAGGTTTGAGCTCCAGTGGCCCGGGATAGTGGGTGAGCTGGACAGGAGCGGGGGAAAGGCGACGACGCCGAGGCCCGGGACTTAGTGGAGGAGGTTTGAAGGAGAGAAAGAAACACAGGAAGGAAATGGGGTTCTGTCTCCCCGAGCAGGAGACATTTGTCTTCATGACGTTTGCATGAGTTATTTTGGAAAAGCAGGGTCACTAAAGCCAAAGTCTTTCCAGCCACTATGAGACCAAAACCTGCTGATTGGACCAAAGAGCAGTGACCGTCAAGATATTGCTACTTCACATTATCAGGGTAGTGAGCGGGTTTGGGGCCTTGATCTCCTGCTCGAACTCAAAGCTTGTCTATCAAGCCGACTTGTTTACTCCGCTGTGCAACAGAAGGTTTGATTCATGAAGGCGATTAAGGTTAATAATAACCCGGCTGTGGTGTGTGCAACTTCCCTCTCTCTGTTTTCATTCTTCAGTCTTCATAAAACTGCCTCTGTCACATAACCTCGATCGCAACGAAGGCCTGCAGAAAATCTTACTTCGTTAGCAACCTCGATCGTGCTCATCAAATCTGTTTTTTTAAAGTGTGTTTTTTGGGGCTTTTTGCCTTTAATGGACAGAGGCAGCTGAAGATCCTGGAAATGGGAGGCAGAGAGAGAGGGTGGATGACATGCAGCAGAGGGCCACAGGTCGGAGTCGAACCCGGCTCGCTGCGGTGAGGACTGTAGCCTCGCACATGGGGCGGGCCGCGCCCATCAAATCTGTTCTCTTATATAACTATATATATATATTTATCCGTGCGTTAAAATGAGGTTTAATACATCGGTGGGTTATCTGACAATCAGACCGACACCTTCAATATCTGCAGAATGAAGCTAATTTGTGTAGTGCAGTACAGGACCTGTCAACGACAAACAAACAACAGTTCATTCACAACCAAATTCAGCAAAGGGTTCACTGAGACGCCGAGAGGACTTCCATGAGAGCACTCGAGACTCCCCTGTTCACTCCTGCTGGGTCGCACCGATCATCGGGGTCAAGAACAGGACTGAGTGAACGCAGAGGACACCAGTTAATAATATAATACCTGTGTATTAAAAATGGCTCCCGCAGGTTGTCGTCCATACAACAGATGAGAACGACTGCACACCGGAGTTCCTCCACTCCATCTACACCAGAGACAACATACCTGAGAGCACCGCACCTGGAACCTCCCTGCTGCAAGGTAACGCGCACAGACACACGCGCACGCACGCACGCGCTCAGATAGAGGCTGATCTGTGGAGCTGGTTCTGGTAAACTATTTGCCCTCGTGTCAGTGAACACAACACCAGCACATTACACCTGTGGGTATATTGTAGCGTGTGTGTGTGTGTGTCACAGCCATCTGTCGTAGCTGCTGGTTGCGATCAAACAGTCCGACTTCGGCGAGGCTTTGCTCTTATTAGGCAGACAGCCAGCAACACACACACACACGCTTGTGCACGCGCGCACACGTGCATTCAACAGTGTACAGGCTAATGTATTTATAAAATCCCTCTTCTCCTCTTCATCTCTGTCCTCCCTCCATTTCCACCACTCCTTGTCCTCCCGCTCTTCCTCCTCCTCCTCCTCCTCCACCCTCTAAATAAATCTTCCCTGTTTTTTCCCCCGCCCTCGTTTACATCTCGTCACCACCTTTCGTCTTTCTCTTCCATTTCACTTCTCCTCCTCCTCTCCCCTCTCTGTTTTCTTTGCTTTTTGCTCCACCTCCCCCTCTTTTTGTGCCCGCCTCTCTTCCTCTCCCTCTATTTTTTCTCCCCCTTCTCTTTCTCGTTTCCCTCCCCCTCCTCCTCCTCTCACCGTTACATCTTGACCCCACCTTTCCTTTCCCTGTCTCCCCCGATTCCACTTTTCCCTCACTTCTTCTCCTCACCTCGTTCCTCACCTTTTCCTCTCCATATCTCCTCCTATTATTTGTTCTCCTCCTATTATCTGTCCTCCTTTGCCTTTGGCTTTTTCGCTTTTCCTCCCCCTCCCCCCTCTCCTTTTCCTTATTTTCTCTTTCTCCTGCTCCTCTCTCCCTCTACTCCTCCTCATCCACCTTTCCCTCTCTCCTCTGTCTATTTCTATCTCTCCTCCTCCTCCTCCTCCCTTTGCTTTCTACCTGTCCTCCCCCTCTTCTTGCCCCCCTCTTATTTTCCTTCCCTGCTCTTTCTCGTTTATCTCCTCCTTTTCCTCCTCCTTTCCCCACATCAACTTCACCTCCCCTCTCCTCCTCTTCCCACTCTCCCTTTCCTTGCCTGTACCCTTGTCTTCCTCCCCCTCCTCAGTTCTGGCCCGGGACTGTGACTCCGGCGTGAACTCGGAGCTCTCTTACTTCGTTCAGGGGGGCGACTTTGACATCACGCCCGGGGGCGTGGTCAGCCCCGCCCGTCGCCTGGACTACGAGCGACCCAATCACGCCTACGAGTTCGTGGTGGTGGCCGTGGATGCAGGGACGCCCCCCCGCACGGGCACCGCCTCTGTCCGCATCAGGGTTGCCAATAGCAACGACGAGGCCCCCGTCTTCTCCCAGAGCGTGTAGGAACATTGTCCTCTTTCTACTTTCCGTCACCTTTTAACTTTATTTAATAACCAACATCAGCAGCCAGTCTCTCTCTCTCTCTCTCTGTCTCACTCCTGTCGCTGTCGGACTCTCTCGCCCACAGTCATTTTGCTAATTAAGTTGCTTTTAATTCAGAATCTATTTTTATTCCCACCATTCCTTTCTCCATCTGTTTGCACTTCTATCACGTCTTCACCTTTCCTCTCGCGGCGCTGTCTGTCTCCTTCACACCTTCCTACTTGGTCTTTAGTTTGTTATGTATTTCTTCAAACTTTTTCTTCTTTTCTCTCTCCTCTCCTTTTTGTCGTGCTCTCTCTTTCTTCCACTTGCGTCCCCCTTTTTCTTATTTCACCTGCCCTATTCGTTCTCTGTTCCTTCTCCTTCCCCCGTTGTCCTCTTTTCTTGGATCAACACCTGCCCGTTCTCTCTCTCTCTCAGTTATAAGACCTTCCTAAGTGAAGATGCCGGGCCAGACACGCTGGTCGCCATCGTTCACGCCAACGACCCGGACGGAGACGGCGTCTCTTACGCCATCACTGGCGGCAATGAGGACAGCAACTTCCTGCTGGACAACCAGAAGGGTGAGGGAGATGCAATGCACAAAGCATGGTTGTGTTTTATGTAACACTACTAAGGCAGCCGTCACACTGGACACAGGGTTTTTTGCAGCGAGCAATGTCTTGCTGGTGTTCGGCTGCATGTGCTCGCCTGTCAATCACCATGTCGCTTCACAGGTGTATGAGATGCATGATCGGAACGTAATGACTCGTTAATATTTCATTTAGTTCGTTCATACAATAACAAATGTACCTGAATCTCTAAGAGGTTGGTGAAGTCCAACAGATCCGGCTGCTGTCACTTTGCTCCTGGGTTGACGTAGAAATATACTTTATCTGCTCACAGCTGATCGTTTCTCAGATCAAGGGCTTCCCATCAGAAATGTGAGCCCCCAGACCACATAACCATCTCACAAAACACTTCAAACCCACTGGAATCGATCAGTAAAAGGTGCCTTCCACTAATAGAAATGCTTTCAGGGTGGCCTAGAAGTCCTGCTAGCGCCCTCTAGAGGCTGCAATGACCGAACAAACAACATAACGATTTAGTCTAATCTGAAGGTGAGTTCAGACTGAACGCAAAAACACATTTTAGACACTACGCAAACATCAAGTCTACAGTCTAATCATCAGTATGTTGTTTTTATTCTGTATGCAGAGACACACAAATAACTGTGAATTCAATCTTAGCAGCTCGTATTGAGGCAAAGATGCAGCCACATGGGTTGAAAATGTCTCTTGAGCTGAACGTCTGTGCGGATCCCAGGGCTTCTGGATCTAAAGATGTAAAGTTTGTCTCGACGTTGGCGCTGAGGGAAAGGTTGTGGGTTCATTACGTTTGTAAGGGAATGTTTCATGGTAATCTGAGGTGCAGTTCAGACATCTCACTGTGGACAGACGGACAGACTGACATCACCATCATCGCCTCTAACAAGACAAGAAAATGACTATTGTACTATAACTATCATGCATTATGTTGCTTGTTAGCTAGCACACACACACACACACACACACACACATAAAACACAGTCACTGTGACACACATGCTGCATTCAGATCACTTACACTCACACAAACACAGGGTAAAGTGGTTGTTGCTGTGGTAACGTGGTACCTTTTTAACAAGGCCGGTGAATCCCCTGGAACACACACACACACACACACACACACACACACACACACACATGAATACACACATTTATAATCACTGCAACTCACACACACACACAAACTGTACTCATCTCTTTAGTGTTTCTGGTAGACATGGTTGAATCGTTTAAACATGACTGTGTGCTCGTGTGTGTGTGTGTGTGTGTGTGTGTGTGTGTGTGTGTGTGTGTGTGTGTGTGTGTCCGAGAGAGACTTTTTGAAGATAAACGTCATGTGCAGTGTGACGTGCAGTCGTGTTTTCCATGTTTACCTCTGCGTGTGTGTGTGTGTGTGTCTCTCTCTAAGCCTCTCTGTCACCTTATCACCCAGCATGCACTGCTCCATTGTTCTGCCACACGCACACACGCACACACAACCATGCGTCCATGCACAAACAGATATAAACATGAGCATTTGCACATAGATGATATATTAAGTCTCTCTTTCACTCACACACACACACACACACACACACACACACGCAGCAGATGGCCTTTGGCTTCCTCGGCTGTTCTGCTTTGTCACTTCAAAGCGTTGTGAAGTATTTTTATGTAGATGTGTTCGCTCCCTCCCAGCCTGCGTGTCTCTATTCATGTTGCTACCAAAGCTGCTTATTTGTTTGTTTGCTTGCTCCGCTGCTCTGTTATGTTAATGTGAAAGTGATTGTTAGCACAGAAAGATGTGACATTTGTTTTAGGCTTTGAGTTAGAATAATGTGGGCTGTTCTGATATCTGGGCCGACGGTGGCTGCTGGTGACGCAGTGAGGACCCACTGAGCCGTGAACATCTGCAGCGTGTTTCCCGTCTGACCTCAACGCATTTTTTTGAATTCACTGACACCGTTGCCGTTTCGGACACCGACGCTGGGAAACGTCCCCGGCAAACACCCAGCGTCACATGTCGACCCGCCACAATTAATCAATTGGCCGATCCATGGGACATGAATCTGCAACAAGTCCGATCACTAATACATTGTTTTGAGAAAATGTCTGGCTCTAGCTTCTCAAACGTGAGGATGATCAGGTTTTCTTGGTCCCCTCTTTTGCATTAAATGATGTAAAAATCCGAGTGAAAACCACTTTTTGGAGCACCGTGCAGTTTCATTCTGTCACTTGTTTTTCTGATGACTTTGAGTCTGTTTGCTTCAAACTGCTGAACAGTGTCCTCTGGCAGCAGGAAACACTCAACTCTTTATTGCCTGTGAACATAAAAACAATTTAAATCTACATCCTTCTAAAATGAATAATGTATTTCAGAGAAAATCCACAGAAAGTGGAAAACATAAACTTTACCAACAACCGTACCAGACTTCTGTTGAACACTGTTATATTTACTGGTATGCTAAACATGTTGGGTGAAGGTTTAGCTGCCACGTTAGGTAAAAAGGTAAGAGAGATGCAAGTTGAAAGTGAAATCAATTCCATTGAAGGCACTGAAGGCCTCAGTCTACTTCCAACAAAGTACGTATCTAACATAGTCTGAAACCCCCTGTGTGTGTGTGTGTGTGTGTGTGTGTGTGTGTGTGTGTGTGTGTGTGTGTGTGTGTAGGCATCATCAAGCTGCGGAGGAGTCCGCCTCCCAGGCTCATCGGACCACAGTACGTTCTCGACATCACCGCCACGGACGACAATGCGTCTGGCGGGCCGTACTCGCTCAGCAGCTCGGCGCAGGTCATCGTGGGAATCAACGACATCAACAACAACAAACCCGTCTTCCGGGAGGTGAGTAGAGCTATTCTGTCTGCTCGCCGATAGGAACAACCGGCGGTGACGCTTTGGGAAAGGGTGTCTTCTTCCCGTCCAGTTTGGTTCAGCCTGGCTCAGTTCAGGTTGTGCTGTTTGTGCTCTCAGTGTCAGAACTACAGTCTGAACGCGGTGGTCCTGGAGAACCAGCCGCCGGGGACGTTTGTCCTGCGCGTCCAGGCCCACGACGCTGACATGGGCGTCAACGGAGAGGTCAAATACGGCATCATGCACAGAGACGGAGTGTCGTCCGGGTTTGACATCAACCCCGACACCGGTAAGTTCCACAGCACTACTCACTGTGTGAACACAAGCGCTGAACGTTAATAACCGCTGCCGCGGTAACGTGGTCCCCGTGTTTGTCAGGTGTGATCGCCACGACGGTGAGCTTCGACCGGGAGCGTCAGCGGGAGTTCACGCTGTCGGTGACAGCCACAGATCAGGCCGAGGAGCCGCTCATCGGGATCTGTCAGATCACCGTCCTCATCGCCGACCAGAACGACAACGACCCCAAGTTTGAAAACAGCCGCTACCAGTGTGAGTTTCTGCTTAGTACTACTAAGAGTACTGTATCCGTATACCACTGTGAGTGTGTCCTACTGCTGACATTCTGTTACTACAACTACTGCTGCTACTGCATCTGCCCTTAGTACTGCTACAGTTACTATCACCCCTAACAGGGCAAGTGTCTCCTACTGCCTCGATTACTACTGCTAGTACTGCTAATTAGTACCAGTGTCTCTTTTGCTGCCACGATTACAGCTGCTGTTACTACTGCTAAAACTACTGCTTCTATCAGTTTGAGTGTCTCCTTCTGAGAAACGAAAGGTACTTTGTGTATACTATTACTAACAGTGATACTGTAACCTGTACTGCTACAGCTACCTTCTAAAGGGTAGAGAGGTGGAGGCTCCTGCTTGTACCACCGCTACTGGTACTACGAGCACTGCTAAGTTTACTGCTCCTGCTGCTAGTACAACTGCTGCTGCAGCTATTACTGCTGGTCCTACATCTGCTACTACTGGTACAACTGCTCCTGCCACCGTTACCACTACTACTAGTACTACTGTTATTGCTATTAAAGGTGGGGTATGTGATTCTGGAGAAATCCAACACCATGACAAATACCACGATACAGAGCCAACACCGACACAGCAAGTAATGTAACTATCGTTGGCTAGGCTGTGGGTTAGCTTAGCTAGGCTGTGGGTTAGCAGACTGCCCCTACAGTAGCTGCTAAGATAAGCTAACAGCCAGAGAGGTCGAGACGGTTTCCCGGAGCAGCACAGCAGCTCTCCTGCTGCTGTAGCTAACACCACAACAACAGCACCTCTTGGCAAACTGGGAAGGAAGCTGAACGTCCGTGGTGCTGATCGCAGCTGATCATTCCAAGATCACGGCTGGAGTAGTGCTGTGCGGCTCGCTCCGAGCCACTTTGTTTGTTTCCCATTTACAGAGCCAGGGCTGAGTACAAACACCGGAGTTTTTCGAGAAAACCTTCTTTTTTTTTTAGAATCGCACACGCCACCTTTGATATTGCCGCTACTATTACTGCTACTGCAATTGTTCCTTCCATCACCTCTACTACTACTGCTACTATTATTAGTCTGCTGCTAAAAGTACTGCTTCTGTCACTGCTACTGCTACTACTACTGTTACTACTATTTCTACTAGGCTAATTCTACTACTGCAACTAATACTATAGTAATTATCACCTCTACGTCTATTACTACTACAGCTACTCCTACCAGTGCTTTTGCTGCTACTTCTAATGCTGCTTCTTTTACTTCTACCTCTCCTGCTGCCAGTTCCCGTACTCCCACTGCTTCTCTTTCTTCGCTGTTGCTTGTGGTGCTCCTATTTCTAAGGCTACTAAGCTGCCATTAAATTACTGCGTGACTGCTG
Organism: Coreoperca whiteheadi; assembly: GCA_011952105.1. Classification (NCBI taxonomy): domain Eukaryota; kingdom Metazoa; phylum Chordata; class Actinopteri; order Centrarchiformes; family Sinipercidae; genus Coreoperca; species Coreoperca whiteheadi. The sequence continues at coordinate 1,887,594 of CM022486.1, forward strand.
CTACTGCGACTGTACTTCGGTTTAGAGGTGGTGCAGAATCTGCCTCTGCTGCTCAGCTCAGCCTCTCATCAGTTAGAATTTGTTACCCCCCCCCCCCCCTCATCCCGTCTGTAACTCAAAGTGTGAAACAAGGCACTGGCACACTCACGGGCTAAAAGGTTTCTTTACCTCCGGGGTCGCCCACGCCAACATCTGTGCACTCGCGCTGTCCTCTTACTGTCCTCTTACTGTTAGCCGCCGTTTGTAGGAAACAGGTGAACTGTGGAGGCCGCCTGTTTGTCACCGTCTATCCATCGGCGTCCTTGTAATCCTGGAAAGCCCCTAAGACTGATGAAACATTCGCCGGCAGCTCCCGTCGGGCCGTGTTTGTTTACTATGTGTGCAAATATGTGTTTTGATAAGCGTCGTGTCAGAACTTCTCCTCGTCAGATTAGGGAAATGCACAGAGTGGCTCATTAACTATTTAACAGGCAGATTGAAATGTTTCTGGGCCATGCATTCATTTACTACAGGGGGGTGTGTGCGTGTGTGTGTGTGTGTGTGTGTGTGATGGGGGGGTTTCCTGCACGGAGGAAGGGAGCTGGAAACAGACCCCTGTTTAGCTTGCTTGTTGTTTATCTTCATCGACATACATTGGAATCAATAGATCTTTGTTTTTTTCCACCTCCACACAAGGAAAATTGGATTGAGTTGCTACTTGTTCTGTTACTGCTGCCCAGACAAAAACGTATTGTAATATTCGTCAACAACAAGAAAATCAGTTTCAGAATGAATTTAAGGAGCGAAACAATCCGTGCATTTTTATTTTTGGCGGTCTGGTCTCCTCGGTGGATGACGACGGCAACGACCAGTAGGAACAAATGCGGTATGACGTCTGCTGTTTGTGGCACTGATAGTCTGATAGCGTATCCTGATGCATTTACCCCACAGTGCTTGGAGAGGCTGCTGGTTGTGTGGGCATCCAGGACAAAGACGTGGCCTTACAGCGTGTTGTCCTCAAGGGGCTGAACGATGTGTAAATGCGAATCACCTTCATGTGCGGAGGCTTCCACCAAACACCCACAAGGTTCTTGTTACTGTGATAAAGTCTGGTGCATCAACCAAACACTCTCCATAATTGCCTTATATATCGCGTCGGGGCTCAGCAGACCTTCTGTGGATTTTTTCCAGACTTGAAACTAAATCTGAGCGTGCAGCAGTTTGTTTTTCTAAATTATAGATAAACGTCTGCTTTCCTGGATTCAGATCCCAGCTGTTTAAGTGTCGTTCTGAGAAGACCGCCGCCACATCCAGTAGGGTGTATGGATTTGATGTGATTACTGTCAGTTTATCTGTCATGCTCTCTTAGGTCATCTGCTGTGCTGTGAAAATGCTGGGTAATGAATGACGGCACTGAATCGAACCCAAAAGGCCCAAATCTTCAACTGAAATCAACATAATAAATGCAACTGGTTTCATTTAGACTTTAAACTTTAACTACGCATTTAAGCACCAACGATATCTTGCTACCGGCCGTGGCTTGGTGGCAGAACGGTTGCCTGCCAATCGGACGGTCAGCGGTTCGATCCCCCAGCCGTGCGTCGAAGTATCCTTGAGGAAGATACTGAAGCCCAAAATGCTCCCGAAGCTGCGCCTTCGGTTTGTGAACGTTCTCATATGTAAGTCGCTTTGGATAAAAGCGTCTGCTAAATGTAAATGTAATGTTAATTAGAAGAACTCGAGAATCAGCTGCAAGCGCTACACCTTAAGATTGCTTTTCCACTTGCCCATAGAAAACTTTCAGAATTGTCCAAGGTTATGAGCCGTGACTTGTGTTCTCGTGGTTGTTCGGTCAGGTTAACAAAAGCTCATTAGCAGGACAGAACGTTTAGAGAGGTGTTGTTATTTCTTGACATGAATTACATGAGAGTGCATCATTACCCAACGTCCAAACTGTCTTGTGCGTGGAAGTAAACCGTGGGAGGCATGCAAATCCTGGGTTTGCTCTTCCTAGTTGTTTTGATAGTTTCTCTGTGACACACATTACACTCAGCAGGATCTGACGTGATTATTCAGTTGAAATGTATCCAGTGAGACCCACACACGCCAAAAAGGCATTATTACTGACTTGATGCTTCAAACGCAGCATTGCAGAGGGAAATGTGCGGCGGACCTCCTCTCTGCTCGTTGCTGTTGTTGTCTGATCAGCGCTGACGCTCATCGCAGTCAGCAGGGCTGGAGGTTATATTCATACATTTAGAAGTGCATGCGTCCGTGGACTTCGCACAGCGAGACCCACACATGACAAAATGAGGTGACACGCCGCTGACTCAACACAACGCTGCGTTCACATTATTAGAATATCTACTTGCCATCGCAGAAAGATGCTTTTTACACGGCGTTCAGTCAACTTTAATGAGACGCAGTGTGCGCGCTTTAGACACAAGCTTCAGTCAGAGCGAGAGTTTAGTTGTAGCTGGTGCACGTGGACGCCCATGGACATCTGATGGAGACATGTCGTGTGCCAGTGTGACACATGTTGGTTTGAAGTTGTATTGTAAACTTTCAAAAGCAATTAGCAATTTAAAAAATAGTAGTGTTTGCGAGAGCAATACAGCAGCAATAATGCAGTAGTAGCATTATTAGCTGCAGCGGTACTTGTAGTAGAAGTAGCATTAATAGTTGCTACTATTAATGCTAATGCTATAATGCTAGCAGTGGTACTGTAGTAGTAACAGCATTAGCAGTATAAAGTAGTTCTAGTGGTGGAAGAAGCCCACCAGTAATACCAGTACCAATAATACCTGTAGTACCAGTACCAGTAAGAACTGCAGTACCAGTAATACCTGTAGTACCAGTACCAGTAATACCTGTAGTACCAGTACCAGTAATACCTGCAGTACCAGTACCAATAATACCTGTAGTACCAGTACCAGTAATACCTGCAGTACCAGTACCAGTAATACCTGTAGTACCAGTGCCAATAATACCTGTAGTACCAGTACCAGTAATACCTGCAGTACCAGTAATACCTGTAGTACCAGTACCAGTAATATCTGCAGTACCAATACCAGTAATACCTGGAGTACCAGTACCAATAATACCTGTAGTACCAGAAGCAGTGACAGTAGTGGAACTGTCAGTAGTAGGCCTACCTGCAGTACCAATAGCAGTAGTAGTAGTACTAGTAGTGACAGTACCTGTAATACCTGTAGTACCAGTACCAGTACCAGCAGCAGTTACAGTAGTGGCAGTGGCAGTAATACCTGTAGTACCAGTAGCAATTGCATTTCTACCAGTAGTAGCAGTACCAGTGCCAGTAGTACCAGTAGTATTTCATCCGCTGCCTGACAGTTCATCTCCTCTCCCTCTCAGACTTCCTGCGGGAGGACACTCCGGTAGGAACTAGTTTCCTTCGCGCAGCGGCACACGATGACGACCAGGGCAGTAACGCGGCCATCACCTACTCCCTGTCCAATCAGAAGCCAGCTTACCTGCACATTAACCCCAGCACTGGCTGGATTTACGTCAACCACCCCATCTCACAGGTCAGAGATACACCGAACACTACCGAAAATTACTTTTTTTTTTATAAATAACACTTGAAATGATGAAGCCACTTGCACATGACAAGGTGATAGAAAATGTAAACCATACATTGGTGTTTCATTTTTACCTCTTTACTTTATATTTCATGAAATGCTTCTTTTTTTTCCCCTCTCTACAAAATTAACGAAAACGCTTACAAAGAGAAAGGTCTTGGGTAGACAATAATGAGAATAAATATGAAACAAAATGTAAATCAGACTCCAAACTTACTATACCAATGAGCCAAAAATGTCCTCCCCTCTGAAAAAAAATGTCCAAAACTCAAATGTGGTCCTCACAAAGATAGACGTACGCACAAACACAAATCCACAAGTAATGTATTCATGCCTGTATCAGTTCTCCTGCTGTTCCCTGGTTAAAAATCTCTGTAGGCTATAATATAAATATACATGGAGCCAGAGAGCTGTGCTGCGTACTAACAGCTAACATGTTTGGTATGCATCTGCTGAGGGACCATGTGACTCTGCCCATCTGCATGTCGGATGTAGATCTGGGCTTCATGCTAAAGTTTCCCCGGTGCTCAGCTCAGGTCTTCCTCCTGCTTCGTCTCGTCAGTTCAAGTAAGAATCAAAACGGGAGGGACGGCACCGGAATGAAGGAATGTACAGGGAGACAGAGGACGCTGATCTGCAGGTCTTATGAGTGGAAGATTAGCTGCAGTCGTCTTGTTTTCGGACATATACAGATATATAAAACGATCCACTGTTTTTCCGCCGGACGTTTGTCTAATTGTTTTAGACGCACACAGTGACGCAAAACATCAACGGGAAACACCAGGTTGCGGTGTCAGTCCCTCGGAATCAAAGAGCATTTTGCTCCTACAGTATGCAATCATATTCCAAAAGGCATTATTTTCTGAATTTCATTTATTTTTTATAAGAAACGGGTGAAGACGTGTGGCTCTTTACGTGTCCGTGAGCAGGCTGCATGCGCCGGTTCGTGATGGGGGTTCGCGTTTAGTTGATTGAACATGTTGATTTGCTTTATTAAGATTTATTAATTATTAAGATGAACTTCTTTGAGAGGGCGAACAGCTGATTTTCAAGAAGTGTTTCCGGAAGCTGAGCAGGCCTTCCTCTTGAGAGTTGGCCTTCCACAGGCTGCGCTCGCTGAGCCTTGGCTGAGCCTTCGCTAACTGTTTCTTCCACAGTCTTTGTGTTTCTGGATGGGAAATCAGGCCGAGGGCTTTCTACATCGTGTTTTCCTTTTCACGTCTATCTCGCCGTTCAGTCTCTGCAGCTGCTTCAGGCTTTTGGCTGGGAACACAGAAATAAACCACTGGTTACAAAATCTGAAACAAGTTTCTCCAGGTGCTTTGCAAACGTATCTTCTTTTTTTTTTTTTTTCTTCTTCTTTTGTTTGGTTGGATTTCATGGACGGTCAGATCCAAAGGAAATTTGCCAGCACATTTAAACAGACGTATAAACGCATCAAAATGAGCTCCTCCGCATGTGCAACAAGTTGGATGAAGTGCGCTGAACCGATAAACGTGCGCAGCAAAGCGCAGGTCAAGTGCAGGAATCCTCTGCCTGTATGCATAGCTGGTATCCACATGCACTCAACGGTAAGTGATCAGTAACGTGATGTTACATGTTGAGTTATTGCTCGTATGTGAAGGTGCTACTCCGCGTACAGGTAATGGCAGCACAGTCACGGGGGCGCCTGTCGCCTCCGCACTGGGAAGAATATAAGTTGCATGAAACAGACTGTCGTCTTAAATGTTTCATGGCCGTGTGTCTCCTTCTTTGTACAATCTTCTAAAAGTCAAACTGAACATCCACAGTGACGTGAAACTGACTTGAATTCAGCTGTTAAACAAGCGTCTGTAATGAATGATGCCGACTGTTCTTCCTCTTCTTCTGCGACTGTCATCTCCCCTCTGTTCTTCCCCTCTGTTCTTCCTCCCTTTTAAACACCACTTCAGTCAATAATTTAGCAAAGGCAGATTTACCCCCTCCCTCGTTGTTTTTTTTAAAATTTAAATTCATTTCTTTTTTATGAGAAAACCAAAGGATCAAACAGCGTAACGTTGTCTTTTTCTCCGTTTTAATATTTATTTATTTCACAAGTGGCCTTTCACGGCTGCCAAACGGCTGCACGATCATTAGAGTCTGGATTTGATGAGGACAAGATAAGAACATCTTAAGAACTGAGAAAATCCGTTCTTTAAATTCGCTCCCGCAGTTTAATAAAAGTCACGGAAGGTCAAGCACAAGTCGTGACCTTTTAAACCCGAGCCTGAGCTAATGTAAGAAAGCGGCTGTGATGAAGAGACGTCTTCCCCGGTTTGTTAAATGTCCTCTGTCGTCCCCCGCAGACGTCCAGGATCAACCAGCAGATCGTGGCGTCCGATGGAGGGAACCGCAGCAGCTCTGTGGAGCTGACCGTCATCATTACAAACGTCCACAACCAGCCGCCGCACTGGGAGCGGGCCGAGTACTGGGTCACCGTGCCAGAAAACACTGTGCGAGACGCCAAGATAGTGGTGAGTGTTACGTATTGGCACTCGTTGTTTCAGACGATAGCCAGGCCCCGCACTGACCCCCTTTGTTTACAGTGGGCTCATCATGCAGAGTTTTTCAGCCTGCGCTTTGTGGCAGCTGTGGCCTGTTTGTTTCGTTTACTTCCTCCGTCATGTCTGCGCTCTTCTCCTTCATCCCTCTCTCCTCCCTTTCCTCCAGCCACCTTTCCCTCTCTCGCTCTGCGTCAGCACGTTTAGCCGAGCGCTTCCAAACGGTTTCTGCCGAGCAAACAACAAACCCGCCCCGAGTCGGCCTCACCTGACTCACTCCAACCAAACACACACACACACACACACACACACACACACACACACACACACGCGGTTCGCCTGCATACCTCCGGTGATATTTTTCTCTTTTGATCCCTCCATCCTAATTTGCGCTCTTTTCCTAAGCTGCTGGTTTACAAGGTGGAGGAGTTTTTAGCCTCCAGCTGCTTGATTTCATGGAGGTTAGTCAGTTTTCAAACAGTTGTAGGGCGTGTGTGCGTGCGTGTGTGTGCGTGTGCGTGTGCGTGTGCGCGTGTGCGTGTGCGCGTGTGCGTGTGCGTGTGCGTGTGTGCCTGTGTGTGTGTGTGTAATCCTGCGTGTGTTTCAGTGTGTACCTGTGCTGTCTTTAATCTTTCCTCCTCCTCCTTTTCGACCCCGCACTCATCACTGAAAAGACTGATGGTGGTGGTGGTGGTGGAGGTGGAGGATGTCCCACCCACAGCTCCATCTGTCGGGGATGATTGACAGGAGAGACAGATAATTACACCTGCTGTCGGAGCGTCCCAATGGACTCCCGTCACCTCAGAAAAACAAACCCTTGATTACTGTGTTTAACCTGACGGAGACTGTGTGATGGAGGGAGGGAGGGAGGGGGAGTCAAATGTAGGCGAAGAAGACTCAGTCCCACACACACCGCCCTGCTGCCACATGTGGATTCATCCGCCGCTGAAAATAGTCCCCAACAAATGCCTTATTTCCTCCTGTTTGAGTAACATTTGATTAAAAAACTGCGGCGAGCAGCTGTTTTACGACATTACTGAGCCTTTTTTTAATACATTAAACTATATATTTTTGAGGTGCTTTTAAAGTTATAAATGTTATAAAAGTAGGAACCAATGGGAAGCTCTAAGTGTGTCTCCTAAAGGCGCGTTACCTCTGACAAACGTGCCCCCCTCACTGATTGATTGTGTTTTATCTGTCAGACGTTGTTGAGGTTTCATTTGGTTTCTTTCCACATCTTCGTTTGTAAGTCATGTTTAGTTTGGTTTCCCTCCCGTTGCCTGTTTCTCTTCATCTCGTCAGTTTGATAGCGATGTGGTAATGAGTAGTACTCATGAGTACTGATTACTGGAGGGCCCCTTTAACAGACTGGTAACAGTTTATCGGACGGAGAGCCGACCGAAAATAACGGCAAAGTGAAAAACAGTTTTTATTGATATTGAAAGGACTTTGTGTTAAAAACGTGTTTGCTTGCGGTGGGTTATATTTCTCCTCTTCCTCCCTCCTTCCTCTCCCTCCACTGTGTTAATTGGCACTGAGGAGGAACTGCTGTTTCAAATTTAGCGGCGTTAATAAGGTTTGTTAATTACGTTGTTAATGAGGCGGAGGGAGGGAGTCGCTGTCTGTGTGTGTCTCATCATCAGCTGACTTCCTCCTGTTTGCTTCCTCTTCCCGTCGACGTTCTCTGCCGCCGACAGGCTCTGATTGTTTGTCGAGACATTTGAACCCATTTGGCTTTAAGCCACAGAGAAATAAACTGCGTAAGTAGCCTTTATAGCAAGTCAACAGAGGCTTGGCAGTTGGGCGGCCGAGGCTTGGTGGCAGAACGGTTGCCTCCCAATCGGAAGGTCGGCGGTTCGATCCCCCAGCCATGCGTCGAAGTATCCTTGAGCAAGATACTGAACCCAAAAATGCTCCCGAAGCTGCGCCTTCGGTTTGTGAATGTTCTCATATGTAAGTCGCTTTGGATAAAAGCGTCTGCTAAAATGACTAAATGGAAATGCAGTTGCATCATGAATCCAGTTTTTATGGTTTGCTCACGCTACATGCCCACAGTACCCCCCCCGCCCCCCCTCATATATTATTATGAAAATAATATATATCAATCTTATATATATCAGTCTTTTTTCTGTGATTATGGTCATTTTCAAAGAAGAAACGGTGATACCAGTGAAATCCTAAAAATCTGGCGTTTCCCTACCTTCACAGCAGTCTAGCAGCCCAACAATGCCACAGTTACTTGGAAACGTTGCGTCCAAATTCATTATGAAGGTCTAACAAGGAGAAGCAGTCCATGCGTTTGACTATTTAGGTTACACCGGCCCCAAAAGCGAGGGCTAATATTTACTAGGACTGTCTTTAGTTTGGCTGCAGTTTGAGCGAGAGTGAGCTCATTCCAGGGGAACAAACCGTTACCCCAAGCCACCAGAACAATCCTGCAACGACACCACGGGTAAAGGTAACAGCTTCTGCTGCGTCCTTACGGAATGCAAAAGAGCTAGAAGCAGTCGCACGAGTTCCTCCCACATTCTTACTCAGCCAAACGATCTCAAATATTAACCTAAAAACTATTTTTCAGCTTTACACCTAAGCCTAACCGACTCAAGACGTATCTAAAAATAACCGTGTAACCTTAGGCCTAAACCCAGTCAGTCCAAACTCCTGACAGATTCTATAATTGCTAATCTAGATGCATGCATAAAAGTGTGCTAATCAGATGTGTTAGCAACAGCCATATGCAATTAAACATGATAATGTTAATGTGATGTTAATAGCACTGTTACCAGAAAGCCATTTTCTCTTTTGGCAGGAAGACTAAAATGCTGGATATGCTCAATTTGTCGGCCTCAGAATTGTCAGATGTAAAGAAACGCCGTGTCAGAATCATCAGTTTCAACACAAACCCACAGCTCTTGTTTTTGACCTTAGTGACCCCCCCCCCCCCCAGCTCAGCCGGCCGCTCACTGTTAGTATTTGAGGCTGACAGGATGATCTGTATTCCAGCTGCTGAATCACACTCGGTACAACCGGCCGCACCAGCTGAGAGCGATCTGCTGCGATAGCTCCACAGGCGTTAATCTGTGTGGGAGAAGATGGCAGACACTGATCAGTTTAGCTTCAGCACGCTGCGCTGTTGCCTAATGAGATGATTTCTCATTAGTGCTGATTCCACACGCTCCGCTAACCTTGGCCCGCTGCGAGGCAGATCCACGCTCTCCGCTTCCCGAAGAGGGCCAACGTGTCCCGACACGACTCCTCACCTGGAAGCTGGACGGCTTCTTACTGAGACTGTTTGTCACATTTAGAGCAAACATTACTCTTAGAAATGAATCATAGTCAACACGGATCGATTACACACATTTTAGGAACAGTAAATATCGTAAGTGGCGGCAGACAGGCGCCGGGAGGCCAGACTGGCCGGACAGACTTTGGCCGTTGCTCGCGCAGAAACTCAGGTGTGGGGGGAGTTCTGGGAGGTCATGGAGATGGTGTTTTAAGCTCGCCTCATGGAAGTTGTGGGGGGGTTCTGTGCGAGTATGGGGTACGATGATACGGCCCACGATCCTGTCCTTATATATCCGAAGTGAGAGCTATATGCTCGGGCACGTCCAACTGGTAGGAGACCCAAAACATGCTCGAGAGATTATAGCCTGTAGCTCGTCTGGTTTGGGAACACCCTGGTATCCCCCCCCCCGGAGGCAGCGGCGTGCAGAGGGACGTATGGGCTACCTTGCTTGGCCTGCTGCCACCACGACCCGGCCCCCCGGATAAGCGGCTGAAAACGGGTGGATGGAGTTTGCGCTTTGACGTTGGTGTGCCTTTGTATTCCTCTGTGTTTGCGCGAGTGTGTGTTGTCTTCCTAACGTGCTCAGTGGCGAGCAAAGGCATGAGCACGAGGGGCATTCAAGCTGCTCTGGTCGCTAAGAAAGAAAGCGAGGGCTGAGAGCATTTTGGTGTTTGAGGTGGCGGACAGCGTTTCTCACTCAGCGTTTCTCCGTGTTGCTGTGAAGAAACATGTTACCTCTGGTGGAAACGTCAGGCAACGCGGGGAGTTGTTGGAAGGTGCACGTTTTCTCGTTTAGCTGAAGTTTCCCCCAACTTCCAGTCTTTGTGATAAGCTAGGCTAACCGTGTGCACACGGATCTTGGGTGATATAATGAGGTGGGCTTGTTGGGAGGTGTTGCTGGCGGATAGGGTCAAATGATTTAACGCTTACCGCACTTTCAGTGGACATTTAGTTTTCCCAGAACCACCTTTAGTGGTGGAGGACAGACGCTGAATTAAGCTGACCCAGTTTCATTTGTAAAGTCTTGACCTTTACCCACCCGCTGATCCTCCTGCAGGACGCTAGCAGTCACGTACGGCGAGTGCAACCGGTGCTCCCGAGTTGTGCTGGTTAGTAAGGAACATGCCGTTACATTAGGATCTCTGACACATAATACCGCCATGTAAGTAAAACACTGAACGACAGGACGTTAAGTGGGGCCTTCTAGTTCCTCCCATGCTGTATGTAAAGCATTTTGCTTTGGATTTTTGCAGGCATTTCATTCATTCATCCTCACGGCTGAATGAACATTGGAAATACATGCAGAGGGTTTTTAATGTGACAAATAACCCTGGATCTGTCGCGCTGAGGTTGTGTGAATCAGTCCAATTTGTGTTGAGGGATCTATGGTACCAAGAGCTCTCCAAGAGCTGTGTGCACGTGCTTTCACTTGCTACATAGTGAGGCGATGTTTTTTACCTACCAAGTGAGGACATTTTGGCCGATTCCTCACAACTTCAAAGGGCTGTTTGGCGGTTAAGGCTTGGTTTGAAGGGTTAGGTCAGAATTAGGTCATGGTTAGGGTGAGGGATGGGGTCAGGCATTTAGTGTGATGTTGAAGGTTAGGGTGAGGGGCTAGGGAATGCATTATGCCAACGACGTCTCCTCACAGAGATTGAAGTACAAGGATGTGTGTGTGCGTGTGTGTGTGTGTGTGTGTGCTTGTGTGTGTGTGTGTGTCTATAAGGGTGCAGGGTTTCTCTCAGTGCAGTAAACTGAGGTGGCATCACTCAGCCGTAGAAAACACAATCCCTCCCTGGTGAGTTTGGGAGTGTGTGGTCAGGAAGGACAAGCGCTTAAAAAGCTCACTCACACACACACACACACACACACGCACACACACACACACACACACACACACACACATCTTCTCTAGCAGATACACACACAGAGCAACGTCACCAGAGCAGAGAGTGGAACCTTTTTAGGTGCTGCAAAGTCCCGGAGTTTCCTCCTCGACTGCCTCATTTCCATAGAAGGACTGACCGTTGAAACGGTGCATTCTTTGCAATGCGGTTGTGTATCTTACTGTGTCATGATTTCATTTTTTATGTTTTGGTGAGTGTTATGGTTCATGGACCTGGGAGACGTTGCAGCCGTTGGAGCCGCTGCGATGATGAACGACGTCGCCGCCGACAGCAAACAGCTGTGTGGTAACGAGATGTCATCACGGGCCGGGCCTGCTCCCTCTCCCGGCTTGGTTCTTTGATGGATTTTAATGAGATGTGGGAGTTATTGTTACAGAAATGGAGATGGATCCGGATTTTAGAATTTAAGATACAAACTTGACGCCTCAGAGGAATAGACACAGGAGCTGAGTCACTCAGTGGCTGCGGTTCACCTTTCTATTCTCTCTGTACTGCATGTAATCAGTCTGAGCCATGAGGCCTGTTCACACTCTCCACAAGCACTTGTTCAAGACCCGAATCTACCGCCTTTTAAAAAGATGCACCTGTAATAAGCAATATTCACACACTATTTGACCCTGAGGTTTAAAAAAAAAGGCTGTTGGGCCCCTATTGAATGAATCCGGTCGCCTCCAAATACCTATTAGGTGCAAATACTTGACAGACCAAGTACCAAAACAGTACTGCCTGCCCCAGGTTTGCCGTTTATGACGTGTTTTCTTTTTGTAACCTTAATTAAATCACATTTATGTAAGAATACACACCAGGAAGCACAATATCAGCTACAAAAAGTAATGTTCTTATAAGTAGATTGAATAGATACAGTGAGTATATATAAATAAATACTGAGATGGCTCATCTGATTCCCCTCTTTGCATTCATTGCCTCATACAAGGTGCCTTATTTAAGCTGCGTTAGCCCGCCTACTCTCGCTGCATCCTCTGCAAGACGCTTTGCAACCCACCTCCAGCCCAGCTCCTCCTTGTCTGGGTAATCAATGTCATTTCTGTTGTCACTGATGCCTGCTCTGTTCTGTACCCCTGTGGGGGTGCACGTGGAAGGGCAGGCAGGTCCCCAGAACAGAGCCACGCCGCCAAATATAACTTAATGCAGATCGGATAAAGGTCTTTGACAACTGACGCCCAGTGAACCTGGAGCTGTCGAGGGCCGAGGCTCCTCCGTGGGGTCTGGGGGCCGTTCCCCCGTTGTCAGGCCGGACTCCTGCAGGTGCTACACAGTGGGACAGACCCCCTTTATTGCTCAGAATGTAAACTAGTAAAGATGTTAAGTCAAGGAAAGACACAACACACAGAAAAGGAGTAGAACGGACACTCAAGAATGGGCGCGATCGAGAGGTGCATCCTCGCAGGGAAACATCGTCAGCTCAGCTCAAACTCGTGAGCGCGCGAAGAAAGAACGTAGCTCTTCCAGAAAGCTTAAAGCACGAAAAGTAAGAAAGTACGTTTTCCTCGCAAATTTTTATTCTTTCAAACAGATTCTAGAAGTTGAATGCAGCCATCTTCCCAGTGGGTCACTTTACTCTGATGACGGTGTTTTTACGCGACATGAGCTGTGAGATTTAAATCAAACAACAAAATAGTATCATGTAGTACTACAGTGTATTATAGCATACACCATTTCATGTTGTATTGTATTATGATACTGCTACTAGTTCATCTTGCATCTTTTCACCTTTGCCCAGTGTCCACGTTCTTGCATGAATATGGGGCCATCTGCTGTGTGCATTCTCCACCTTCTGCTAATACTCTATTCTGTCTTATTTTCACCACAAAGACACTTTTGACTTTTATCTTAGTTGGTCGTTTTTGATGTTATATTTTCTAAGACACACGTGTGTTTCGGAGCGTTCAAGTTCGGTCCACCTCGCCCCGACCCCACGGGAGCGGGAAGGCAGAGCGAGGTGTGTCGCTATAAGCGACCGTGTCTGTGAAATCTCATTGGCCGGCCCACCCTGCTGTGCCCAGGTGTGCGTGACACCAATACCCCCCCCCCCCGTGTCATCTCCATGAATTCCCTCGGCCTTCTTCTCGGCGGCGAAGAGACGAGCGGAGAGTGCCGAGAAACACCGTGAAGCTTTGGATCAGATCAGCAAACTCTCCCCGTCTCTCTCTCGCCCCCCCCACCAGACCATCAAGGCGACATCTCCGCTCGGCGACCCCCGGGTGACCTACAACCTGGAGGAGGGCCAGGTCCCGGAGACCAACATGCCGGTGCGGTTCTACGTCAAGCCGAACCGCGCGGACAGCTCGGCGTCCATCCTGGTGGCCGAGAACCTCGACTACGAGACGACGCGCTTCTTCACGCTCAGAGTGCGAGTCCAGAACGTCGCCGCCGTGCCGCTCGCATCGTTCACCACCGTCTACGTCAACGTGACAGGTGAGACGGGTGGGGGAGGAGAGTGTGCTCTTTTTGCTTCTATCTTTGTGAGGAGCTGTTTCAGTTTTACACCGTGAGAGTGACCATTTCTGGAAAGAGTGCGCACACACGAGCATCTAACGCCTTCCACACAGCCCATTCGCACAGTATAAGGAGTCAAGGTAGGGGAGCTGGGATGGTCCAATCCAGGAAACATAGGTGATAAACGTGCTGCTTTTATGAAGCATAGATACTCAATTAGCGCTTGGCTCAACAGCCGTCGAAGTTTGTGTTTGAAGACAAACTTTGGTTGTTTGAAAGGTAAATTGCACTTTCTTCGTGCCTGGTGACGCCAGAAATTAGCATTTATTTCATCATGTTACGTAGTTGTAGCAGTTTGTAGCGGGTTAGCGTTGAACTAGGGTTTAAAAAAACCAACACGCAAATGAACTCCTATTTAATGAGCGTAGTTGATTGTATTTGTGTCATTATTGGATTTTGTAGAGATGTAACGGCCAGCGATGGCGGCTTTCAGCCGCTTTGAACGTTCTGTTGACTCTTCTGCAGCGATAGCTTGCAGTTCATCAGAGGCGCAAATTCTTGTGTCAGAGTTCAGCTGTACATGAAAGCCCAACGCAAATTTTCTTTGCTTCCAAGAGCAAATCCAATGCTTTTGGTCCAGAATGCTGCAGAATAAAAGCTGGTGTGGGTCATACCTCAGCCGCTTCATCGTCAGTGGCTACAGGTTTTGTTCTTGGCTACCACAAACAAAAAGAAGTGACTCTTTTGATACATACAGTGCCCCTTTCAGTCTGCTTCGTGGTAATATATATACAAGACGATGCAGGACTAGTAAACAGGGTTGTTAATCCAATGTCAGTCCGTTGTGAGTTACCAAGCCAACATGTAAGTGAGTGACAGTCAGATCTGACTTTGTAGAATTTATGTGGATATTTTTCTCTTCGTATTATCAACAGCGGGCAAAATCAAAACACACAAACTGTTAAAGAAGTCCTCTGTTCATATTTTGACAGCACTTCTAATTAGGGCTGCACGATATGGTAAAAAAAAGTCATATTCTGATTATTTTGACAGATATTACGCCTGCGATACGATTCACAGTTAGCGGGGATGATCGTTTCTGCATCACACTTTTCATTTTCACAAAAAAACCAGTAAAATGCTGATGTGATGTGACTTTTGTTGGGGTCTGTAGGAAACAGTCGTGTTTTCCTACATCTGGAGAAGCAGATGTGTGGGCCGGGGGCGTCTCTGCAGCTCCGCAGCACTGCATTACGACGCTGCTTTGTCACACATTTTACCTTTTTATCAAAAAACTGCAGCCTCTGCGATTTGGACGTTGCACTCGGCCATATTGCGACTTCAATACTATTTCGATTAATTGTGAAGCCCCGGTTGTAATGTGAAACCAGGTCCCAAGGCTCTTTCTTTCTTTCTTTTTTTCCTTTAAAAACTAGGAGCACGTTTACTCTCTAATAATATCATCGTTCAGCTCTGACCAGCGGAGAGAAAGAGGCGGTCAGGGAACGACTCTATAATGAGCGACACTGCTGGAAAATGACAGAGAATGATGGGAAAGAATAATGAAGGGTAGTTCATATCCCTGGTCGCCTCTGGCAGTAGGAAAAAAAGAAGCTCCATGCCGCCTCATTTTAACAGTGACTCATTTCCCAGCGTCTGTAGGTGGGTGGAGAGAAGCAAAGAGGAGAAAACACTTGCTGACTTTGATTGGCTTTGAACAAACCCACATCGGACGCTGTAATTGGCTTAGCGGAGCTTGAAAGTGAGCTGACAAGCTGCTTTGTGGACTCTTCACGGTGTTTGGAGGATAATTCCTCACTAATAACTCAGTTTTCATTAGCGGGGAGAGACACAGTCCAACTTCACTGTCTGGCGGCCGCCTGCTCTCGGACAGACGGACTGTTTCTCTTCATTCCACCGCGGCTGGTCTTCACCTTTCAGTCTTCTTTACTCGTGTAAAGTGTTGCAAAAAAACAACAAAGGGTTTTTTTTTTCTGTCTTTCTTTGCCTTCTATCTGCTTTCTCTCTTTCTTCCCGCCTCGCCTTTCTCCTCTCCTTTTTCTTTGTTTGTTTGGGGTCTTTCTCTTGCTCTCCTTTCTTTCTCGCCTCTTCTCCTTAAGTTCTTAATCCGGTTTAATCAGCTTTCATGGACACGACAGACTGCATGTGTTCTGCTGCCAGATCATGGAAAAGCAAAACAGCCGAAAAATGTAGAGAAGGGAAAATGAAAGGGTTTTCACAGCCGCTCTTCCTTTCCTTTCGTTCTGTCACCAGACGTGAACGACAACGTCCCTTTCTTCCTGTCGTCCACCTACGAGGCCACGGTGCCTGAAGGAGCAGAGGTCGGCACGTCGGTGGCTCAGGTGTCAGCCACAGACCTGGACTCCGGCCTGCACGGCACGGTGAGGAGCACCTACACACGAGCTTGATTCTTTGCCAACTTCCTCTCCTTCCGCTTTAGCCTCTTTCTCCGCCTTCTTCAGATCCACTACGTGATCCTGAGGGACGAGAGCGGCGACTCGCAGTTCTTCAGCATCGACTCGCGCAGCGGCGTCATCGCCACCCGAGCCTCCTTCGACCGCGAGCAGAAAGCCTCCTACCTGATCGAGGTGCAGTCGCAGGACGGCTCCGAGTCGTCCAGACCAGGCCAGCAGGGACAACCCAACACTGGTAACGCACATGTGAACTCAACAAGGGACACATCTGGCATGGGACAAACACTGTCTGATTCTCTCATTATACACAGCAGTCAAAGTAAATGATAAATACGATCCTACATGTCATTGGAAAGGTTTATTTTAGTCTATCTAAGGGGTAAAAAACAGTGCAAAGAGGGCTAAAAACCTAATAACGTAATCTACAAATCACTGAAGCTTGTAATAGGAATTCCTACGTATTTGGTTTTTTTTAATCCAGTTAAATGCAGGTGTTGGTTATTGTCCCAGAAGTCTAAGATTCTGTGTGCCAACGATCTCTCCGCCCTTCGCTCAGACACGGCCTACGTCAGGATCTTCGTCACCGACGTCAACGACAACGCCCCGGCGTTCGCCCAGCCGGCGTACGAGGTGAGCGTGGAGGAGGACAAGGAGGTCGGCTTCGTCCTCATCACCGTCACCGCCAACGACGAGGACGAGGGTGAGTTCTCGCTCGTCTCATCTGTCCGGCCTTCCTCTCACCGTTCTGTGTCCTTTGGATTTTTCTCTCCCCTTATCTTCTGTTCCCTTTCGGTCTGTGCTCTGGTCTTCTGTTCTCTCCTTCTCTTCGTTCCTCCTCTATGCTCTTTATTCCTTGTTCCCTCTCCTGCTTTCTTTGCCTCCTCCTCTCCTCCTCTTTCCGTCGCAGCTCGTTAGCGAGTTCTGCAGCTCCCTTGAGGTCGACAGTTTTGATGTTTGTCTCTTTGTTTGTGTTTGTCCCTCATTCCTCTTCCGCCTCCACTGTAAACCAATAAGCAGCAGGAGTAGAAAAAAATAAATCCGAAAACAACAACAAAACAAGCCCCCCCCCCCCCTCAATGACGGCTGCTGGCGTCGGGGGGCTTTCTTTACTCACAGCGTGAGTGAAGGGAAGGAGAGTGACGTCTGACTATTTCTTTTCTTTTTTTAATCTTTAACCTTTCTTGGTTCTGCAGGGAGGGATCCACGTTTCTACACGCCTTCGCACGTTGCTTCGTACTCATTTCCCAGGTTCGCCTTGATTCCCCCAGGAGATCCCCAAACTTCCCCCGTCGCTCGCCTCCTGCGGCCCCGCTTCGCCAAACTTTTCTTACACAGTTTGATCAGATTTTAGGATTGAGCCATTTACTGTATTGGTTAAAAATAGCAACAAGAAACAGTTCAGTGCAGACCGAACTTACTGAAGGCTTCGCTAACAAGATATGCGGCAATAAAAAAAGCAGACTCAGCCCCAAGTCGGGCTTTTGTTTGAGTCCGTAAACGATGCAGTTGTGTGACTCATCGATAAAAGAGCATACAGATATCTCTAATGAGTCACAGACACGTCTGTGACTCATGAAGTCAGGGTACGGTTACAGGAGGCGAGGTGATTTATGGGCACACTTTCAAAGTTTCCGTGGGTCTGTCCGTCACCGCTCTCAGCGATGACATTATTGCACTCACCGTGTTGATCGCTAAGATGTGGAAACACGGCCACGTCACTGGAAACAAAGCAGAGCAGCGAGACAATCAGACAAGTTGGAAACCCTCCCCCAGGTGAGTCAGACTGAGAGAAATCGAAGACACGCTTCAGCGCTGACCTGCTGTACTAACTGCAGTAGTGTTTACGCACTTTTCCTGTGCGATGAGGGCTCGTTATCAGCGTTTCAGGTGGGCTCGCTCGGGTTCTACCTGCAGACAAAGGGCCATCCGGCGGCGATTTAGCTGTCGCCTCGCCGCGTGTTCGGACAGAATGTGAGTCATCTGACGATTGTTAAAACTAAAGGCCTTTTAGTCTAATTTTCATCAGGGAAAGTTTCACTTTTGTTTTTTTTCATGCCGTCTATGCACACTGAGCCGTCACCATGGTTACACAGGTGCTGTATCTTAACACAGCAAATTCAGTGATGCTGTTTGATCTTTTGTGACTATAAGCATAAAAGCTCGCCGTGGCTGCAAAGGGATGTCTTCGAAATTGCTCATCCAGTCCGACCAACGCGTCCCATTTTGGCATTACGTGTCACCAAACTCCTGAGACTCCTGGGCTTTAAAAATCTGCCTTTATTGGACTAGTTAAGTCTATCAGTTGCTGTTTTTTATCTTTTATTTCTTCTTTCTGTGTTGGAAGCGTCTGGATTTAGTGTATATTCCCTTCAGACTGATCCCTGCGAGGTTCAGGAAGACGCTGAACACAGGATTTAGAAATGCTATGATAGCAAACTGCTACTTTATCCCCAGCTTGTGTCTCGTCAGGGACTCCCCGTGGTAATTAACAAACACCCCTCGACGCCAAACCACTGGGGGGTGGCGGGGGGGTCCAGAGAACCAGTGATCTTAGCTCAAACTCCCCCTAACCTCCCTAACAGGCAGGTAGGTGGGAGACCTGATCCCTGCTGACTCAGCACTGTGAGAGTAGGAGGCAGAGTTCTGTGTTTCACATGTTGTTTTACTGCTCATCCAACATGCAGCTACTGGTTTTCTTCTGTGAACATGCACAGGTGTTGGTAAAGACTGGAAACCGAAGAGAAATGTGTCAGATCGCGTGCATATTGTTAGCTGAGCAAAGTCAAGGTTTAGTTACCGGTGAGGCAGGTGGTTTCTCGGCAAGTGTCAACTCAATGCTATCTATACACTTGCTGATGCCAGCAAGAGTACTAATACATATTAACACACACATACATACGTATATATATATATAAGCTCCCGTCTGAGGTTTGATGAGCTATAAACTCAAGTATAGATTTTAATCTCTGAATGCAGCAACAGCACCGTCCCCTTGGCTCCAGCTGTGTGTGTGTGTGTGTGTGTGTGTGCGTTTGAAGCTGTCAGGAGTTGAAGCACCGGTGACCTCGGGTCCAGATATAAACTGGAGGACAGACAGACACACTTACAGGAGAAACACACACACACCACAGCTCTTGTTTGCGATATAATTCCTGAAATTATTTCTGCTTGATTTGGTGTTTTGTTGGAATAATCACAGGTGGGGTGGAGTGTATGTGAGGGGCGGGTTTAGATTACCACTCCTCGCCCGCCTCCCCGTCCTAAAGCTCATTAGGCGCAGCAGCTTCTGTCACCCGTCGTGCGTTCTGGATCCCGTTTGGTCCGCCGAGTGGAAAATTTGCCGAACTAAGTGCGTCTGGTAATGAGATGAAGAGGCTCTTTTTTAAATTCCGCTGAGTTTGGTGTTTCAGTTTAGTTTCACCCCGGGGTTTAGTAAACACACGCACACGCACACACACACCTACTGCTGCAGTGTAGTAGTGATAATGAAGGGTGAGTGAGTGTGTGTCATTGCTCATGTAATATCAGCGGTGATGTTACTGTGCAGAAAGAAGCTGATGATGGCTGACGGAGGTTGTTGCTTTATAATCCAAAGTCCAGCTAGTCACAGCGTGTTACTAACCCCTATAGTTATCAGTTTACCATCGTATCTTAAAGGCCTACAGCACACTGTCCTTCTGGTCACTAGCAAAATAAACAGAGCAATTACTGTAACAGTTACTGTCTAGTCTGCTGGCAGCTTCTACAGCAGTGCAGGCATTTGTTTTTATGTCTATGTTGTTCTGCTTGTAAGCTACCAAAATACAAAGATAATTACTCAACAGGAATTATTAATGTCGGGGTCAGACTACACAATTTCAGCTCCGAAATGGATCCAGATCCTAAACAGGTGGGGTGTCGGGAACAAAAGTGAGCATCAGGCACAACATTTAGTTGCTTTATGCGGCGGAGCGAACCTGCTCTTCTCTGTTCGACAATGGCTACGGTGATGCTTTGTGACTCTTCAGACGCCGTGGTTGTTGAAACTTGTGTAAGTCTGTCTGTAGCACGCCTCAGCCCACTCACCTTTGCACATCTTGCAGGTAATGAAAGACCACAAGCTGGGATTGGACCGGCGTTCAGTTAACGTGTAGTCTCTAGTGTCAGATGCCACGTTCACGAGATGTGGGATGGAAGGCAGCGGTGGGAAGGAGGCCTATGTTCAAAACTTGCAGGACACGCGGCAGTTGTGTGGATGCGTAGTTGGTTCGTGTGAGGGTTAAAAATACTGTGCATTGACTCCCTGTCACCGTCGTGTTGGCAATAGGGAAAAGGACCCAATCGCAGACAGAGGTGGCAGGATGACGAGTGGAGATTCATTGTCTTACTGGCAGGTGACGAGCGGCAAACAGGTAACAGGCGGGCAGGTGCACAGGAAACTAACAGGTAACAGGCGGGCAAAAATCCAAAACGAGGACAGGGTCAACAGGGTTTAGCGAACTGGCGAGGAACAAAAGCCGTGAACCAGTAAATGTAGTGAGAGCTGATGAGGGAATGAAATGCAGGTGAGGACACAGGTGAGTGGGTGGTGGAACAGACAGGGGTTATTGCAGGGCATGGAGAACCACAGGCAGGAAAACCAACAGGAGAGGAGGAGAATCTCTACAAAATACACTCACTACCTAATTTAACCCCAAACCATAACACACTATAACGCAGCATAAAGGTAGTTTACTTGGGCCCCTGCACTCTGTCGTAGCCGTGCCATGATAATTAAGATTGGCACTGCAGCGTCACAGAAGAAGAAAAAATACGTTTCACCTTTTTAAAAAGCACAAATCTTTCTTCAGCTTTCAGTTGTCTTGTGTAGTACTTTTGAAGGAGGAATTCAAAGGTCCAAAATGAGTAATTTGGGGTGTAATTATTTGAGGGCACATGTTGATAATTATGAGGGGCAATTTATCCCAAAATGCCCCACCTAAAACCTACCCCTTAATGCCGCTTTGGAATACAGAACCACTATGACGTCGCCGCGCAGGGTTCCTGGGTAGTGCAGCCGACTAAACTTCAAAAAGGCAGCAGTATCGCTTGCCGCCATCTGAGGCCACAACATGGGATATTTTCTAATGATGGTTTTAAATCGAAATGTAACTTCCTCCAGTGATGAGTTTAGTCCTTCAGAGTGTCGACCTGCAGTCAGCGCTCAGGGACGACTTTCCCCTCCGGACCACCGCACCGACGAACCGAGACCTGACCTTAATCTCAATTTTGGGCTTCCTGCTAGGCTTCGAATTAAATCAGCCCTATCCCCTAGTGTGTGTGTGTGTGTGTGTGTTTTAAGAGGGCAACGCCATATGGCCAGACTGATCATTAGAGATGCTGCCGGAGGCAAAAAACCCCCACTGGAGCTACTCCCCTTACACACATTTACACGCACACACACACACACACACACTCAGCCGCTCGGCGAGTGTCACGACGGATCGTGCTCAGAGGCCGAGACGGACCGGTGCACTTAAGCTTTCCCTCGCACACTCTCCGGTGTCGTAATGAAGGTCCTCCACGTCTCCGCAGATGGTGTTTGTCTCCTAAAGTCTCCTTGGTGCCGGTAAACAGAGAGCAGGACGGACCCAGACAGACCTGCCTCTGGGCTCTGAACGTGCATCTGTGTGGGTGTTTACCACGTCCGTGTGTGTGTGTGTGTGGGTGTGTGTGTGTGTGTGTGTGCGTTTCTTCACTTCATCGGGAAAGAAGAGGAGAGGAGAGGAGAGGAGGAAGCGAGGAGAGGAGGGAGGTTGGGAGGAGACAGGGGCCCGAGGAGAGAGGAGTTTAGGGGACAAGAGAGAAACCCGAAGAGAGGAAAGCAAGAGAGAGGAGGAGAGGAAAGAGGAGGAAAGGGTGCAGGGTAGGGAAGATGGGGAGAAGAAATAAAGAGGAAAAGGCCAGGAGAAGAGGAGCAGAAAGGAGGAGCAGAGGACACAAGGAATGAAAAGGTTCAAGAGACAAGTGGACAAAAGTGGTTTTAAGGAAAGGAAGAAAAGAGAGGATAATGAAAGATTTGGGGTTGGAGATGTAAGGAGGACAGTAAAGGAAAGAACGACAAGAAGGAAGAAGGGTGGCCTGGAGAGGAAAGGAAACAAGGGGAGGAGGTAAAACAAGGTTGGATAGGAGGAAAGGCAAGAGGTCAGGAGAAGCTGTGGAGGAGCGGAAACGATAATGGAGGACTTGGAAGGAGCCGGTAAGGAAGAGAGGAAAGAAGCTGCAGGCGTCTGCGTCCGGCTTCGATCCAGTTTAATGGCCCGTCAGCAGGAGCAACGCAAATCCGCACAAGTTCAGCTTTGGTGGAAATTCATGCCACCGACCAATAGCAAGCCGTCTGGACGGTGCTGACCCGTGGAGGCGGTGAGGCTATCATAGCTTATTACTGTTGCACCCTTCACCTTTATTTAACCTCCTGTGCTTTGCAGACAGGAGTCAGTGGGATAACAACATCTTTTAAATAAACTGTGTGAACTTATTGTCCCGTTAGCGACCGAGCTAAGCTAATGAGCTAACAGCTTTGCTAACTGACCGTTAGCGAGTGCGGAGAGCTCTGTTTTGCTTTCTCACTGATTTTTTTTTTTTATGTAAAAAAAATAACTAGCCCCCGGACCGGCCACCGCGTCACAGACAGCTCCTAGAAAATAAATGTTACCCAAAGACGCGCCGTCAATCTGGCTGTGCCGCTTTCTGGTGTGAGCAGGTGGCGAGAAGAGGAGAGGAAGAAATCAAACACGGAGAGAGCAGAGGAAAAGACGGACTGTAGGGGAATCTGAGGGTTTCTGCACAGTGTGGGGGGGGGGAGAGAGGGGGGAGAGGGAGGAGGGGTGGGGGAGACCAAGGCCTCTAATGAGCCCCACTGTGAGCGAGGCGCCTGTTTTCCTCCCAAATATTTTATATCGGCTGCTGCCGTCCACATGGGGTCATCCCTGTGTGTGTGTGTGTGTCCACTGCCAATTAAACACGTGTTTTTCTGCCTGGAAATCAACTCCGATATCATTCAAACAGTTTATTCTCCCAGTGAGAGCTCCGCTGTCACCACATGGCGGACAGCTCGACGTCTGCACACGTCGTGGCGTCTTTGTTACAAGCACATCCGATTGGAAGGTGTCTGTGTGTGTGTGTGTGTGTGTGTGTGTTTGTGTGTGTGTGTGTTGGATCATGTCAGCCATGCAGCATGGATGACTGGCTGGTAAATAAACATCACCCACATGTGTCTCGTATAATTTAGAATTCCCAAAGACCAGTGTCGGCGTCTTGCACTCACTGCCGTTGCAACCCTAATTTTGGTGACGTTTACAATTTCAGTAGACGGATTCAAAGCTTCCTCCGTGGTCTTCATCATACCCTCGCAAAACCTGAGCGGAACAAACTGCTAAAAAGAGGCATATTTGTTTTTAATTTCTTAAAATAAAAATATTTGCGAGTAGCAACTTACACTTATCTTTAATTAACTGATTAATAGATCTGTTTTTAAATCAATCACTAATCTTTTATGTTATAAAACGCCAAGAATGCTGAGAACAGTTCTCCAGGAGACAGGGTGATGTGTGCAGATTCCTTAATTAGGCTCAATGTCCAAAAGCCCGACGTGAACGTGTTCTGAAAGCATAAAATTGTGAAATGGAAAAAAGCTCTTTGCCTCTGTAAATGTTTAGAATCAAACTTGGTAATGTTGGTATTATTATAATTATTATTAATTCTGTTGATTAGCTCATGGTCCGCCTTCGCCTCCAGACGTCAGCATCCAGCTGATCACGTCTACCGACAAAATGTCAACAGATCCGCGCAAAAATCACAAACTCCGCTTCCTCCCTCCAGGCGCCAACGCCAAGCTGCGCTACCAGATCACCTCGGGAAACACCATGGGCACCTTCGACGTGGAGCCCGAGGTGGGCACCATCTTCGTGGCTCAGCCGCTGGACTACGAGATGGAGCAGCGCTACGAGCTCCGGCTGGTCGCCTCGGACGGGAAGTGGGAGAACGAGACGCTGGTGGCGGTTCAGGTGGTCAACCGCAACGACGAGGCGCCCGTCTTCAGCCAGAGCGAGTACCACGCCGCCGTGACCGAGGAGCTCACCCAGCTGCCCGTTTTCATCCTGGAGGTCAGTGATCAATCTCAGCGGGTACATCACTGCCATCTGCAACAATGTTGTGTACTTCTTTAAACAGAAGTTGTTTTACTCTAATTGACTTCACTGAAATTGGAGTATTTCTTTAATTTAGAGAACATCTATTGGCCGTGAAAGCAACGGTAGATAGAACATACAGCAGGAGGAATATCTTATTAGGCAAAACAAATCCCCATATTTTACTTTGATCTGTGTAGACCAGAGCGACCTTATCAAGCTCTGAGCCTTAGTTCCTTGTTTTGCTCCCTAGCTTTGGCGACAGGAACAAATGTCTTTTTAACAGGAAGTGTTTTGCTTATTCATCGTGGTTTGGTCATCAGAAGACGAAAGAGCACAAATCAGTTATCGGTTATCTGGATGTTTTCCATACTCCACTCTAGACTACTTCTAAATGCTAATTATACATTTAAGAAGAGCCGGTTGATAACCAGCTTCACGCCGGTGATCCACAATCACCAGTGTCAAGCTCTGTGTAGCCAGGTAAGTTTAACTTGCTTTGCGATACAGGCAACGTATCCAGGCTGTACTCCTTCCTTTCACCCAGTGCACGCTGGGATACGCGCCAGCCCCTCTGTGACCCTGCACGGCATCAGCGGAAGCAGAAAATGAATGGATGGACGTGTTGATAGCACGGTATTGGTTTTTGACCGTTTGAAGGAAAGCACCGATCAGATGTCCATCCAGTCCGGACGAAACTGTTTCAAACGTGAACATGAGAAAGCGACACCTTCGCCGCGAAGGAGCTCCTTGTGGAAATGTCAGTTTCACGTGAGCAAGATGTGAAAACGTATCGGGTTTAATATGGACTAATCCAGTGGCGTTGGTCACGCTTCAAACACAGAGGCGAGTTGGCCTGGAGCGACACCTCGGCAGAGATCCAGTGTCCACATTTCTAACACATCGCATATGTGTGGCAATTGTTCGACACAATATTTGACGGTGGAGGCGCCCAGATTTAAAAGGCCCAAAACCACCGGACAGCAAGGGCCCAGGTTCTGAAAATTTGCCTCAGAAAGTCAGAGCCGACCTCCTTCTTCTGTGGCTTTCATCCACCTTCCGTCACACCCATCTGTGGTAATTCACAGTAATATGCATGTGCCGCCGAGCTAGATCAGATTCAGAAGGTGGAAGCGCGTCGTAGAGGGCAGGAAAGTAATCCCCATCAGAGAGGCATGTGTCCCCGAGTCCTCCATCCGGGCCTGCTTCCCCTCGCCTGCTGGAATTGATTTGATATACGCTCAGTTCCTCTCTGACTCTCGCAATAGTTTTTGCGGCCCCTCCCTGAACGCACGCCGCTTTGAGCCCCGTGTGTTAATACAATTCAGCAGATAGTGAACGGAGGGGAAAATCCAATTTGAAATGAATATTTTTTTGACTACATCTGCGCGGCGGCAGCCCCCTCTGTGGTGCCGCGACCGCTCATCTTCAATATTGTCTACCTGCATCACGTTGTCAGGGAATGCAGAGAGCCAACAGGCGGGGGAGGTGGCGGGGAGGGGGAATCAAACTTCAAAGGCTTCTGTAAACAAACCCTCTGGTGAGAAAAGAGGAGAAGAAAGGGTAAAAGTGTACTTTTTTTTTTCTTGCTTTTGGTGGCGTCTATTAACTTTTAATTGCGCTGTGTGTCGCGGTGACAGATGTGAGAGCTCGTGTCGCCGCCGCTGCTCTTGTCCCCGCGTTCAGAGAGATAGCGGGAAGGCAGGTTAATTAAGCAAACAGGACAAAGCAACAGAGAAATGTTTATTCCTGTGTTGCAGAGTCCCTGTGTGCGGGGGCGGCCGCTGCAATCAGCTCCCTGCCTCACGTCCTGTTTGCCGCGCTTGACATTTGTACATAATGAAAAAGCAATTTAACCGTTTTGATAAGAAACACCTCAAAAAGGAAATAGTTCTTTTAAAGGGATGTTATTCAATTGGAGTGAAAAGTTGCAGCCCATGTATAATGAAATCCATTTTATTACCAAGAGAATGTGGTGTTGGCATTTTGTGGTTCATTGTTTTTCACACATTAGTTGTTTTTAGAGTTAGAAAGACTGTCACAAAATCTTTGATTATCCAGTCCATAAGACTTTATTTTTTATTTCGTTAAGCGGTTACAAGAGATGCTGGTCTGTAACATGTGCAATAACTTATTGAAGTTTATGAGCTACATAAGCTATAATTCAAAGCAAGTAGTTTTTACCCATTAGCAGTTTTTATATGTATATTTCATACACAAAAATATTGGAATAAACACAAGTTAGAAATACAGCATAAGACAATTTAAAAAACATAAATTAAAAGGACAGAAAACTGTAAAGATAAAAACTGAGAAACAGATAGAATCGAGTTCAGGACTTAAGTGCATAGTGATGAGTGCTTAAGCCTAAATTATACTTTCCGCATCTGTGTGGCCACAAGCATCTGCGTCACATAAATTTTATGCGTCACTCTTAATATTTTGTCAAAGGCTATAGAGAACAAATAGGTGTTTTAAACCTGGTTTTAAAGGTAAATAATTCTGGCATTAAGGTCTCTGTAGGCTTCATGTTGAGGCAAAAGTGTCTTTTTTTCTGAATGGCAGAACTCGAAGGCAGACCTCATGGCTCCTGGACATTAACAAAAACTGGGGGCTTAAGATACTATGGGACAATTCTTCCTGTAATAAATTCTATAAATGCCTGAGTGACTAAAATGTTTCGTCTGATAGCCACCCAGGATCTGGATCAGGGTTGTTGAAGATCAGCAAGTTTTAAAACTCGTTCTAAAGATAGTCAACTCAACTTATAAACTCTCATCTTATATATCTTGTCATAAATGTATGTATATGTCCTAAATATTCTGGAAGTTTGTTCCACCACTGGGGAGAAAAATAATTATAAAGGCTAGAGTTTTAGTTTGGACTGGGGGTGGTTAGCAGACCGAAGGGGTTCATGTGGTAAAGAAATCAGAGATGTGTCTATGCTTTTAAAGGTGTCGGCCACAGATCCAGACCAGGAGGCCGACCAAACCGCCCTCCGCTACTCCCTCCATGGGCAGGGCGCCGGTGGAGAGTTCACAATTGAGGAGCACACTGGAAGAATCTACGCCCAACGGCGCCTGGACCGCGAGGACCGCGCAGCCTGGAGATTCCTCGTCCTGGCCACAGACGAGGGAGGGGCGGGACTCACGGGGTTTGCTGATGTGCTGTTAGAGGTCAGAGATGTCAACGACAACGCGCCCTTCTTCCCGTGTCCGGCGCTGGAAGTAGACGGATGTTTTGTCGGCCAAGTGCCTGAAAATTCACCGGCCGACACCTCCGTCATGGAGATGCACGCCATGGACCTGGACGACCCCAACGAGGGCAAGAACGCCATGCTGACCTACAGCATCATCAAGAATGTCCGCAATGAGATTAACCTCAACCTGTTCTCCATCAACGCCAGCACAGGCACCATCTACACAGTTCTTCGTTCCCTGGACCGGGAGGTGGAGGAGCGGTACCTGGTGGTGGTGGAGGCCCGGGACGGAGGGGGTTTGGCGGGAACGGGGACAGCCACCATCATGGTTTCAGATGTCAACGATCACCCACCCATCTTCACTCAGAGGCTCTATACCACTCAGGTGAGTTCACCAAGGCACGGCAGGTTCATTTGTACAGGACCTTTTAACAACAAGGCAATGCAAAGTGCTTCACATGAGACATAACAGGCATTCGGAAAAACACTGTCAGCGTCATTGCTAATAATAATAATAATAACGACACACTTCTGTTCTTCCGGCGTTTAGGTGACAGAGGACCTGGAGGTGAACAGCGAGGTTCTCGTAGTTTCTGCTACAGACGGCGATCAGGGTGAGAACGCCGCGGTGACCTTCAGCATCGTTGGCGGGGACGAAGACAGGAAGTTCTTCGTGGAGACAGATAAAGTGAACCGACGCGGCGTGATAAAACTGAAGAAGAAGGTGGACTTCGAGAAGCCCCATGAGAGGACTTTCAATCTGACCCTGAAGGCTGAAGACGCTGATCTCTTCAGCCTGGCATACTGCCTCGTTCAGGTGGAAGACTCCAATGATCACGCCCCCGTATTCTTCCCACAATTCTATGAGTCGCCAGCCATGTCTGAAGACGTACCTGTGGGGACAATCGTTGCTCAGGTTACAGCTTCTGATCTTGACTCGGGCCAAAATGGACGCTTTTCTTACAGTATTTCAAAGGAGTCCGACCCCTACGGTCAGTTTCTGGTGGACCAGTCTGGTTGGGTGGTAGTGGCCGATTCACTGGACAGGGAGAAGATCTCGCAGCACAGGATCATGGTGCTCGCCACAGACGCTGGAACTCCACCCCTGACTGGCACTGCCATCGTCATGGTAACCGTACTTGATATTAATGACAATGGGCCCGAGTTCGAGGTCCCCTACAAGCCTGTCGTCTGGGAGAACACGGCGGCCCCGCAGGCGGTTCAAATGAACGAGACCTCCTTCCTCCTCCACGCCACCGACCGGGACACCTCCACCAACGGCGGACCGTTCTCCATACGGCTTCTCATGCTCACCTCAGATGCCACCAACTTCAACTTGACAGACTTTCGGAACGGCAGCGCGGCCATCACCGCCCTCCGGACCTTCGACCGCGAGCGGCAGAAGGAATACCACCTCCCGATTCTCATGATTGACAGCGGCTCTCCTCCAATGAGCTCCACCAGCACGCTGACGGTCGTCATTGGTGACAGGAATGACCACCCTCACTCACCAGGACACACCAACTTCATCGTCTACAGTTATGAGGGTATGTTTCCTGTTTTTTTTGATACCTCGTTCATAGAGAAAGGGATTTATTTTTCCTAGTCTACCAGCACAGACACGCCTGAGTTTACCTGCTGAGGACACAGATAAGGGGAGAAGACAGTCACAGGTCGGCAGCGGTAGACCCTGCTACCAAGCAGCAGCGCAGCTATCCTCTGTTGCGAGGCTGTGGTTGAAATGTAATGTCATCACGTCACGTCTCCCGTGTGCTGTTCACATCCACATCACAAATGAGGAATTCTTTTAGATTTTGTCAGAATTTTTGTGTTTGTGCCACTGCTTTACCGTTATTTTGCATTTTGTTATCCTTCATTCATCCAGAAGGAGGGTGTGCTGCGTGGCCTTGCTGTATTTCATTTCGCACCTGAGAGCCGCAGGGTACAACCTACTACTTTCTACTCCGCTGTAGAAGGGCACCCTGATGCTAGTTGTAGAAGGACAAGAGAACACTTGTCATTCACCGTCCCAGATCAGAGTTCACCAGCTGGTCTGAGGGATTCGAGCTGGTGTCTTTCTGGACGCAGACCTCCAGGTCCCCCGGTGTCCCTCCCACCACCCCCTGAGTGCTCTGTGCCCGCCTTGTTAAGACTGTACTTGTCACAGTCGACTGCTCACAGCCTCCCGCTCCAGCCCGCATCACTTATTTAGCGTTTCATACCATCTGTCAGCCTCCTGTAATTTGCTGGAAAAACTAAGGTTTTCTGTAATGTATTTTTAGTGGATTCCCTCTCCGGGGCCTTTCCACATGAAAGTACATTAGCCAGCTAATACGAATCCATCACGTACCTCAACAACATGCCATGAAGCAAACAATTAACTCCAGCTTAACTCCCTGGTTTGACGGGCACATAAACAGGAGCCATATTTAAAAGGCAGCTGATTTCACAGCTAAAGAGATTACAGTGCTGCGTTCAGCTTTTTTTGGAGGGGGGGAAACTGTGCGAGCGATTCTAATGTGTGCGCATCTTCCTGCTGTGCTATAAAGCCATGACCGCGCGTGCCAATGAGGCGTCGCCCGCCACCTTATCTCCTTAAAGAAGACTCCAATTTCTTTCCTTCGCTCTAAATATTTGGGTTGTACCGCCGAGATCCCTTGCACTCAAAACTAATTCCTTTCAAAGCCAGTGCATTTTTTTGACTTTTTTTTTCGTGTGTGTGTGTCTTTTACTTCTGACAGGTATTCTCCCGACGACGGTGCTCGGACGAGTACAATCCCCCGACCTTGATGACTGGAGTGAGAAGGTGTACCGGTTCGAAGGCAAACCATCCAGGTACTTTGATCTCACACGGTGAAAACTCTGAGACGGCTGAGAGGTGACGTGCAGAAAGAGAGTGATGGAGGTGAAAGTAATAGTTAGGGGCGGAGGTAAAGTGAGGCAGAGGCCCCCCGAAGGAGAGACAGGCACACAAGTTTTTCAGATAGAGAGGCAGCAGGGCAAAGAAAAGAAGGGTTAGAATGATAAGGTATTGAGGTAGAGAGGTAGAAGTAGCACTATGAGAAAGAGAAGCAAAGTGGGGTAGACAACTAAGGAAAAGGGCTAAACACAGACGCAAAGAGGTAGATAATGAGGGAGAGAGGATAAGGAAGTGATACTGTCGATATTGGGTGGACATAAAGAGGTGTTGGGAGAGTTTTAAAGGTAAATACAGAGAGAGGTATAGAAAGGCTGGTGGGCACTGTAGACATGTCAAGAGACAACAATGCAAAGAGAGAAGGACGTAGGGAGCTGAGTAGAGAAGGAGTCCCAGACGTAAAGAGAGGCTTTCTGAGCTGGTGTGAAGTTTAAATAACACAAGTGGAAATTCTTTATTTTGTCAAATGGGAAAGTTGGACATGCTGCTTTGTTTTAGAAACTGGGATGCATCTTTTTTATGGTCGCAGGCAGCCATTGGTTTCAGTTACTTTCTGTCACTGTTGTACTATTGTTGTGGCATAATGTTATGCCAGCCTTTTAAACCGGTCTGCCCTTACACCGCGTTAATTTACAGCCCAAATGATAATTGCCAAACACTGACAAAAACTAATGCGGACTTGATGTTCACCGTGATGATCACTGAAGCTAATGGCAGCCTGGAAGAGTGGGGAAAATACATCCAAAAATCTAAAACTGCACAGCCCGCACTGAATATACATGTTTGTACTAAATGGGCTTAAACTTGCAAACGCTGTGGGGCCTTTAAGGTATGCAGCATGTTGCATGTTTGGACCGTGTTTCCTATAAATGTACGCACTCCTGTTTGGCACGGTGTGCGTAGTTTTGGATAAAAGCGTCCAGAGAATGTAAAGCTGTTTCAGGATGTGTTGGACCTAAAGCAGAAAAGATTCCCTCTTAAAAGTGCCCCCCCCCCTCTCATGTGACACGCAGCAAGAGACGCATGAAGAAAAAAGAGAGCAAATAAAAGAGCGGCACAGGAACTGACAGATTTAAAATAGAGAGGGAGAGACAGTACAAAGGTGCAGTGCGACAAAGAGGAGAAAGGAAAATTGGGACAGAGAAACAGGCAGTTTGAAGGGGGAAACAAAGAAAGAGTGAAAGAGAATGAAAGGGCAGAGGACGGGGAGGAGAGAGGGATAGAAAAGGGGATCTGACTTGTCAGGAACAGTGCTATTAATACTTCATAACCAGCGGTATTGAAAATTCCCAGTGAAGCGCTGCGAGGGTGCGCTCGTTGTGTTTGATGAGGCGAGGCTTCATGCGCGTTGAAAGGAGAGCCTGATTGCGCTCCCTGCCACCTTCCCTTCTAACGAGATACCTGTAAGGAGGGACGACAAGAGACGACAAGAAACGGCAGAGAACAAAGGAACCGCTAGAGAATTACCATAGATACCCCTGAACGACCGCCCCGCACCACTCCAGCCCGCAGATAGCAATTTGTTCACAGTATGGATCAGGTTTAGGTTGCGTGCTATTTACATATAGAAGTGATACACACAAACTAGAGGAACAGATAAGACAGAGCAGTGTTCAGGTGAGGCGAAACAGCCCCTAGCGGACCAATAGTAACATGAAGACAACAAGGAGCGTGTTACGTATAAAGAGAAGAAGATATCAGCATTTGTTTGGGATTGATCCGCACATTATAACTTCTCAATTGTTTCCTGTCAGTGAAGTGCGAGTGCTGCAGTGTTTGAAATCTTTAAAGCGTGGCATAAATCCAGGAGACGGTGCGTAACAGCCTCCCCTGCAGCAGCGGCGCCGGTTCAATCCCGGATGCATTTTGGCCTCGATTCACTCGCAGTTAATTAATCCGTCTGGCCTGAGCTCTGAAGGTCGCCGCGGTGTGAAGAGGTTTTAAACCGTTACATGAGCCTGATGGCACATAGTCAGGACCAGGCTTGGACCACGGGTCACAGGGCCTGGGATCGACCCTCCGGTGCAGCAGAGCAGGGAGTGCCAAAGTCCTCCAGATCAAGAACCCCCCCCACATGGATCCATGTCCGAACACAGACCTCCATCTGGTGGAGTTTGATCTGAGGAATCCCATCTGAGAAAGACTTTACCCAGATTTAAGATCACATGGAAAAATAGATGAATAAGAGCATCAGGCCAGACTTCGTTTCATTTCCTGCAACCTATCGGACACTTTTTATGAATTAACCCGTGCGTTTTGGCGTTGCTCCCCTTTACCCTTAATATTATTAAGGGCTCAGCAAGAAAACAGTCTATGGAGTCACAAAAAGGGAATTTCGTACTAAAAAGACAGCAAATTGGAAAGATACCCACATGATTTGGCTTAGTCAGACTGCTGAAGCCTCCTATCATATTTAACATGCATCGACTGGCTCCACGAAATATTAAAACAGATGCAAGTGACCTTTGTGGAAAGTATAAATTCATTCATTAAAAGGAATAAAACAGATCACAGACATAAGATATGCAAACAGGCCATACAGAGACAAACAGCACACGGCTTCATAGTGTAATAAATACTAATCTCGACCATATATGGACAAAGGATGCCCATGTAATTTACCAGGACAACACCACAGAAAACACACCAACGTGGAACATAACACATGTAAAGCAACTCTCTCTGTCTCCCTCTCTCAGGTTGTTCAGTCTGAACCAGAGCTCGGGTCAGCTCAGTATCAGGGAGGGGACTCCTCCAGGCTCGTACCACCTGCAGGTACGCGTGTCGGACCTCACCTGGCCCGACGTCACCTCCACAGCTCAGGTGGACGTCAGGGAACTGCAGCAGGACGCCCTGCAGAACGCCGGCTCCATTCGCATGAGCAGTGAGTCCCACGGTGATGATGATGAGACGACGAAGACACACTTTTTCTCCCGACCTAATCCTATTAACCATTATTACGACTGGAGGTTTTTGAAATTGCTTGATAACGTCTCGACACACTGACACGAGATGCACACGTGCACGCCCCGGTGGTTGCCGTGGTAGCCGTAATTGAAGGGGGGGCGACGTCGCATGTCCCCGAGTGCTGCCGGGTCCCACTTTCAGGGCTGTCAGTTCCCCCAGGCTCCATCAGCACCAACAGACAGAGAGGCATGATGGGAAATAACTCCCTGCTCTTCTTCTCCTGTCTTCTCTTGTCTCGTCTCCTCTTCTCTTTTTTTCTGCGCTCCCCTTTTTTCAGATTTTGTCCTTTTCCTTTCTTTTCGACTTTCGTTTTATCTTGTAGTATTGTGTGTCTGTCTGTCCAGTGCTTCCTCACGCTGCTGATGTTTCCGCCTTATGGTTCATAAAGCCCGTGAATAAATCTGGTAACGTCTTCTTCTCTTCTTCCAGACCTCACAGTGGAGGGGTTTTTCGCCAGTAGTGGCGGTGAGGAGAGTCGGTTCTCCCGTCTGGGTCGAGTCTTGGCTGAACTCCTGCAGACTTTGCCAGAAAATGTCCAGATCTTCTCTGTGGGCGACGGCGGCCAGCAGGGAGAGAAGGCGCTCAACGTGTGGTTTGCCGCTCGCGGCTCGCCGTACTACAAGGCAGAGAAGCTGCACGGCTACGTGGCGGCAAACAAAGCCAAGGTGAGGAGAGAGCTAAAGCCTTCACTTGTTCTGAATATAGTTATTAGGGGTCTTCTTTTTCAACATGTACTGCAAATACAGGGTTTGAAGGGCGATCTGCAGTATTTCTTTTTATCCGAACACACCTGAACGTCATGTACCATTCGACCTTGCTGCTTATGGCGATGTTTGCCTCTTTATTTCTACTTTTAAAACAGTCTAAATTCAATCTTATTGGCCTCTGAAGCTCTGCTGGTGGCCGTGGTGGTTCATTCAGAACACATTATTTTAAGTTCTAGCGGGGGATTTATAGACATATGTCCAAAGACATAACGTGTCGAAGTTAAGCACAAGACATCTTGTATTATTAAAAAAACCATTAAGTCTTGGATTTTAATGTTTGGCTCATCGCAAGAATCATATCGCTTCAATGAAGTGTTGAAAAAAGTTAGATACATGAAGTCTGTATATGATAGTGTCAAACAGAGCAGTAATGTTATTTTGGGGGAAAATTTAAGAAACTTAAATTGAAATTTAAGGGAAAGTCAAGACTTTAAGAGGTTTAAAAGATCTACAAAATGTAATTTCCTGAAAAAAAGTATAAAAAGTGTACACGGTTGAAACTATTTTCGAGTTTAGCTCAAAATTAACTGGCTGACCAGCGAGTTTTAAACGCCAGGAATCTGAGAAACTGACCAACCAATCGTAACTTTTGTTCTATGAGACAACAACAAAAAAAAAAGTTCTTACTCCCTCCTGGACCGCTAAGGTGAGCTGCTGATCTGTCTCCTTAAAAGCGCGGCTCACTCCTTTAAACACGGTGAGTGAAGTGAAGGAAAAACTCTAAGAAGCAGCTGAGTCGCAGTGAAGTGTGAGGGCAGAGAGGAGGTCATATTTATGACTGCCCACAGAAAGGGATAATGATACATTAATCACACATCAATTTAACATCCCACTCACGCATGCATTCCAGGAGGCACTTAGAGACACTTTAACACATAATGTAAAGCATTTAACGCTCCGTCTCGCATGCAACTGAACACACATGCTAGGAGCGGTTAAATGCAGCGAGCGCACGTTGAAATGCTGACACGCATCTCCAGCAAGTGGCTGCTCGTGTGACACACTCACTGTGTACATGAGGATGAATATTTTGGACCCGTTAAAAGCAGAGAGCAGCCGCTGACCTGAGGTCAGTGCTGTGAGATGCAGGAAGGTGGAGGTTTCTTTTTATATAGATATCTTTATTTTTTTCTTCAGTACATTTACACCCAAGTTTAGACAAAGTAAACATTGAAACCCAGAACACACACAAATGCTGCTCAGCATAGCAGTCAGGTTTTCCGAATCCAAATTTCTACCAGAACATTTCCATCAAAATACGGACCTCAACACCGCATCCCACACAAAAGGCCTCACGAGTATGGAGGTTTACCTCCACGTATTGCAAAACATGTTGCCAGTACTCAGATATTTGACTTAAGTAAAATACCACAGAGTAGAAAAACAAAGTACAAAAGTGTTAGCATCAAAATATACTTAAAGTACCAAAAGTAAAAGTATGGTTATGCAGAACGGCCCATTTCAGAATACTATATATTTATATTATTGGATTATAATTATTGATTCATTTATGTGTCCATCACTTTAATGTTGCAGCTGGTAAATCTGGGGCTTTAATTACCTTATATTCTGCTGAGTAGCTTGTGAATATCCCCAGGGGATCAATAAACTCACATCTTAACCGATAATAATAGATCAATCATTTATTTGTTGATTATATTTTGACTTATGTATCTGAATCTGCAAAGTAGCTAGCTAGTAACTAAAGTTAACAAATAAATGAAGTGGTGTAAAAAGTAAACAATGTTGGCCTTGAGTCAATGTGCCGAGTTCCTTCCCACCACCGCAAATATCTGAACTCTCAGCTGAAGGACAAGGAAACAAACGAGCACAAATTTATAAAAAACAAGCCGATTTCACTCTATTTCAGACGCTTTTATCCAAAGCGACTCACATATGAGGAAGACAATAGAAGCAATTATAACAACACAAGGTAACGAAAAGCTTAAGTGCATCAAAAAACACTAGTCTGTTAGAGCCCAGCACAGGATACAAAGCTAAGGAGAGGAAGGTTTTTGTTTTTTTTATTAAAAAGAGGTAGAAAGGAAGAAGCAGTCAGTGATGGTCAGTCAGGTGTTGGTGGAAGAGATGCGTCTTCAGGAGCTTTTTAAAGGCGGCTACAGAACCTGCTGATCTTGTAGGAGCAGGCAGATCGTTCCACCAATGAGGAACGGATCCAGAGAAGCTGCTCCAGAGGGATCCTGTTCCTCGTTGCCATGGTACCACCAGACGCTGTTGGTCTGCAGAGCGCAGGGACCTGGCAGGAGCACAGGTCTGTGTTAGTGAAGACATGATGGGGCAGAACCAGTGGGGGTCTTGCAGGCCAGGAGCATCGCTCTGAACCTGATGACAGCAGGGAGCCAGTGGGACCTGATGAAGAGAGGGGTCACGGCGCTCTCTGCGGCTCATTGAAGACCACTCTTGCTCCCGTGTTCTGGATCATCTGCAGAGGTTTGGTTGTGCGAGCAGGGAGTCCAGCCAGCAGCGCGTTGCTATAGTCCAGTTTGGACAGGACAAGAGCCTGGACCAGGACTTGTGTAGACTGCTCGGATAGGAAAGGTCTGAATTTCCTGATGTTGTAGAGGATGAATCTGCAGGACCGGGTGGTGCTGGCCACATGGCCTGTGAAGTTCAGCTGATCATCGATAACCACCCCCAGATTTCTGACGGTGCTGGACGGCATAACGGTCGATGAGCCTAGTTGAACGGAGAGGTCGTGGTGAATCTTTGGGTTGGCCGGGATCACAAGCAGTTTAGCTATTAATGTACCATTAAAGTTGTTAGCGTTTCATTTTTCTGTCTAACTGTTTATTATCGTTTTACTGATGGTTCACCTTTTCATAAATCTGTTGTTACTATACTTTTTTATTCTTTTTTAATCTGACAGCCCGTTTAATTTTGGATTCGCTTCCAGGTCGAGAGGATACCCAGATTTAGTTACGTCACAGGTTGACAAATCTCTAATCGAATCTTTGCTCTTTTTTTATTTATTTTTAATTTACAATGTTAATAAATGTTCAGGTTGCAGCGTCTGAATTATAGCCAGAACTGACTGCTGCTTTTGTCAGTTTAAATGAAGAACATCAAAGATTATATGAGCTGTAACTAATCAACATGTGCTGTTTGCAAAAAAAAAAGGCCAAAAGGTTGTCTGGTTAATGTGATGTCTGTACTCGATCCAATGATCATTTGTGAGGTAAAACAAGCACAACTCTGCAGCATACCTCAGCAGTGGTGAGCATATGGTGTCTTTTTGCAGTCAAATAAGGCCAATAGAGTGGTGAGTCAGTAGTCTGACTCTCCCAGTTAAACGTTCAGGTCATATCAATATGGAAATGGCACAAATGACATACATTTGCTGGTTCCAGCTTTTCAAATGTGAGGATTTTCTGCTTTTCTCTTTGTAAATGTAAAATCTTTGACGACAAGCTATTTGAAGACATCCGCTCCGGGCTCTGGGAGCTTGTGAGAGGCACTTTCCCACAATTCTCTGCCATTTTACGTTACTTAATTTATCTGGAAAAATATCCACAGCTTTTATGAGAATGAAAATAATTAGAAATATATCCTTTCACACATAAAATCAATGCTAAAACACTGAAAGTTAGAATGATTATTCTAAATAAAGTGATTATAGCAGCCAGAAGGTCACAGGTTCAGTTCCCGAAGCCGTCAGATGTGTCAGAAGTGTCAGGACGGATTCAGTATCTCATACTGTGATGCAACTTATTTAAAAAAACAATCAAAACCCATAAAAAAGGCAACCACAGCAATAGAAATTATTAAGTATAAATACCAGTACAAAGCACACAGTAGGACAAAAATAACCTGTACGTCAAATGCTGCACGAGAAAGGTGTGTCTTTAATTATCTCAGGTTAAAAGGGAAACTATGTCTGCTGATTTAGAACAAGAATGTCAGATAAATACAAAGTCGGCACAAAAAATAGGAAGATTATGTTGAAACTGGCTCTGGAGCCAAAGACTGAAGCCCTGCCTGGGGAGTGTAAGTCACTGTGGATAAGAGTGTCAGCTGAATAACTAAACTCCTAAAAAAGAAACACACACAGTTGGAGAGAGACAGGAAACCCTGAGGGACTCTGATGAAAACCTCTCACCCATAAAGGCAAAACAAGAGAAAAGAATCAAGATGACAAGCAGGGAAAAGGGTGAATTTGGCAACAGAAAGCGAATGACAGCCAAACTTTAGCAGGAGGGGGAAATGACAGAGAAACACCAAAGTGCATAAATAACAATAAGGGAAATAGACTACGTTCAGATCAACGATGAAGGTGGATCAAAGAGAGCTGCTGTCATTCTCTGAAACTCTCTATTATGTTCAAACAGAGCTTGACTTCAATAATACTGTTGGTTGTAGTTTCACTTAGTTTTCTATATATTTATATTTCATATGCACTCCGGATTTAGTCTTAATTGTAGTTTTATGTTACTATTAGTCTCCTGCTAGCTTCAATTAGTCTGTTTCTTTTTGTGGGCTGATAAGTTTCACGCTACTTTCAGCTTAACTTTAATTTTCTTTTAATTAAATCCTAGTTTTCGTTTCAGTCAGTCTTGTACTAGTTGCGCTAGCTTAATGTTGGTTTTAGTTAGTTTCATGCTGTTTTGTTTCAGTTAGTTTTATCCAACAGGCCCACTTTCAGTTAGCTTATCATGGTCATTTTAGTTTCAGTTAGTATCATGCTAGCTTTCGTTCAGATTAGCTCATTTATTTCAGTTAGCGTGAGTTATCCTAGTTAAACTTATGTTTAGCTTCATGTCTATTTAGTTTCAGTTAGCTTCCTCTATGCTTAGGTTTAGGCCTAGGCCTACTTCCAGTTAGCTTATTATGTTAAGTTTAGTTTCATGCTAGTTTTAGTTTAATACTAGGTTTAGTTTCAGTTGGTCTCTTGCTAGTTTTAGTTTGGTTAGCCTTATGCTAATTAGTCTGTTTCAGTTTGTTTTATCCTATTTATTCTTTCAGTTATGGTTTTGGGGTTGATGGTAGTTTTGGTTTCATGCTATGTACCTTCATGCTAGTTTTAGTGCTAGGTTTAGTTGTCAGGTTTGGTTCTAGTTGGCTTCATGTTAATTAGTGTCATACTCTCAGTCAGTTATGTTTGTTTGACTTTTAAGCTAGTTTTGATTTTCATTAGTTTGACGCTAGGTTCAGTGTTGCCAACTTAGCGCCTTTGTCGCTATATTCAGCGAGTATTCAGACCCCTCTAGCGACCCATTTTCAAAAAAGCGACCAGCGACAAATCTAACGACTTTTTCCGGCGTTATCGGAGACTTTTGGAGACTCTCTGTAATGAACGCACGTATCGTTCTTACTCTTCTCAGCGAGCAGCGGGTGCTTCTCTTTAGTTTTACACTTAAAACAGTTGAGAACAGTTTATCGGGACAAAATGCAGTTGAGTGGGCTATGTGGGCAGAATTTGTTGAGAAAGCACATTAGGCAGGCAGAACGCAAGAAAGTACGCAGTGTAGTATGACGCAATGACGTCACGCATATGCAGATTTACGCATGACGTCATCTAGTGACATTTAGCGACTTGGCCAGGCTTTAGCTACAGTTGGCAACACTGGCTAGGTTTGGGTCTTGTCCCTTCATACCAGTTTAGTCGGAGTTTCAGTTAGTTTATGGTGGTTTTATTTTAGTCCAAGTGTGCTATCGGTTTGTTTCTGTTAGTTATACTTTCAGTTAGTTATGCACTAGTTTTAGTTTGATGTTTTATTTCTTATTTTTTGCTTTTTAACGTGTCCTAAATGTCTTATTTTACCCCCTGCAGTTGGAGGGCATGTTGGGCGTTTCCATCTCCCAGGTGGGCGTTGACGACTGTCCCTACACCGACTGCAGTCACTCTGGAGGCTGCAGCAGCGACGTGTCATTCAGCCACGCCCCGGTGGCGGTCAGCACCGGTGACGCCTCTCTGGTGTCGCTGTCGGCCTCATCTACAGCGCGATGCGGCTGCCGCGGCCGGGACGCGATCCACCTGCCCTGCTCCGCCTACCCCACCAACCCCTGCCTGAACGGGGGCACCTGCCAGGACGGGCCGCTGGGATACAGGTAGGTGCGGGGAGGGGTCTAAGGAAGCTTCCGTAACAGGTTCTGTCTTGGCATGTTGTGTAGCATAATATTTCGACTAATGCCGCCAGGATGAGGACGAACTGATTAAGTCCTTCTTCCAATTCCATGAATCATATATCATGAGTATGTGGACACTTCAAATAAATACAGTTGCCAATAAAAGCATTGTTATAACAAGAAAAGTTTTTCTTTATAAGGAAACAACATCACTGTGAATCCATTTTTCTTACTTTTCTCACTGTAGCAGCTCTATGTTTCCATACTTTTCACCATTGACAAGAATTGTCTGCTGGTCGTCTGCAGCAGATTCAAGTCCTGTACTGTTAGAGATTTCACATTCCTGATTAGTAAATCTGTCAGACATTTTCCAGATTTAATAAGAGAGAGGGAGGGTTGATTTCTCCTGGAGATCTAACTCTCCAAAGCTTCGTTTTCAGCTGCGTGTACAGTTGTTGAAGATGTTTGAATTGTCACATCATTTTAATGGTTTAAATAT
Organism: Coreoperca whiteheadi; assembly: GCA_011952105.1. Taxonomy (NCBI): domain Eukaryota; kingdom Metazoa; phylum Chordata; class Actinopteri; order Centrarchiformes; family Sinipercidae; genus Coreoperca; species Coreoperca whiteheadi. The sequence goes on from CM022486.1 coordinate 1,928,359, forward strand.
TGAATGCAACATCTCAGCTGCTTAATCTGACAGATGGTTCTCCCTCCTTCGCTCTCCTTTCTCTTTCTTGCGCTCTCAAAAAAATCCCATTAACGCTGGCAAATATACTCTACAGTTACTTTTAATTAACTGTGTTTCTGTCAAGGTTTCTGTCTCTCTGCGTATTTGTCACTCTCGGGTCATTTTATTTAGTTAAAACTGCTGCCACGGCAACTGAGATGGTATTATAGATTATCCAAATATTTTTTTATCTAAATATATTTAAATTTGATTGTTTTAAGACGAAAAAATAGTCATTTAAATCATAATATAATGAAGGGAGGGAGTTTCTCCCCAGATATATCCTGGTAGTGTGGAGAAGGCTTTGGAGCATCATTGAGGGAGATAACATTGACAGAAAGTATACTTGAACAGTTACATGAATGAATAATGTGGGGGGGGACATTTAAATTGTTTTATTGATGATTTGACCTCAGAATTCAGGGTTTTTATGCCCCTGCATCAGGTGGAAGAATTTAAGGTGATTTATGCATCATTATCATCAAATTCAATTTAATTCGGGCGGCCGTGGCTTGGTGGCAGAACGGTTGCCTCCCAATCGGAAGGTTGGCGGTTCGATCCCCCAGCCATGCGCCGAAGCATCCTTGAGCAAGATACTGAACCCCAAAATGCTCCCGAAGCTGCGCCTTCGGTTTGTGAATGTTCTCATATGTAAGTCGCTTTGGATAAAAGCGTCTGCTAAATGTAATTCAACCTCATATATTTGGCAACTTTAAAATCTGGTGCTAAAAGCTACTGATATTCATGGCTACTTGTGTTCAATACAATCTGAAATACATTCAGAGGGTTTGAACACCTTATCATCGCAGAGCTATCATTGTTTAAAAGATGTCGGTGATATCATAAAGTGTTTCTGACTCTCAGGTGTAAGTGTCCTCCCATGTTCGACGGGCCTGAGTGCCAGCAGACCAAACACAGCTTCGGCGGCCAGGGCTACGCCTGGTTCCCTCCCATCATGCCTTGCTTCCAGAGCCACATCGCCCTGGAGTTCCTGGCGGAGTCGGCAAACGGGCTGCTCCTCTACAACGGGCCGATCGGCCCTGCCCACTCTGGGGAGCAGGAGGATTTTATCGCCGTCGGTGAGTGTACCGCTGTGGCATTTAACTGTAACTTGTACAGGTATCGCTGCCGAAAATACTGCATAACATCAATAGTACATGAAAGAACCCGGGCTTCGTTCTAGAGCCACGTTCTACACACACACCAGCAGAAAACAGACCAGAATGCAATGCAACTACAAGAGGTCTTTACAGGTCTGAAATGATGAAAGGGACCAGACGACAGTCAAAACTGGTCCAGTAAGACCAGAGGATGGTCAGACAGAATCCAAAATGCGGTCGTCCAAAACCAACTAGAGAGAAGGCCAACACTGGCAGCCGCATCATGAGACCAATGACGAATCAGTTAAAAAGTGCAGAACTGACTATGACACACCATGTGACCAGGGATCCGCAGCAATAGAACGGGAGATTCTGGTCTGGTCTGGTCTTGGTTAAAGGACCTGCAAAGACCTCTGACTTGAATCTCAAAACCGCATTTCATCAAATTTGAGACATTGTTGTCTCAACGTCTTGCTCTGTATGATGCATTTGTACCACACGCGGGTGTCAGACCGTCTGCTGAGGCCTTTCCCGTAGCTCGCAGCTTTCGCGATCAGAACTGACGCGTGTGATGCTCCTGGGAGGCGCTGGGTGGGGCTCCTCGGCCGCTGCAACAATACAGAAAGCCCTGTTTGAAACGCGGCACCCCCGCGTGCTAAAAGTTGAAACGTTATTTGGAACTTCTGAGCACTCAAATAGACACGCTAATCTCGCAGTGCTGGTGGGGACGCCGCTCGTCCTTTCCACACAGCACAAAGAGGGATTCAGTCCGGCGCTGTAAAGGCAGCTTCTCAGCGGACAAGGAGCTCCACAAACCCTAATGTCAGCTCCCGGCGGCCCTGATGTGGTGCTAACGGATTAGCCTGCAGATGGCCTTTCAAACGCCTCTTGCATAATCTTGTGGCATTAAAGTTATGTAATTATTGAACCCGGTCTGTTGCGACGTGGGTCCGGGGAGCGGAAAATCAAAGAAGGACTGCAGCGTAGATCACTGCTCGCACGTTCGATAAACATGGCAGTGAGGTTGATCGGGTCACGCTCGCACGTACAGTACATCCGATATGTGCCGCAGTTGAGAGGATATTGGAAGACACACAAACACACACACACACACACGCACAGAATTGACTGAGTGGATTCCTGCAGTTGTTGATGGGATTCAGCAGCTTACACAGCGATACAGAGAGGTGAAGTCAGGGTCGGAGGTTTGGTCACGTACATGTCCGCTCCATCCGAGTATCCCCAACACATCACCTTCTCGCAAACAACATCTTGTTTTCAGTCAAACCACCTTTGCTTTGTGAGATTTCCTCTAAAATATATGGTGAAGTGCTCTTACTAATAATCCTGAGCTTTCAACCGCATCCCGCCGTCTTCATCCAGCGAAGGGAGCTGGCTCAGGGCGCCACCCCGTGACCTGAATGTGAACTTCTGCTCACATCAGGTCACATTTAGCTCATGTGACGACGCCTGAGCCAGCTCCATTTGCTGAATGAAGACCACGAGACGCTGTTGACAGCTCTGACTCAATGGTCAGTGCATCTTTGAGCTTGGATTCTCGTCACCAGAATCTAAAATGAGACCAAAGGTCAGAAACAATCAAAATGTAGCAAGACTTTTGTGATGACCACACGCAGATGTTCGAGGTTTTCACTCAATATCGTGTTTCGGGTACCAGATGTCATAGATCCGACTTGTTTTTACAGGTTTCTTTGTGTTAGCTGACGGTTTACAGGCTGGACAACGTGATAGTAAACAACATTTTTAGGTACATTTGGTATTTTATATCAAGGCCACTCTGGGCCACTCGTGTGTGGTTTGACTTTGAGCAGGAAAAACAGAAAACTAAGACTCTCATCCTCCCATCCAGAGTTGAGGAACGGGGTTCCAGCTCTGAGTATAAACCACGGATCAGGAACACTGACCCTGCAGCTCCCACCTAAATCCACCGTCACCGACCGGCGCTGGCATCGCCTCGACATCATCAGCGACGGAAAGGTAGGACAGGCTGGTGGGGGGTTGGATAGATGGACGGCTGATCAAGTCATCAGCAACTAAAGTGAGGCCCAATATCGATTTTCTTTCCCTGATGATCATAATTCACAAAATATAGGGGACCCTAAGTTATATAAATACGTTGATGCCTGTAGCTTTAATTATGCAGTGATGCAGTTCCATATTTTACACGCAAGTCAGTTTGTTTTTTAACAGTTTTAGTGACGTGAATAAAGGCCAAATGTCAAAGAAGAAAGGCGGGAAACTCTGTAAAATGAGAAGAAAGAAGTGGATAACATGCGGTGCCTTTCATTCTGTGAGAGCAACAATCACTGAAGGCCGGTGCTGATGGTGGCGTGTGTCTCATTCTCTCCCTGTTCAGGCCGTGCAGCTGATCCTGGACCAGTGTGGGGGGGTGGCGCTGAATGAGTTGGAGGGTGTCGGGGGGGACACCCAGGAGATGGACAAGTCCGGCTGCAGAGCTGCAGGAGAGACTCCAGGAAGCCAGAGGTCAGAACCTGCCCGGAGACACCAGAGACACAGATCATGCAACAGGAGGCTTTTGTCCGAAAACGTCCTCAACCCTCTGTTCTTTCACCTCCTTCTCCCTCCTCCTCCTCTCCCCATCCCTCCTCCTCCTCCTCTCCTCATCCTCCCTCCTCCTCTTCCTTGTCCACCTCCTCCTCCTCTCATCCTATCCTCCTCCTCCCTCCTCCTCTCCTCATCCCTCCTTCCTCCTCCTCTCCCCATCCCTCCTCCTCCTCTCCTCATCCCTCCTCCTCCTCCCTCCTCCTCTCCTCATCCTCCTTCCTCCTCCTCTCCCCATCCCTCCTCCTCCTCTCCTCATCCCTCCTCCTCCTCTCCCCATCCCTCCTCATCCTCCCTCCTCCTCCTCCTCTCCTCATCCCTCCTCCTCCTCTCCTCCTCCCTCCTCCTCCTCTCCCGTTGTCTCCTCTTTCCCTCTTCTTACTTGTTTTTTATCTTCGTTTTGCTCATCCACTCCTTCTTCTCTGTTCTTCCCCTCCACACGTCTTTTCCCTCCTCCTCCTCCTCCTCCTCCTCCTCCTCAGGTATCTGAATGTCTTCCAGCCTCTTCAGTTGGGAGGAGTGAAGGAAACATCTCCTCATCGACGTTACCGCAGTTTCACCGGCTGCATCCGCAACCTGGTGGTGGACAGTCAGGTAACACCACTGTGTGTGTGCGTGCATGTATTCACTCGTACTCCTCTGAACTCCTTGGTGGACGGTGTGTGTGTGTGTGTGTGTGTGTGTGTGTGTGTGTGTGTGTGTGTGCCGGGGGGACGGCGGTTGGACAGATGGTGGTGTGAGCTTGGCTCATCAGCCAAGGCCAGCATCACAACATCACAGTCTAAAATATAATATAAATGAAAAGCGCCTCCCCCCTCGTCCTCCTCATGAAACTAAACGAGCTGCTGTGGTTTCTTCTGCTGCTCAGCAACCTCCCAAAGATCCCAGAATATTCCCCAGGAAATGACTGCGCCTGCCTCCTTCCACCCACAATCCCTTGTGTTTTGGGGTTGTTTCCTGTACTTAGTTGGGAGGGTGGGCTCATGTTCTCACTCCTAACGAGCTTCACCACAGCTGGGATATTAGGGAAATGAGACCCGTGCTGACCTTCAAATGGGATGCCATATTTTCAGCGTGGGAGTACACGATATGTCCGATGTTAAGTCGGGACAACGCTGTTGCTAGGTGACTGATGTTGAAAACTGGCGTCGTCTTATTTGCTTTTTAAAAATGTTGAATGATTTTGTGTGTGCTGCATTTCAGTGTCACGCTACGAACAAGCAAAGAGTCGGCAACATTAGAAATGGATTAAATACATAAAAAAAATGTTTTACCTCAGCATATGTTACAACTTGTAACAAAAGTCCAATCAGGTCTTCTTGTACACAGTCAGCGGGACTCTACCTGAAGGCACCATCATGTCTTCAGACCAACCTACAGATAGCAGAGTCTAAAGCTTCAAAGAAACACTTAAATTCCTGATTTCCAGAGGATGAATCATAATGTTGAGTGAGCTTTCCTCTGGCGCCGCCATTAGGACAACATTTCCACTTGTGCACAAGTAACATCAGAATGTGACGGGGAGAGCGTTGTGAGATTTACCAAGCACATTCATGCTCCCCGGGGTACGAAGCCTTCTAATTTGGGAGATTTCATTGGCTTTCACGTGGCCAGATTTGAATGACAAAACAAAGCCACTTTCAAAACATTTAAAGAAGGAGAACTGGCTTCTCTTTGCTCCGTAATCAGCTGGTTTCGTGATTCCTTCAGAAATTCAAAGCACATTCTGGAGTTCAATCGTTAAGGTGGTTTGACAAACCACAAAATGCAAGCACAGCACGGCTGCCAGCTGAAAACAAGGGGCATGTTCAAGACGTTTAGCGCATGTCGAAGTCAGTCTTACTGCATTTCAGACGGAAAGGTGGGGGGAAAACTCCTCTAATCGTGTTGGCTGTGAGCGCAGCCTGGATCACATGACACGGGGCGGCAGGCATTTTGTGTCAACAGGACGAGAATGTCAATCTTGATACAGGATTTTAAGAAAATCAAGGTAACCATGTTTCTCACAGCGTGCCTCCTGCTGTCCCTCAGGTGTACGACCTGGCGTCTCCAGGCGAGAGCGCGGACAGCACCCCCGGGTGCCGGCTGACAGACGGGGTGTGTGTGACGGCGGCCGGTCCCTCCTGTGGCGTTCAGGCTTCCTGCCTCGCCGACTGGGGCTCCTTCAGCTGCGAGTGCCACGCGGGATACACCGGACACAAGTGTGACACGGGTGAGGGACCCTGAGAGTGTGTGCGTGGGTTTTCTCGTTTGGGATCACTTGTTAACGGAGACTTTAGATTCTTGCACCTGCGTTATGACACCACTTTGAAGAAAAGAGATTCCGGGGCCGAGAAAGCAGTCTGTCAGTCTGATGTAAAACTTATTTTAACACAGAGAGCAAAAAGAAGTCGTGGAGACTCGGTGGCGACCTTTTCAATTCTGGCATCCACTCCCAGGCCGCACTCGATGTCCACAAACGTGTACATTGTTGGCTTAACTGGCCATATTTAACCCAAAATTAGGGATATTTGACTGTTCAATCCATCTGTTTTAGTCTAGATATAGCGTAAGGCTGCATCAGACCAACTGCTCGGCCTCGAAAAACAACATCTCGTTCGCTTCAATGAGGTGATTTCAATGGTACCTCAAGGGCCCGGATGCAGAAGCTCCAGCAAAACAAAAAAGAAACAAAGTTTGTTAACTTTGCTGCAACACAACACGACAACATTATCTGGAACATGTAGTGTTGGCCAATCACATGTGTGCAAGCACACACTCCTGGTAGATTGCTTTGTGACGTCAGTGTGTTTACCTCGCACTCAGCCGAGTCCAGCTCTCCCCTTTAAAGCAAACACTTCCATTTTGCTTGTGCATGCTTAAATAATCCCTTAAACATTCATCTCCTTGACAAACACATTCTTAACCTTCACTTTCACCTAAAACCTAACGCTCATCTGATGTACGTTGGTTTCAGTGTCTCTGCAGCAGGGCGGGGTTTGTTTGGAGTGTGAAAGCTAAAGCTTTTAAAACTACTGGTGATTTGTTTTCCAAACTGTCCGTGAAGTGCAGATGTGGTGCTGCTGGTGAATTTGAATGTAACATTTAAAAGTTTTTATTTATGCGAGCGAATCCTGACTTTACCCCCCCGCAGCCGTCCCAGAGTTCTCCTTCGACTCGGGCAGCGTTGTGCGTTTTCAGCTCAGAGGAGGCGGCAGCTCTCGCCGCACAAACATCCAGCTGCTCCTCCGAACCAGAGCCGCCTCGGGCACCCTCCTCTCCGTGACGTCCCAGGAGGCCAACGAGTACATCGTCCTGGAGGTCAGCCCGCCTTCCAGCCAATCAATAACTGACCTTTGTCGCCACACATTGTCGCACGAAGACGGAAGGTTCATGTGCTGATATCTTCCATCCTCTCAGGTCGCGGAGGGTCACCTCTCTGTTCGCGCCAACCTTGGCGACGGTGCCCATGCCCTGCGACTTCCCGGCCAGCGGGTGGACGTCGGGCAGTGGGTCCTGGTCAGCCTCCGTCGCCGTGACAACCTGTTCGCCCTGCAGCTGGAGCAGGGCGGGGGCTCGCGGGAGGTCCAGGCCCGGCTGGGGAGCCGCAGGGAGATCGTGGTTCACCCGGCCAGCTTGATGGTCGGCAACGGCCCGAACACTGGAGACAGGGCCGACTTCCAGGGTGAGATCTGGATCTGATCTGGATTCACATCTTTTTTTCACTTCAACTACATTTTACTTATACAGCCCAATATCACAAATCATAAGTTGCCTCCAAGGGCTTTACAGTCAGTAATACACGACACCCTCTGACCTCAGACCTTCGATTGAAATAAGGAAAAACTACCCAAAAAAAACCTTTTAACAGGGAAACAAAGTGGAAGAAACCTCAGGAAGAGAAGCAGAGGAGGGATCCCTCTCCCAGGACGGACAGACACCCAATAGATGTCTTGTGTACAGAATAGATTCACAACAGAAGATCAGAGTGTCTACAGTTGTAATGACAAAACGTAGGTTGTAAAACATAAGTGTAGAAGACGGATCCAGAACTCTTAGTACATTTTTCTCAATTTAGTGAACTGAACCAGAAGTAGCTATGTGACCGCCACAATAAGAGCTGGTTTCATTCTTTAAACGCTATAGAAAAATTGTTTCTTACTCTTTGAACTTTGGACGGATCCTTGCTTCCACAATGTTGAGATTTAAAAAAACACACGGCTCGAGTCAGTATCAGGTCAAATGCAAAGTGCACAAAAGAAGCATAGCGCCGCCCCCAGCTCCCTTTAGCAGTCACACGACCCTTTTCAAACTTGTTGTAGCAGTCGCTGAACAGTCCCCATTAGGACAGTAATGTATATCATCCATGACGTAGCAGCAGTATTAGTAATATTAATAACGATCCTAAAAAACACATCGATGGACTCCAAACTAAACTGGACGTTTCCTCCCCCAGGCTGTCTGCGGGACGTTCGTTTTAACGGTCAGGTCCTGCCTCTGGACGGGCAGAGCCGGGACCTGGTGACGGTGCTGGAGCGGCGGCGCGTCACCTCGGGGTGCTCCAGCGACGCCTGCAGCAGCCATCCATGCCGCAGCCCGCTGCGCTGCATCGACCTGTGGAGGAAACACCAGTGCAGGTAAAGACCCAACAGACCCTCCACTGGGTTACTTTTGTAAAACTCTGATGTCGTTAACTCTTCTTGCCCTCCATCCCTCCTCGTCGTCTGCCAGGTGTCCCGGCGGTCAGGTGACAGTGACAGACGACTCAGGTCAGCAGCGTTGTCTGCCGTCGCCCTGCGGACCTTCTTCCTGCCGTAACGGTGGCGTCTGCCAGGCGCTGTCGCCCGACACCTACCGGTGCCGGTGTCAGGAGGGGTTCAGGGGTCAGCGCTGTGAGCTGGGGCAGGTCAAAGGTCACCGGCTGGCCGCCCTCAGCCCCAGCTCCATCCTCGCCATCAGCATGTGTCTGCTCGTCTTCTTTGGTAAGAGCAAGGGAGTTGTTTACTTATTTAAAGAGAATAAATTAGGTAAACCACCCTGAACTTTTCATATTACACTTGGATGAATGTAACTAAGGTTTCCTGAACAAAGACAATAAACGTTTTACTGTCTTTAGACAATACAAACAGTAAGAGATTTATATCCATGTACACGTGATGTTCTAAACACTCCTTGTGTCGAAGCTTCTTGCTGACTCACAGGCGGACCCTATTACTTGCTACTAACATTTAATTTTTATATTGCAGATATACCCGTGCAGACTGTAGAGAATACACCGTGAGGGTGACAGATTACCAGTTCATTAACAACAACTCACTTCCGTCAGTTCAACGTAAACGCTGTCACAGATGTCAGAGAGTGATGAGTGTGTTCAAAGAAAGGACAAGACAAACAAGAACGCGCAAATCCTGTAACTGAACGTGACGTAAAATCGACCGAATCCTCTAAAGGACTCCTGTTCTAAGCTTGTGTAACAGTGTGCTGAACAGATCGATAGGTTTTCCATCAGCATCGATGTTTGAGTTTGTGTCATTTTGGATTCGTGACAGTGACGTTGGTGGGGAGCAGAGGCGACCGACTGTTAGCTCTGCCAAATTAAGACTTCATTTCCCATCAGCCCTCCTGCTTCCTGCTCTCCCCTGAAGAGGACAAACATACCGAAGGAGATTTTGGAAGCACGTTTTCCTCTAAATTGGACCTGGTGGCTCACAGAGTGAAGGATGTTACAGACTGATTCTCCCCCCACTAATGGGCGCATTTGTTGTTCACCTGTTTATAGTAATTATACTGATGTCTCTAAATGAACATAATACTAATTTATTGAAGCTAAATGACTCCACAGAGCGGCTTTAATGAGCTGCCGCTGCCGCGAACATACAGGAAGGAAATTAAATCCGTCCCGGTGGTGCAGAAGCACATTTACGCAACGATGCATATTTATACTGTCCTCCTCTCTCGCTCTGTGTGTGTGTGTGTGTGTGTGTGTGTGTGTGAGTGTAGCGGTGCTGGTGGCGGTGACGGTGTGGAACCAGAAAGGCAGCCGTAACAAGTTCAGGAAGCGAGGAGTTTACCACATCCCCGCTGAACACGAGAGCTGGGAGGACATCCGAGAAAACATCCTCAACTACAACGAGGAGGGAGGGGGGGAGCAGGACCAGGTACACACACACACACACACACACACACACACACACACACACACACACACACAAAATGGCTATGTTCCACTTTTTACATAACGGCTTACTTTTTTTTTTTATAAAGGACACTGTCAAAAGCTAAACTCGAGCGTTTCTTTGATGTTCTTCCAGAACGGATACGACATCACGGAGTTGAAGCGTCCGCTGTGCTCCAGTTTGTCCCAGTCCTCGTCCTGCACCACCGCCCCGCTCATCAAGTCCTCGCCCGGCTCCCAGGAGGAGGTTCACCCGTCCGGCTCCTCCTGCAGCTCAGGCGCGCCCTACCTCAGCATCCCGCATCACCATCACCCCCATCAGCAGCAGCACGCCACCGCCAACAACTACGCCAGCGACGCGACCTACGCTAACTACACCACTCGTGTAGGCCGGGACGTGGAGGCGAGCGACGGAGGAGGGTTTGTGGACGCCCCTTCAGGGTCCCGCTCCCACGTGGACTTTAAAAGCTACGTGGCGCGAATCATCTGGGAGGCGGACAACGACGGCGAGGCGTTCCCGCCGGACGCGTACCACGTGTGGTGCGTGGAAGGCTCGGGGTCGCCGGCAGGAAGCCTCAGCTCGCTGGGGTCAGCCGCGTCACGTAGGAACGTTGCCATCGCCCGCGGCGAGGAGGAGGAGGAGGAGGAGGACGAAGACGAAGGAGGGTTTGTCTACGACAGGCTGTCGCGGTGGGGCCCCAAGTTCCAGGCTCTGAGCGAGATGTACGACCGGCCCCAGCTGACCCTCACATACAGGGACGCAGTGGCCTACGTACAGAGGAGCTACAGCCACGACCCCCTGCCTCACCCCCACTAGGGGGCGCTGCACAACACCACCCACCTACAGTTTAAACAGACTGGGAGGGGCAGGGACTCAGTGCTGCGTTCAAGTCCAATCTGTCACCAACAGAAAACTAAACAAAAACGCGGTTGTGCTGTAGGGATAAAATCAATATCACAATGTTAAAAAAAGAGTATTTTTCCTATGTTGACAGAAGGAACTGTGCATTTTATCACACAAGAGTCAGACGAAAACTTCCAAATGTTGTTTCTTTCATTATCAATCACTTTACCACAAACTGACACAGAATAAATGTGGGACTTTTGGGGGTCTGGGGCCACAGGCCAGTGCCCCACTCTGCCTGGTTGGTACTTTAAATTAAACCCTGAATAACAGTCTGATTAGGATCACTTCGTATTTGCTGTGTGGCTCCACAGTTTGTGGCATTTGGCAAAGGTCATCCCTGAAACTCTCTGGTCCAAACGCAGATATTTTCCTCTCTCTCGGCCGACTACAGTTCGTGCGAGGCTCCACGAAGCGACACAAACACGGTACATTCGTTACAGAAGAGGAGGCCCAGAGACGTTATTAGGGGCAAAAAGAATAGAAATAAATGTAACCGGTAGTTGTCTGGGGTATTTTTTTAAAATCTAAACCTTGAATTACAAACTTAAATCTGTCCACATTTTGGAAATATTAAGGAAGAATAAAAGTCTCAAACGTCCTGATAGATTTTGCGTGAGGACTGGATTCACCTGAAGGGAGTTCCTTTCCTGTCCCGCCCCCACACAGCCCTGGGGACTAATCGGCCAGGACAACTGAAAACACCTGTGTGGGTGCACATAGGGCCTTGAAATCCGATTGGCTGCACCAGACACCGCCTCCAAATTCTCAGTCATGATTGGCTGCTGGCCCTGATAGAGGCACCAGCAGCAGTCTGTGATCCTGAATTCGTCCAGTCCTGAGGAGCAAACAGGAGCCCGGCAGCTAATGTGAGTAAAACGGGCTCCGGCTGACGCTGACGTCCTGCGTTACATTTAGCAATATTGGAAACAAGCTGAGGGCACAAGTAAACAGCGTGTTGCTGTCAAAGCCTTCATTTCTTCTTCGTGATCAAACGGAAACGATCTGGTTCACACTCAAAGCTAAGAGCCTGGAAACCTTGTAAGGGTTCTTCTTGTTTACTTTGACTTCATTTGACACACTTTGGGTGTGAACCAGGTTGCTTCCTGTCTTCGCTGGCCTGAACGCTGCAGCCAAAACCAAGATGAGCGTCACTGGACACATTGTCGGTGTCGCAGTATGTGTTTGTTGGCTGCCACTGTGTCTTCATTTGATACTGGCAGGGCTGCATCCGTTAGTCTGCCACTCACTTTCGCCGCTAACAGGTTCCCAGAGTTCAAGTCTTAAAATGTCCTGAAGATATTTATTATCACATAAGTAAAAGAAAAGAGCAGCTCCTCTCAACGAAGAAGTGTTTCTGCTTGAAATATTTATTTAGTAACAAAATAGTTGCCACTTATTTGTCTGTCGATTCCCTAATGGCCTCCGAACACCAGAGCAGCTCCCAGTGAATCTGACGTGAACGCGGCCGCCGTGTTCCCGACGACGGCGCCGCCCTCAGGGCCGGAGCTTCGTCACGTGCATGCTGCCGTTTCCACGTGGGGAAAACCTGACGAGCTCCGAGCTCCGAGTCGTGGTTCCTTAAAGCAGCTCGGTGGGCTGTAGGCTAATTATTCCCTGGCAGTTTGTGGGTCGCTGGGTTTTGTTCTCAAACGTGGACTCTCCGGGTCCAAGGTGGCTGTTTCTGTGAGGTTTTCTGGAGGGATATTACCATCAAACTGTGGCAGAAGTCTTGTGGGTGACTGCAAGAATTATTCTGGTTCATTTGCTCACACCAACAACATGAAAGCCTTACAGAGGGGACTCAAAGTTCTTCTTCAGGGGCATTTTAATCTTTTTCTCTGCGCCCTGGCAGTTTTTTGACCTACCACACAACCTACAAACAAAATGCCCATTTCAATAAGAGAGTCTCCCAAGGACAAACTTTTCTTTTACGGTCTTGTTTTCTTCTATTCGCTCTGCTGCTGACGGCGTTTCCGCAGACTAACCTCCAGCGAACTCAATAACCAGCGTTTAATTTCTCTTTTCTACCTTCTGGTTGCACTATTGGGGGGGATTCAGGGTCCCCTGACAGACCGAGGAGTCTGCTTGCCAGTAAAAAGACAACAAAACCACATCGAGAGAACCCCTCGCTGTTTCCAACACGTAAAAAAGCTTTGCTAGTTTTCAGATGAGAGATTATTTTTATACTCCCCTTGTAGAAACGTCCCGGAAGCTGCTGCCGTGTTCAGGCCTGCAGGATTCTCCAAGTGAGCCCAAGTGGCGAAGCCGCTGTGGCCGGTTGGTTTGATGGCGTCCTCATCGGGTCGCGGGCCTAAATCACACGTGTGAAGAGATTCACACGTGTGTGTGTGGGGGGGGGGGGGACTGGGACTGTCGCACGAGACAAACTCAAGTTTATTGACGTGCAAGTCCAGATTTGAGAGCGCAACAAAGTCCGAAAACTGCAGCACAACGTTTGAGCACAAAACCTGGATTTTATTAGCCATGTTTACACTTCACAGCAGAAAATTCAGGCTCTTTGTGCTGCTTTGGAACAGAGTTCTTGGGTTTCGAACTCTTTGCAGCTTCTGTTGCCCGTCGTGATGCCGTAGTTGCATTCCTTATTATTTAGTCCTCCGCAGCGAGTTTGTCCCGAACGCATCCACGTTCGTGTGCCCCGGCTGGAGGCCCCCACAGCTGTGCTGGCTTCATGCGCCCGACGAGCGCCAATGGACGCCAAGTCAAGAGGCCGCCGTTTCGATTCCCCGTGCACGTGCGCAGACCCCCAGTGTAACATGTACAGAACCACGCGTGTGCTTGTGTCAGTATTTCAGGGCTTAACGTGCACTGTCACAGTTTGCATGTGAGGGACACAAACTGCAGCATCAAAACTCTGATCAGGGTGGCGATTCCGCGTTGCTCTCAGATCCCCCAGCTCTGTTTCCCCGTTCACTTACTCGTCCAATCCTCGCGCGGGCTTCCGTGAATGCAGCTCTCTCGCTCGAGCCGCAAAGACCCTTGGCAACGAGGTTTCTCAGAGCGTCGCCCTGACGGTGACCCGGGCAGCACATTTTTCACTCCACCACTTCCCAGTGTGATGTTTAAATGAAACCAAGACAAGGTGAAGCAGCAGTTTGGGCTTTCAGCAGCTTGGTGTGTGACGGTGGCCCCCCTATGTTGTCGTTACACCGCGCCTGGGGAATGTAGTCTTATACGTGACGAGGAAGGGTTAGGGGTACAGTCGTTACATGATAAAAGGGACTCTTACAGGAGCAGCGCGGGACTCAGACCTCAGCCGACTGAATGGCGACACAGACGGCCAAATCCAGATATTTCAAAGGTCTTTGATGGCACTTCAGTTCACAATTCTTCCCCAGAAAACATTCGTAGGACAATCCTTCTTTTTTTTTTTTTTATCCAAAGTGTTTCGAGAAGACACTCTCCGCGTTTGTCAAGTTAGCCGAACAGTTTTCCTCTCTCTTCTGGTACCTGATTTTTAGAAAAAAAAAAAGAGCGCGCGAGCTCTCGAAGAATCCTCCTCAAAGCTATGCATCCAAATGAAATAACGCAGGCGTGTCTCCTTATAAGCTCCAGGTGTCGTGTCTTGAGTTTTGACCTGTCCTGTGCGACACATCTGTTGCTGTCTGTGTGTTTTCTAAGGCAGTTTAACGTGTGTGTGTGTGTTGGGTTTCACACACATTCCCTTTGACTGGGAGTGTAAAGTGTCGTTTAGCACTGAGCAGTGTTGATCTGTAGGATGTGATGTACATAATGGACGTTTTATAGCAAACCTAACATGGATTATCCCTTTTTGTATGTGACTTTTAATAAAAAAAATGGCTTTTCCCCAACAGTGTGATCCGTGCTCTTTGGCTCATGTTTGGGTTTCCGAGTTTAGAGCAGCAGGAGGAGAAGAAGAAGACAACCCGCAGTTCTGTGCTACATCCTTTGGAGTTCGGCGTGTGTTCACGTGGGAAAAGTGGACCCAAATAAACCAAAACCAGGTTGTGGTACTGATGGACGCGGTTTACCCGCGATGCATTGCACACACGAAAACACAAATGGTAGTGTTTAAAAAAAAAAAAAAACAACCAACCCAGCTTTGTGAACACGCCAGCCAACTCCAAGTAACTTTGTTGACACGCGTTGCCTCACGTGTTTTAGCATTTCCTGTTTGTATAAAGCCGTTTAAGTATGACCACGCGGTCCATGTAGCGGCTGTTCCGGAGCTTTTGATCGTGAGCTTCCTCGGCAGACAATTGGGCCCCGTTGCCATGGAGACTTCGCATCCGTGCTGGCTTAAAGGTTGCAGGTGATTGTAAGTAGGGTTTTTTCTTTTTTTCTTTTTTTTTCATGATGTGGAACCTGCAGGCGGCAAAACAAAGTGTTAGTAATGTAGTATGGGTTTCTTAGGAAACAGTGCATACTGCGTACAAATCGTTTGTGGTAAGGAATTATACTTCCACTCCTCTTCATCTCAGAGGGGAATATTGTCCTTTTATTTCAAAACTTTAGTTACAATGCAGATTCAGTTAATAATACAAATAAAATATGATCTAATGTTATAGATTAAGGTAAGACTATTGATCCACAAGTGACCCATCAGTATATAAAGTATTTATATTTGCCAGCTGCAGTATTAAAGTCATGAACACATTAATGCATCAATAATTAGAAACCTATAATATATATAAATTCTTCTCAAGCGGGCCATTTTGCAGAATGAGTGTTTTTACTTTAACTATATTTTGACTCTAATACTTTTGTACTAAATTTTGAATGCAGTACTTTTATTTGTAAGAGAGTATTCCTGTGGTATTACTACTTTTACTTAAGTAAAAGATCGGTGTACTTCTTCCAGGTCTGGAATTGGGACCCAGTGACTGACTTGTAGAAGTTCATATTTCCTGAGGAGGCAACACTGCCACCATATGGTGACCTCTGATATTACACAGAACCGGATGATTTTCTGTTTTACTCACTGACAGTTTACTGTGTTTTACAGTTGCTTTCGCTCAATTTTCACGAGTTTTTAATGTGCAAAATTAACACAAACTCAACGGTGTTCTCCTAATTTCAGGCTCATAGGTCAAACAGCATGCAAAATGTAAGCCTATCAAATGAAATGATTCATGTGCAAAGTTTATCAGAGCATCCCAACACTGTAAAGGTTCATCCATGAATGTGGGTAATTGTTGCATTTTAAGATATTATCATTGCCAAAATAATGCTCTCAGAGAGTAACTAACACTCAAGACACAAGTTTAAAAAGTCATTTCCTCAAATATGACATAAATAGCAATGAGGAAAAACATGCAACTTGTACAGAAGTTGAAAACCTTTATTTTGTGAATATACTTGATAATAAAGTCTAGAATCTACCTTTTTATGCTACAGTAAATCCTGCATTCAAGCAAGACAAGATAATGAATGTAAGTCTACTTCATTCCATCAGCGTACTTTATTCAGTCTGTGCACGACGAAATGCGAGTATTTATTCCAAACATGGTTATAAAAATCACCAATCAGTAGTGGAAGAAGTACTTGGATCCTTTACTTAAGTAAAAGCAAGTACAACTAAAAGTCCTGCATTCAAAATCGCATGATTATCAACTTAATCTACCTAAGGTATCAAAAGTACTGGTTCTGCACTGAAGTCTCCTGTAAATGATATCTCATTAAAACTAGCTAAATGTATTTTAGCTGTTAAAACTGGATAAATGTTTATAAATTACGGATGGAAATATTAACTCCAGGCGAAACATAGCCTTTTGGCTAACTCTGGCATATTGACAGAAATGTTTATTAATATGCACTGTCCCGGTAATAAATAAACTGATTTACATCGCTATAACGAGTGCATCGGTAATCAATCCATCTCGATATGCTTATGTTTTTAACGATCGTATCCAAACTGCGTTCTAATTTACAACGTTATTGCTTTGTTTAAGTCTCCTGCGTAATGAATCAAGAAAGACGGGAAGCTTGACAAAACAAATACAACGTGCAAACAGGGCCGGATTAACCATTAGGACAACTGGTCACTTGCCCAGGGGCCCTGGACCTCTAAGGGGCCCTGGACACTGTCAAATGTTATTTTAGATCGCGTTATAAACACAGTCCTCACTTTGCTAATTCTATTCAGATTTTTGCAACCCCTCTCCATCAAAATATTCCGTTAAATCAAGTCAAAAACAGTGTCTGCAGCTTCCTGCGCTGCGAGCGAGCGAATCACTGAAATCTGGGAGCGCTAAAAGGAAATTAAAAAGAGAAAAGGAATTGAAATGAGTCGACAATATTTCAATAACATAATTTAATTTGTAGCCTAAGGTGTTTTCTTGTACAAAACTAAATATTTTAAGATAAATGAAAAGTGTTAGACATTTAAAAAAGACAAGAGGCTACAAATGTCAAGATCAATATTTGTGTAGCCTGCCTGACGTGATCACGTCTCTGGCGTAGACTACAGTATTTGAAATAGCACATTTGCATTAGTTATATTCTCTACTCGATTTACAGAGCAATCCCTGCAAAGGTTTTTTAGGTTAACTACACAAGAGATTAGTGTATCTCTTGAATGCACTGAGGCTGTCACATAAATCTACACTGAGCCATGCAGAAGCCTGATGTGTTGGTCTAGAAGTAGCCTATGTGCTCCTGGTGGTAGTGACTTTGCGATTGTTACTTTGGGGAAGGGGGGACCCTTGAGTCTTGTTGCACAGGGCACGGGGAATTGTTAATCCGGCCCTGCTTGCAAACTGTGCCATGTAGCTGTTAAACGCACTGGCAGCACGACAAACCTCATAACACACGTGAAGCGTCGACAGTTATATGGAAAATATGGCCACCTTTGTGGTTGGCTTAAATTTATTTGGCTGCTAATATTTCAAAGAGAGCCTACTGAATTGATTTATTAATTTCTGATTTGTTTCAGAAAAATGACGACAACGTCATTTATTAATCAAAATACGGGAAATACACGTGACAGAATGTTAACCTGCAACAAGAGTCACCTCTAGTAATTGTGACACCTGAATTTCTTTGTAGCAGGTGGTGTTGAACCGTGATCAGGGGGCGAACCGAATTGAATCGTATTGGTGGTTGTTGCAGATGTATCTTAAATAAATTGGACCCTAGCTATTGTATCGGGACTGATATCATATCGACTTTAGATTCCCATCCCTGATATAAAGCAGATAGAACTGAATGAATGTATGAAAAGCAAATAAAACTGCATAAATGTATATAAAGCAGTGAGAACTGGATAAATATAAAAAGGCCGACAAAACTGGATAAATGTGTGTTAAGCAGTTAGAACCGGATAACTGTGTATTATGCAGTAAAAAAGTGGATAAATGTATGTTTAGCAGTTCAAACTGGATAAATGTATATAAAGCAGATAAAACTGGATAAATGTGTGTTAGGCATATAATACTGGACACGTGTGTTAAGCAGTTAGAAATTGATAAATGTGTGGTGAGCAGTTAAAACTGGATAAATGTGTATAAAGCAGTTAGAACCGGGTAACTGTGTATTACACAGTAAAAAAGTGGATAAATGTATGTTTAGCAGTTAGAACTGGATAAATGTAAAAAAGCAGATAAAACTGGATAAATGTGTGTTAAGCAGTAAAAAAGTGGATAAATGTACAAGAAGCAGTTAGAACTGGATAAATGTGTATATAAAGCAGATAAAACTGGATAAATGTGTGTTAAGCATATAATACTGGACACGTGTGTGTTAAGCAGTTAGAACCGGATAAATGTGTATTACGCAGTTAGAACCGGATAAATGTAAAAAAAAAGTAGATAAAACTGGACAAATGTATATAAAGCAGTTAGAACTGGATACATTTGTATAGAGCAGTTAGAAATGGATAAATGTGTGTTAAGCAGTTAGAAATGGAGAAATGTATATAAAGCAGTTAGAACTGGATAAATGTAAAAAAGAATATAATACTGGATAAATGTGTGGTGAGCAGTTAAAACTGGATAAATGTGTATAAAGCAGTTAGAACCGGGTAACTGTGTATTACACAGTAAAAAAGTGGATAAATGTATGTTTAGCAGTTCAAACTGGATAAATGTAAAAAAGCAGATAAAACTGGATAAATGTGTGTTAAGCATATAATACTGGACACGTGTGTGTTAAGCAGTTAGAACCGGATAAATGTGTATTACGCAGTTAGAACTGGATAAATGTAAAAAAAAAGTAGATAAAACTGGATAAATGTGCATTACACCGTTAAAACTGGATACATGTTAAAAAAAAAAAAGCAGTTAGAACCGGATAAATATGTAATAAGCGGTTAGAAGTGGGTAAATGTATATAAAGCAGTTAAAACTGGATAAATGTATATAAAGCAGTTAAAAGTGGATAAATGTACAAGAAGCAGATAAAACTGGACAAATGTATATAAAGCAGTTAGAACTGAATAAATGTGTGTTAAGCAGGTTAAACTGGATGAGCAGTTAAATCTAGCTAAATGTGTATTGGTTGGGATTTATCTTTTTATTTGAGATAACTGAACTGCACTTTCACAGAGGACCGTTCCCTGAACTGGAATACGTTTTTGTTGTTAAGGTTGTTTATTTTCAGATCCACATACGGAGTGAATAAATGTTCTGGCAGGCCCTCTTTGAACCCACATTGGCGTGATGTGGGATATGATTTACAATTTTGACGTGTTTGTGGACAGGTGGTCCATTAAACCAGCATTTTATTCTTTTCAAGGCAACCTTGATCAAGTTGTTGAGTTTCTGAACTGTTTTTTATTGCGTACATTTTATATGTACACTTGTACAATAAACTGCCCGGGTGAAAGAAAAAATCCAAGCGGCTCAATAAATAGACACGTCATGACTGTACAAGGAGGGTAAAGTCAGAAATACAGAGTTGTGTAATTTTGTCGTTTTTGGAGTGCTGTTAGCCTGTTAGCTCGTGCAGCTAATGGACCCACGGCCGCTGTATTTCCTGTCCTGAATTGCTTGTCAAATCAGGTCTTGCAGCAGGAGAACTCAGGGAAGAAAAGTGCAGATGGCGTCAGGCCCACAGCCTACAGGTCCCGCCTACTGCTCAGACCCAGACTGTGACCTCTGACCCCTGACCCTTCTCCAGTTTCAGTTTGCCTCCCTGTCTTGTTTAAGCCCGGTGCATCTGACACTGAGTCGACATGAAGCATATGCATTGTTACAAACAATGCGGCTATCGTGCTCTGATGCAGCTGTGACTGTGTGTGTTCTTGTATTTCTGTCTCTGTGAGGACCAATATGGGACCATTTTGTCCGCTCCTCGCTTCTTTTATAATAGCTGTTTTCGGGTTAATGTAAGAGTTAGATTTCGGTTAGGGTTACTGTATTACTAGATGTCAGTGAGGGTCCTCACAAGTTGTGTGTTGGGGGTTGCGGCAGCTTGTGTCTGATTGGTCTGTATTGTCTTTGACCTCTATAACAGGAGGGGAGGCCCTCGTGCAGCGAGTTCGGCTCAGACTGAGCGCAGCTTCTTTATCTTTACGTTAATATGATGCTTTCACATAATGCATCAATAATTATAATCTGGTAATATAATAGTGGGTCCTTATGCATGATGTATACTTTTACTTTTAGTACTTTAAGGGAAAGCAAGATACTAATACTGTTGTACTTCTACTTAAGTAGTTAAAACGTTTAGTGTTTAAAGCGCTTTTTTTTTTTTTAACAGAATATTATTTTGTTTTGATTCAATGTTTGAATTTCTTGAGGCAAACTGAAGGGAGAGATTGAATCTATGACGCTTTTCTCCTTTAAGTCTTGACTTTTTCCTTCTGTGTATACAGTAACTGAACTGCACTTTTGCCGTGCTGGTACCACGTTCGATCGAGGACAAGTTTTTCTCAATAGAGTTTTTTTATTTCCAAATGAAGTGTAAAAAAAAACAAACCCAAAAGGCTGCTGCATGTGTTGAGTAACTGACCAGCTCAGTTGTTGATATGTAAGATGACCGGGAGCAGTACTATGTAGTTAGAAGTGCTTGCAGCTCACATTAGTGTGAACTTAAATTATTAAGAACAAAGTGTACTGTTAAAGGCAGTACTGAGTACTTGAGGTACTTTAAGGTGTTTGTTGTTTTTTTTTGTACATGTTCTTATTGTTGTATGTAAAACAGAGAAGATGGAACCAGCTGGTGTTTTGGTGCTTTTCTGGATAACTGACTTTAGGCGATTAATCACTTCTCAGAATTGCCATTGATTAATTGTTTATTGTTCTAGTAATTGACCTGATCTCTATCAGGGAGTCTTTACTCTCACTCTCCTCACAACGTCAAAGGGCTGTTTGGAGGTTTTTCTTGTGGCACTTTGAGCTCCACAAGCCGAGTGCCATGTAGTCCCACTATATTCAAAAAATGCAGACGTCTCTACGGCCGATATCTCCAAAACTTGCAAAAAAATCAGTCTAGATGGATAAACAGTGCTACAGGTGAGAGGAGGAATTTGTATTATTGATTTTGGCGTGAACTGTCCCTTTAAGACTTGGGTTTAAGGAGTTACACTAATGTAAAAGGTTGGGGTTAGGCATTTAGTCGGGATGGTTAGGTAAGGGGCTAGGGAATCCATTATGTCGATGAGGTGTAGGTTGAGGCCACGCTTTCCCAGGCCGACACAATACACTCACTCTACACTGAGTTTTGTTAAAGGGGAGGGAGAGGCCTCTGTCCGTTAAAGGGGAGGGAGAGGCCTCTGTCCGCCAAAATACCCTATATATGTCACTCACACACAGACATGACAAAAGGTTGCTTAGTGACCGTGGCATTCACCCCCATGTGTGTGTGTGTGCTTGGCATTCCTGCAGCAGTTTCAGGCTGATCTTCTGACTCTCAGCAGCTCATGAACTTCTAAAGTACCATTTCATGAACTTCTAAAGTTTTTTTGCCATTTCACTGCTGTCAGGCCGCAAACGTCACGCCAGGCCGAGGACCTGCGAGCTTCCTGCTCCTCGTCACAAGTCGGACTTCCTTCACCCGTGGAGGTGTTCGTCACCCGTGGAGGTGTTCGTCAGAAGCACAACGGCGTCCTCCTCACCGTTACTTTTACGCGAGTTGTGAACTAAAAGTGTTTTCCCTCACTTTTCTTTTCAGTGAGCTCCACAATGATCCTCAACAATGTAATGTCACTATGGATTTGTTATCATATTTATCTATTTTACCTTTCTGAGACTCCATGTTGTCAACTGCAGTTAATTTATATATATGACTACTTTTAAGAGCCATACTCCCCTATTGCCAGGATAGTAATTTGTACATGCAAGTTATTACCACGTGCAACAAGATAAAAATGTTCTTTTTGTTTTCGAGACTTCAGTGGCTCCTCCTGTTCCCTGTAAGTTTTGTTGCTGGGATATTTTCAACTTTTGTCATTAGTACGGGACCGACCTCACACAAATCCCAGCCGAGCTTCAAGCGCGGACCTTCTAGTCTCTAACAACGCATCATGTTTAATAAGCTGATCATATGTTTTGTATGGGAAATCAAAGTAGTAAAAGGTATTTCCCCTCTGAGATGTAGTGGGGTAGAGCAAAGCCGGCCTGCTGTCAGCTGGTAAATCTGGTGCGTCGGCTTGTTTCCCTTGATGCAGCTTGGGTATCAGTGCGTCCCCGCCTGTATTTAAAGCTGTTTGCCTGTAATCGTTACCCAGAATAATTAAAGTCCCGTCATGTGAACGAGGCGGTAACTTTCATTCTAGTGGTGGAAAGTAACTAAGTACTACACTGAAGTACACAAAATGTATGCTGTTATACTTCAATGCCACTACAATTCAGAGGGAAATTTTGTACCTTTCCACATGTATTTAACTACTATAGTTACTTTGATTTTATAATGCAACCGCAGGGGGGCACAAGCCAGTGTCTTCATGTGCCAGTCCCAAGTCTGGATAAATGCAGAGGGTTGTGTCAGGAAGGGCATCCGACGTAAAACACATGCCAAACTAAAAATGCGAATCACGACAATGACTTCCATACCGGATCGGTCGGGGCCCGGGTTAAAAAACCACCGGCACCGGTGCTGTTGACCTACAGGGTACCGGTGGAAATTGGACTACTGTTGGTCGAAGACGAAGAAGGAGAGGAGGAAGGTGTGTTTGTAGGCAGAGAGAGAAGAGGAAAGCTAAGAATGTAGGACTGACAGTAGGGACTTTGAACGTTGGGACTATGACAGGGAAGGCTAGAGAGTTGATTGACATGATGCAGAGAAGGAAGGTGGACATACTGTGTGTCCAGGAGACCAGGTGGAAAGGTAGCAAGGCTAGAAGCTTAGGAGCAGGGTTCAAGTTGTTCTACCATGGGTCGGATAGGAAGAGAAACGGAGTAGGAGTTATCCTGAAAGAGGAGTTTGTGAGGAATGTTCTTGAGGTGAAAAGAGTGTCAGACAGGCTGATGAGCCTGAAGCTGGAAATTGAAGGGGTGATGTTCAATGTTGTGAGTGGTTATGCCCCACAGGTAGGATGTGAGTTAGAAGAGAAAGAGAAATTCTGGAGTGAGTTAGATGAAGTGATGCAGAGCATCCCCAGAGGTGAGAGAGTGGTGATTGGTGCAGATTTCAACGGGCATGTAGGTGAAGGGAACAGAGGTGATGAGAATGTGATGGGCAGGTTTGGTCTTCAGGACAGGAACGCAGAAGGACAGATGGTGGTAGACTTTGCAAAGAGGATGGAAATGGCTGTCGTGAACACTTTCTTCCAGAAGAGGCAGGAACATAGGGTGACATATAAGAGCGGAGGGAGAAGCACTCAGGTGGACTACATCTTGTGTAGACGTTGTAATCTGAAAGAGACCAGTGACTGTAAAGTAGTGGTAGGGGAGAGTGTAGCCAGACAACACAGGATGCTAGTGTGTAAAATGACTCTGGTGGTGAGGAAGATGAAGAGGACAAAGGCAGAGCAGAGGACGAAGTGGTGGAAGCTGAAAAAGGAAGAATGTCGTGTAGTTTTCAGGGAGGAGCTGAGACAGACTCTGGGTGGTCAGGAAGTGCTCCCAGATGACTGGACCACTACAGCTAATGTGATCAGGGAGACAGGTAGGAGGGTACTCGGTGTGTCATCTGGAAAGAGGAAAGTGGACAAGGAGACTTGGTGGTGGAACCAGGAAGTTCAGGAGTGTATACAGAGAAAGAGGTTAGCAAAGAAGAAGTGGGACACTGAGAGGACTGAAGAGAGTAGACAGGAGTACAGGGAGATGCAGCGTAAGGTGAAGGTAGAGGTGGCAAAGGCCAAGCAAAGAGCATATGAGGACTTGTATGCTAGGTTGGACACTAAAGAGGGAGAGGTGGATTTGTACAGGTTGGCCAGACAAAGAGAGAGAGATGGGAAGGATGTGCAGCAGGTTAGGGTGATTAAAGATAAGGATGGAAATGTATTGACAGGTGCCAGGAGTGTGATGGGAAGATGGAAGGAGTACTTTGAAGAGTTGATGAATGAGAAAAATGAAAGGGAACGAAGAGTAGAAGAGGTGACTGGTGTGGAGCAGGAAGTAGCAAAGATTAGCAAGAGTGAAGTGAGGAGGATGTTGAAGAGGATGAAGAGTGGAAAGGCAGTTGGTCCTGATGACATACCTGTGGAGGTATGGAAGTGTCTAGGAGAGGTGGCAGTAGAGTTTCTGACTAGTTTGTTTAACAAGATCTTGGAGAGTGAGAGGATGCCCGAGGAATGGAGGAGAAGTGTACTGGTGCCAATTTTCAAGAACAAGGGAGATGTGCAGAGCTGTGGCAACTACAGAGGAATAAAGCTGATGAGTCATACAATGAAGTTGTGGGAAAGAGTAGTGGAAGCTAGGCTAAGGGCAGAGGTGAGCATCTGTGAGCAGCAATATGGTTTCATGCCTAGAAAGAGCACAACAGAGGCAGTGTTTCCTTTGAGGATGCTGATGGAGAAGTACAGAGAAGGTCACAGGGAGTTGCATTGTGTCTTTGTAGAGAAAGTGTATGACAGGGTGCCGAGAGAGGAGCTGTGGTATTGCATGAGGAAGTCTGGAGTGGCAGAGAAGTATGTTAGAGTGGTGCAGGACATGTATGAGAGCTATAAGACCGTGGTGAGGTGTGCTGTAGGTGCGACAGAGGAGTTCAAGGTGGAGGTGGGTCTGCATCAAGGATCGGCTCTGAGCCCCTTCTTGTTTGCTCTGGTGATGGACAGGCTGACAGATGAGCTTAGACAGGAATCTCCATGGACTATGATGTTTGCGGATGACATTGTTATTTGTAGTGAGAGCAGGGAGCAGGTGGAGGAGAATCTAGAGAGATGGAGGTCTGCTCTGGAAAACAGAGGAATGAAGCTTAGCCGCAGTAAGACAGAATACATGTGTGTCAATGAGAGGGACCCAGGTGGAATAGTGAGGTTACAGGGAGCAGAGGTGAAGAAGGTGCAGGACTTTAAGTACTTAGGGTCAACGGTTCAGAGCAACGGAGACTGTGGAAAAGAGGTGAAGAGGCGAGTGCAAGCAGGTTGGAACGGGTGGAGAAAAGTGTCAGGTGTGTTGTGTGATAAAAAGAGTATCAGCAAGAATGAAAGGAAAGGTGTTCAAGACGGTGGTGAGACCAGCGATGTTGTACAGCTTAGAGACAGTGGCACTGAAGAAAAGACAAGAGGCAGAGCTGGAGGTGGCAGAGCTTAAGATGTTGAGGTTCTCTTTGGGAGTGACGAGGATGGACAGGATCAGGAACGAGTACATCAGAGGGACAGCTCATGTTAGATGTTTCGGAGATAAAGCCAGAGAGGCCAGATTGAGGTGGTTTGGACACGTTCAGAGGAGAGACTGTGAATATATTGGTAGAAGGATGCTGAGGTTGGAGCTGCCAGGCAGGAGGTCTAGAGGAAGACCAAAGAGGAGATTTATGGATGTAGTGAGAGAGGACATGAAGTTAATTGGTGTGAGTGAAGAGGATGCAGAGGACAGGGTTAGATGGAGGAGCATGATTCGCTGTGGCGACCCCTGAAAGGGAAGAGAAGAAGAAGTTACTTTGATTTTATATACAACACTTATGAAACACGATGTATTGTTATAGATTAAGGCCCCACAGACCCTCACAAGGGGTTTTCGGCTTTGTTGCTATTTACGTGGGGTCGTGATTTACTTATAAGACTGAAGTTGTGAATTACAACGCTAGTAGAACCTGCTGTCACAAAAATATAAATGTTTTATCTGGTTGCACAGGACAAAAAAAATTTGCCGTCTTTCACTCTGAAGGGGCCACATTTTGATGGTAATAATCTAAGTCAAGTAGAATTTCGAATGCAGGACTTTTACTTAACACTTGTTACCTGAGCATTTTTACACTGTCGTGGTGTGACTTAAGTAGAGGGTCTGAGTGCTTCTTCCACCCTGTAACGACAAACGCGACAGATCAAGCCTACTAGTGTGGCGTTTGACTTGATATATTGTGAAGCGTCAAGTGGATGTGACTTAAAACATAAGACACGCTCGTCCGTACACATGCTGCACTAAAATTGTTAAGTTAAACCATGGACAAACAAATTGTGGCCATATTACAAATATTTAAAGCCCTGATGTGCAGGATATTAAAACAAGTCTTTGGTGCCTCCTAGTGGTAGTATCGAAAGACTGTTTGAGCAAAGGGTTGGCTCAACCAAATGTTTAAAATGTACATATATTCACACGCAGTACATTTAGTGGATCCTAATCAGATTGTTTTACTGTATTTGAGATATTTCCGCCTCAAGCCGAGAACAATGTAGGTGAATGGAGTTTGGTTGGTGGCGCTCACGTCGCCGCATTGAAAATTTCACTTTAAAACTCCAAAAGCATCTTTCCAGCCAGTCAGTTTCTGTGGTGACTTTCTTCAGAGGAACCAGGATGATTGTTTTTGGAAAGGAATGTCGGAGGTTTACATTTCTGTGAGCGCCACAGACTGAAAACTAGCTCCCCTGTCCCTTAAACCATCGAGTTGCCCCTCAGATTCATCTCTGGGAACCACTGCTTTAAAGACGCAAATGTCTCCAGACACTTAAGTCACACAGACCAAACTCCTCACTTTGCTTCATTTATTTAAAACATTGCAATATAAAAGAGGAAATTACACATTTCTGAATTGTTCTATTTACATAACCATACATTCAAACACCTACACGCAGTTTACATGGTCGCTTGTTCACTGCAGCGTCTCCGTGGAGCCACGGAGGGTTTCAGGTTTACAGTCGCACGTTTGTTCGATCTGTCAGCCTTTGGGCTCACGCCATCTTAAATTAAGTAGCTGTGCAGTTCATATTTCTTTAAAAAGGCACTAAGACAGGACAGGCGAGTGGACAACAAGCAACTGTAATCCAACAACAGGCGTCAGAGCAAAACCATAAATAGCGTTTGCCTTTGGCGGTAATCGAACTGAGCTCATTCAATGCGGATTGTTATTTTACATATGAACAGACATTTTATTACAGACTAGATGCTTATCAATAAATACCAGCACTGAAATGAAAAGCAGAAACTTTGCAAAATTCTAAGCAGTTCTCTTTTGCAAGTCAAGTTCTCCAGGAATGTAACAACAATGTGCAACCGGGTTGCAACAATTAAAAACAAAATATTAAAAGAAACGGGGGCCACGCAGACAGGTCGGGTGCGTTCAAACACACCTGCAGGTTTCAGGACATTTTATAGCAAGTCAAGTGTCTGATTGTTCCTGCAGCTCACGTAGATCAGCACATCGTTTGCTGCTCTGTGGCCACAGAGCGTAAATCTGAAAGTTAACGCACAGTTTAATGGGAAGTTCGGCGAGGACAGTAAGTGAACACTTAGTCCCCCCCCCACTTCAGAGTGGAATGGTCATTGTAGTAAAAAAACCAAAACAAAAACACACTAAACGATACTCCTGAGTTCAAGAATCTAACTGACACCATCGGAAAAGCATTTACGTTTCAATGTCAAGAATAGCACCAGTAAAACTCCCAGATGATAACCTCAGGCATCAGATGTCTTAAACCAAGACTTTTTTTTTTTTTTAAACTAAGGGAAAAAAAAAGCCAGCCTCCTTATTTCACATCAGTGGACTGGTCACTGCTGCTGGCTCAGACAGGTTTCAGCTAGTTACTTATAAATTCTTTAAAAAAAAAAAAAAAAAGAGAGAAAAAAAAAAAAAGATTGCCAGCCTAAGAGCGGCTATTCACGCCAATCTACATATCAGAA